>CM033471.1:147220720-147962366 GCA_019447015.1 Hymenochirus boettgeri
TTTTTTTTTAAACTCTTCTTAATTTCTCGGAGACCCCTGCTACTTAGGGGATGACCATGTTCTTTCTCCTGTCTCTCCTGTCTTGCTTTCCCCCTTCACTGTTGGTCCCCAGTCCGGATATCCACAAGTTTAAAGGGCTCCTCTGAGCCTGTGCTAGTGGGGATGCAGTTTAATTTAAGCACTTTTTCCACTTTATTTGTAATCTAATTAGATTTTTTAGTATTTCTCCCATCTATATTTTGATTTATATTTGCTGTTATATACATGAATTTTCTATTTGATGCAATCATTTGATTGGTTAATGAATTATATACTACCGGTATCAACTTTGAATTTGTATTATATCACTTTTTAAATTTTGAGCACTATTAAATGTTTCCCCATATATGATACATTAATAAAGGGATTTTATATTCACATTATAAGTTATGCCCGCAGGTTTTTCTTTTTTAGTCACTCCAAACAACTCCAAAATAAAAATTAGCAATTAGAATTTATATTTCTTTTATATCTGCTCTTTTTTATTACTGTTGCCTTATGTGACTTTTACATGCATATTGGGGAAATAGGTCTCTGCCCCGTGGAACTAACAATCTAATTAGGTGGGTAACATATAGATATAGTGCTCTGATAGGTAGAATGTTAGATAGGATTTGAACCTGTTTATTGAAGTTTCTCGGTGAAGAGAGAGGGGAATAGATTTCCAGAGGGTGAGAGCCACAAGAGAAAAGGTTTAAGGAGAAAGGAGGCAGTGTGAGTGGGAGGTCTGTATAAGAGATGGCTCTGTGATGAGAGGAGGATATGGGCAGGGACATATGGGCATAAGAGAAAAGAAATACAAGAAGAAGTTTTTTTTTTTTTAGAGAGTGATGCAATGCATGCAGAGTTTAGTATCAACTGAAGGGGAGAAAGTTGGTAAGCCGAAGACCAGAAAGCAAAAAGATTACAATTTTCCAGGCCCAATATGGTAATAGCATGGAAAGGGACAGACAAACTGAGAGATTTTAACAACACTGTTAATGTGGTTAGAAAAAGAGAGAGAAATCAATAATAAACCCTAAGCAACATACTGACTGAATAGGCTGTATAGGACCAGGTTTAGGTGGAAAAATTCTTAGTTCAGTTTTCATGTGCTATCCAGGAGAAGATGGTAAGGAGACAGAGATGCGTTATATCAGGACTTAAGGTTCCAACATACGCACAATGTGTAGGAACGACATTTGGTCGGGATCGTTGACCATCTGACCTGGAGGATCTCTGAACGAATGTCCATTTTGCCCGATAAAGTACCTACACACGGGCCAATTATCGGCCAAAATGTTCGTTCCTACACATCGTGGTTCGTGGGTCGGGACCCACGATCGCACGTGTGTCCTAACCTTTAACGTGGGGGTGGGAAAGTAGATTTGTGAATCATCAGCATACAGATCAGCATACAGATGATAATTTAAACAAAATAAGCTAATGACATCTCCCAGGGAAATAGTATAGAGGGAGAACAATAAGGGTCTAAGAACAGAGCCCAATGGAACCCCTGCACTAAGAGGAACTGTAGAAGAGGTTTTTGTTATAATAAGACACAGAGTAGGTTCTGTTAGAGAGATAGGATTGTAACCAGGATGCCTCTACATTCCAAATGCCCAAGGAGTGAAGAATTTGCAAAAGGAGGGAATGATCTACTGTGTCAAAAGCAGAGAAGAGGTTGAGAAGGATAAGAATAGAAAATTGATTTTAGGCTTTGGCAGCCTTTGGACAGGGCTGCCTCCGTGGAGTGCGCAGGACGAAACCCTGCAAGGTGTCCAGTAGGTTATGAGCATGAAGATAATTTGTAATAGGGGAGAAGACAAGACTTTTCAGTAGTGAAAAGGTTATTGGTAAAAGAGACACCGGCGGATATTCAGTAAGACAGTAAGGGAGGCATTTTTGACTATGAGTTTTAACGTACGCATGTTTACAGGAGGAAGGCATTGAATATGTATTTTAGTGTAGGGGAAACAACCTGATTACATTGTTTCAGTAGGAAAGAGGGCATAGGATTAAAAGGGCATTTTGTGGGTGGACAGGACTGAAGCAGGTGAGATTCTAGAGCAGCAGAGATAATGGGGGTTATTCAATAAAAGTTCTTATCTTTTAAAATGGTGCTAATTTTGCCCCAACCAATCAGATGTTAGCTTTCAAATGTTACATAAATTCTGATTGGTTGGGGCAAAATTAGCACCATTTTAAATGATAAAAACTTTTATTGAATCTCCCTGAATAAGTGCTAAATAAGGGTTCAGGGAGATATCTGTCTTAGGTTATTTAAAAAATGTTGTGTATTTTTAAATATTGTAACATTATTCCATTGGTATTTCACTTGTTTTCCAATGCTAACTGAATATGTATTGGCATATTATTCTGACAAAGTATTTTTAAAAGAAAAATATTAAACATTTATAACCATCGACTATAATTTATTGGCTGACAAAAATGTTGCATCCAGTCAATAAACCCTGATCTTTCATATAAATACACACAAAGAAATAAGCAGAATTTAAAAACATTGAATAACACAGAATTGCAGAAATGAAACAACAAATGTTAGCTAAGGCAGCTGAATAAAGTAGTACAAGTAAAATAATAGGATTTACAAGTATTCCAATAATAAAAAAATACACCCCAGAACTAAATTACATTTTCCCTTAAAAAACGGGCTGCCAAACCCCAAGGTAATAAACTGCATTTCCTATCAGAGACAATTTTGTCCAATACCATGAAGCCTTTAATAAATATGCCTGCGGTTTCTGAAGCAGTTGGTGTACCACGTATAGAGAGGAAATGAGCCATCTTGATAATGTTAAATACAATAACAAAAATTGTTGAGAACCCCTCAGAAACTGGAAGACCCACAATAAAGTCTATGGAAATCATCTTCCAAGAACTATAAGGTAGTGGTGGTCTGAGCAGGCTCCAGGATTAGTCTTTGGGTATTTGTATCATAAACAAACTGATGTGTTTTAACTGCATTAATTTAATGTTATATTAACGTATAATCACTGTCAGAGAAAGCAGCGGAAGTGTGCGATTGTGGGTAAGTTTCAACTTCTGTCTGCCAGCTCCTGTTTGATTGATTGATGAACAGGAGGTATGACTTAGCTTCTTTAGCTACCGTTCTTCAATTAATATTAAAAAGGTAAACTGTAAATTATATACAAATATTGATACAAATATACAAAATGTAACTAGCAACTTAGAGCGTCAGTAGACTTACTTCTGAAGCACAGAGGCCCGGGTGCTGCAGCCCCGAGCCATTCACTATCCCACTGGCTGCTCGATATCAATCAGCCTGCACCAGCAACTGCTCGGTTATGTGTGTATACACAAGCTTGGGTTTAACGGAAAGTTCAAAATATAATGGTAAACTCACCACGTCCCTTCTATGGTCCGGGTGCACACATGCCCCGAACCCTTTTGCTCAAGGTTCACTTGAAATCTTCAGGTAGGAAAAAGACAGGTTACACACTCAGCATGGGACGGTTTATTGGGCTTCACACAGAATGTCATAAGACATCCAAATTGAAACACCTGACGCGTTTCGGGTGGGACTCCACCCTTTATCATAGGCTACTCCTCCTAACCGCGAGGCCAGTTAAAAAGGCAGCAAATACCCAGCATGCTCAGCGATCCTGAACATACGGAAAACACGAAACTGTGTACATTCCAAAGAAATACACTGGATAGGAAAAACCTACTTCCAAGAAAAACTGACATCACCTGTCAGGGACAAACACAAAAACAAAATTAAAGAAATAGTACAAAGACAATGCAACAAATTGCAATAAAAACTGTATAACTTCATACATATACAAAAATAGAGTACAATGTGAAAGTTAATAGCCATAAGAATTCCCATTAAAGTTGCTATTAAATACTATAGGGAGAGAGAGAACAAGACAATAGCACAGCCACTACTCGGAATGAATAAATAGATATAATATATGTAATAAATAGATACAAAATGTGGACACATTAGATACCAGGGATACAATGAATATATAAGATACATAAAATACATTAAAAAAAACAAATTAATTTTTTTTTTTTTTTTTTTTTTTTTTTTTTTCATAAACTGAATTGAGTCCTTTTGGTACATGTGTATCTAAGTTAAAAATCCACTTAAATTCAGCCTGAAGTAATTTAGACTGGCGATTTCCAGCTCTCTTATCCAAAGGTATACGCTGAACTCCTTGAACTGCCTATTGCCTCCATTGCATATATGAAAGTGCTTCGCTAAGGGACTGCGTAGGCTATTAATATCTATGTCCCTAAGATGCTCTAGAATACGAGTTTTAAGTGTATGGGTGGTGCAGCCTACATATTGTAAACCGCACGTAATGCAGTTGACAACATAAACCACAAATGTTGTGTTACAATTGATATATTGTTTCAACATGTAGCTCTTAACTGTGGTTCTGCTAATGCATACTTCACTTTTACGTATGTGAGCACATGTTTTACAGCGATTAGCACCGCAAGGAAAAGTACGGAAAAGTACATTATAAACCCAACCAGTACTCTGTATAATCGGCCAGGAGGGGCTGGGGTACTTACGAGTGCGCTTTAGGAGAGGCGCTCTGATGGCTGTTGGATTGCAGAACTGGATACAAGAAACTGCTGGGAACTGTAGGCTGAGGAATGGGGACTAGGCTGCTTGGAGAGAAGGCAGGATACTGGGAACGGCAAGGCAGAAAAACAGTCACTGAAACAGTAAGGTGAGTATGGATACTGAAACTGGCAAGGTAAGTCACTGATGATGGAGCTGGCAAGGTAAGTCTGGAACTGGCAAGGAAAGTCTCTGATGCAGGACCAGGTAAGGTAAGTCTTTAATTCTGAAAGTAACAGGAACTAGGGCAGTAAGTAGAAGGAGCCGGGGAGGTAGCTAACAATCAGGCACTGGGTCCAGGAGGATGCGGTTTTTGAATCCTTGCGCGCCCGGTGTCAGTGTCATAACGTTATGACGTCTACGACGTCGCCCACCCGGAAGTGCAGCGCGGGACCAGAGCGGCAGGTAATTTTGTGATAGTAACCCCCCCTAAGCAGGGACACAGGCCCAACGGGCCAGGTTTTCCTGGAAAACTCCTGTGAAAAGCTTTGACTAGCAAGGAGCATACAAATCTGAATGTTTAATCCAAGCTCTTCTTCAGGACCAAAACCTTAGTGGACCAAATACTGAAAAGACCTCCTAAAGAATCTAGAGTCCAAGATCTTCTCGACCTTAAATTCTGCTGACCATCAATGGAAATTCGAACGGGAGGTTGTGGAGATGTGGAATACTGATTAGAGCACACTGGTTTGATGAGAGAGAATATGAAACACATTAGGAATCCGCATGTTGGACGGAAGTTGGAGGCGAACAGCAACCGGACCGACTAATTCAGGATAGGAAAAGGACCAATAAATTTGGGTCCCAATTTGAAGGAAGAACCCGTAGATTATTGAGCAGAGGTGAGTCACCATTTATCTCCAACAGAATAAGATGGAGGTTCTCTATGTCTCCTGTCAGCTGCAGTTTTTGACCAGAGCGATTTCTGAAGGCTGAGGAAAACATCTAGGATTCGTCCCAAAGACACACAAAAAAGGAGATTTCCCATTAGGTGAATTGTCATGGGCAAACTCAGCCCGGCAGAAGGTCAGACCAATCATCCTGAGTATAGGAAATGTAACAACGAAGATATTGTTCCAAAGACTGGTTAGTGCGTTCAGTAGCCCCATTGGACTGTGGGTGGTAAGCAGAAGAAAATTGTAACTTGATATTCGGGATTTACAAGATCTCTCCAAAATTTGGAAACAAATTGAGTACATCTGTCAGATACTATTTCAGAAGGGAGTCCATGAAAGCGGAAGTTATGAAAAATAAATAGTTGTGCTAACTCCGTCAAAGTCTTAACATCTTTTCTCATTTTGGGCCACCAAAGGGAACGGCAAGAATATTAGAAGTTTTGTTAACACCGGGATGCCCGGCTTGCTTGGAACAGTGAGAAGAAGAAGGATAGTTTTCCGAAGTGAAACAGGAACAAAGTGTGTCTGGAGGAGCAGAATCTTGTATGGCTTGAATTTGGAACAGAGTTGAGGAGATATAGAGTCCAAGATTTTAGTGGTTGGGATAATGGAGCCCTATCTTGATAATACAGTCAGAAGCAACAAATGATCTGAAAGGGCGTCAGCTTTTTGTTTTTGAAACCAGGTGGTAAGTGATAAAAAGTTGAACCGGGAAAAGATAAGGACCACCGTGCTTGACAGAGATTTAACCTTTAAGATTCTGGATGTATTCGAGTTTCTTATGGTCGGTAAGGATGGTGATAGGTACAGAGGGTGCCTTCTAATAGATGACGCCCCACCTCATGGGCCAACTCGATGGCAAGAAGTTTCCTATTCCCGACATCATAGTTCCACTCGTTGGGTAGAAACTTCTTAGAAAAGTAAGCACAGGCATGGAGTTTCCTTTTAGTGCCTTGTCTTTGGGAAAGGATGGCTCCTGCACAGAAAGTCCAGGCCTCAACTTTGATGTAGAAGGGAAGACTAGGATGGATGAACTAAAACTGGTGCGTCAGCAAAGGCTTCCTGAGTCGTTTGAAGGCTTCAAGGGGGCAGGGGTCCATGAATGAGGCCTACCACCTTTAGTGATGAGGGATAATATCGGAGAAATTAAAGAAGAGAACCCTGAATGAATTGTCTGTATAATTGGCAAAACCAATGAATCTTTGAACAGCTTTGGTCCCATAGGAAAAAGCCAATCTTGGATGGCCGGAACTTTAAAAGGATCTGCTTGTGTGAGGTTTTAACAGGATCTGCTTGTACAATGCTGTTTTGACACCTTACTCTGGGCATTCCTATAACACCTCTTAGCCACTATCCAAACACCCATAACACTTGGCTGTGATATGCTAATTGGGTTTTTCCAGGGTACGTAATTGCCACAGATTCTTGTACAAGTCATTCTGAATTGAGAAAGCCAGTCGGATGATAGCGAAACGTCTTCAAGAACTAAACTTCAAGTCCAGTTGATCTAATTGAATACAACAGATATTTAACAGGTTCCATCTGGAAACCTTGCGCAGACATGATGTAGCCCAGAAAGGATACTTGAGAACACTCAAAAAGACACTTTTCCAGTTTGGCATATAGGCTATTCTCTGTTTAACATGGAGGCGGTGTGAGGACAGATCTTGAGAAAATATTAAAATGTCATAGAGATATACAACTACAGAGATCCCCAACATATCCCGGAAAATGTCATTCACAAACTCTTGAAACACCGCTGGAGCCTTACAAAGGCCAAAGGGCATTGAGATACTCGTAGTGACAGTCCCTAGTGTTAAAGTCTGTTTTCCACTCATCACCTTGCGTATACGGATCAGATTGTATGCCCCACGAAGATCCAGTTTGGTAAATATCTTTGCCCCTTTGGTCAAACAGTTCAGAGATGAGAGGAAGAGGATACCGATTTTACTGTGATTTTATTTAAACCACGGTAGTCTATGCAGGGCCTCCGTCTTTTTTTCAACAAAAAAGAAACCAGCTCCAGCAGGGGAAGTGGAAAGATGTATGAAACCCATGGAAGCCGTGAATCAGGGGAGCGGAAGGACTTGGGACAAACGTTCTTGGTGAAATATGCCAAGATGAAATAGGACTTTGTATGTAGATTTGGAGATAATTCAGAAGCCAAGGGGGTTATTGTTCATAGCCAGAACTCAAAGAGGTTGCTGCAAGTGAGGAGAGGAGGCCCCAATTGTGCTGCATAGGTAGAGTCAATGAAGTTTTCCAGCCGCACCGGAATCGACAAAGGCCTGGGAGGAAAATGTTTTAGCATTAAAGGCTAGTGTCCACCCTAAAATTTTTTTTTATATAAGGTCCCCCCTGGGCTCCCACCCCCAACCGCTATAATTTTTTTTTAGGAAAGCCCCCAAACTCTACTTACCTCCCTCGATCCTCCGCCCGCGCTCCCGGCCCTTGCTTGCAGGAAATGCAAGCAGAGGGGGCGGGACCGGCAGCCGGTCTGTGATTGGCTGAGCGGCAGCCAATCACAGGCGGCTGCCGGCAGCTCACTTCGCCGAGGAAAGAGGAGAGGTAAGTAAGAGTTTTGGGGAGCTTTCTAAAAATAAAAAATACCCGGTTGGGGCTGGGGGACATGGGGGAGCAGGATTTAAATGGGTTTATGCTAGGGGGAGGGATTAGTAGAACGGGGGGAGAGGGAGGGGGTAGGGAGGGGGGAGAAGGGCTGCAGTACGCATGGCAAAAATCTACCTGAGGCCAGCTAGCAGGCAGTGTCTATATGGTACCTGCTAGCCTCCTGGTAGTCATTTTTTGGGACTTTGGGGGGGGACTACAGAGAACCCTATGGAGCGGGATGTGGAGGTAAGGATTAAACTACACTACATGGTGGGGCCAGTAGTTGGGGGGATTATAGTTTTGTGGGGTGGACATGCCCCTTAAAGGTGATAGTTGCTGGTAAAAAGAGTTTCAGTGGTTCAAATTGTGGTAGGAGACTTAAAATTACCTAGAAGGAGCTCCTCCTTAACTTCTGGTCATGGAGTTTCCAGACTTCTGGGGACAATTTCTTACAAAATTTCTACAAAATGTCCTTGCCCAGCACAAAATGTGTGGTTGTATGTATTACAACCAGTCTGTTTCAAGGTGGGCAAGTGGTGTTTTATAATCCTACCAATCTGATTATATTGGGGGCTATATTGAGTAGAAAAAAATACCCCTTATTACCTTTCTTGATTTTTAGCCTTTTTATGATGACTACATTGATAAGAGAAGACCTGTCACGTTTTCGCTCTTTGCAAGCTTTCTCAATGAGCTACCTTGTATCTCTATTAATGGTACCTATGGAACATTTTATCAGATGCTTTGCGGAAAGAAAGATCCGTAGAGCAATTGCGCTTTAGTCTTAAAAATTGAGCATAAGGTATGGCCTCAACTGATGAGGCCATACCTTATGCTAGGAAATACTGCTCTTAGGATAGTATTCCTAGATTCTGGTTCCGAAATCCATCACAACAATGGTATTACCTGACATTATTTTTTTTTAAAGTCTAGAAACTTAACTTTCTTATCTCTATAATGAAAGATGAACTTAAGATTAAAAGGATTATAATTGATGAATCCGTCCATTTTCAAAAGCAAGGGACCCCCATTCCCATACCCATATGAGGTCATCTATATACCTCTTATAAAGGATTATAGGGCTATCAACAAAGGAAGACATGTTGTCTGATGAAGTGTGACACATACACACTGAAACGTCATGTGTTGTTTTTAATAAACAGTGTTCAAGCAAGACTGGATGTGCACTGTTATCTATTTTACTTGCAGTCAGAGAAGGGCAACTAAAATAAAAGGGAAGGAGGGGCTTGACGTGCAGGCAGATTAGACAAGTTAGGGCTGTTTACATTAGAGAGAACGACGCTTGCATGTGGATATGATAACTTTATGCAAAATATATTAAGGGGTCAATACAATAAACCTCTGGTGTTCCCTAACAGGTCATACTGAGGACCATGGACATCATTTAAGATTAGAAGAAGAAGTTTCATCTTCAGGTTAGGAAAGGTTTCTTTACAGTGGAGAACAGTGAAACCATGGAACTGTTTCCAGCAGATGTGGTAATGGACAAGTTCATTGAATAGCTTTAAAAGCGGCCCTAGATAACTTTTTTAAACTAAAAATATTGAGAATTACTGTTATATACATTTACTGTAGTTCTGGTTGATCCAGGATACTTTTCCGATTGCTGTAATTAGGGTTAAAAAAGGTGGGTGAATAGTTTGGACCTTAAAGGACATATGTTTTATTCAACCTCAATTACTATGGTACTATGTTACATTGGAGATAATAAGTCCAAACTGCAACCAGGATCACTCAAGCACAACCAAACTTGGCAATGGCCTATAATAAGTAGGTGCAATCCTCACAGCCCTCCCCCTTAAGGCCAAGGCAACCAATATATACAGACAGTGGAGGGGCACACTCACACAATTTGGGATATTTATTGAGCAAAAAAACAATGGTGAGGGGATATAAGGTCCCCTTCCTCAGGTATAAACGGTATATACATTGGAGACACTCTTTACTATAGGTGTAGTAGAAGAACTTCCCTTTCTTTGCAATTCTGTTATTGTACATTTGGTGCACGTGATACTGCATTTATTTAGGTTTTAGCCTATATATCTCCATTTAAGTCGACCATCAAACCAGCCGAAAGCTGGACATACATATTAACAATTTGGCCTTTAACATCAAGGTGTATGGAGCTAAAATGATCCTCCACGATGCTGGGGAACTACCTCTGCCTGCATAGATAGGATAGATTGTAGTCAAATTTTACAGATGGATTCCGAAGGAAAACGTACTGTAATTAGGGATGGCCGGTTCGCGGATCGATCTGGACCCGCTGCGGATTTATCCGTCGGGCACGGCGGATTTTTCCCGGATTTTCCGCCTTCCGAACTTCCGATTTGCGAATTTTTCGTTATTTTCGAAAATTTTTGAAATTACGAGTTTTCACGTAATTTCGAAAATTTTCGAAATACCAGAAAAACACATCATTTCGCAAATTTTCGAAAATACAAGGATTTATCTTATTTCCATAAATACATATTTTCGAAAAATTTTCGTAATTCGAGGATTACAGGTATTTTCGGAAATAAATTTTTTCGAAAATAACATGTAATCTCGTAATTTCGAAAATACGAAAAATCTCGCAATTTCGAGGGTATTTTCATTTTACTGGGTCGCCCTCGCGGATTTTCGAATTTTCAGATTTTTTCGAAAATCGCGGATCCTCGAGGCGGACCGGAGGATTGCGAAGTCGGACATTCTAACGTAATATGCGATAGCAGTCAGTGTATGGTTGTCTTAAGACAGACCAGAAGTAACTGAATGAGGCTGTATTTAAAACCTCACTTGTGCCATTCATGTTTTTTTGTCTGAATGTTGTAAGTATTTATAAGAACACAGCCACCAAGCTGCATACTCATTAAACAGGTGATATAAAAAAATGCAGCAGCCAGTGTTATTTGAATTTTACATTTTGCTCTTTAAGTAAACTAACTGTTTTAAAATACTGTTTGTTTGCAGAAATTGATATGAATATATATACAATGATTTTATTGTGCTGTTTTCCAGCGCTGAGCTACAAATTCATCATAGCCGGCCAGAGCTGCTTAATTTGTAGGAGGAATATTTCAGCAGCAACTGGAACTTGTACACAATGCTTAAAGAACTAGCAAATGAAACTTCAAAGGTCTCCAGTTCCTCCAAACATAATCACAGGATTTGCGCTGTAAAGTAAGAAAATATTAGAAAACTGGAACAATCTCTACTCACTTGTTATCAGTCTCCTGCTTTCAAACTGTAATGGGGAGTGGACCATTCTCCACCAATTAAACTATAGGGTGCAATAAAATCTTTAAAAGTTTAACTATAAGTTATCAATGGTATGGAACAACAAAGAATAATATAGATGTTTTAACATAGATGGTTAAAAGTCTTTTTAATATCAGTCTTCCCCTGAAACTTAACATTACAACCTTCCTTGTTTGTCTAACCAATATGGAGTCCTGTGAATGTAGGATAAATTTATTATTGTAGAGTATATAGCGCTAACATCTCCGTAGCGCTTACAATTACATTCACATTAGACCCTGCCCAAAGAGCTTACAATCTAAGCACATTTATTTGACACCTACAACCTATCAGTATGTCTTTGATTGGGGGGGAAACTGGAGTGCCGGAGGAAACCCACGCAAGCACGGAGAGACAAACAAACTCCTTGCAGATGTGTCCAAGGGTGGAATCGAACTCAGGACTTTGTTTCCTTCTCATTAATCTTTTCCACCTTTAGCAGTATGATTATGCTATCATTAAGGAAGGATGTGAAAAACAATACATGATAAAAAGAATGTTTACCCTGTTCTTTCACACTTAAATCATAGAGGATTAAGATCATATGGGGCCTAGCAGGGCCATCATTTTGGCCCCCTTTTTTGCTACATATTCTTGTATAGAATGTCATTTTTTTACTGCTTTGAAGCTGGGCCCCCAGAAGTTCTGGGCCAGGCGATTGCCTAGGGTTGACGCTGTGGATAATATCTGCTCTGCTTAAAATTGTTTTTTGTGAACTTATATCTGTGTTTTGTGAAACGGGAGGGCAATGCACGGTTTTTGGAGTTAACGCGCACAAGATTTATATCAGTCATTGCATCTTTAATCTTTCGTTGCACCTTCACCGGTTTGCATGTGATCCTAAATGACACCAGCGCAGCTGGCGCAAGGAACAGTATGTGGGTTTTTTGCATGCTTGTGAATGTTCTCATTCATCCAGGTCATGGTAAGATCCGTTGTATCAATTAGATCAACTGGACTTGAATGTAGTTCTTGAAGACGGTTGCTAGTCATCCGACTGGCTTTCTCAATTTCAAATGACTTGTACAAGAATCTGTGGCAATTATGTACCCTGGAAAATCCCAATTAGCATATCACAGCCAGGTGTTAAGGGTGTGATTAGATAGTGGCTAAGAGGTGTTATCTAATCACACCCTTAACACCTGGCTGTGAATTAATTGGGATTTTCCAGGGTACATAACTTGCCACAGATTCTTGTACAAGTCATTCTGATGAGAAAGCCGGTCGGATGACTAGCGAAACGTCTTCAAGAACTACATTCAAGTCCATTTGATCTAATTGAATACAACGGATGGTTTTTTGCATATTTTTGTGAACTTTTTTAAACAGCAGTGGTGGTGTAAAGTCACGAGGTTGATAGAACGAGATTTAACTAAAAGCTGGGTACACACAGTACCGCTAAAGCCCCGATACGGTCGTATCCGATGGTATCGGGGGTTATCGGTATTGGGGCGACCTTCGTTTCCCCCGAATGAGCACACGGCCACCGAACGATCGGGGCGGCCGAATGCTCGTTGAGAAAGACCGAAAAATTCGCCCTATAGGAGTCTAGCACGGCCGAGGGAAAACACCAGTCCGAGTGTTCTCCTATGAGGTTCATAGGAGAACGCTGGGACTGTGTGTATGCAGATCTTTGAAAGATATGTCAGACAGGATCTTACAGATCCTGTCTGTCATATTTCACTCTGATCTGTACTGGTGTACCTAGCTTTATCTGTTTATGTGCATCAAACTATAACACAGAAATCAATGCCATCAGTATGCTGCCAGAATTATATTGATACATGTGTTAATTGGTAATGATTGTATTTACAATGCATGGTTGCTATAAAATAAGGATATGCTGTAAGTATCATCAGATATATGACCACAAGACTCTCAGTGAGTTGCTGACTTACAAATTATTTTTTTAATACTTTTTTGCATTTAAATGTAAGAACGTGGCCTATTGAGTTGTTATGACAGCAGATAAAATAATGCAATGTGTTAATCTTAACACAGCTATTTGACCTTTAGTAATTAAGGGCTTACTGAATGGCCACACTGCTTGGATATGTTACAAGAAGTGTGCTGCAGTAAACACATACACATCTCTCCACAGTTATGTATCATCTAGCTGGTTATGCTTAGGAATTCCTTGGAGAAAACAACCTTAGAATATCTGGTGTGCACATCTTGTGTAAAGCAGCAAAAACAGGGACTATTTCTGAATGGAAGATATACAACCCTAAATAATATATATATATATTTTTTTTAAAATGTTATTCCTCCTTATCAGCATAAATATAAAAGAATGTCAAGCAAAACATATAACAAATAGGGCAGCAAATAGAAAAAGGTCAGGAACCAAGCCAAGTCACAGTATCAGGAAATCACATGAATCAAAGTCAGGAAGCACAGAGTGAAGCTACAAACACAAAACAAGGCACTAACCTGAAAAGCAAATCACTAATTCCAGCTAATCTGTATAAAAAAATGAATTAGGCAATCGGCACAGCAAGTGAGCCACCCCATCCAGCAAGCCAAACAATCTGCTATAGTTTTACACTGCAAATATGCTAAAGTGTATCAGGGGCCCAAACGGAGACTGAAACAACATGAGAAAGGTTTACAGGTAAGCAAACTCTAAGGCTGGGTACACACACGACTGTTGGCATTGACAGATTGTATTCTAGCACAGTCCCAACATCTTAGGTGAATTGTGCTTAAAAATGCAACAGCTGTGTAATGCTCAGTGTACTTTAACTGAGGACCACAGTCCTCATGCCATTGCAACAGTTTCTAACGCAGAGCATAACATTGGGAGTGTTTGTACTGAGATTACTCAGTTTCATCAAGAGGTCATGCTTTGTTGAACAACTTCTGCGAAATGCCAAAATATTAATAATTATAAGCTGAAAACTGGAAAAAATGAAAGGTTCAGAGAGCTCTGCTGGTAGAGGTTGTTGTGCAACATTACCATGGGCTAGAAACATAAGAAAAATGAACTCAAACAAATCTAACAGGTAAGGCTCTAAAATGATACTAGTACTTTCCTATTGACCTACAGTTTAGAATAATCTGTCACTTTGTTAATGAAAAGAACACAACCTAAAGCACAGGCACATTTATATAAATGTCAATAAGCACTGTATGCGGATTGTGTTTTTCTCTGTGTTTTTTTTTTTTTTTTAATTACAGTAGATTAAGGAGACATTTCCTCTAAGACAGATTTAACATCTAAAAAATATCTCCCTTTTTTTACTGGTGTCGTAGAGGACATAAAATGAGTGGTGACTAAATGAACCTGTTTTCATTTAGTCAACACTGAAGATCCATAGAGTATGGCTAAATCATTAACTTGTAGTGTACATAAGGAGTTATGATGAACTACAGGTCATACATATTTTAAGACTGAAGAATATCAGCACCATGAGGAAGTACTGTAGTTAATGATTTTAATCCAAAAGAATTTAAACTATTGGTTGTCCCCACAGTTAAATGTGTCTAATAGGTGTGAGTGTTTAGAATTATTTGATTTATGTTCTAAATGCATTTGCCAATGATCCTATCCCTTCCATTTCAGAATCTTTCAAATTATAAACAAACTTCATTACAGTAAATTGAAGAAAATTATTTTTTTACAGGAAGCAACCCTTCCAATGAGAATTTAATTCCAACTTGGGAGATCAGCACTAAACCACAATCACTAAGAAAAGTCATAAACATATGGACTCTTTTTTCCTCAAAATCATTTTCTATTTTCTGTAACAGAAACAATGCTGTATTATACAGCTATCCCAAAGAGAAGTAATCAGAAGCATGTGTGCCTATGTGGCAAAGGTGCAGACTTGATATTGACCTTTGCAATTTGATTACTGCTTTTTTTTCTTTATTAAAAAATGCAAGGGATCACTTTTTTAAGTTTAATTCATTCAAATTCATTGAAATATCGGAAATTTCTAAAAATCCACCATTAATGGTCTACAGGGAAATAATTAAAAATTACATCACAGTAAACAGATGTTTTAAAACTCAGTCACTATGTATGATGCCCACTAGCAAAAATAAAAATGGTGCCTGAACATTCAAGTTACACAGAGAGTATGTAATAGGTCTATGATTACACAAACCAATAGGAACATTATTCTAACAGGGTTATTCAATAAAAGGTCTTATCGTTTAAAATAGTGCTAATTTTGCCCCAACCAATCAGATGTTACCTTTCAAATGTTAAATAAGATCTATGGATGGGGCAAAATTAGCACCATTTAAACAATAAGAACTTTATTGAATACTCCCTGTAAGTGTCTTATATTTTATTTTTACACTCTACATTAAGAAATTTTAAGTTTTAACACATTTAAAGGTGGCCATACATATGTTCGGTTTTACTTACCCGACCGAGCACCCTGCGACATTCGATCGATCCTGCCGGAATCGCCTCTCCCGTCTTCTATGCGACTGACATGCGATCGCAAAATTAATGGGATTTTGCAATTGCGTGTCGGTCACATAGAGAATGGGAGAAGCGATTCCGGCAGGATCGATCGAATGTCGTAGGAGTGCTGGGTCGGGTAAGTAACATCGAACATATGTATGGCCACCTTAAGTCACCTTAGATGGATGTGCTGTAATTTTTGTATTGCTTTATTTCAATGACAAGACATCTACTTTGTAAGGTTAACTGCAGGTCAACTGTTTTTACTAGTGGCATAAATCCTTCAGTTAAATTCTACTGAGCAGAACAGTGTAAAGGTTATAAAAAGCTTCAGACCATAAATTTCAGGGAGAATTCCTTATCAGCAACAATAACATTTAAAAAAATATTTAATATTTTGCAAAAATAATTTCACCATTTTGAAAAATTGCCCTTATATTTTATCTACCATTATATGATACAATGCAGATCTTATATAATGAATTAAATACAAAACTTTGCAGACTAGTATATTCAGCCACTTAGGATAACTAAAATGGAAATTGACTACTACCACAGAGCCACATACAGTGTATTCAATTCACCTGTATTTGATGAAACATCCAAAACACAATATCTTGATATCACAATGAAGAGTTTGTGATTCTCAGCCATGTATTCCTTTGGTTCACAAACTAAAAAGTTCCCAATGGTGTCATATAGACACTCAGGGAGGTTCACCCAGAATCTGGGTGAATTTCACCCCACGTAGTATTTAACACAACTGTCAGCTGGCGTAATATATGCAAGATCCGCCACATAACCACTGGTGAATTGGCTGCACACGTCTCTGTTGCAATACAAGCTAAGGGTTTAAGTCACGCTAACCAATCATGAATTAGTTAGCTTTACCTTAACCTGTATAAAGGAGCAGTGTGGCCAGACGGTGAATTATGGTAACAGTGAGTTATTGGGCCTATACTCACACCAATTTCTGTTCCGATAGCATGAGCTTTACATTAAGTAGCAGGGCCAGAGCCTTCCCATTAAAGAGCATGTCCACCATAAAATAATATTTTCTTAATGTAGCTTCCCCTCCCAACCCTAACCGCATTGCCATTTTTAAAATAATTCCCCAGAACATTACTTACCAGCTCGGTATACCCACGTCCTCAGCCTCAAATGCAACTTCTGGTAAGGTAGTTGCATTGGGGGCTGGCCGTCAGCTGCACTGTGATTGGCCAAGAGTCAGCCAACCACAGACACGGCTGCCGGCCTTTGATTTAGCCACGGGATCCCCTGCTGGTAAGTAATGTTCGGGACTTTTTAAAAACAGACAATGCTGTTAGGGTTGGGGGGGACCTCCACAGCGTATATCACACTACCTCCCGGAAGCTACAGAAGAGGCAGAAACCTTTATACAGGAAGACAGCTCCTATTCTTCCACTTTCCGTACTTTGGACAAACACTGCGGAACCATTTGGAGCAGAGATGTAAGGTAAGGATTTTTTTGGGGGTGGACATGCCCTTTAATTGTGCGGGCACACAATGCAAAAAGGGAAATCTTTATAATTGATACCTAAAGGGAGACATTATGTAGACACATCTTAGCTTCTGGGTTCCCTCGATGCAGTAAATCTTGCAAAGAGGAAACCAAAAGGTAAGAGAAGCACTGTGGTGGCATATCCCATCAACCCCCCAAAGCTACTAAAACTAATGTTGTTCAGGAAAATGTTCTTTACTTGTAAATATACGAAGAAAAAATGTAAAGAGAAAAATACAATAAATAAACCAAATCCAAAGAAACAACAATCAGTTCTTGGAAATTACATGTGGCATTCATTTAGCAGGACATCCACATCTACTCATGCATGATTGACTTAATGACTTGTATAGACTTCTAGAAGCGAATTATGGAAAGAAGAAACACTAGAGACTTTTTTAAGGTCAGTCAGTGTGACGTTGTTCAGCTTCTTTTGTATTTTGATAAACACTCCTATTACAGTCATACATTCTTGCATTGTGTTTTTGTTTTTCTAATTCTCAAGTGAGCTTTGTCATTTCCTGTATATACTGTAAATGTGTATATATTAAATGAGTTACAGATTTGTTTGTTTTATAACAAATGTAAATATGTATGCACGGTGGCTCAGTGGTTAGCACTGATGTCTTGCAGTGCTGAAGTCCTCAGTTGATTCACCCTTGGACACATCTGCAAGGAGTTTGTATGTTCTCCCTGTGCTTTTGTGGGTTTTCCTCCAGGCACTCCGGTTTCCCCACAATAATAAAGACATACTGATAGGACGTATGTTTCAATAAATGTGCTTAGATTGTAAGCTCTTCGAGGCAGGAACTGATGTGAATTTATACATGTAATTTAAAGCACTATGGAAGATGTTGTTGCTATATAAATCCACATAATAATAATATAATAATAATATAAACAGATGGTACACCAGACAAAACTTACCTCACTACATCTCATAAATAGACATAATCCTTATGAAGTCAGATTTATCTGCTGTATCTGCTGATGTTTTCTTCATACGCGGATGAGACTCTTTAAAAAGGCTCGATACTGCAGGATCTTGGAAGTCTGTGGAGGAGGGAGTCAGGGGCCCTTCAGGTACGCCCCTGCTGCTAGGGTTAGGGTCTACACTCTACAGCATCATTGCTAAGATACAAAAAGACACTTAAAAGGTTTACATTTAATATATTCTATAGCCGAGGTGCACAGATACAGCAACGACACACACATAATTTTTCCCCTTGTTGAAAGATCTTGAAAGACAAGAAAAGAGAAAAGGCAAGTGCAACCTTTTTGAATTTAACAGCCATTTAGATGTTATCATAAGAAACAAAGACATAAGATCAATGGTAAAAATGATTGACTAGGCAGCAAGTAGAACCTGCATCCCTAAATGCAGTCAACAATTAGCTGTTCATATAGTGTAATCAATTTAGAACACATTTAGAATATTTATTCATTTTCAGTTCTACAGAACAGGATGGTTTACGAAAATGGTTTTCCAACTTTTTGTTTAATCATTTTGTATACTATTAAGTGTTTCTTTTTTTTAGTAACTGGGAACCGTAGCTTTCTTTGGTTCAGTGCTGATTACTACAGTTCATGCTTCTGCCCCATTGCAAATATTTTACCTTTCCTAGAGTGATACAATTGTGATTTGCAACATATTTAAACAACTGAACTGTTAGAATTTCAAATATTAGTTGGATACAGTAAGAATAGTTATTCCCAACATGGTAGCACTTTATTAAAAACAGATGCACCTCACAGTTAAAACAAAATACCCAATATGATATTTTATCATACAGTCAAATCTGTTATTTACTTGAACAAAAGAAAAAAGACTTCTTGTGTATAACTTTTAATTATAAAAACACCATGCAGTTAATAAGTTTATCCAGGTTTCACAATTTTTCAATTATGTCATCTTTCACATCCAACAGAGTTTAGGAAATGGGATTCAAGTAGAAGTAAACGCTAGTTGAAGCTTTAAAAAAGCACAGACTGTAACAAGAAGGTTGTTGTTTTCTTTTAAGTATGAGTCTCATAGAATGTTTATCCAGTAAGTAAACTGGATCTTCACACACCCGAAACACGGGTATTCCACGCAAATTTGTGCTGTTGGTCTTAAAGGAAAGTTCAGTGGAAAATATCTTATTTCTTTATAAAAATATTTCTTTTATATTATGCATGCCTAGTTATTCTACTATACTCTTCCATTTTGTAAAAACAGTTGATTTATACCCTTGCTATTCCCTGCTGTTTACATTAGTGAGCTAATATTTTGGCTTCTGTAAGATCCTTCTTCCCAATGCAACAGTACAGGAAGTTCTTAACAGTAATTTCTACTGATTGGCGGTTGGAGGGTCAAGCATGCATAGATCTCTACTGAGCAACTGAATCAACCCAGGTGCTGGGTCAAGAGCAAGGCCATACTGGTCTCTATTAGGGTCCAGCAAACAGGAAGTCAGTATTTCAGAAGCATTTATTTATACACAGACAAAACGCTAAATAGGCAGGTTAAGATCATTTTTCTTAAAAGTATATGTTTTGCACTGAACTTCCCCTTTAAAGAAAGAAAAAAGCAAAAATATAAGGAAGTCTGAATGTATTTCATAGTTTTATAAATTGCATACTGTTAGGCTTGCACCTTTTGTCTAAAGCAAACCCGAACACAGGTGGGAGCGGTGGTTAGTATTATTATTGCAATGGTACACAGCAAGTTAGCAGGTCTTGGTGCATTCTGATCTGTCCTTTGCCATTGCGGGACTTTTAATGTCCTCCAAAAGGCAAACTGATAACATCTCATGCAGTGGCTGCTGGGGTAAATTTTTGCTTAGGAGTTAGCCGCACAGGAGTTAACTTGTCATAGATATCCAGTAAGGGATTGGCTGTGACACCAGCGTTAAAGCTCTCACTGATGGGCATTACCAGGAAATGAAGATAGATGCAGTGAGGCGGACTCGGGTTATAGGAGCACCGGGATCATTTTACATAGTACAATCTGTGGGTTTTGGGAGGTAATAAAAGTTTAAATAAAAAAATTTGATTTTGGGAGGTGGAAATGTCCTTTAAAATCAAAAGTACATTTTTGGACTACTGATGCCCTTTAAACACATATATACACTACACACATACTGACAAGACAGTGCAGGAAAGACAACAAACCAACAGTGACAGGCAAACACAGATAGAAACAAACAGTGAGAGACAGACTCACAGAGAGATAGACACCAGAAAGTGACAGACATACAAAGGCACAGAAAAAGAGAGGGACACTGGTGCTTGCTTCAGAGTCAATACCGAAATGCTTGGCAAGCTGGCCAAGCTGGTAACATGGTGGCACAGACCCTCGGTACTATGATTGGCAACCTGGCCCTTGAAACAGGGTGGCTACACTGGTAACATGCTTGGCAAACAGACACTGGTACTATGTTTGTGGCAGCCTGGCACTGGTAACATGCTTGGCACACAGACACTGGTATATGTTTGACATACACAAAAATAGAAGCCTAGTGCACATCCAATTAATTTGCTTGCATTTTACTTTACCATTGTATTGCAACTTAAAAAGCCTGCCCTTCTCCCTGGATAAATTAAAGCAATTAGTTCAATAACTTGGCCAAATAATTTTAAGCTAGCAACCACTTCAAGGTTTGCTTTATTCTGATGGGTCCTAACTTTAACCTTTTTTCACCTTAATCTCTTTTTCCTTTGAAGACGTAATTCTTAAAATTTGGGGCATATTTATAAAGCTTCGTTAAGTTTTCGCGGACGTTTCACTGACATTAAAGCCATAAATTGCGTTTAACGCGATTATAAATGTCCCGAACACGGATGCGAAGAAAAGTTAACGAAGCGTTAACCTTATACCGATACTTACCTGTTCACCGCCGCTTCTATTTATAAAGGGGCGGTATGTGTTTCCAGTGCTATAGTATTGGCTGTTGCTACTTCGCCAACCTTGAGGGTGGCGAAAAACAGCCGATATAGGCCTGGCCACGTCGCGGGGATGGGCATAGGCAACCCACGGTGGGTGGTCGCACCTGCCCCGGGAGGCACGCCCAACCCCGCCCACAACCCCCCGCGGCGCAGAGGACCTCCACCGCCACCTCCCAGCAGCCCCTCCAACCCCTTCCCCGCTCGTGACAATCTCGGAACGGGAGGCTGAGGGGCTGCCGGGAAGGCGTCGTAGCAGGTGGTCGTGAACCACCCCCTCGCACCCCCTCCCCAGCAATCCCTCCAAGCCCCCAGCCCTGGCCGCTCCGAGGAGGGAAGGGGGAGCCTCTAGGAGGGGTGGAGGCTGCCGACTCCCGAGAGGACTCTCACGAGGGATGTTTGCCGGCGCTGATCTGACGCGATGTTCTTCGAGCTGCGACACAACCCCACTCAGGTCGCCGATTGCCAGGCAGACTCACTGCGGCCGCCAGTGAGCCGCGGGCACCGCCGGCATCAGCGGAGCCGATGTTTGCCAGCCGTCTCTCTTTCTTCTATCTTCAGCCATCTACTGCGATGGCATCGAGTGCTTCCGCAGCGGAGTGCACCTCTTTAATATAGGTTTGCCGAAAACCCTAATTCATTTCTGATTGGTCAATTTTTAATACTTGCTTTACATGCTTTACATTAACCAATCAGATTTTAGAACTTTCCAGTAATCTGATTGGTTAATCAGATCGGCCTCATTGAGGTCGCTGGCGCGCGCCGCAGGGGTACGTCTCGGGGGTCTGGGTCTCGGCGGAGCTGGTGTCGCGGGACTGGAAGAAAGAAGACGCTTTCTTTCCAGTCCCGTTGTGCTGCGGGACACCTTAAGCCCCAAAAGGCCCTTCTCAGGGCCTGCTGGAGGGTGCCTCCACCCCTACCAGCGGCGCCCTCCTTCCTCTCCCCAGGGCGGGGTGGGGCTTGGAGGTGTTGCTGGGAGGGGGTGCGCTGCGGGGTGGTCGCGACCACCTGCGGCGGCCCCTTCCCGGCAGCCCCTCCTAGCCCCGCCCCGGGGAGAGGAAGGTGAGGGAGCCGCTGTTTTTTTTTTTTTTTAACATATGGTCACTTTCAGTGGATCAACATTAAGTGCACAAACACTCCACCTCTCTCCTAAAGGAGCTAAAAGCTCCCCACAGAGTATAAAATGAAGTAGAGCCTTCTTATGTACAGAAGGTACCTCACCAGCCTCATGCTATAAATAGTGGAAAAAAGGGGAAATTGGCCATTTTTTTAAGAATGCTGGGTAGTTTCAGAGGACATTTTATCATATACAGACATCACTTTCTGTCTAGCAAACAGAAACGGATGTCTTATTTTATTCTATGGGGAAGGAGGTGGGGGTAGTAAATGTATGAATCTGAAGAATTTTTTAATTGGCTAAGACTGTCACATGTTTTACAAAACAGCACATATCTGGTTGTAATAAAGGGATTTCCTTACACTTCCTGTCTTGTCATGTACAATGTCAAGATAATTTTTTTAATTTTGCAACATTGTATGATCAAAACCTCATTGGATGTTAGTAAAACTCCACTTCCTTTAGTGTCTACATGGAGACACCTTTAGCACTCTTAGAGGTGTGGCTAAACCTGCCACTTGAGTTTTCCATTAAAACGTAGCTTATCAAGTAAAGTAAGTGTACTAATTCAGTAGTAAGTAGTAGAGTACTATACTTTGTACAGTGTTTATTGTTTCATGGTGATTTTAATTAATAGTGCTAATTACACACATACACATAGACCTTTCCTATGTGTGATAGTGTTTATACCCCACCTAATTAGTTGCTCCTAAAAACTCAATGCAACACTCCATAAAAATATAAATATTATTTATATAATATAAAGGAGATATATATATATATATATATATAATATTATATATATATATTTACACAAAATACTCCAGCACTAAACTATACATATAAAGTATAAATTAATTAATATCACGATCAACATATATACAAGCAACGAAGGGTAATTACCTGCACTAAAGTTAAGATGGATACATTTAGTTACATAGTTTGTACAAACTTGCGTCAGCCTGATGCGGCCACTTCAAGCAGTATCCCAGCAGCAGTCCTAACCTAATGAGTAAGTACAATCCCTGGGGGAACAAGACCATACCTGCTCTCTCTTTATTTAGTGAATTATTTACCAGGGACTCATGGGAGCTTACAGAGCTTTAAACCCTTCTTTTTATCTGGATGCCTTAAAGGGGGGGGGAATAAAGTTACTCGGGAGCAAGCATACAAAGAAGCTTAGCACTTTTGCCCTTTATTATATATGCAATACAAGATAAGCAGCTACAAACCTTTATTCGAAAGTACTTTCAGGTGCTGGGCAAAGGAATGGCCAAGTAGTAATGTCAATAATTGTCCGTTCTCCTTTGCACCGCACCTGAACTTAATTTAGAAAATTACAAGTTTGAGCGTGGCATATCCGGTATGTGATATAGATATTATAGTATACTAATATATATTGAATATATCTATATCATTATATATCATCATACGTGTTGATTATATAGGGGGTGGGAGGGGGTTGTATATCAAGGGCAGCTGCTGACCTGCTAGATTTATACCATGTTACTGTAAAATAAATTGGGAATTTGCTTTACAGCTGCTTAAATCCCCTAGATAAGTATGATTTTGTCAGGCTACAAAAGAAGGCATGGAAATTATGAAGGTTCTTCAGTGAGATGTTATCGTTTTGATCTTATTATTCACAGTAGTTATTGTATTCGCAAACATGTTCTGTTAAGTCAATTTTTAATGATTTTCAAAGACTAGTTTGGACTGGGGCTGTTGGTATTGTTTTGGGCCCAGGGTTACCACTGAATCTTGTAGAGCACATCCTCAGTTGTATATTGTATGGCATGGAAAAAGCTTCTGAATCAGTCAAATTACAAAGGACATCAATATAGTCTAAACCAGCTAGCCAGCCCTCAACAGTATACATAAATTAAATAGTTATGTTAATGTTAAGTAAAACAGCAGTAACTGAAATTCTTAGACTAAGTGCCAAGAAGAGACTCATTAATACTAATGTAATGAATTGTCTGCATAATCTTGACTTTTAAGTGTGCAAAACCATTTTACATTCACTGTACCACCGAGCCTAGAAGCATCCGATTTGAAGCTAGAAAACTTTATATATTTAGTTTATCAGATAAAGAAATGTTGCCCTCCTGACTTTTTGGTTTCGATTCCTCGATTTACGAAAATTGTCAACTTTCGATTTTTGATAATTATCTACTTTTCGATTTTCGATAATATCAAATTTCCGATATATAAACCCCTGAAAATGAAAATAGTGAATCATAAAAATTACTTTACAAAAATATATACGTATATATATAAACCTTAAAGACCTTTTAATGAAAACTGATTTCAAAGAAGGGATTAGAGATAAGAACTGGTTATCCACGTCCAATGTAAATAAGGGGTGCTTTAAATGTGCAAAATGCTACTCATGCAAACACATGGTACCTGGTAAATCATTCACACACCCACATACCAACAAGCCCATTCACATAAAACATAGGATTACCTGCACAACCACACATGTGGTGTACATAGTATTTTGCCCTTGTAAATTAATGTATGTAGGCAAAACGGACTTGGCCCTTAGATTAAGAATAGATGGCCACCGTTCAGCTATAACCACAGCATACAGGGATGGCCACACCTCAAAACCGGTGGCCAAACACTTTTTAGAACGGGGCCATAATCTAAAAGATTTCACATTTATGGGCATAGACCATGTCCCCATATCTAAGAGGGGTGGAAACAGATCACAGCGGTTATTACAATGTGAGTCACGGTGGATCTGGTATCTAAATACGGTCCAACCAAAGGGATTAAATGAAAATTTATCTCTACGATGCTTTTTAAATGAAAGATAAGATATCGGATGGGAGAGAAAATAGAGATTACTAAAAAAGATTAGATCTAGATTTATACACTACCTATATGCAATGTATAACTCTATACAGATTAAGCTGCACTTTATATATGAAGATATACGTATATATTTTTGTAAAGTAATTTTTATGATTCACTATTTTGTATATTCACATCAGGCCCTGCCCCGAAGAGCTTACAATCTAAGCACATTTATTTGACACCTAAAACCTAAAAAAGAGCTTACAATCTAAGCACATTTATTTGACACCTAAAACCTAAAAAAATCAGTATGAATTTATGATTGTGGGGGAAACCAGAGTGTCCAGAGGAAACCCACGCAAGCACGCGGAGAACATACAAACTCTTTGCAGATATGTACAAGGGTGGAATCAAACTCAGGACTAGAGATGGCCGACATCATCATCTAAAGTTGGTTTCGTTTTCAAACTTCAGAAAAAGTTTGAAAGTTCAAAAGCAGACCCATTAAATTCAATGGGGGGTAAATAGTTCGAAAAGTTCGGATGAACTTTGCAAAATATATCAATGTAAACTTACTGTACAAGACTCTGGAACCTGGGACATGGTCTGGGGAACACGTCCATACGCGGGTAACAGAAAAAAAAAATACAGGGTAATAGCGCACACGTGCGCCTACTCTGTTTTTCCATGGGCTTGCTTTCTGTAACCTGCGAACATGGGCAGGGATTCCCAAAATTGGCCGAGGATTGCCAAACGGCCCACAATCCTATGACCAGATGTTCGGGGGGTCCGCAAGCTCAACCCAGGACCCCCTCCTGGGTCCTTACAAGGACTATTGTGGCACTGACAATGGGTCCTGCAGCTTGAAACCGGGACTCCCCTCCCCAGCACTTATAAGTGTCCTTGTGGCCCTAAAAAGGGCCCTTTGGGGCTTAAGGGGTCCTGCAGCTCAAAACCGGGACCCCCCTCCCGCGCCTAGAAGTGCTATGCCCGTACTTAGAGTGCCCTGTGGCACTGACAAGGGCCATTTGGGGCTTAAGGGGTCCTGCAGCTCAAAACTGGGACTCCCCTCCCCAGCACTTATAAGTACCCTTTTGCCCCTAAAAAGGGCCCTTTTGGGCTTAAGGGGTCCCGCAGCTCGAAACCGTGAGCCTCCCTTCCCTGCACTTGTAAGTGCCCTTGTGGCCCTGACAAGGGCCCTTTGGGGCTTAAGGGGTCCCGTAGCTCGAAACAGGCCCCCCTTCCCCAGCACTTAGAAGTGCCCTTGTGGCTCTGACCATTGGGGCTTAAGGGGGCCTGCAGCTCGACAACCCCTCCCCGGCACTTAGAAGTTGTCTGTAGTACGCAATAAAAATGCTAGGGGCACCAGTGCCAATAGTCCTAGATTCTGTAGGACAGTTTAGGACATTAAAGGGCAACTCTGGTCTCCAAACATCCAAACAAGTTAGGGTTAAATAAAAGCCTGCAGTCTTTCCTGAAAAATTACCCCTGAATCACTCTGCAGCCTGCTGGCATATTTTGGAAAAAAAACGCCGTTCGTGAACGGATAAAGTGCCGCGGCGGTCCGGTGTTCAGGATCCTGCTAACCGGCCATCCCTAGTTGTTTAGTATGAAATGTAATAGTGCAATCACTCATGGCCTTTTAATTTATATATTAATGAGGCAATAAATTATTTTGGATTCAAGCTCTATTTAAAGGAGGAGCTGTGTTATTTGTTTATTCTAATTGGAAATAGCATCTAAAATAAGGGTTATCGAGTTCAAAATACATATTTTTTCACTTTTTATTGCAGTAAATACAAACTTACAGGTTTTACGTACTGAAT
The DNA here is from genome assembly GCA_019447015.1 of Hymenochirus boettgeri. Classification (NCBI taxonomy): domain Eukaryota; kingdom Metazoa; phylum Chordata; class Amphibia; order Anura; family Pipidae; genus Hymenochirus; species Hymenochirus boettgeri. Next base: position 147,247,783 of record CM033471.1, read on the forward strand.
TACAGTGTTTTACTGAGTTAGCTTAGAACGATCATGTTATTTTCTGATGAAAATGGATAGGTAAAGAAACACAGATTTCTTCCATAGTTTGAGTGAAGATAAGCGACCCTTTCTGGCTGACCGATTGCAATGTTTTTCAATTTAAAACACAGTAACCTAGTACCAGTGATTCTATCTACTGCCGTATGGTTTTAACATACATGTTTTAGTCTACTTGACGTTTCATTCACGAGTTTGCTGATTCCCAAGCATAAGATGTACCATATAGTTCTTTGGAAACTGCCAGTGATACAACATCCCTTTTTAACAAGGGCCTTGTGATCCCTTTTTCGTATGTTTGAACTCTGGAAAATTGCAGGATTTGACAAAATGCAAGAGAACAAGGTTTTATTGTTTTTAGCACTTACACAGCTAATCATACTTTTCTATGTCCATTCTTAAGTCTTTTTGGTCGCGTTTTCCCTTGAAAGCAATAAAGAGAGTAGTTTTTTTAGTATTAATCATGGAAATGTATCAACTGAAAAGCAGTATGTGCATATGTCTTTAAACACTAACTGTTCTATTGAGCCAAAATTCAGCCATGCATGAATATTAGGCTCTGGGCGACAATTCTAGGCATTTATGAATGGAAGTGTCATTCTATACGCTTTATTTTAAAAGCTGCTCTGTCCCTGTCAAGATCTCCAAATTTTGAGAAGATAGTAAGCACCTTGTTTTATTTCTCATGTAATTTTTTAATGAGATGTTTTTCCTGCAGAAAAAAATCAAAAGCATTTGTCAAAATCACAAATTTAACAATTTTGCAATGCAACATAGAGGCCCAAAAATCCTTTGCAAATCTTATCTTTCAAGATAACTGCCAATTACACAACCTTTTAGAGCCAAGAGACTGCAAAATCAGAGCTATTTTAATAAAATAAAACTTGAAATACAGTGAGGTGCAATAAATGGACCATTAATTCATCGCAGGAAGTGTGGTAAGTTACAACCTTATGCAAGGCTTTTACACCTTGTAGAAAAGGCATTTATTTTTATGCTAAATAGTGAGAAAAAGAAACGCTAAAAGTTGAGTGTATTGTTGTGCTACAATTTATCTAAAACACCTTTCAGTTATTATTATAAAAACCTTTTTAACATTGCAAAATATTGCTATTTCCATCTTTTTCTTAAATTTGTCTAAACCGATGTATCACAATACATATACTGATGGAGCATAGGCTGAAGGAGCACCCTAAATACTTTACAAAACCCTGCACAATACTTACATTGTAAGCTCTTCGGGCAGGCATCTCATTCCAATCTATCAAGGCTTGTTGCACTTATATCATTCATACATAATTTTTAATACATATATGCTTTCTTAACCGATGTATGAAATTGTATTTAATTTAATTTTTATCTATCATGCTCGCCCCCGCTTGCACTTATCCCCTTGAGGGTCACAAAAACCAACAGGACCCCTGCCTGGCCAAGCTATATTAATCACTCATTTATTACATATCAAATCAGAATGTTCCATGTAATTCCCATGTGAGTGCTTTGTTATGATGTCTTTGCGATGCTCATGGCTCCTTCTATAATCAGTTCAATATTACATAGACGCCTAGTATAAATTATTTTTAAGGTGTTTGCATATTGGGTTTGGCTGAGGCAGAAACAAATCTTCTCTTTTCGTTACGGAATACCACAATTAAAGGGGAACTAAACTTTTTTTTTTTAAATCCTAATGATAAATTTTTTCTCCCAACAACATGTATTTGTAGGATTCTTCTCTAGTAAGTTGCATTAAGTAGTATGTAAGAAATACATTCTGTAACTAGAAGGTTTCCATGTTGTTTGCCAGTACAATCCACAGCCCATGAAGTCATCAAGGAGCCATGCCCCTTGATCACAGTATTCACTGTTTTAATGCACAGTTTATTTTCTATACAGATGACTTCACACCAATATGGAAGTTCTTAATAAGATTTGAAAGGTGCTTTTTAACCCTGCACTCTATTACCAGTCAATGTCAATTACATACAACTTCCTGGGGCAATACAAAGTATTCAAATAATTTTATTTGCATCTGCAGTGGTGGGGTCAACTGTAAAGCACATGTTTTAGAAACACACAGTCCAAACATCATAGGTTCAATCCCCAGGGTTTTTTGTTGTTGGTTCCATTATGTTTCCTAGCAGAAGAAAAGATTCTACATGTAGTATGCGACCACACTGGGCTAGGGTAATAATTTTGATTTTAGCAAGACATAATACATAATACTTGCAGGTTCAATTCCCCAGATTTTTTACCCTGAATGTTAATATTTTATTATTATAGCTTAGAATACACTGCAAACATTACCTTTCTTTTTTTTGTATAAAACAAAGTATCCCTGTGCTGGTATGTTATTGACTGTCAGCTTCTGGGAGCAAGGTTGCAACTTTCTGTTCATCTGTTTGAGCACTCTATAGAAGACCTTTGGAGATACTGTGGAAACCTAGCTAAGGTTGGATATAGAGCTCAGCTGACTCCTAGTACCCACATTTTTTGTTATATTTTTTACCACGTCCCCACATTTTTTGTATATACCTTTACCAAAAATGCTTCTAAGTCTTGCTTACAACAGCACCACCCCTCTCTGACATTTAACACTTCCTCAGCTGTTTGTATAATGTAATCTGCATAGCCCCACAGCAGCAAAGGAGTATCTTTGGGTCTCGCCATTAGCTTGACTGATGGCCAGACCTGAAGCTGCAGAGAATTGTGGCAAGGGGTCATGCTGTGTAAGTAAGTTTAAAGCATTTTTGGTAAAGCTAGGTTTAGTGAAAAATGAATTTGGGGGGTATTTAAATAAAATAAGTTTATTAGATTTACATGAGCTTTAAGAGTTTAGCACTATGCAATAAATTATAAGCAAATTAAAACGAGAAAATAATGCAGATGAGGTGGGTAAGATAAATTCAACTGTATATTCACTCTTGCTTCTAAACTACAGATGCTGAAGGTTAACCAAGCTCTATTAAGAGCTAGTGTCCAAATGTGCAGTAAGTTTAAAAGCACAGCAACAGCTGAATGCAATATACAGGCAGCAAACCAGCACTATAGATGTAATGTGGTTTGAATAGAACCCAGTTTTTGAATAGAATCTGAGGACTAAACTTTCGGAACTCATGGAACCGGATTTTTTAATTTTCTATTTTTATCGAAATCGAGTAGATGATTATCGAAAATTGAAAGTAGACGATTATCGAAAATCGGAAGTAGACAATGTAATAATCGATTTTGGTAACTCTCGAAAATGGAATGCGGGAGCCGAAAACAGGCCCGATCTTGAGGAAAATATTTTTAAATAGTTTTGTTATATTTACGGGTTCCCCAGACCATTCCCCAGTTCTCTGTGTCATTTACAGTAACCTAATATTATTATTTGTCCCTCAAAAGGACAGAAACTTAAAAAAAAATTCCCTCCATAGTCTTCTATGGGTCCGTTTTCGAATTTTCCGAAAATTTTGAAAATTCGAAAACGGAAGAAAACCTCAACAGTTCTGAACATCTCCAACCAGCACTATTAGGTGATTCATCAAGAGGCAGCTAATCAGCACCAATTAGGTTACAACTGAATGCAGCGAGAGAGGTATTTAGTGTTATTACCCCTGCAACACATGGCCCTTAAAGTCCGTACATTTTCCAGTAACTCGGAAACACTTGACCAATCTTTAGCTAAACAGAAAACACACATTGTGATTGCCCTTTGCAGGACTCAATTCCTCTTTATGTGACATAGCCTCTTATTTCTGGTCAATTCTAAGTGTCTCCTTTTTAAATCTCCTTTACTGCATCTTTTGAAATATCAGATGCTTCACATCATGTTTACATGCTAAGCACAGCCTTCTAATGTGTCCTGTAATTGTGAACACGTGTTGGAACACACAACTGCCAGTGCCAAGGGTTGCACAAACTCCCTTTTGTTAAAAGACTAAGGGGCATATTTATAAAGGATTGTCTTTTTCATCCAACCAATAAATTAGCGCAGCACATCGCAGCGAAAATAGCGCCATTGGGGCTTCGTTTCTCCTTATTTATAAAACGAAAACAAAAAAACCACTTCGCTGGCTGAAAAAGGCGAACGGGCGCGATAAGAGCGAAAAGATCGCAGCGAAAACTTAACGCATCTAAGAAGACTGCATTGCGAAAACCATTCAAAACCAGAAAGCCCACTAGAAAATGATGTCAAGTTCAAATGGCCACCTCCACATTTACCAAGAATCAGCCATGTTCTATTTAGTCCAATCTTCTAGAATTTCTCAATTGGAATACAATTTTCTTTTGCACTGCACATTCGCCTTTCTAATGTGCGTTCGCCTTTCTAATGTCGCTTTTCAAGGCATATTTTCATCTAATGCGCGATCGCCCTTCTATCAGGCTGTTCGCTTTTTCAAGGCATATTGGCCTATTAATGCGCGGTCGCCTTTCTAATGTGCGTTCGCCTTTCTATGTCGCTTTTCCAAGGCATATTTCATTCTAATGCGCGATCGCCCTTCTAATGCGTGTTCGCTTTTCAAGGCATATTCCATTATAATGCCTTTCGCTCAAACAAGGACTTTTCACATCACCACCTTCAGGGTCGCGCTAATCTTTCTCTCGTTTTAAACGCAAAAACCACCTTTCGCTCTTTTATAAATCGCGTTATTGCCTTTTCGCTCCCTTTTCGGTAAAATTACCATTGCGAAGTAAGGCAAAGGTTTAGCGATAACTCGCGGAAACGGTTTCGCATTCGTTAACGCTACCTTTTATAAATAGCGTTAACGGTCTTTTTGGGCGAAAACCCATGCGAAAACATTTGCTCTTTTCGCTCTTTTATAATTATGCCCCATTATCGTTAATCCTCATATGAAACAAACATCTGTACACACACGCAACAATAGTCACCACATAGTCGTTAGATACAGACATTCGTATGTAAAGTAACGTTCGTATCTTCGACGCAATTACGAAAGCAAGCGCATGGGCGCCTTTTTATATATTTTTTTGTAGAACATTAATGATAATCTGCCGACCATATACAAATATATGATAATCGCAGAACAAATCCGCCAGGCTGATCGTCGGAAAAAGCCCACATATTCGCATGGTCGTTGGTCTTTGAATATCATGCAATTACTCGTTTGTCGACTGCATGGTACGACAATTACCCACTTCTGTTTTGCTTGTCCTACAAATGTTGTCCGTTAAATGACTAGATGTGCTAGTTAAATCACAGTGTATATAAATGATTGGGAGAAAATTGGCAGCAAAATGATGATGAGTATTTATGTTGTTTTCCTTTGCTTGTTTTGTTTGTGTTGTATTGGAGGTTTGGAGGGTGTGTGGTGCGTATGCTTGCATTACTATAGCATTGTCAACTAAATATTTTTGTCAGTAGTGCAGCTCCAACACTAACCTAGATGTTGTTTTATATTGAGGGATCAATTAATTCCTTTGTTTTAAGTGATAGATTCCTTTAATAGCTATTCATTGAATGTAGCTGTCCTACTTTGGCTGCTGCTTACTTTTATTCTTAATTATTCCATTTCCTATTTTTAGTCTTTATTTTACTCATTATTTTCTCTTTGAGTGAGGAAGCACTGTCTGCAATAACCCACAACCAATTCCTGCCAACACGTTACTAATATTGCAAAGGTTCTAAAAATAGAAGAAAAAGGCTGGAAACTGCTTGTTGGAAATTGTATGTGTGGCAGATTATCCCATAACTGGATAATGGGTGTGAATTTACAAACCACTGGTAAAATCATTGCTGGCTATACTATATTTTTATTGTGCAGACCATATGGTTCTATATTAAGAAAGAAGAAGTGGTGTCATAATAAATAACCATGTGCTTTAGAAAGTGTCTGGCAGTTAGAGGTTCATTCTCATTAAAATACATTGTGATTCTAAAGACCTTGTGAAGTCTGGCTCTGGTTCTCCCCAACAAATGAGCAGGAAATCTTACATAATATAATTTAGTGCAATGAACCTTTCCAATGCCCTAAATCCAAAGTCAATTTGCTTGTTTTGGAACTTCCAACCTCAGATCCATGTTGGCAAGAAATGGATTGTTAAGTTTTAATGTTAAACTTTGTTTGTTATTCTACAGAAACTAAAAAATCACTAAAATATCCCCCCTTGTTGCAATTCCTTGATATCTTATACCATTTGGCATTTGATAGTAAACCTGATATACAAGAGAGCGTCAGGTTTACTTCCAGTGTTCTTGTGACGTTCCCCATACGTATTTATTGTCAAAAATCGATCTTAAAAGGAATGGACGCCAGGCAGTTGTCTGATCATTGCAAGAACTCTTGAAACTGGGAGGTAATTCCTAGTGTATGCCCAGCATAAGGATGATCTACCATCTATAATGATTTTCCTATTCCTATGGGTTTTATTGTGATTTGTACCATTTATTTGTCACATTCACCTTTAGATCATGCTTGGCCCAATATTCCCAATAAATAATTACATTTTGCTGAAACAAACATTTAGTATATTCTAAAAGCATTGTTTAGGTTTCCCATGTCACCCTGCCCTTGTTTAACCTATTTGGACTGTAATTCCGAATTATGCAGAATCCTGAAATACCCCGGAGCGAAACAGGTTTTTGGTTTTCGCTCTGGAAATCTCCCTTCCGCGATTAGCTTACGTGGTAAATACCCACAGCTTGATTTAACACTAGCTGTTAGCCGTCATTAAAATCATGCATGGCACTTAAGCGATATAAATTGCAAGTGCCGGAAGCATGGGTGTTTTTTGTGTTCCCATGTGTCCAGCCACAGATATGAAGTTAAAGTTGTGCTAACCGATAGCGAAAGGTTGTGCAACTTTACTCCATATTATCGCCCATGGCTCTGGGTATCTCCACCCTGAAAAAAAAGGTTTTCTGTAGTGTAGCGCATCTTAGTCCCACCCCAACCAACCCAGTTCGTTTTGTAAAAATGCTGCACTAATGTACTTACAGTCCTTCGTTCCCCCCCCGGCGCTCTGTTCCCCGGCTGGAAGAGGGACAGACTGGCAGCCACGTCTCGTGATGGCTGAGAGGCTGCCAATCACAGATGTGGTTGCTGGGGGAACAAAGGACTGTAAGTACATTTGTGCTGCTTTTTTTACAAAACATACTTCCTCGCACATGCTCAAGCATATTAAAAGCTTTTTGAACAGATAGAGGAGGCAAATACCTTTGCCAGAAAGGAAGAGAACTTATCATTAAGGCTATGGGCCCCACACAAAACACGCACTAAATCGTGCATGCAATTGTGAGCGTTATCACACGCGTTGTGTGCGTCATTCTTTTGCGTTTTCAGTTTTTGCACCAAAAATGGTGAACACATGGTTACCAAAACGAACGGATGCGCAATCGCATGCACATGGGAATCGCAGGAAATTTTTGTGTTCCCACGATTTCCATTAAAACCAAACGTGTACAGTGGGGCCTAGCCCCTTATATCTGCTTACAAATGCATGTAATAAAATGGGGGGGAGACAGGAAAGAAATGCCACAATATAACAACTCTTAATTTTAAAGATAATAGTAACTGTGAATCATGAAAAAAATATATATATATTATTCAACCAATCACCTAAAGGGCATCATTTTACATTGATCTATTGTTTTTTAATGACTTAAATGAATATTTCACTTGAAAAGTGAACTATTCCTTTATGTATTGATTGAAGACCAGGAGGTTAAGGAGCGATGCTTACCTCCCATCTTCAATCAATATCTCAGGGCCAGGGACGAAGATACGAAATTTACCTTTGCCGCGATCCCCTCAGAAGAAACTGACAGGTCCTGACTGCTCCTGGTCTATCAGTATAGCACGCATGCGTGATAATGCACACTATAGTTGGTTAAACCAGGAAGCGATCAGCATTTTCAGTGCTGGTGCAGTTGGATTGCCAAAAGGTAAGTTTCTGTTATCTTCATTTGTGGCCCTGAGATATTGATTTAAAGACGGAAGGTAGGCATAGCTCCTAACCACCTGGTCTTTATCAATACGTTAAAAATAGTTCACTTTTAAGTGGACTATTCCTTTAACATTTAGCAATAGGTGAATTCTATTTAGATGGGAATGGCCAATTTCCATAAAAAGTTTCCTTCTTTAATGCTTTTAAAAATTGCAAAGAATTTATATTCATTGTTACCTTTCCAAAACAATAAGATTATAATCTCAATTTAAAACCTCTTGGGTTTATCAAACCAACTGATGTACCCACCAAACCTCCTTTTGTTTCAATTTGAGTTCTCTATAACCACCCATCACTCCACATACACCTGTTTCTAAAACTAGAAATTCCAGATAATTTTCATTATGTCCCAACTCATTAAATTATAGGAACCACGTGTCTCTTTCCTAATGGATTATCTTGTTGGAAAATAAGCAACTTGGATTAACCGCACGGCAAATAAGAGCATATATAACCTATTTTGCATTTCAATCAAAGTACCCATTAAGAGAATTGCTGTTACACTTAGGATGTGAAAAGTATCCATTTTAATTACAAATTTACACTGAGTGCAAGATAAACAGGAAACACCCTTTTGTTTCCTCAAAGTAAGGTATTCTTTTTGGGTTCAGCTGACACTAGGGGCATATTTATAAAGGTCGTTAAATTTTTTTTGTCACCGTTATCGGTGCCTTCTCGACAAATTTGACTTATTGCATTGATAAAGCGGCGATACCGCCACCTTTCGCCATTTCTCTTTCCACCATACATCGCCGGTAACTGCTCGATCATATTTATAAAATGGGAGAATGTTTTAATTGCTTTAGGTGTTACCATTCAAATCACCATGAGTGTTTCTCATACTAATAGTACCGGGGGTGTATCTATTTTTCCAACATTTACTGTAATATGATCTGCGATTTCCGATTTTCCTAAGATCACTTTTTTAAGTTCCGATTTTCTTTATTTAACCAATAAAGTACAATGGGGGTCTAAGGACATTTTTATAAAGGGTCATAATTTAGGCAATTTTTTTATTTTTGCCAGACTTCACATTTCTTTAAACTTTCAACTTGTCATAGTTATTAATAAGGCGAATTTTCATCAAGGCAAAATTCTGTGGCAATAGTAGCACTAATAATGCTGAAAATGTGGTGAAAAGTTAAGTTCAGCGCATATGATGGGACATTGGTACCACTCCCTCTGTGGCTTTATGAGTAGTATAAAATTGGTTAATACACCTGAACACCTATCTTGGCCTAACACATATCAGCCAACATTTACCTTTCAGCTCTTTTATTAACTCCTTCTGGTCCTCGTGAAGCCGCTGCAAAAGTGACTTAACGTCACGCTAACAGATCGTAAATCATCTGATGAACAGTGGAAGTAGTTTGCTGGGAAACATGGAGGATTGGACGGTTTGCATGGTGATGGATCTGCAATTCTTTAAGAATCGGAGTTTGCTGGTATATATAAAAACAATCAATTGCTGCAACTCATTCTTCTTCAGCATAGCTGTACCAGGTGCTGTTTCAACTGCAGAATCACGGATTCTATAGTAAATATTGTAAACATGATCAACGCGTTTCCGACACAGGTTGGTCAGTATCAATTACCATCAAAACTATCCAAGCTTATAAATCCACATGACCCCTCCCCCCACTGTTGGTCTTCGTACTGTTTGGATCCACAATTAATTGCTGACTTTATAAGGTTGGATAGTTTTGATGATTAATTGATCCTGACGATGGCCGCAACCTGTGATCATGTTAAATTGTTGGTAGTATATCGACACAAACACTGTGAGTGCTTCTAAATTAATTCTATCAATATATATAAAATCCTACTGGCTGCTTCCGGTTCTGTGTAGTCTGCGTGTGTGTGTGTCACTGCAGTTCCTATGGACCACCACTAAGGGAGAATGTTAAGATTGTCTCTCTGCCAGTTTCCTATTGACTCACCATTAAGAGTAGAAACACAGGAACACACACATGGCAGCTTGGAGACCGACAGCAGATAAGTAGAGGGGGCTCTGTCACAGAGGGGTTTGTTGTGTGTGACTGCACGAGGGGGTGAATCTGCCACGGGGGACTCTGTAATAGGAGGGGGTACTCTGCCATAGAAGGGGAGGGGAACTCTGTCACAAAGGTGGTGTAGAGGTGGGGCTCTGTCACAAGGGGGGTACTGTTCAGAGGGGGGGGACTCTGCCACGAGGGGACTCTGCCACAAAGGGGTGACCCTGCCACAATGGGGGGGACTCTGGGACAAAATGGGGTTACTCTGGGACAGAGGAGTAGGAACCTGGGACAGAGGGGAGACTCTGCCTTTTTGGATGGGGTATGTCTAGTATATATATAATATATAAGGTTTTAAAGATTGAATTACATTTGAAAACTGTGTGAGGTCTCCATACTTACTGTACTATTTGCCATAACATTATCCTGAATAAAACTATTAAATCCTACTACCTTTGTGGATGTGGTATTATCTTTACTTTATTGCAGAATCTAGTGTAACAGGTTTTATATAGCATATCCATACAGTAACGTTACCACCCATCCTAACTGTTCATACTCTCTACATCTTTTTAACTATAGCAGATGTATTCACCTGGGAGTTTAGTTGAGTCTTCCCTTACTAAATAGCTCTCAGAAAAGATATGTTTGATTGTGTGCTTCATCTAAGCTGCCATGTCCTTCAAAAGATTAAGTATAGGATGTAAGTGCAAAAAATCTCTGCCTGCTGCTTAATATCTTACAACATGCAAAGAAACTTAGGGATGATTAATAGGTAATAAAGTACAGTATATGTTAAATTAGAAACACTTTTCACCTTTTTCTTTTTCTCAGTGTATCTCTTGAATTATTGTACTTCAGGGGCACTCAAATAAGTCATAAAACAGATTATCTTAGTATTGAAGTAAAATGAAAGTGTATATCCAGGATATTGTGAGTTATAATCATCGGTATCATATTTTTAGGATTTCAGTTAATAATTATTAGGCTTTATACGCCTTTTCCATAAACTGTCAATATCATATTATGAAGAGAAGTTTAAAGTTGTTTTAGATGAAACAGTTTCTAAAATAAAAATACATGTCAATAACATATCATTTTTTTAAACATACTTCCAAACATATGGGGTGCTCTGTTTAATAATAATATTTAATCCATAAAACATTGGGTATATGTTGTTTAAAAAAATAATAATAAGAATAATAGTAAATATACAGGGAGATTCAATAAAAGTTTTTATCCTTAAAATGGTACTAATTTTTGCCCCCAACATCAGATCTTTAATATTTGAAAGCTAACATCTGTTGGTTGGGGCAAAATTAGCACCATTTCTAACGATAGAACTTTTATTTGAATAACCCTGATAGTTTGCTTTATCTCACTTCTTGGAAATCCAATTGTATGTTTCTTATACTGGTTTTTAAGTTTATAACATCACCAATTTATTATTCAACTCTTGATTCTAATTGACCTTGGGGAGTTGTATCATGTTTAAGGGTAAAATTCTTTGAATTGGTCTTGTCGTTTCTTCTAAAAACATACATTTTATTTTACAATTTGTACATGTCTACTCTCATGTCTCTTCCTAAATAGACATTTGAGTCAAAATAATATAACTTCTAACCTTCTTTAGATTCTAAAATACAGGTATTAGGTTCTAATAATTTGCCGTTTTATGCTCCTTTAAAGCTAGTTAAGACTAACGGCAATATTTAATAAAAAAATAAATAAAATGTAATTCTAATTTTTTGTTACAATTATTTTTCGCCGTATTTCGGAAAAGGGAATTTTCATAGCAATCATTTTTGCCAAGGTGAAATCTATATAAACAAAAATAGTCTAACGCCCAAGGTAATTTTTATAAAATGGTGTAATGTATGTTTAACACATGTTGAATGCCTTTCACATGAAATTTGTCTTTTCTAGAAAACAAATTCTGAAAAAAAAAAAAACAGGGAACATACCATGGGTAAATAATTTTTAAAAATATTTTACCCAGAAACAATGCCTTCTTGCCATTTTAGATTTGGAGAAATTTACTGACCAAAATAATAAATACAGAAACAATGTACTTGTGCTTGTTGCCATTTCAAAATGTCTTTAATTCTACTGCATCTGAAAATATTATGGAAAAATTGAGATCCTTGTTTTATATAATATACCCCTAAGGATCACAACAATACACTAGTGCACAGCAGCCCATGCTGCAACCAATTGAGCCTCAGAAAGTATAATTACTTCTTGCACTATTGATTTTTTTCAATGACTGTGGATGGGATCAAAGAAAATTTTCTGGCTGGTCCAATCAGCTTCAGTTGGATAAACTGCCTTTTGAAAAGTAATGTAAACAGGAATTGATTTTTGACCCATCAATCAATTGATTAATTGAAATCCACCAATGAAAATCCTAGATTAATCCTTAAACCTCTGCGGGGTCAATATCAACCACTTTAGGATCCCTCTTTCTAATAATTAGTAGTAATTATTTCTAGCAGTGAAATATCTCTGGAAAATAAAACGAACTAAAGTAATAATGCCTTTGTTAAACTGAAAGATGCGTTCACATCCTAGTCCATAAATGCTAATGTATTATTTATTTTATATTCCCAAGGTCTTGTAAAACTAAAAATGAGCATACTAAGAGGTTAATCAACCCTGAGAATGGAACAAATACTGTTGATACTATGAAGGTGTTTGGGTTATTTGCCAGGAATATGCTTCATAAACTTGTATCTGGGAGCAGATCCAATTAACACCAGCTATGAAGAATAACAATAGTTCTCAAATAGAAAATTCAAACAAATGTACATATTTGGAATTACTCAGCAAAACTGCAAGCATACAAATCAAAGAGTTGGTGGTTGAGTATAGTAATGTCTGAACAGGAATACATTACTGCTGCTTTAATGTTCTTGGTGTGAAGTTTCATATTAGAAAAACTGCTTCTTTTCACCACAATTGAGCAATATTGCTTTATAGCCATATCACTTTGAAGAGTAAATGCAGAGTGGAGGCTGTAAAGCTGGCTATACTTTAGGAAACTTACATCCAATCAGAGCACGTTTACACAAGTTATCTGCTGTTCTGCACCTTCAAAATATTGATATACTAATTACTTTACACTCTGTCCTGATTCATCCTGGTAGCAGATTACTGAGCCTGGCATCCGCTGTTAAGGTCATTTGAAGGTAAAGTTTGTCAGTTGCAAGGTAAAAGTGTTAATAGTTAGGACCAGTATAGAAAGTAAATGAGACAATTTATAATATTGAATGGACTCTTCTTCTTCTTCTTTTCTTATTAATAATTTAATTTCCAATTGGGAGCTTGTCACCTCTCGCAAAATTTCACGTAACTTTTTAGTACAGCTACTACCCACAGTGATCCACTCCTCTAAGAATTTGAACGGGATAGAAAGGCACAAGGATACATAAGACAATTATTTAACTACAATAAGGCTTGCCCTGTAGAAGCACAAAGTAATGTTTAAATCTAGACACTGTGCACCTGTAAGAAGCACAAGTAATGTTTAAATGACTAGATACTGTATATTGAACTTTTATGGACATGGAACTCCTTGGTGACCACACACCTGGCAAATTATATGTGGATAATTTTCAAACTTCCTGTATCCATTAGCATGAGTGTGACCTAATCTGAACTCCTCTCCACCCCAATAAGTAATATGTATATATATAATATATATATATATTAATACACGTAAGGATTTAAGGTGCACTCCAAGTCTTGTCACAAACATATGTTTTATTTAACATATCCACGGCAACGTTTCGGCCCTTTGTCTCAGCCTTTATCACAAACATCAAAATGTGCAAGCAGTGGCATATTTAAACATTAAGCCACACCCTCACGTGTCACACTGTGGTCTCCCAAACCAATCCTAACATGCTAATAAAGTGCTCTAGTGCTACAAATACCCAATGGTAACTAGTTACCATGCAATATCTCGAAAATTTCGATAAAATTATGTTAATAATAAATGTGCATAATACATAGCATATTCTTTTACAAGTGTTATCTAGTGCATCATATAAAATAGTGAATCATAAAAATTATTTACAAAATATATACGTATATATATAAACCTTAAAGACCTTTTAATGAAACTGATTTCAAAGAAGGGATTAGAGATAAGAACTGTTATCCACGTCCAATGTAATAGGGTGCTTTAAAATGTGCAAAATGCTACTCATGCAAACACATGGTACCTGGTAAATCATTCACAACACCCCACAACCACACAGCCCATTCAAATAAACATAGGATTACCTGCACAACCACACTGTGGTGTACATAGTATTTTGCCCTTGTTAAATTAATGTATGTAGGCAAAACGGACTTGGCCCTTAGATTAAGAAAGAGGCCACCGTTCAGCTATAACCACAGCATACAGGAGGGCCAACCTCAAAACCGGTGGCCAAACACTTTTTAGAACGGGGCCATAATCTTAAAAGATTTCACATTTATGGCATAGACCATGTCCCCATATCTAAGAGGGGTGGAACACAGATCACAGCGTTATTACAATGTGAGTCACGGTGGATCTGGTATCAAATACGGTCACCAAAGGGATTAAATGAATTTATCTCTACATGCTTTTTAAATGAAGCAAGAATATCGGATGGGAGAGAAAATAGGGGAATATATATACCCCCAAGGGGAGATTACTAAAAAAGATTAGATCTAGATTTATCACTACCTATATGCAATGTAGAACTCTATACAGATTAGCTGCACTTTATATATGAAGATATACTATATATTTTTGTAAAGTAATTTTTATGATCCTATTTTATATGATGCACTAGATACACTTGTAAAAGAATTGCTATGTTATTATGCACATTTATTTATTAACATAATTTTATCGAAATTTTATCGAGTATTGCATGGTAACTAGGTTACCATTGGGTATTTGTAGCACTAGAGCACTTATTAGCATGTAAGGATTGTTTGGGAGACCACATGTACACGTTGAGGGTGTGGCTTAATGTTTAAATATTGCACTGCTTGCACATTTTGATGTTGGCTGATAAAGGCCTGAGACAAAGGGCCGAAACGTTGCCGTGATATGTGTAATAAAACATATGTTTGTGACAAGACCTTGGAGTGCACCTTAAATCCTTACCGTGATTTTCTTACTACAGGTGGCACCCGGGCAAGTATCCACGCTGAGTGAGTGCCTGTATTACTACTGAATATATAATATATATATATATATATATATATAATATATATATAGAAAATCCCACGTACCCACTCAAGGTCAAATGCTGGTGTTATCGATAACAAAATGTAATAGAGTAAGGTCCTCGAAGCACTCACACGGACTTAGTCCTACTTAGTACTCAGGAGGACGGCCCTTGTGTGTTTGGGCTGAACGCGTAGGTTACACAACCTACAAGTTGGATAACATAAAGTAGTACTAAGTCCGTTGAGTGCTTTGAGTACCTTACCTATAATATATATATTATATGTATACACATGTATGCAACTACATGTATATTCACATCAGCCCTGCCCCGAAGAGCTTACACATCTAAGCACATTTATTTGACACTAACACCTAAAAAAATCAGTATGAATTTATGATTGGTGGGGAAACCAGAGTGTCAAGGAACCCACGCAAGCAACGCGGAGAACATACAAACTCTTTGCAGATTGTACAAGGGGGAATCAAACTCAGACTAGAGATGCCCATCATCATCTAAAGTTGTTTCGTTTTCAAACTTCAGAAAAAGTTTGAAAGTTCAAAAGCAGACCCATTAAATTCAATGGGGGGTAAATAGTTCTGAAAAGTTTCGGATGAACTTTGCAAAATAATCAATGTAAACTTACTGTACAAGACTCTGGAACCTGGGACATGGTCTGGGGAACACGCCATACGCGGGTAACAGAAAAAAAAAAATAACTGCAGGGTCCTGCAGCTCAAAACGGGACTCCCCTCCCCAGCACTTATAAGTACCCCTTTTTGCCCCTAAAAAGGGCCCTTTTGGGCTTTAAGGGGTCCCGCAGCTCGAAACCGTGAGCTCCTTCCCTGCCCTTGTAAGTGCCCGTTGTGCCCTGACAAGGGCCCTTTGGGGCTTAAGGGGTCCCGTAGCTCGAAACAGGCCCCCCTTCCCCAGCACTTAGAAGTGCCCTTGTGGCTTCTAACCATTGGGGCTTAAGGGGGCCTGCATCTTGACAACCCCTCCCCGGCACTTAAAGTTGTCGGTAGTACGCAATAAAAATGCTAGGGGCACCAATGCCAATAGATCCTCGATTCTGTAGACAGTTTAGCCATTAAAGGGCAACTCTGGTCTCCAACATCCAAACAAGTTAGGGTTAATAAAAGCCTCAGTCTTTCCTGAAAAATTACCCCTGACTCCTCTGCGCAGGCCATTACTGTGGGCAGCCATACTTAAAGGGTAACTAAAGTCAAAAAACAAATTTGACCAATCATCAAAAAGATACGAGAGATTCAATAAAAGTTTTTATCCCTGAAAATGGTACTAATTTTGCCCTAACCAATCAGATGTTAGCTTCTGATTGATTGGATCAAAATTTGCACCACTTTGGCTGGGTACACACAAAAGTTTTTATTGTCCCAAACAAGCATTCACTACAAACTCATCATTCCATTATTGAGTTTTAAAATCTGCAGCAAACACACTATTCCTTTCCAAAATGCAGCCCTTCAAGCCAAATTCAAAGTTTATACTTAAACTTTCCCTTTCTAGTTAAGTGTTTGTTTTCTGTAATATTAGGTCAAAAGATAATTTTCTAGTTCTACTGTATGCACATTAGGCTAATACAGTAACATGATACTTGCCGTTGAATATTCTGAATGCCAAATATAGTTTTTTGCAGTTATAAAAATATAAGAAATATATATTTGTTCAAAATAATACAGCATCAGTATAAAACTTATTCACATGTGTATCCATAAAATTTGTCTGGTATTACGCAATGAATTTATATGAACTTTAGAGACATTAAAGTTCTGAGATTTGTTACATGGGTGTATGATTGATTAAGGACTACAAATATAGTGGAATGTAACTATTGCATATATTCACACCACATAATATCTTGCATGCTTTTATAGAAATTTGAGATTTTTATTAGTTCTTTACATTTAAAATGTAAAGAAAATGGTACTCATGTGCAGTGGCATATAAATAGAGCAGTGGTGCCGTGGGCCCCATGTGACCCTTTCATGAAAACTTGCAGCCTGGGACCATGAGTGGGCCAGCATACGGAAGCATATTACATTGTCAAGGCAGTCAAGAAGGCAATATGCTTATGCAGGTTCTCATTCATCCAGGTCATGGTATATATGTTGTATTCAGTTAGAATGGGCTTGAAGTTAGTTTTAAAGACCTTTTGCTAGTCATCTCACTGGCTTTCTCAATTCAGATGACTTCAAGAATCTGTTGGCAATTAATTACCCTGGAAAGTCCCATATTAGCATATGACAGCCAGGGTAAGGTGCCCAGGGTAAGGTGTCAGAACAGCACTGTACATGGCAGACAGTTGGTGTCGACCCCCCCACCTCTATTCAGGCTGGTTTCTTTATTTTCACATAAGGGCCTCCTTACACCTCTCTGTGACCAGTCCTGTCCTTTGCCAAGATGTTGACATTACAATCTTCAAAGGTATGTCCTTTCTCCTAAGGTGCAGGTACAAACGAGTTCTGACCTGAGGATGGCTCTTCCGTGCTTGGCCATATGTTGGTGCAGCTGCTGTTGTCTCCTGCACATACAAATCAGAGAACTTTTCAGTGCACTGCACTGCAATATGAGTAACCTTTCTTGTGTTTTGGTATGGGTCCTTTGGATGTACCAATGGTGCCTCAATTGTGTGTTTGGTTATAGCAGACTGGGATACGTTGTTTTTTTTTAAAAATCTTCTTATTTCTCGGAGACCATGTTCTTTTCCTGTCTCTCCTGTCTTGCTTTCCCCTTCAATGTTGGTCCACAGTCCGGATATCCACAAGTTAAAGGGCTCCTCTGAGCCTGTGCTAGTGGGGATGCAGTTTAATTTAAGCACTTTTTCCACTTTATTTGTAATCTAATTAGATTTTTTAGTATTTCTCCCATCTATATTTTGATTTATATTTGCTGTTATAACATGAATTTTCTATTTGATGCAATCATTTGATTGGTTAATGAATTAATACTACCGGTATCAACTTTGAATTTGTATTATATCACTTTTTAAATTTTGAGCACTATAAATGTTTCCCCATATATGATACATTAATAAGGGATTTTATATTCACTTATAAGTTAGCCGCAAGTTTTTCTTTTTTAGTCACTCCAAACAACTCCAAAAAAAAATTAGCATTAGAATTTTATTTCTTTTATATCTGCTCTTTTTTATTACTGTTGCTTTATGTGACTTTACATGCATATTGGGGAAATAGGTCTCTGCCCCGTGGAACTAAAATCTAATTAGGTGGGTAACATATAGATATAGTGCTCTGATAGGTAGAATGTTAGATAGGATTTGAACTGTTTATTGAAGTTTCTTGGTGAAGAGAGAGGGGAATAGATTTCCAGAGGGTGAGAGCCACAAGAGAAAAGGTTTAAGGAGAAAGGAGGCAGTGTGAGTGTGAGGGGGTCTGTATAAGACATGGCTCTGTGATGAGAGGAGGATATGGCAGGGACATATGGGCATAGAGAAAGAAAATACAAGAAGAAGTTTTTTTTTTTAGAGAGTGATGCAATGCATGCAGAGTTAGTATCAACTGAAGGGGAGAAAGTTGGTAAGCTGAAGACCAGAAGCAAAAGATTACAATTTTCAGGCCCAATATGGTAATAGCATGGAAAGGACAGACAAGTGAGAGATTTAACAACAATGTTAATGTGGTTAGAAAAAGAAGAGAATCAATAATAAACCCTAAGCAACATACCGACTGAATAGGCTGTATAGGACCAGGTTTAGGTGGAAAAATTCTTAGTTCAGTTTTCATGTGCTATCCAGGAGAAGATGGTAAGGAGACAGAGATGCGTATATAAGGACTAAGGTCCAACATACGCACAATGTGTAGGAACGACATTTGGTCGGGATCGTTGACCATCTGACCTGGCGGGATCTCTGAACGAATGTCCATTTTGCCCGATAAAGTACCTACACACGGGTCATTATCGGCCAAAATGTTCGTTCCTACACATCGTGGTTCGTGGGTGGGACCCACGATCGCACGTGTGTCCTAACCTTTAACGTGGGGGTGGGAAGTAGATTTGTGAATCATCAGCATACAGATCAGCATACAGATGTATTTAAACAAAATAAGCTAATGACATTCCCAGGGAAATAGTATAGAGGAAGAACAATAAGGGTCTAAGAACAGAGCCCTATGGAACCCTGCACTAAGAGGAACTGTAGAAGAGGTTTTTGTTATAATAAGACACAGAGTAGGTTCTGTTAGAGAGATAGGATTGTAACCAGGATGCCTCTAAATTCCAAATGCCCAAGGAGTGAAGAATTTGCAAAAGGAGGGAATGATCTACTGTGTCAAAAGCAGAGAAGAGTTGAGAAGGATAAGATAGAAAATTGATTTAGGCTTTGGCAGCCTTTGGACAGGGCTGCCTCCGTGGAGTGCGCAGGACGAAACCCTGCAAGGTGTCCAGTAGGTTATGATCATGAAGATAATTTGTAATAGGGAGAAGACAAGACTTTTCAGTAGTTAAAAGGTTATTGGTAAAAGAGACACCGGCGGATATTCAGTAAGACAGTAAGGGAGGCATTTTGACTATGAGTTTTAACGTACGCATGTTTACAGGAGGAAGGCATGAATATGTATTTTAGTGTAGGGGAAACAACCTGATTACATTGTTCAGTAGGAAAGAGGGCATAGGATTAAAGGGCATTTTGGGGTGGACGGACTGAAGCAGGTGAGATTCTAGAGCAGCAGAGATAATGGGGGTTATTCAATAAAAGTTCTTATCTTTTAAAATGGTGCTAATTTTGCCCCAACCAATCAGATGTTAGCTTTCAAATGTTACATAAATTCTGATTGGTTGGGCAAAATTAGCACCATTTTAAATGATAAAACTTTTATTGAATCTCCCTGAATAAGTGCTAAATAAGGGTTCAGGAGATATCTGTCTTAGGTTATTAAAAAATGTTGTGTATTTTTAAATTGTACATTATTCCATTGGTATTTCACTTGTTTTTCCAATGCTAACTGAAATGTATTGGCATATTATTCTGACAAAGTATTTTTAAAAGAAAAAAATAAACATTTAAACATCGACTATAATTTTTGGCTGACAAAAATGTTGCATCCAGTCAATAAACCCTGATCTTTCATTATAATACACACAAAGAAATAGCAGAATTTAAAAACATTGAATAAACAGAATTGCAGAAATGAAACAACAAATGTTAGCTAAGGCAGCTGAATAAAGTAGTACAAGTAAAATAAATAGGATTTACAAGTATTCCATAATAAAAAAACACCCAGAAACTAAATTAATTTTCCCTTAAAAAACGGGCTGCCAAACCCCAAGTAATAAACTGCATTTCCTATCAGAGACAATTTTGTCCAATACCATGAAGCCTTTAATAAATATGCCTGCGGTTTCTGAAGCAGTTGGTGTACCACGTATAGAGAGGAAATGAGCCATCTTGATAATGTTAAATAATAACAAAAATGTTGAGAACCCCTCAGAAACTGGAAGATCCACAATAAAGTCTATGGAAATCATCTTCCAAGAACTATAAGGTAGTGGTGGTCTGAGCAGGCTCCAGGATTAGTCTTTGGGTATTTGTTCATAAAAAAAATGAAGTGTGTTTAACTGCATTAATTTAATGTTATATTAACGTATAATCATGTCAGAGAAAGCAGCGGAAGTGTGCGATTGTGGGTAAGTTTCAACTTCTGTCTGCCAGCTCTGTTTGATTGATTGATGAACAGGAGGTATGACTTAGCTTCTTTAGCTACCGTTCTTCAATTAATGTTAAAAGGTAAACTGTAAATTATATACAAATATGATACAAAATTACAAAATGTAACTAGCAACTTAGAGCGTCAGTAGACTTACTTCTGAAGCACAGAGGCCCGGGTGCGCAGCCCCGAGCCATTCACTATCCCACTGGCTGCTCGATATCAATCAGCCTGCACCAGACAACTGCTCGGTTATGTGTGTATACACAAGCTTGGGTTAACGGAAAGTTCAAAATATAATGGTAAACTCACCACGTCCCTTCTATGGTCCGGGTGCACACATGCCCCGAACCCTTTTGCTCAAGGTTCACTTGAAATCTTCAGGTAGGTAAAAAGACAGGTTACACCACTCAGCATGGGACGGTTTATGGGGCTTCACACAGAATGTCATAAGACATCCAAATTGAAACACCTGACGCGGTTCGGGTGGGACTCCACCCTTTATCATAGCTACTCCTCCCTAACCGCGAGGCCAGTTAAAAAGGCAGCAAATACCCGCATGCTCAGCGATCCTGAACATACGGAAAACACGAAACTGTGTACATTCCAAAGAGAAATACACTGGATAGGAAAAACTACTTCCAGAAAAACTGACATCACCTGTAGGGACAACACAAAAACAAAATTAAAGAAATAGTACAAAGACAATGCAACAATTGCAATAAAAAACTGTAAACTATACATATACAAAAATAGAGTACAATGTGAAAGTTAATAGCCATAGAATTCCCATTAAAGTTGCTATTAAATAATATAGGGAGAGAGAGAACAAGAGAATAGCACAGCCACTACTCGGAATGAATAAATAGATATAATAATGTAATAAATAGATACAAAATGTGGACACATTAGATACACCAGGGATACAATGAATATATAAGATACATAAAATACATTAAAAAAACAAATTAAGCTGTTTAGCCTGATAACACAAGATGTCATAAACTGAATTGAGTCCTTTTGGTACAGGTTAAGTTAAAAAATCCACTTAAATTCAGCTGAAGTAAGTAATTTAGACTGGCGATTTCCAGCTCTCTTATCCAAAGGTATACGCTGAACTCCTTGAACTGCCTATTGCCTCCATTGCATATATGAAAGTGCTTCGCTAAGGGACTACGTAGGCTATTAATATCTATGTCCCTAAGATGCTCTAGAATACGAGTTTTAAGTGTATGGGTGGTGCAGCCTACATATTGTAAACCGCACGTAATGCAGTTGACCACATAAACCACAAATGTTGTGTTACAATTGATATATTGTTTCAACATGTAGCTCTTAACTGTGGTTCTGCTAATGCATACTTCACTTTTACGTATGTGAGCACATGTTTTACAGCGATTAGCACCGCAAGGAAAAGTACATTTATAACCCAACCAGTTACTATCTGTAATAATCGGCCAGGAGGCTGGGGTACTTACGAGTGCGCTTTAGGAGGAGGCGCTCTGATGGCTGTTGGGATTGCAGAACTGGATACAAGAAACTGCTGGGAACTGTAGGCTGAGGAATGGTGACTAGGTGCTGCTGGAGAGAAGGCAGGATACTGGGAACAGGCAAGGCAGAAACAGTCACTGAAACAGGTAAGGTGAGTATGGATACTGAAACTGGCAAGGTAAGTCACTGATGATGGAGCTGGCAAGGTAAGTCTGGAACTGGCAAGGAAAGTCTCTGATGCAGGACCAGGTAAGGTAAGTCTTTAATTCTGAAAGTAACAGGAACTAGGGCAGGTAAGTAGAAGGAGACGGGGAGGTAGCTAACGCTACAATCAGGCACTGGGTCCAGGAGGATGCGGTTTTTTGAATCCTTGCGCCGCCCGGTGTGTCAGTGTCATAACGTTATGACGTCTACGACGTCGCCCACCCGGAAGTGCAGCGCGGGGCCAGAGCGGCAGGTAAGTTTGTGACAGTAACCCCCCCTTAAGCAGGGACACAGGACCCAACGGGCCAGGTTTTCCTGGAAAACTCCTGTGAAAAGCTTTGACTAGACAAGGAGCATACAAATCTGAATGTTTAATCCAAGCTCTTTCTTCAGGACCAAAACCTTAGTGGACCAAATACTGAAAAGACCTCCTAAAGAATCTAGAGTCCAAGATCTTCTCGACCTTAAAATCTTGCTGACCATCAATGGAAATTCGAACGGGAGGTTGTGGAGATGTGGAATACTGATTAGAGCACACTGGTTTGATGAGAGAAATATGAAACACATTAGGAATCCGCATGTTGGACGGAAGTTGGAGGCGAACAGCAACCGGACCGACTAATTCCAGGATAGGAAAAGGACCAATAAATTTGGGTCCCAATTTGAAGGAAGGAACCCGTAGATTAATATGAGCAGAGGTGAGTCACACTTTATCTCCAACAGAATAAGATGGAGGTTCTCTATGTCTCCTGTCAGCTGCAGTTTTTTGTACCAGAGCAGATTTCTGAAGGCTGAGGAAAACATCTAGGATTCGTCCCAAAGACACACAAAAAAGGAGATTTCCCATTAGGTGAATTGTCATGGGCAAACTCAGCCCAAGGCAGAAGGTCAGACCAATCATCCTGAGTATAGGAAATGTAACAACGAAGATATTGTTCCAAAGACTGGTTAGTGCGTTCAGTAGCCCCATTGGACTGTGCCGGTTGGTAAGCAGAGAAAATTTGGTAACTTGATCTTCAGGGCATTTACAAAGGATCTCTCCAAATGTGGAAAACAAACTTGAGTAACGTTGTCAGATACTATTTCAGAAGGGAAGTCACTGATGAAAGCGAGGTGGAAGTTATGAAAAATAAATAGTTGTTGCTTAACTCCGTCCAAAGGCTTTAAACACTTTTCTCTTTGGGCCACCAAAGGGAACGGGCAAGAATATTAGAAGTTTTGTTAACACCGGATGCCCGGTTGCTGGAACAGTGAGAATGAAGAAGGATAGTTTTCCGAAGTGAAACAGGAACAAGTGGTCTGGAGGAGCAGAATCTTGTATGGCTTGAATCTGGAACAGATGTTGAGGAGATATAGAGTCCAAGATTTAGTGGTTGGGATAATGGAGCCCTTATCTTGATAATACAGTCAGAAGCAACAAATGATCTGGAAAGGGCGTCAGCTTTTTGTTTTGAAACCAGGTTGGTAAGTGATAATAAAGTTGAAACGGGAAAAGAATAAGGACCACCGTGCTTGACAGAGATTTAACCTTTTAAGATTCTGGATGTATTCGAGTTTCTTATGGTCGGTAAGGATGGTGATAGGTACAGAGGTGCCTTCTAATAGATGACGCCCCACCTCATGGGCAACTCGATGGCAAGAAGTTTCCTATTCCCGACATCATAGTTCCACTCGTTGGGTAAACTTCTTAGAAAAGTAAGCACAGGCATGGAGTTTCCTTTTAGGCCTTGTCTTTGGGAAAGGATGGTCCTGCACAGAAAGTCCAGGCCTCAACTTGATGTAGAAGGGAAGACTAGGATCTGGATGAACTAAAACTGGTGCGTCAGCAAAGGCTTCTTGAGTCGTTTGAAGGCTTCAAGGGCTGCAGGGGTCCATGAATGAGGCCTACCACCTTTAGTGATGAGGGGATAATATCGGGAGAAATTAAAGAAGAGAACCCTTGAATGGAATTGTCTGTAATAATTGGCAAAACCAATGAATTTGATTGAACAGCTTTGGTTCCCATAGGAACAGACCAATCTTGGATGGCCGGAACTTTAAAAGGATCTGCTTGTGAAGGTTTTAACAGGATCTGCTTGTACAATGCTGTTTTGACACCTTACTCTGGGCATTCCTATAACACCTCTTAGCCACTATCCAATCACACCCATAAAACTTGGGGCTGTGATATGCAATTGGGGTTTTCCAGGGTACGTAATTGCCACAGATCTTGTACAAGTCATTCTGAATTGAGAAAGCCAGCGGATGACTAGCGAAACGTCTCAAGAACTAAACTTCAAGTCCAGTTGATCTAATGAAACAACAGATATTAACAGGTTCCATCTGGAAAACCTTGCGCAGACATGATGTAGCCCAGAAAGGAACTTGAGAACACTCAAAAAGACACTTTTCCAGTTTGGCATATAGGCTATTCTCTGTTAACATGGAGGCGGTTGTGAGGACAGATCTTGAGAAAATTTAAAATGTCATAGAGATATACAAATACAGAGATCCCCAACATATCCCGGAAAAATGTCATTCACAAACTCTTGGAACACGCTGGAGCATTACAAAGGCCAAAGGGCATTACGAGATACTCTAGTGACAGTCCTAGTGTTAAAGTCTGTTTTCCACTCATCACCTTTGCGTATTCGGATCAGATTGTATGCCCCACGAAGATCCAGTTTGGTAAATATCTTTGCCCCTTTGGTCAAAACAGTTCAGAGATGAGAGGAAGAGGATACCGATTTTTTATGTGATTTTATTTAAAACGGTAGTCTATGCAGGGCCTCCGTCTTTTTTTCAACAAAAAGAAACCAGCTCCAGCAGGGGAAGTGGAAAGATGTATGAAACCCATGGAAGTCCGTGAAAAGGGGAGCGGAAGGACTTTGGAGACAAAACGTCTTGGTGAAAATGCCAAGATGAAATAGGACTTGTATGGAGATTTGGAGATGAATTCAGAAGCCAAGGGGGTATTGTCAATAGCCAGAACTCAAAGAGGTTGCTGCAAGTGATGGAGAGGGAGGCCCCCATTGTGCTGCATAGGTAGAGTCAATGAAGTTCCAGCCGCACCGGAATCGACAAAGGCCGGGAGGAAAATGTTTTAGCATTAAAGGCTATGTCACACCCTAAAATTTTTTTTATATAAGGTCCCCCCTGGGCTCCCAGCCCCAACCGCTAGAAAGAAAGCCCCCAAACTCACTTACCCCCGATCCTCCGCCGCGCTCGCCCTCTGCTTGCAAGGAAAGCAAGCAGAGGGGCGGGGGGACCGGCAGCCGCGTCTGGATTGGCTGAGCGGCAGCCAATCACAAGCGCGGCGCCGGCAGCTCACTTGCCGGAGGAAAGAGGAGAGGTAAGTAAGAGTTTGGGGAGCTTTTAAATAAAAAAATACCCGGTTGGGGCTGGGGGACATGGGGGAGCAGGATTAAACGGGGTTTATGCTAGGGGAGGGGATATTAGAACGGGAGGGAGAGGGAGGTGGGAGGGAGGGGGGAGAAGGGGCTGCAGTACGCATGGCAAAAATCTACTGAGGCCAGCTAGCAGGCAGTGTCCTATATGGACTCTGCTAGCCTCCTGGTAGTCATTTTTGGGACTTTGGGGGGGGACTACGAGAGAACCCTATGGAGCTGGGGATGGAGGTAAGGATTAAACTACACTACATGGTGGGGCCAGTAGTTGGGGGGATTATAGTTTTGGGGTGTGGACATGCCCTTTAAAGGTGATAGTTGCTGGTAAAAAGAGTTCAGGGTTCAAATTTGGTAGGAGACTTAAAATTACCTAGAAGGAGCTCCTCCTTAACTTCTTGGTCATGGAGTTTCCAGACTTCTGGGGACAATTTCTTACAAAATTTCTTACAAAATGTCCTTGCCCAGCACAAAATGTGCTGGTTGTATGTATTTACAACCAGTCTGTTTCAAGGTGGGCAAGTGGTGTTTTATAATCCTACCAATCTGATTATATTGGGGGCTATATTGAGTAGAAAAAAATACCCCTTTATACCTTTCTTGATTTTTAGCCTTTTTATGATGACTACATTTGATAAGAGAAGACCTGTCACGTTCTTCAGCTCTCTGCAACGCCTTTCTCAATGAGCTACCTTTGTATCCTCTATTAAGGTACCTATGGTACATTTTATCAGATGCTTTGTGGAAAGAAAGATCCGTAGAGCAATTGCGCTTTAGTCTTAAAAATTGAGCATAAGGTATGGCCTCAACTGATGAGGCCATACCTTATGCTAGGAATTACTGCTCTAGGATAGTATTCCTAGATTCTGGTTTCCGAAATCCATCAGCAAACAATGGTATACCTGACATTATTTTTTTTTTAAAGTCTAGAAACTTAACTTTCTTATCTCTATAATGAAAGATGAACTTAAGATTAAAAGGATATTCATTGATGATATCTCGTCCTTTTTCAAAACAGCAAGGGACCCCATTCCATACCCATATGAGGTCATCTATATACCTCTTATAAAGGATTATAGGGCTATCACAAAGACGAACATGTTTGTCTGATGAAGGGTGACACATACACACTGAAAGTCATGTGTGTTTTTAATAAACAGTGTTCAAGCAAGACTGGATGTGCACTGTTATCTATTTTACTTGCAGTTCAGAGAGGGCAACTAAAATAATAAAGGGAATGGAGGGGCTTGACGAGCAGGCGATAGACAGTTTAGGGCTGTTTACATTAGAGAACGACGCTGCATGTGGATATGATACTTATGCAAATAATTAAGGGGTCATACAATAAACTCTCTGGTGTTCCCTAACAGGTCATATCTGAGGACTTCATGGAACATCATTTAAGATTAGAAGAAAAGAAGTTTCATCTTCAGGTTAGGAAAGGTTTCTTTACAGTGAGAACAGTGAAACCATGGAACTGTCTTCCAGCAGATGTGGTAATGGCAAGTTCATTGAATAGCTTTAAAAGCGGCCTAGATAACTTTTTTAAACTAAAAAATATTGAGAATTACTGGTATTAATACATTTACTGTAGTTCTGGTTGATCCAGGGATACTTTCCGATTGCTGTAATTAGGGTTAAAAAAGGTGGGTGAATAGTTTGGACTTAAAGGACATATGTCTTTATTCAACCTCAATTACTATGTTACTATGTTACATTGGAGATAATAAGTCCAAACTGCAACCAGGATCCACTCAAGCACACCAAACTTGGCAATGGCCTATAATAAGTAGGTGCAATCCTCACAGCCCTCCACCCTTAAGGCCAAGGCAATCCAATATATACAGACAGATGGAGGAGCACACTACACACAATTTGGGATATTTATTGAGCAAAAAACAATGTTTTGAGGGATATAAGGTCCCCTTCCTCAGGTATAACCAGGTATATACATTGGAGACACTCTTTAATATATTGGTGTAGTAGAAGACTTCCCTTTCTTTGCAATTCTGTATTGTACATTTGGTGCACGTGATACTGCCATTTTATTTAGGTTTTAGCCTATATATCTCCATTTAAGTCCGACCCATCAAACCAGCCGAAAGCTGGACATACATATTAACAATTTGGCCTTTAACATCAAGGTGTATGGAGCTAAAATGATCCTCCACGATGCTGGGGAACTACCTCTGCCTGCATAGATAGGATAGATTGGTCAAATTTACAGATGGATTCCGAAGGAAAACGTACTGTAATTAGGGATGGCCGGTTCGACGGATCCGATCCTGGACCCGCTGCGGATTTATCCCGTTGGCACGGCGGATTTTTCCGGATTTTCGCTTCGAACTTCCGATTTGCGAATTTTCGTATTTTCGAAAAATTTTTGTGCAAATTACGAGTTTTCACATAATTTCGAAAATTTTCGAAAATACCAGAAAACACGTCATTTCGCAAATTTTCGAAAATACAAGGATTTATCTTATTTCCATAAATACATATTTTCGAAAATTTTCGTAATTACGAGGATTACATGTATTTTCGGAAATACATTTTTTCGAAAATACATGTAATCCTCGTAATTTCGAAAATACGAAAAATCTCGCAATTTCGAGGGTATTTTTCATTTTACTGGGTCCGCTCGCGGATTTTCGAATTTTCAGATTTTTCTCGAAAAATCGCGGATCCTCGAGCGGACCGGATTTTGCGAAGTTCGGACATCTCTAACTGTAATATGCGATAGCAGTCACGTGTATGGTTGTCTTAAGACAGACCAGAAGTAACTGAATGAGGCTGTATTTACAAACTCACTTGTGCCATTCACGTTTTTTTGTCTGAATGTTGTAAAGTATTTATAAGAACACAGCCACCAAGCTGTCATACTCATTAACAGGTGATATAAAAAATGCAGCCAGTGTTTATTTGAATTTTACATTTTTGCCCTTAAGTAAACTAACTGTTTTAAAATACTGTTTGTTTTTGCAGAAAGTGATATGAATATATTATACAATGATTTTATTGTGCTGTTTTCCAGCTGCTGAGCTACAAATTCCATCATAGCCTGCCAGCCAGCTGCTTAATTTGCTAGGAGTAATATTTCAGCAGCAACTGGAACTCTGTACACAATGCTTAAAGAACTAGCAAAATGAAACTTCAAAGGTCTCCAGTTCCTCCAAACATAATCACAGGATTTGCTGCTGTAAAGTAAGAAAATATTAGAAAACTGGAACAATCTCTACTCACTTGTTATCAGTCTCCTGCTTTCAAACTGTAATGGGGAGTGGACCATTCTCCACCAATAAAACTATAGGTGTCAATAAAATTTCTTTTAAAAGTTTAACTATAAGTTATTCAATGGTATGGAACAACAAAGAATAATATAGATGTTTAAACATAGATGGTTAAAAGTCTTTTTAATATCAGTCTTCCCCTGAAACTTAACATTACAACCTTCCTTGTTTGTTCTAACCAATATGGAGTCCTGCTTTAATGTAATGGATTATTATTATTATTATTGTAGATTTATATAGCGCTAACATCTTCCGTAGCGCTTTACAATTACATTCACATTAGACCCTGCCCCAAAGAGCTTACAATCTAAGCACATTTATTTGACACCTACAACCTATCAGTATGTCTTTATGATTGTGGGGAAACTGGAGTGCCCGGAGGAAACCCACGCAAGCACGGAGAGAACAAACAAACTCCTTGCAGATGTGTCCAAGGGTGGAATCGAACTCAGGACTTTGTTTCCTTCTCATTAATCTTTTCCTTACCTTTAGCAGTATGATTATTGCTATCATTAAGGGAAGGATGTGGAAAAACAATACATGATAAAAAGAATGTTTACCCTGTTCTTTCACACTTAAAATCATAGATGGATTAAGATCATATGGGGCCCTAGGCAGGGCCATCATTTTGGGCCCCCTTTTTTTGCTACATATCTTGTATAGACTGTCATTTTTTTACTGCTTCTGAAGCTGGGCCCCCAGAAGTTTCCTGGGCCCTAGGCAGTTGCCTAGGGTTGCCTTGTGGATAATCCTGCTCTGCTTAAAATTTGTTTTTTGTGAACTTTATATCTGTGTTTTGTGAACGGGGAGGCAATGCACGTGTTTTTGGAGTTAACGTCGCACAGATTTAATATCAGTCATTGCATCTTTAACTCTTTCGTTGCACCTTCACCGGTTGCATGTGTATCCTAAATGACACCTGCGCAGCTGGCGCAAGGAATTCAGTATGTGGTTTTTTGCATGCTTGTGAAGGTTCTCATTCATCCAGGTCATGGTATATCCGTTGTATTCAATTAGATCAACTGGACTTGAAATGTAGTTCTTGAAGACGTTTCGCTAGTCATCCGACTGGCTTTCTCAATTCAGAATGACTTGTACAAGAATCTGTGGCAATTATGTACCCTGGAAAATCCCAATTAGCATATCACAGCCAGGTGTTAAGGGTGTGATTAGATAACACCTCTTAGCCACTATCTAATCACACCCTTAACACCTGCTGTGATATGCTAATTGGGATTTTTCCAGGGAACATAATTGCCACAGATTCTTGTCCATCATTCTGAATTGGAGAAGCCAGTCGGATGACTAGCGAAACGTCTTCAAGAACTACATTTCAAGTCCAGTTGATCTAATTGAATACAACGGATGGTTTTTTGCATATTTTTGTGCAACTTTTTAACAGCAGCTGGTGTTAAAGTCCGAGGTTGATAGAACGAGATTTAAGCTAAAAGCTGGTACAACACAGTACCGCTAAAGCCCCGATACTGTCGTATCCGATGTTATCGGGGGTTTATCGGTATTGGGCGACCTTCGTTTCCCCCGAATGAGCACACGGCCACCGAACGATCGGGTCGGCCGAATGCTCGTTGAGAAAGACCGAAAATTCTCCTCTCTATAGAGGAGTCTAGCACGGCCGGGGAAACACACATCCCGAGTGTTCTCCCTATGATGTTCATAGGGAGAACGCTCGGGACTGTGTGTATGCAGATCTTTGAAAGATGTCAGACAGGATCTTACAGATCCTGTCTTCATATTTCACTGATCTGTACTGTGTGTACCTAGCTTTACTCTTTTATGTGCATCAAACTATAACACAGAAATCAATGCCATCAGATGCTGCCAGAATTATATTTGTACATGTGTTAAATTGGTAATGATTGTATTTACAATGCATATGGTTGCCTATAAAATAAGGATATGCTGTAAGTATCATCAGAATATATGACCACAAGACTCTCAGTGAGTTTCTGACTTACAAAATTATTTTTTAATACTTTTTTGCATTTAAATGTAGAACGTGGCCTATGAGTTTGTTATGACAGCAGAATAAATAAGCAATGTGTTATCTTATAACACAGCTATTTGACCTTTAGTAATACAGGGCTTACTGAATGGCCACACTCTGCTTGATATGTTACAAGAAGGTGCTGACAGTAAAAACATACACATCTCTCCACGTTATTGTATCATCTAGCTGGTTATGCTTAGGAATTCTCTGGAGAAAACAACCTTAGAATATCTTGTGGTGCCATCTTGTGTAAAGCAGCAAAAACAGGGACTATTTCTGAATGGAAGATATACACCCTAAATATATATATATATATTTTTTTAAAATGTATTCCTCCTATCCATGTTAAATATAAGATTCAAGCAAAACATATAACAAATAGGCAGCAAATAGAAAAAGTCAAGGAACCAAGCCAAGGTCAGTATCGAGAAATCACATGAATCAAAGTCAGGAAGCCAAGTGAGAGCTACAAAACACAAAACAAGGCACTAACCTGAAAAGCCAATCACTAAATTCCAGCTAATCTGAATAAAAAAATAGAATAGGCAATCGGCACAGCAAGTGAGCCACCCATCCAGCAAGCCAAAACAATCTGCTATAGTTTACACTGCAAAATAGTGCTAAAGTGTATCAGGGGCCCAAACGGAGACTGAAACAACAGGAGAAAGGTTTACAGGTAAGCAAACTCTAAGGCTGGGTACACACAGACTGTTGGCCTTGACAGATTGTATTCTAGCACAGTCCCAACATCTTAGGTGAATTGTGCTTAAAATGCAACAGCTGTAATGCTCAGTGTATTTTAACTGAGACCCAGTCCTTCAATTCATGCAACAGTTTCTAACACAGAGCATTAACATTTGTGAGTGTTCTGTAACCTGAGATTAATCAGTTTCCATCAAGAGGTATGCTGTTAACACTTCTGCCGAAATGCCTAAAATATTAAATAATTATATAGCTGAACATGGAAAATGAAATGTTCAAGAGCTCTGCTGTGGTAGATGTTGGTTGTGGCAACATTACATGGCTAGAACATAAGAAAATGAAACTCAAACAAATCTACAGGTACTGCTCTAAAATGATCTAGTACTTTTTCCTAATTGACCTACAGTTTAGAATAATCTGTCACTTGTTAATGAAAAAACACAACCTAAAGCCCAGGCACATTTATATAAATGTCAATAGCACTGTATGCGGATTTGCTTTTTTCTCTGTGTTTTTTTTTTTTTTTAATTACAGTAGATTAAGGAGACATTTCCTCTAAGACAGATTTACACAAAAAATCTCTCCCTTTTTACTGTGTGTAGAGGACATAAAATGAGTGTGACTAAATGAACCTGTTTTCATTTAGTCAACACTGAAGATCCATAGAGTATGGCTATAATCATTAACTTGTAGTGTACATAAAGGAGTTATGATAACTACAGGTCATCAATATTTTAAGACTGAAGAAATATCAGCACATGAGGAAGTACTGTAGTTAATGATTTTATCCAAAAGGAATTTAAACTATTGGTTGTCCCCACAGTTAAATGTGTCTAATAGGGTGTGAGTGTTTAGAATTATTTGATTTATGTTCTAAATGCATTTGCCAATGATCCTATCCCTTCCATTTCAGAATCTTTCAAATTATCAACACTTATTACAGTAAATGAAGAAAATTATTTTTTTTACAGGAGCACAACCCTTCACAATGAGATTTAATTCCAACTTGGGAGATTCAGCCTTAACCACAATCACTAGAAAAGTCATAAACTATGGACTCTTTTTTCCCTCAAAATCATTTCTATTTTCTGTAACGAAACAATGCTGTATTATACAGCTATCCCAAAAGGAAGTAATCAAGCATGTGTGCCTATGTGGCAAAGGTGCAGACTTGATATGACCTTTGCAATTTGATTACTGCTTTTTTTTCTTTATTAAAAAAGCAAGGGATCACTTTTTAAGTTTAATTCATTCAAAATTCATTGAAATATCGGAAATTTCTAAAATCCACCAATTAATGGTCTACAGGGAAATAATTAAAAATTCAACACACAGTAAACAGATGTTTTTAAAAACTCAGTCACTATGTATGTGCCCACTAGCAAAAATAAAAATGTGGCCTGAACATTCAAGTTACACAGAGAGTATGTAATAGGTCTATGATTACACAAACCAATAGGAACAATTCTAACAGGGTTATTCATAAAAGGTCTTATGTTTAAAATAGTGCTAATTTTGCCCCAACCAATCAGATGTTACCTTTCAAAATGTTAAATAAGATCTGATTGGATGGGCAAAATTACACCATTTTAAACAATAAGAACTTTTATTGAATCTCCCTGTAAGTTCTTATATTTATTTTTACACTCTACATTAAGAAATTTTAAGTTTTAACACATTAAAGGTGGCCATACATATGTCGGTTTTTACTTACCCGACGAGCACTCCTGCGACATTCGATCGATCTGCCGGAATCGCATCTCCCGTTCTTCATGCGACTGGACATGCGATCGCAAAATTAATGGGATTTTGCAATTGCGTGTCGGTCACATAGAAGAATGGGAGAAGCGATTCCGGCAGGATCGATCGAATGTCGTAGGAGTGCTGGGTCGGGTAAGTAAATCGAACATATGTATGGCCACCTTAAGTCACCTTAGATGGATGGCTGTATTTTTGTATTCTTTATTTCAATGACAAGACATCTACTTGTAAGGTTAACTGCAGGTCAACTGTTTTTACTAGTGGCATAAATCCTTCAGTTAAATTCTACTGAGCAGAACAGTAAGGTTATAAAAGCTTCAGACCATAAATTTCAGGGGAGAAGTCCTTATCAGCAAACAATAACATTTAAAAAAATATTTAATATTTTGCAAAAATAATTTCACCCATTTTGAAAAATGCCCTTATTTTATCTACCATTAAATATGCTACATGCAAGATCTTATATAAATAAATTATATATACAAACTTTGCAGACTAGTATATTCAGCCTACTTAGGATAACTAAAATGGAAATATGACTACTACCACAGAGCCACATACAGTGTATTCAATTCACCTGTATTGATGAAACATCCAAAACCAATATCTTGATATCACAATGAAAGATTTGTGATTCTCAGCCATGTATTCCTTTGGTTCACAAACTAAAAAGTTCCCAATGGTGTCATATAGACACTGGGAGGTTCACCCAGAATCTGGTGAATTCACCCCACGTAAGTATTAACACCAACTGGTCAGCTGGCGTAATATATGGCAAGATCCGCCACATAACCACTGGTGAATTGGCTGCACACGTTCTCTTTGCAATACAAGCTAAGGGTTTAAGTCACGCTAACCAATCATGAATTAGTTAGCTTTACCTTAACCTGTTATAAAGGAGCAGTGTGGCCAGCGGTGAATTATGGTAACAGTGAGTTATTGGGCCTATACTCACACCAATTTTGTTCCGATAGCATGAGCTTACATTTAAGTAGCAGGGCCAGAGCCATTCCCATTAAAGAGCATGTCCACCATAAAAATAAATATTTTTCTAATGTAGTTCCCCCCTCCCAACCCTAACCGCATTGCCATTTTTAAAATAATTCCCCAGAAACATTACTTACACAGCTCGGTATCCACGTCCTCAGCCTCAAATGCAACTTCTGGTAAGGTAGTTGCATTGGGGGCTTGGCCGTCAGCTGCCAATGTGATTGGCCAAAGTCAGCAACCACAGACACGGCTGCCGCCTTTTGATTTAGCCACGGGATCCCCTGCTGTAAGTAATGTTCTGGGGACTTTTTTAAAAAACAGACAATGCTGTTAGGTTGGGGGGACCTCCACAGCGTATATCACAATACCTCCCGGAAGCTACAGAAGAGGCAGAAACCTTAGCTTTTTTGGTTTTGAAACCAGGTTGGTAAGTGATAATAAAGTTGAACACGGGAAAAGCAATAGGACACCGTGCTTGACAGAGATTTAACCTTTAAGATTCTGGATGTTATTCGAGTTTCTTATGGTCGGTAAGGATGGTTGATAGGTACAGAGGGTGCCTTCAATAGATGACGCCCCACCTCATGGGCCAACTCGATGGCAAGAAGTTTCCTATTCCCGACATCATAGTTCCACTCGTTCGGTAGAAATTCTTAGAAAAGTAAGCACAGGCATGGAGTTTCCTTTTAGTGCCTTGTCTTTGGGAAAGGATGGATCTGCACAGAAAGTCCAGGCTAAATCTTGATGTAGAAGGGAAGACTAGGATCTGGATGAACTAAAACTGGTGCGTCAGGCAAAGGCTTCCTTGAGTCGTTTGAAGGCTTCAAGGGCTGCAGGGGGTCCATGAATGAGGCCTACCACTTAGTGATGAGGGATAATACGGGAGAAATTAAAGAAGAGAACCCTTGAATGGAATTGTCTGTAATAATTGGCAAAACAATGAATCTTTGAACAGCTTTGGTTCCATAGGAAAAGACCAATCTGGATGGCCGGAACTTTAAAAGGATCTGCTGGAAGGTTTTAACAGGATCTGCTTGTACAATTGCGTGTTTTTGACACCTACTCGGGCATTCTATAACACCCTAGCCACTATCCCAATCACACCCATCACACGGTGGCTGTGATATGCTAAGTGGGGTTTTCCAGGGACGTCAATTGCCACAGATCTTGTACAAGTCATTCTGAAATGGAAAGCCAGTCGGGATGACTAGCGAAACGTTCTTCAAGAACTAAACTTCAAGTCCAGTTGATCTAATTGAATACAACAGATATTAACAGGTTCCATCTGGAAACCTTGCGCAGACATGATGTAGCCCAGAAAGGATATTGAGAACACTCAAAAAGACACTTTTCCAGTTTGGCATATAGGCTATCTCTGGTTAACATGGAGGCGGTGTGAGGACAGATCTTGAGAAAATTTAAAATGTCATAGAGATATACAACTACAGAGATCCCCAACATATCCCGGAAAAATGCATTCACAAACTCTTGAACACGCTGGAGCATTACAAAGGCCAAAGGCATAGAGATATTTCTTCGCTCGTAGTGACAGTCCTAGTGTTAAAGTCTGTTTTCCACTCATCACCTTTGCGTATACGGATCAGATTGTATGCCCCACGAAGATCCAGTTTTGGTTAAATATCTTTGGCCCTTTGGTCAAAAACAGTCAGAGATGAGAGGAAGAGGATACCTATTTTTTACTGTGATTTTATTTAAACCACGGTAGTCTATGCAGGGCCTCCGTCTTTTTTTCAACAAAAAAGAAACCAGCTCCAGCAGGGGAAGTGGAAAGATGTATGAAAACCATGGAAGTCCGTGAATCAGGGGAGCGGAAGGACTGTTGGTGACAAACGTTCTTGGTTGAAATATGCCAAGATGAAATAGGACTTTGTATGAGATTTGGACGATGAATTCAGAAGCCAAGGGGTTATTGTCAAAAGCCAGAACTCAAAGAGGTTGCTGCAAGTGATGGAGAGGAGGCCCCAATTGTGTGCATAGGTAGAGTCAATGAAGTTCCAGCCGCACCGGAATCGACAAGGCCTGGAGGAAAATGTTTTAGATTAAAGGCTATGTCCAACCTAAAATGTTTTTTTTATATAAGGTCCCCCTGGGCTCCCAGCCCCAACGCTATAATTTTTTTTTTAGAAAGCCCCCCAAACTCTCACTACTCCCCTCGATCCTCCGCCGCGCTCGGCCTTGCCTGCAAGGAAATGCAAGCAGAGGGGCGGGACCGGCAGCCGCGTTGTGATTGGCTGAGCGGCGCCAATCACAGACGCGGTGCCGGCAGCTCACTTAGCCGGAGGAAAGAGGAGAGGTAAGTAAGAGTTTGGGGAGAGCTTTCTAAAAATAAAAAAATACCCGGTTGGGCTGGGGGACATGGGGGAGCAGGATTAATGGGTTTTATGCTAGGGGAGGGATAGTAGAACGGGAGGAGAGGGGGGTGGGAGGGAGGGGGGAGAAGGGCTGCAGTACCGATGGCAAAAATCTACCTGAGGCCAGCTAGCAGGCAGTGTCCTATATGGACTCTGCTAGCCTCCTGGTAGTCATTTTTGGGACTTTGGGGGGGGACTACAGGAGAACCCTATGGAGCTGGGATGTGAGGTAAGGATTAAACTACACTACATGGTGGGGCCAGTAGTTGGGGGGGTATTTTATAGTTTTGGGTGTGGACATGCCCTTTAAAGGTGATGTTGCTGGTAAAAAGAGTTTCAGTGGTTCAAATTGGTAGGAGATTAATTACCTAGAAGGGCTCCTCCTAACTTCTGGTCGGAGTTTCCAGACTCTGGGGGAATTTCTTACAAAATTTCTTCAAAATGTCCTTGCCCAGCACAAAAGTGCTGGTTGTTGATTTAAACCAGTCTGTTTCAAGGTGGGCAAGTGGTGTTTATAATCCTACCAATCTGATTATATGGGGGCTATATTGAGTAGAAAAAAATACCCCTTTATACTTTCTTGATTTTAGCCTTTTTATGATGACTACATTTGATAAGAGAAGACCGTCACGTTCTTCAGCTCTCGCAACGCCTTTCTCAATGAGCTACCTTGTATCCTCTATTAAGGGCCTATGGAACATTTTATCAGATGCTTGCGCGAAAGAAAGATCCGTAGAGCAATTGCGCTTTAGTCTTAAAAATGAGCATAAGGTATGGCCTCAACTGATGAGGCCATACCTTATGCTAGGAATACTGCTCTAGGATAGTATTCCTAGATTCTGGTTTCCGAAATCCATCAGCAAACAATGGTATACCTGACATTATTTTTTTTTTAAAGTCTAGAAACTTAACTTTCTTATCTCTATAATGAAAGATGAACTTAAGATTAAAAGGATATTCATTGATGATATCTCGTCCTTTTTCAAAACAGCAAGGGACCCCATTCCATACCCATATGAGGTCATCTATATACCTCTTATAAAGGATTATAGGGCTATCACAAAGACGAACATGTTTGTCTGATGAAGGGTGACACATACACACTGAAAGTCATGTGTGTTTTTAATAAACAGTGTTCAAGCAAGACTGGATGTGCACTGTTATCTATTTTACTTGCAGTTCAGAGAGGGCAACTAAAATAATAAAGGGAATGGAGGGGCTTGACGAGCAGGCGATAGACAGTTTAGGGCTGTTTACATTAGAGAACGACGCTGCATGTGGATATGATACTTATGCAAATAATTAAGGGGTCATACAATAAACTCTCTGGTGTTCCCTAACAGGTCATATCTGAGGACTCATGGACATCATTTAAGATTAGAAGAAAAGAAGTTTCACTTCAGGTTAGGAAAGGTTTCTTTACAGTGAGAACAGTGAAACCATGGAACTGTCTTCCAGCAGATGTGGTAATGGCAGTTCATTGAATAGCTTTAAAAGCGGCCTAGATAACTTTTTTAAACTAAAAAATATTGAGAATACTGGTATTAATACATTTACTGTAGTTCTGGTTGATCCAGGGATACTTTCCGATGCTGTAATTAGGGTTAAAAAGGTGGGTGAATAGTTTGGACTTAAAGGACATATGTCTTATTCAAACCTCAATTTACTATGTTACTATGTTACATTGGAGATAATAAGTCCAACTGCAACCAGGACCACTCAAGCACACCAAACTTGGCAATGGCCTATAATAGTAGGTGCAATCCTCACAGCCCTCCACCCTTAAGGCCAAGCAATCCAATATATACAGACAGATGGAGGAGCACACTACAACAATTGGGATATTTATGAGCAAAAAACAATGTTTTGAGGGATATAAGGTCCCTTCCTCAGGTATAACCAGGTATATACATTGGAGACACTCTTAAATTGGTGTAGGAGAAGACTTCCCTTTCTTTGCAATTCTGTATGTACATTTGGTGCACTGATACTGCCATTTTATTTAGGTTTAGCCTATAATCTCCATTTAAGTCCGAACCCATCAACCAGCCGAAAGCTGGAACATACATATTAACAATTTGGCCTTTAACATCAAGGTGTATGGAGCTAAAATGATCTCTCCACGATGCTGGGGAACTACCTCTGCCGCATAGATAGGATAGATTGTAGTCAAATTTACAGATGGATTCCGAAGGAAAACGTACTGTAATTAGGGATGGCCGGTTCGCGGATCCGATCCTGGACCCGCTGCGGATTTATCCCGTTCGGGCACGGCGGATTTTTCCGGATTTTCCGCCTTCCGAACTTCCGATTTGCGAATTTTTCGTATTTTCGAAAATTTTTGAAATTACGAGTTTTCACGTAATTTCGAAAATTTTCGAAAATACCAGAAACACATCATTTCGCAAATTTTCGAAAATACAAGGATTTATCTTATTTCATAAATACATATTTTCGAAAATTTTCGTAATTACGAGGATTACATGTATTTTCGGAAATAAATTTTTTCGAAAATACAGTAATCCTCGTAATTTCGAAAATACGAAAAAATTCGCAATTTCGAGGTATTTTCATTTTACTGGGTCCGCTCGCGGATTTTCGAATTTTCGATTTCTCGAAAAATCGCGGATCCTCGAGCGGACCGGATTTGCGAAGTTCGGACCTCTCTAACTGTAATATGCGATAGCAGTCACTGATGGTTGTCTAAGACAGACCAGAAGTAACTGAATCGCTGTATTTACAAACTCACTTGTGCCATTCATGTTTTTTTGTCTGAATGTTGTAAAGTATTTATAAGAACACAGCCACAAGCTGTCATACTCATTAACAGGTGATATAAAAAATGCAGCCAGTGTTTATTTGAATTTTACATTTTGCTCTTAAGTAAACTAACTGTTTTAAAATACTGTTTGTTTTTGCAGAAAGTGATATGAATATATTATACAATGATTTTATTGTGCTGTTTTCCAGCTGCTGAGCTACAAATTCCATCATAGCCTGCAGCAGCTGCTTAATGTCTAGGAGTAATATTTCAGCAGCAACTGGAACTCTGTACACAATGCTTAAAGAACTAGCAAAATGAAACTTCAAAGGTCTCCAGTTCCTCCCAAACATAATCACAGGATTTGCTGCTGTAAAGTAGAAAAATATAGAAAACTGGAACAATCTCTACTCACTTGTTATCGAGCTCCTGCTTTCAAACTGTAATGGGAGTGGGGACCATTCTCCACCAATAAAAAACTATAGGTGTCATAAAAATCTTTTAAAAGTTAACTATAGTTATTCAATGGTATGGAAACAACAAAGATAATATAGATGTTTAAACATAGATGGTTAAAGTCTTTTAATATCAGTCTTCCCCTGAAACTTAACATTAAACCTTCTTGTTTGTTCTACCAATATGGAGTCCTGCTAATGTAATGGATTATTATTATATTATTGTAGATTTATATAGCGCTAACATCTTTCGTAGCGCTTACAATTACATTCACATGACCCTGCCCCAAGAGCTACAATCTAAGCACATTTATTTGACACCCTACAACCTATCAGTATGTCTTTATGATTGTGGGGAAACTGGAGTGCCCGGAGGAAACCCACGCAAGCACGAGAGAAACAAACAAACTCCTTGCACGATGTGTCAAGGTGGAATCGAACTCAGGACTTTGTCCTTCTCTTAATCTTTTCCTACCTTTAGCAGTATGAGTTATTGCTATCATTAAGGGAAGGATGTGGAAAAAAACAATACATGATAAAAAGAATGTTTACACTGTTCTTTCACACTTAAATCATAGATGGAATTAAGATCATTGGGGCCTAGGCAGGGCCATCATTTTGGGCCCCTTTTTTGCTACCATATCTTGTATAGACTGTCACTTTTTTTACTGCTTCTGAAAGCTGGGCCCCAAGAAGTTTCCTGGGCCTAGGCAGTTATGAGGGTTGCCGTGGATAATCCTGCTCTGCTTAAAATTTGTTTTTTGTGAACTTTATATCTGTGTTATTGTGAACGGGGAGGCATGCACGTGTTTTTGGAGTTAACGTCGCACAGATTTAATATAGTCATTGCATCTTTAACTCTTTCGTTGCACCTTCACCGGTTGCATGTGGTATCCTAAATGACACCTGCGCAGCTGGCGCAAGGAATTCAGTATGTGGTTTTTGCATGCTGTGAAGGTTCTCATTCATCCAGGTCATGGTATATCCGTTGTATTCAATTAGATCAACTGGACTTGAAATGTAGTTCTTGAAGACGTTTCGCTAGTCATCCGACTGGCTTTCTCAATTCGAATGACTTGTACAAGAAATCTGTGGCAATTATGTACCCTGGAAAATCCCAATTAGCATATCACAGCCCGGTGTTAAGGGTGTGATTAGATAGTGGCTAAGAGGTGTTATCTAATCACACCCTTAACACCTGGCTGTGATAGTGCTAATTGGGATTTTCCAGGGTACACTAATTGCCACAGATTCTTGTACAGTCATTCTGAATTGAGAAAGCCAGTCGGATGACTAGCGAAACGTCTTCAAGAAAGAACTACATTTCAAGTCCAGTTGATCTAATTGAATACAACGGATGGTTTTTTGCATATTTTTGTGCAACTTTTTAACAGCAGCTGGTGTTAAAGTCACGAGGTTGATAGAACGAGATTTAAGCTAAAAGCTGGGTACACACAGTACCGCTAAAGCCCCGATACTGTCGTATCCGATGGTATCGGGGGTTTATCGGTATTGGGCGACCTTCGTTTCCCCCGAATGAGCACACGGCCACCGAACGATCGGGTCGGCCGAATGCTCGTTCGAGAAAGACCGAAAAATTCTCCCTATAGAGGAGTCTAGCACGGCCGAGGGAAACACACAGTCCCGAGTGTTCTCCCTATGATGTTCATAGGGAGAACGCTCGGGACTGTGTGTATGCAGATCTTTGAAAGATGTCAGACAGGATCTTACAGATCCTGTCTGTCATATTTCACTGATCTGTACTGTGTGTACCTAGCTTTACTCTTTTATGTGCATCAAACTATAACACAGAAATCAATGCCATCAGTATGCTGCCAGAATTATATTTGATACATGTGTTAAATTGGTAATGATTGTATTTACAATGCATATGGTTGCCTATAAAATAAGGATATGCTGTAAGTATCATCAGAATATATGACCACAAAGACTCTCAGTGAGTTTCTGACTTACAAAATTATTTTTTAATACTTTTTTGCATTTAAATGTAAGAACGTGGCCTATGAGTTTGTTATGACAGCAGAATAAATAATGCAATGTGTTAATCTTTAACACAGCTATTTGACCTTTAGTAATACAGGGCTTACTGAATGGCCACACTCTGCTTGATATGTTACAAGAAGGTGCTGACAGTAAAAACATACACATCTCTCCACAGTTATTGTATCATCTAGCTGGTTATGCTTAGGAATTCTCTGGAGAAAACAACCTTAAGAATATCTTGTGTGCCATCTTGTGTAAAGCAGCAAAAACAGGGACTATTTCTGAATGGAAGATATACACCCTAAATAATATATATATATATTTTTTTAAAATGTATTCCTCCTTATCAGCATTAAATATAAAGATTTCAAGCAAAACATATAACAAATAGGCAGCAAATAGAAAAAGGTC
Source organism: Hymenochirus boettgeri (assembly GCA_019447015.1). Taxonomy (NCBI): domain Eukaryota; kingdom Metazoa; phylum Chordata; class Amphibia; order Anura; family Pipidae; genus Hymenochirus; species Hymenochirus boettgeri. The sequence goes on from CM033471.1 coordinate 147,290,486, forward strand.
AAGGAACCAAGCCAAGTCAGTATCGAGAAATCACATGAATCAAAGTCAGGAAGCCAGAGTGAGAGCTACAAACACAAAACAAGGCACTAACCTGAAAAGCCAATCACTAAATTCCAGCTAATCTGTATAAAAAAATAGAATAGGCAATCGGCACAGCAAGTGAGCCACCCCATCCAGCAAGCCAAAACAATCTGCTATAGTTTACACTGCAAAATAGTGCTAAAGTGTATCAGGGGCCCAAACGGAGACTGAAACAACAGGAGAAAGGTTTACAGGTAAGCAAACTCTAAGGCTGGGTACACACAGACTGTTGGCCTTGACAGATTGTATTCTAGCACAGTCCCAACATCTTAGGTGAATTGTGCTTAAAAATGCAACAGCTGTAATGCTCAGTGTATTTTAACTGAGACCCAGTCCTTCAATTGCCATGCAACAGTTTCTAACAGCAGAGCATTAACATTTGTGAGTGTTCTGTAACCTGAGATTTAATCAGTTTCCATCAAGAGGTATGCTTGTTAACACTTCTGCGAAATGCCTAAAATATTAAATAATTATATAGCTGAACATGGAAAAATGAAATGTTCAAGAGCTCTGCTGTGTAGAGGTTGTTGTGCAACATTACCATGGCTAGAACATAAGAAAAATGAAACTCAAACAAATCTAACAGGTAATGCTCTAAAATGATCTAGTACTTTTTCCTAATTGACCTACAGTTTAGAATAATCTGTCACTTTGTTAATGAAAAGAACACAACCTAAAGCACAGGCACATTTATATAAATGTCAATAGCACTGTATGCGGTTTGCTTTTTTCTCTGTGTTTTTTTTTTTTTTTAATTACAGTAGATTAAGGAGACATTTCCTCTAAGACAGATTTACACAAAAAATCTCTCCCTTTTTACTGTGTCGTAGAGGACATAAAATGAGTGGTGACTAAATGAACCTGTTTTCATTTAGTCAACACTGAAGATCCATAGAGTATGGCTATAATCATTAACTTGTAGTGTACATAAAGGAGTTATGATGAACTACAGGTCATACATATTTTAAGACTGAAGAAATATCAGCACCATGAGGAAGTACTGTAGTTAATGATTTTATCCAAAAGGAATTTAAACTATTGGTTGTCCCCACAGTTAAATGTGTCTAATAGGGTGTGAGTGTTTAGAATTATTTGATTTATGTTCTAAATGCATTTGCCAATGATCCTATCCCTTCCATTTCAGAATCTTTCAAATTATAAACAAACTTATTACAGTAAATTGAAGAAAATTATTTTTTTTACAGGAAGCAACCCTTCACAATGAGAATTTAATTCCAACTTGGGAGATCAGCACTTAAACCACAATCACTAAGAAAAGTCATAAACATATGGACTCTTTTTTCCCTCAAAATCATTTTCTATTTTCTGTAACAGAAACAATGCTGTATTATACAGCTATCCCAAAATGAAGTAATCAGAAGCATGTGTGCCTATGTGGCAAAGGTGCAGACTTGATATTGACCTTTGCAATTTGATTACTGCATTTTTTTTCTTTATTAAAAAATGCAAGGGATCACTTTTTTAAGTTTAATTCATTCAAAATTCATTGAAATATCGGAAATTTCTAAAATCCACCAATTAATGGTCTACAGGGAAATAATTAAAAATTACATCACAGTAAACAGATGTTTTAAAACTCAGTCACTATGTATGATGCCCACTAGCAAAAATAAAAATGGTGCCTGAACATTCAAGTTACACAGAGAGTATGTAATAGGTCTATGATTACACAAACCAATAGGAACATTATTCTAACAGGGTTATTCAATAAAAGGTCTTATCGTTTAAAATAGTGCTAATTTTGCCCCAACCAATCAGATGTTACCTTTCAAATGTTAAATAAGATCTGATTGGATGGGGCAAAATTAGCACCATTTTAAACAATAAGAAACTTTTATGAATCTCCTGTTAGGTCTTATATTTTATTTTTACACTCTACATTAAGAAATTTTAAGTTTTACACATCAAAGGTGGCCATACATATGTTCGGTTTTACTTACCCGACGAGACTCCTGCGACATTCGATCGATCCTGCCGGAATCGCCTCTCCCGTTCTTATGCGACTGACATGCGATCGCAAAATTAATGGGATTTTGCAATTGCGTGTCGGTCACATAGAAGAATGGGAGAAGCGATTCCGGCAGGATCGATCGAATGTCGTAGGAGTGCTGGGTCGGGTAAGTAACATCGAACATATGTATGGCCACCTTAAGTCACCTTAGATGGATGTGCTGTAATTTTTGTATTGCTTTATTTCAATGACAAGACATCTACTTTGTAAGGTTAACTGCAGGTCAACTGTTTTTACTAGTGGCATAAATCCTTCAGTTAAATTCTACTGAGCAGAACAGTGTAAAGGTTATAAAAAGCTTCAGACCATAAATTTCAGGGGAGAAAGAATTCTTACTCAGCAAACAATAACATTTAAAAAAATATTTAATATTTTGCAAAAATAATTTACACCATTTTGAAAAATTGCCCTTATATTTTATCTACCATTATATGATACAATGCAAGATCTTATATAAAAAATTATATAACAACTTGGCAGATAGTTATATTCAGCCTACTTAGGATAACTAAAATGGAAATATGACTACTACCACAGAGCCACATACAGTGTATTCAATTCACCTGTATTGATGAAACATCCAAAACACAATAATCTTGATATCACAATGAAAGAGTTTGTGATTCCTAGCCATGTATTCCTTTGGTTCACAAACTAAAAAGTTCCCAATGGTGTCATATAGACACTCAGGGAGGTTCACCCAGAATCTGGGTGAATTTCACCCCACGTAAGTATTTAACACCAACTGTCAGCTGGCGTAATATATGCAAGATCCGCCACATAACCACTGGTGAATTGGCTGCACACGTCTCTTTTGCAATACAAGCTAAGGGTTTAAGTCACGCTAACCAATCATGAATTAGTTAGCTTTACCTTAACCTGTATAAAGGAGCAGTGTGGCCAGCGGTGAATTATGGTAACAGTGAGTTATTGGGCCTATACTCACACCAATTTCTGTTCCGATAGCATGAGCTTTACATTTAAGTAGCAGGGCCAGAGCCATTCCCATTAAAGAGCATGTCCACCATAAAAATAAATATTTTTCTTAATGTAGCTTCCCCCCTCCCAACCCTAACCGCATTGCCATTTTTAAAATAATTCCCCAGAACATTACTTACCAGCTCGGTATCCCACGTCCTCAGCCTCAAATGCAACTTCTGGTAAGGTAGTTGCATTGGGGGCTTGGCCGTCAGCTGCAACTGTGATTGGCCAAGAGTCAGCCAACCACAGACACGGCTGCCGGCCTTTTGATTTAGCCACGGGATCCCCTGCTGGTAAGTAATGTTCTGGGGACTTTTTTAAAAAACAGACAATGCTGTTAGGGTTGGGGGGGACCTCCACAGCGTATATCACACTACCTCCCGGAAGCTACAGAAGAGGCAGAAACCTTTATACAGGAAGACAGCTCCTATTCTTCACTTTCCTGTACTTTGGACAAACACTGCGGAACCATTTGGAGCAGAGATGTAAGGTAAGGATTTTTTTGGGGGTGGACATGCCCTTTAATTGTGCCGGGCACACAATGCAAAAAGGGAAATCTTTATAATTGATACCTAAAGGGAGACATTATGTAGACACATCTTAGCTTCTGGGTTCCCTCGATGCAGTAAATCTTGCAAAGAGGAAACCAAAAGGTAAGAGAAGCACTGTGGTGCATATCCCATCAACCCCCCCAAAGCTACTAAAACTAATGTTGTTCAGGAAAATGTTCTTTACTTGTAAATATACGAAAGAAAAAATGTAAAGCGAGAAAAATCAACAATAAATAAAACCAAATCCAAAGAAACAACAATCAAGTTCTTTGGAAATTACATGTGGCATTCATTTAGCAGGACATCCACATCTACTCATGCATGATTGACTTAATGACTTGTATAGACTTCTAAGAAGCGAATTATGGAAAGAAGAAACACTAGAGCCCTTTTTTTAAGGTCAGTCAGTGTGACGTTTGTTCAGCTTCTTTTGTATTTTGATAAACACTCCTATTACAGTCATACATTCTTGCATTGTGTTTTTGTTTTTCTAAATTCTCAAGTGAGCTTTGTCATTTCCTGTATATACTGTAAAATGTGTATATATTAAATGAGTTACAGATTTGTTTGTTTTTTAATAACAAATGTAAATATGTATGCACGGTGGCTCAGTGGTTAGCACTGATGTCTTGCAGTGCTGAAGTCCTCAGTTTGATTCCACCCTTGGACACATCTGCAAGGAGTTTGTATGTTCTCCCTGTGCTTTTGTGGGTTTCCTCCAGGCACTCCGGTTTCCCCCACAATAATAAAGACATACTGATAGGACGTATGTTTCAAATAAATGTGCTTAGATTGTAAGCTCTTCGAGGCAGGAACTGATGTGAATTTATACATGTAATTGTAAAGCACTATGGAAGATGTTGTTGCTATATAAATCCACAATAATAATAATAATAATAATAATTAAATACAGATGGTACACCAGACAAAACTTACCTACATCTCAATAAATAGACATAATCCTTATGAAGTCAGATTTATCTGCTGATAATCTGCTGATGTTTTCTTCATACGCGCGATGAGCTCTTTAAAAAGGCTCGATACTGCAGGGATCTTGGAAGTCTGTGGAGGAGGGAGTCAGGGGCCCTTCAGGTACGCCCCTGCTCTAGGGGTTAGGGGTCTACACTCTACAGCATCATTGCTAAGATACAAAAAGACACTTAAAAGGTTTACATTTAATAGTATTCTATAGGCCAGAGGTGCACAGATCAGCAACGCACACACATAATTTTTCCCCTTGTTGAAAGATACTTGAAAGACAAGAAAAGAGAAAAGGCAAGTGCAACCTTTTTGAATTTAACAGCCATTTAAAGATGTTATCATAGAAACAAAGACATAATATCAATGGTCAAAAATGATTGACAGGCAGCAAGTAGAACCTGCATCCCTAAATGCAGTCAACAATTAGCTGTTCATATAGTGTAATCAGATTTAGAACACATTTAGAATATTTATTCATTTTCAGTTCTACAGAACAGGATGGTTTACGAAAATGGTTTTCCAACTTTTTGTTTAATCATTTTGTTAATACTATTAAGTGTTTCTTTTTTTTAGTAACTGGGAACCGTAGCTTTCTTTTGGTTCAGTGCTGATTACTACAGTTCATGCTTCTGCCCCATTGCAAATATTTACCTTTCCTAGAGTGATACAAATTGTGATTTGCAACATATTTAACAACTGAACTGTTAGAATTTCAAATATTAGTTGGATACAGTAAGAATAGTTATTCCCAACAGGTAGCACTTAATATTAAAAACAGATGCACCTCACAGTTAAAACATAAAATACCCAATATGATATTTTATCATACAGTCAAATCTGTATTTATCTTGAACAAAAGAAAAAGACTTCTTGTGTATAAACTTTAATTATTAAAAACACATGCAGTTAATAAGTTTATCCAGGTTTCACCATTTTTCAATTATGTCATCTTTTACATCCAACAGAGTTTAGGAAATGGGATTAAGTAGAAGTAAACGCTAGTTGAAGCTTTAAAAAGCACAGACTGTAACAAGAAGGTTGTTGTTTTTCTTTTAAGTATGAGTCTCATAGAATGTTTATCCAGTAAGTAAACTGGATTCTTCACACATCCAGAACACTGGGTTATTCACGCAAATGTTTGTGCTGTTGGTCTTAAAGGGAAAGTTCAGTGGAAAATATCATTATTTCTTTATAAAAATATTTCTTTTATATTATGCATGCCTAGTTATTCTACATATACTCTTCCATTTTGTAAAAACAGTTGAATTTATACCCTTGCTATTCCCTGCTGTTTACATTAGTGAGCTAATATTTTGGCTTCTGTAAGCATCCTTCTTCCCAGAATGCACAGTACCATGGAATGTTCTTAACAGTAATTTCTACTGATTGGCGGTTGGATGGGTCAAGCATGCACAGATCTCTACTGAGCAACTGAATCAACCCAGGTGCTGGGTCAAGAGCAAGGCCATACTGGTCTCTATTAGGGGTCCAGCAAACAGGAAGTCAGTATTTCAGAAGCATTTATTTATACACAGACAAAACGCTAAATAGGCAGGTTAAGATCATTTTTCTTAAAAGTATATGTTTTGCACTGAACTTCCCCTTTAAAGAAGAACAAAAGCAAAAATATAAGGAAGTCTGAATGTATTTCATAGTTTTATAAATTGCATACTGTTAGGCTTGCCACCTTTTTGCTAAAGCAAACCCGAACACAGGTGGGAGCGGTTAGTATTATTATTGCAATGGTACCAGCAATGTTAGCAGGTCTTGGTGCATTCTGATCTGTCCTTTGCCATTGCGGGACTTTTAATGTCCTCCAAAAGGCAAACTGATAACATCTCATGCAGTGGCTGCTGGGGTAAATTTTTGCTTAGGAGTTAGCCGCACAGGAGTTAACCTTGCAATGATATCACAGTAAGGGATTGGCTGTGACACCAGCGTTAAAGCTCTCACTGATGGGCATTACCAGGAAATGAAGATAGATGCAGTGAGGGATCGGTATAGGAGCACCTGGGATCATTTTACATAGTACAATCTGTGGGTTTTGGGAGGTAATAAAAGTTTAAATAAAAAATTTGATTTTGGGAGGTGGAAATGTCCTTTAAAATCAAAAGTACATTTTTGGACTACTGATGCCCTTTAAACACATATATACACTTACACACATACTGACAAGACAGTGCAGGAAGACCAACAAACCAACAGTGACAGGCAAACACAGATAGAAACAAACAGTGAGAGACAGACTCACAGAGAGATAGACACACAGAAAGATAGACAGACATACAAAGGCACAGAAAAAGAGAGGGACACTGTGTGCTTGCTTCAGAGTCAATACCGAAATGCTTGGCAAGCTGGCCAAGCTGGTAACATGGTTGGCACAGACCCTGGTACTATGATTGGCAACCTGGCCCTTGAAACAGGGTTGGCATACACTGGTAACATGCTTGGCAAACAGACACTGGTACTATGTTTGGCAGCCTGGCACTGGTAACATGCTTGGCACACAGACACTGGTATATGTTTGACATACAAAAAATAGAAGCCTAGTGCACATCCAATTAATTTGCTTGCATTTTACTTTACCATTGTATTGCAACTTAAAAAGCCTGCCCTTCTCCCTGGATAAATTAAAGCAATTAGTTCAATAACTTGGCCAAATAATTTTAAGCCTAGCAACCACTTCAAGGTTTGCTTTATTCTGATGGGTCCTAACTTTAACCTTTTTCACCTTAATATCTTTTTACCTTCTGAGGAGACGTAATTCTTAAAATTTGGGGCATATTTATAAAGCTTCGTTAAGTTTTCGCGGACGTTTTCACTGACATTAACGCATAAATTGCGTTTAACGCGATTTATAAATGTCCGAAACGGATGCGAAAAGTTAACGAAGCGTTAACCTTATACCGATACTTACCTGTTACCGCCGCTTCTATTTATAAAGTGGCGGTATGTGTTTCGCAGTGCTAGTATTGGCTGTTTTACTTCGCCACCTTGAAGGTGGCGAAAACAGCCGATACTAGCCTCCCCGTCGCGGGGATGGGCAGGCAACCCACGGTGGGTGGTCGCACCTGCCCCGGGAGGCACGCCCACCCCGCCCACAACCCCCCGCGGCGGCAGAGACCACCCACCGCCACTTCCCAGCAGCCCCTCCCAACCCCTTCCCCGCTCGTGACAATCTCGGAACGGGAGGCTAGGAGGGGCTGCCGGGAAGGGGCCGTAGCAGGTGGTCGCGACCACCCGCCGCGCACCCCCTCCCCAGCAATCCCTCCAAGCCCCCAGCCCTGGCCGCTCCCGAGGAGGGGAAGGGAGGGAGCCTCTAGGAGGGGTGGAGGCACCCTCCAGCGGGGCCCTGAGAAGGGCCTTTTCTTTCCAGTCCCGTTTGCTGCGGGACCCTTAAGCCCCAAAAGGCCCTTCTCAGGGCCCTGCTGGTGCCTCCACCCCTACCACCGCTCCCTCCCTTCCTCTCCCCAGGGCGGGGGCTTGGAGGTGTTGCTGGGGAGGGGGTGCGCGGCGGGTGGTCGCGCCCACCTGCTGCGGCCCCTTCCGGCAGCCCCTCCTAGCCCCCCGCCCCGGGGAAGGAAGGGAGGGAGCCGCTGTTTTTTTTTTTTTTTAAAGCTCATGGTCATGCTTTCAGTGATATCAACATTAATGCACAAACACTCCCACCTCTCTCCTAAATGCGCTTAAAGGAATAGTTCACTTTTTTTTAGGGTTCTTGAATGCCTTGTCTTTTTCTAATTTTTAAGGGAAGTATTTTGCTTTATTTTTGTTACACAACTAGCAAGTGACAATATGTTAATTTGTATCAAGTTTGCATTCTTGGCACTGGATATTCATGATAATAGAGTTTTATTATGAAAGGTTATTACGGAAATAGTGCAATCATATATTATGTGTACTAACCAATCAATCATATGCGAGTTGTTTAAGATAAACTTCCAGAGATTACCATTGCATCATTCCTTTTCCCAATTATTATATGGCCACGAAAAAACTTGCTAGGAACATATTTGTATTTTGTAATTATGCTTCCTACTTGTTTATCTAAAATTCAATCGTCAGCATAAATGTTGTCCGTTTAATGTTCAGCACATCCCAGAAATTTCAATTTGTCAGGTTTCTTTTTTCAGGAAAGGCATTTCAATGGCACATTCTTATCTGAGTGTTAAGGGCAACTATAATTTACAAAATTACTTGCCTCCTACTCCTTAAGGTGTGTGTGTTGCTGCTAGGGTTTTGAAGTCCCGACAAAACTTTTGGAACTCCCAGGAATTCGAAAACCCTACATTTTCAGGTTTAATCGGAAATTTGATAATTATCGAAATCGAAAGTAGATAATTATCAAAAATCGAAAGTTGACAATTTTCGTAAATCGAGAATCGAACCCAAAAGCAGGAGGCAACATTTCTTTATCTGATAATAAATATATAGTTTTCTTGCTTCATCGGATGCTTCTAGGCTGGTGGTACTAGTGGATGTAAAAATGGTTTGCACACTTAATAGTCAAGATTATGCACTGACAATCTATTTACATTAGATATATGAGTCTCTTCTTTGCACTTAGTCTAAGATTTCAGTACTGTTTATTTACTTAACATTACATAACTATTTATTTTATGTAATACTGTGAGGCTGGCTTAGCTGGTTTAGCTATATTGATGTCCTTTGTAATTCTGACTGATTTAGAAGCTTTTTCCATGCCAATACAATACTAGCAACTAGAAGATGTGCTCTACAAGATTCAGTGGTAACCATGGCCCAAAACAATACAACAGCCACAGTACCTAGTCTTTGAAATGCATTATAAATTGACTTAACAGAACATGTTTGCGATTACAAATAACTACTGTGAATAATAAGATCAAAACAGAACATCTCACTGAAGAACCTTCATAAATTCCATTGCCTTCTTTTGTAGCCTGACAAATCATACTTATCTAGGGGATTTTGCAGCTGTAAAGCAATTCTCCAATTTTATTTAGCCAGTAACACTGTATAAATCTTTAGTAGGTCAGCTCCTGCCTTGATATACAACCCCCTCCCACCCCATATAAATCACACTATTTATATATATTATAATATATATATATTTATATATATATATATATATATATACAAATACAAGGATATGCAGCTCAAACTTTTATCTAAATTACTTTCAGGTGCGGTGCAAAGGAGAACCGGCAATTATTACATTACTAATTGCCAGTTCTCCTTGCCCACACCTGAAAGTAATTTAGAATAAAGGTTTGAGCTGCATTCCTTGTATTTGTAAATATATAAGGGCAAATGGCTAGCTCTATGTATGCTTTGCTCCCGAGTAACTTTATTCCCCCCCCTTTAAGGCAGTCCAGATAAAAGAAGGTTTAAAGCTCTGTAAGCTCCCATGAGTCCCTGGTATAATTCATACTATAAGAGAGAAGCAGGTATGGTCTTGTTCCCCCAGGGATTGTACTTACTCATTAGGTTAGGACTGCTGCTGGGATACTGCCTTGAAGTGGCCATCAGCTGACGCAAGTTTGTACAAACTATGTATACTAAATGTATCCATCTTAACTTTAGTGCAGGTAATTACCCTTCGTTGCTTGTATATAGTTTTGATCGTGATATCTAATTATTATACTTATATGTATAGTTTAGTGCTGGAGTATTTTGTGTAAAATATATATATATTATATATATATATATATAATATATATATCTCCTTTATATTATATAAATATTTTATATTTTTATGGAGTTTGCATTGAGTTTTTAGGAGCAACTAATTAGGTGGGGGTATATAACACTATCACACATAGGAAAGGTCTATGTGTATGTGTGTAATTATCACTATTTATTAAAATCACCATAAAAATAACACTGTACAAAGTATAGTACTACTACTTACTACTGAATTAGTACACTTACTTTACTTGATAAGCCTACGTTTTAATGGAAAACTCAAGATGCAGGTTTAGCCACACCTCTAAGAGTGCAAAGGGTCTCCATGTAGACACTAAAGGAAGTGAGTTTTACTAACATCCATGAGGTTTTGATCATAAAATGTTAGCAAATTAAAAATTATCTAGACATTGTACTGAAAGACAGGAAGTGTAAGGAAATCCCTTTATTACACCCAGATATGTGCTGTTTGTAAAACATGTGACAGCTTAGCCAATTAAAAATTCTTCAGATTCATACTTTACTACCCCCCACCTCCCTTCCCCATAGAATAAAATAAGACAATCCAGTTTCTGTTTGCTAGACAGAAAGTGATGTCTGTATATGATAAAATGTCTCTGAACTACACTACCCAGCATTCTTAGAAAAATGGCCAATTTCCCCTTTTTTCCACTATTTATAGCATGAGCTGTGAGTACCTTCTGTCATAAGAAGGCTCTACTTCATTTTATACTCTGTGGGGAGCTTTTAGCTCCTAGCCCAAAAGGCCCTTCTCAGGGCCCGCTGGAGGGTGCCTCCCCCCTCCTAGAGGCTCCCTCCCTTCCCCTCCTCGGAGGGCCAGGGCTGGGGCTTGGAGGGATTGCTGGGGAGGGGGTGCGCGGCGGGTGGTCGCGACCACCTGCTACGGCCTTCCCGGCAGCCCCTCCTAGCCTCCCGTTCCGAGATTGTCACGAGCGGGGAAGGGGTTGGGAGGGGCTGCTGGGAAGTGGCGGTGGGTGGTCTCTGCCGCCGCGGGGGGTTGTGGGCGGGGTGGGCGTGCCTCCCGGGGCAGGTGCGACCACCCACCGTGGGTTGCCTGCCCATCCCCGCGACGGGAGGCTAGTATCGGCTGTTTTCGCCACCTTCAAGGGGCGAAGTAAAACAGCCATACTATAGCACTGCGAAACACATACCGCCACTTTAAATAGAAGCGGCGGTAACAGGTAAGTATCGGTATAAGGTTAACGCTTCGTTAACTTTTCGCATCCGTTTCGGACATTTATAATGCGTGCGTTAAACGCAATTTATGCGTTAATGTCAGTGAAAACGTCCGCGAAAACTTAACGAAGCTTTATAATATGCCCCAAATTTTAAGAATTACGTCTCCTCAAAGGTAAAAAGAGATTAAGGTGAAAAAGGTTAAGTTAGGACCCATCAGAATAAAGCAAACCTTGAAGTGGTTGCTAGGCTTAAAATTATTTGGCCAGTTATTGAACTAATTGCTTTAATTTATCCAGGGAGAAGGGCAGGCTTTTTAAGTTGCAATACAATGGTAAAGTAAATGCAAGCAAATTAATTGGATGTGCACTAGGCTTCTATTTTTTGTATGTCAAACATTACCAGTGTCTGTGTGCCAAGCATGTTACCAGTGCCAGGTGCCAAAACTAGTACCAGTGTCTGTTTGCCAGCATGTTACCAGTGTATGCAACCCTGTTTCAAGGGCCAGGTTGCCAATCATAGTACCAGGGTCTGTGCCAACCATGTTACCAGCTTGGCCAGCTTGCCAAGCATTTCGGTATTGACTCTGAAGCAAGCACACAGTGTCCCTCTTTTTCTGTGCCTTTGTATGTCTGTCTATCTTTCTGTGTGTCTCTCTCTGTGAGTCTGTCTCTCACTGTTGTTTCTATCTGTGTTTGCCTGTCACTGTTGGTTTGTTGGTCTTCCTGCACTGTCTTGTCAGTATGTGGGTAAGTGTATATATGTGTTTAAAGGGCATCAGTAGTCCAAAAATGTACTTTTGATTTTAAAGGACATTTCCACCTCCCAAAATCAAATTTTTTATTTAAACTTTTATTACCTCCCAAAACCCACAGATTGTACTATGTAAATGATCCCGGTGCTCCTATACCGATCCCTCACTGCATCTATCTTCATTTCCTGGTAATGCCCATCAGTGAGAAGCTTTAAAGTGGTGTCACAGCCAATCCCTTACTGTGATATCATTGCAGGTTAACTCCTGTGCGCTAACTCCTAAGCAAAAATTTACCCCAGCAGCCACTGCATGAGATGTTATCAGTTTGCCTTTTGGAGGACATTAAAAGTCCCGCAATGGCAAAGGACAGATCAGAATGCACCAAGACCTGCTAACATTGCTGGTAACACATTGCAATATAATACTAACCGCTCCACCTGTGTTCGGGTTTGCTTTAGCAAAAAAGTGGCAAGCCTAACAGTATGCAATTTATAAAACTATGAAATACATTCAGACTTCCTTATATTTTTGCTTTTGTTCTTCTTTAAAGGGAAGTTCAGTGCAAAACATATACTTTTAAGAAAAATGATCTTAACCTGCCTATTTAGCGTTTTGTCTGTGATAAATAAATGCTTCTGAAATACTGACTTCCTGTTTGCTGGACCCCTAATAGAGACCAGTATGGCCTTGCTCTTGACCCAGCACCTGGGTTGATTCAGTTGCTCAGTAGAGATCTGTGCATGCTTGACCATCCCAACCGCCAATCAGTAGAAATTACTGTTAAGAACATTCCATGGTACTGTGCATTCTGGGAAGAAGGATGCTTACAGAAGCCAAAATTAGCTCACTAATGTAACAGCAGGGAATAGCAGGGTATAAATTCAACTGTTTTTACAAAATGGAAGAGTATATGTAGAATAACTAGGCATGCATAATATAAAAGAAATATTTTATAAAAGAAATAATGATATTTTCCACTGAACTTTCCCTTAAGACCAACAGCACAAACATTTGCGTGAATAACCCGTGTTCTGGATGTGTGAAGAATCCAGTTTACTTACTGGATAAACATTCTATGAGACTCATACTTAAAAGAAAAACAACAACCTTCTTGTTACAGTCTGTGCTTTTTAAAGCTTCAACTAGCGTTTACTTCTACTTAATCCCATTTCCTAAACTCTGTTGGATGTAAAAGATGACATAATTGAAAAATGGTGAAACCTGGATAAACTTATTAACTGCATGGTTTTTAATAATTAAAGTTTATACACAAGAAGTCTTTTTCTTTTGTTCAGATAAATACAGATTTGACTGTATGATAAAATATCATATTGGGTATTTTATGTTTTAACTGTGAGGTGCATCTGTTTTTTATTAAGTGCGCCCTGTTGGGAATAACTATTCTTACTGTATCCAACTAATATTTGAAATTCTAACAGTTCAGTTTGTTAAATATGTTGCAAATCACAATTTGTATCACTCTAGGAAAGGTAATATTTGCAATGGGGCAGAAGCATGAACTGTAGTAATCAGCACTGAACCAAAAGAAAGCTACGGTTCCCAGTTACTAAAAAAAAGAAACACTTAATAGTATTACAAATGATTAAAAAAAAGTTGGAAAACCATTTTCGAAACCACCTGTTCTGTAGAACTGAAAATGATAAATATTCTAAATGTGTTTAAATCTGATTACACTATATGAACAGCTAATTGTTGACTGCATTAGGGATGCAGGTTCTACTTGCTGCCTGTCAATCATTTTTGACCATTGATATTATGTCTTTGTTTCTATGATAACATCTTTAAATGGCTGTTAAATTCAAAAGGTTGCACTTGCCTTTTCTCTTTTCTTGTCTTTAAGTATCTTTCAACAAGGGAAAATTATGTGTGTGCGTTGCTGATCTGTGCACCTCGGCCTATAGAATACTATAAATGTAAACCTTTTAAGTGTCTTTTTGTATCTTAGCAATGATGCTGTAGAGTGTAGACCCCTAACCCCTAGAGCAGGGGCGTACCTGAAGGGCCCCTGACTCCCCTCCTCCACAGACTTCCAAGATCCTGCAGTATCGAGCCTTTTAAAGAGCTCATCGCGCGTATGAAGAAAACATCAGCAAGATTACAGCAGATAAATCTGACTTCATAAGGATTATGTCTATTTATTGAGATGTAGGTAAGTTTTGTCTGGTGTACCATCTGTATTTAATTATATTATATTATTATTATTGTGGATTTATATAGCAACAACATCTTCCATAGTGCTTTACAATTACATGTATAAATTCACATCAGTTCCTGCCTCGAAGAGCTTACAATCTAAGCACATTATTTGAAACATACGTCCTATCAGTATGTCTTTATTATTGTGGGGGAAACCGGAGTGCCTGGAGGAAACCCACCAAAAGCACAGGGAGAACATCAAACTCCTTGCGATGTGTCCAAGGGTGGAATCAAACTGAGGACTTCAGCACTGCAAGACATCAGTGCTAACCACTGAGCCACCGTGCATACATATTTACATTTGTTATTAAAAAACAAACAAATCTGTAACTCATTTAATATTACACATTTTACAGTATATACAGGAAATGACAAAGCTCACTTGAGAATTTAGAAAAACAAAAACACAATGCAAGAATGTATGACTGTAATAGGAGTGTTTATCAAAATACAAAAGAAGCTGAACAAACGTCACACTGACTGACCTTAAAAAAGGGCTCTAGTGTTTCTTCTTTCCATAATTCGCTTCTAAAGTCTATACAAGTCATTAAGTCAATCATGCATGAGTAGATGTGGATGTCCTGCTAAATGATGCCACATGTAATTTCCAAGAAGAACTTGATTGTTGTTTCTTTGGATTTGGTTTTATTTATTGTTGATTTTTCTCGCTTTACATTTTTCTTTCGTATATTTACAAGTAAAGAACATTTTCCTGAACAACATTAGTTTTAGTAGCTTGGGGGGGTTGATGGGATATGCACCACAGTGCTTCTCTTACCTTTGGTTTCCTCTTTGCAAGATTTACTGCATCGAGGGAACCCAGAAGCTAAGATTGTGTCTACATAATGTCTCCTTTAGGTATCAATTATAAAGATTTCCCTTTTTGCATTGGTGCCCGGCACAAATTAAAGGGCATGTCCACCCAAAAAAAATCCTTACTACATCTCTGCTCCAAATGGTTCCGCAGTGTTTGTCCAAAGTACAGGAAAGTGAAGAATAGGAGCTGTCTTCCTGTATAAAGGTTTCTGCCTCTTCTGTAGCTTCCGGGAGGTAGTGTGATATACGCTGTGGAGGTCCCCCCAACCCTAACAGCATTGTCTGTTTTTTAAAAAGTCCCAGAACATTACTTACCAGCAGGGATCCCGTGGCTAAATCAAAAGGCCGGCAGCCGTGTCTGTGGTTGGCTGACTCTTGGCCACAACAGTTGCAGCTGACGGCCAAGCCCCCAATGCAACTACCTTACCAGAAGTTGCATTTGAGGCTGAGGACGTGGATACCGAGTGGTAAGTAATGTTCTGGGGAATTATTTTAAAAAGGCAATGCGGTTAGGGTTGGAGGGGGGAAGCTACATTAAGAAAAATATTTATTTTTATGGTGGACATGCTCTTTAATGGGAATGGCTCTGGCCCTGCTACTTAAATGTAAAGCTCATGCTATCGGAACAGAAATTGGTGTGAGTATAGGCCCAATAACTCACTGTTACCATAATTCACCGCTGGCCACACTGCTCCTTTATACAGGTTAAGGTAAAGCTAACTAATTCATGATTGGTTAGCGTGACTTAAACCTTAGCTTGTATTGCAAAGAGACGTGTGCAGCCAATTCACCAGTGGTTATGTGGCGGATCTTGCATATATTACGCCAGCTGACAGTTGGTGTTAAATACTTACGTGGGGTGAAATTCACCCAGATTCTGGGTGAACTCCCTGGTGTCTATATGACACCATTGGGAACTTTTAGTTTGTGAACCAAAGGAATACATGGCTAGGAATCACAACTCTTTCATTGTGATATCAAGATATTGTGTTTTGGATGTTTCATCAATACAGGTGAATTGAATACACTGTATGTGGCTCTGTGGTAGTAGTCATATTTCCATTTTAGTTATCCTAAGTAGGCTGAATTACTAGTCTGCAAAGTTTTGAATATAATTTCATTTATATAAGATCTTGATTGTATCATATAATGGTAGATAAAATATAAGGGCAATTTTTCAAAATGGTGAAATTATTTTTGCAAAATATTAAATATTTTTTTTAAATGTTATGTTTGCTGATAAGGAATTCTCCCTGAATTTATGGTCTGAAGCTTTTTATAACCTTTACACTGTTCTGCTCAGTAGAATTTAACTGAAGGATTTATGCCACTAGTATAAAAACAGTTGACCTGCAGTTAACCTTACAAAGTAGATGTTTGTCATTGAAATAAAGCAATACAAAAATTACAGACATCCATCTAAGGTGACTTAAGGTGGCCATACATATGTTCGATTGTTACTACCGACCCAGCACTCCTACGACATTCGATCGATCCTGCCGGAATCGCTTCTCCCATTCTTCTATGTGACCGACACGCAATTGCAAAATCCCTATTAATTGCGATCGCATGTCAGTCGCATAGAAGAACGGGAGAGGCGATTCCGGCAGGATCGATCGATGTCGCAGGAGTGCTCGGTCGGGTAAGTAAAACCGAACATATGTATGGCCACCTTAGATGTGTTAAAACTTAAAATTTCTTAATGTAGAGTGTAAAAATAAAATATAAGACACTTACAGGGAGATTCAATAAAAGTTCTTATTGTTTAAAATGGTGCTAATTTTGCCCATCCAATCCTAGATCTTATTTAACATTTGAAAGGTAACATCTGATGGTTGGGGCAAAATTAGCACTATTTTAAACGATAAGACCTTTTATGAATAACCCTGTTAGATAATGTTCCTATTGGTTTGTGTAATCATAGACCTATTACATACTCTCTGTGTAACTTGAATGTTCAGGCACCATTTTTATTTTTGCTAGTGGGCATCATACATAGTGACTGAGTTTTAAAACATCTGTTACGTGATGTAATTTTAATTATTTCCCTGTAGACCATAATTGGTGGATTTTAGAAATTTCCGATATTTCAATGAATTTTGAATGAATTAAACTTAAAAAAGTGATCCTTGCATTTTTATAAAGAAAAAAAAAGCAGTAATCAAATTGCAAAGGTCAATATCAAGTCTGCACTTTGCCACATAGGCACACATGCTTCTGATACTTCTTTTGGGATAGCTGTATAATACAGCATTGTTCTGTTACAGAAAATAGAAAATGATTTTGAGGAAAAAAAGAGTCCATATGTTTATGACTTTCTCTTAGTGATTGGGTTAATGTGCTGATCTCCCAAGTTGGAATTAAATTCTCATTGTGAAGGGTTGCTTCCTGTAAAAAAAATATTTTCTTCAATTTACTGTAATAAGTTTGTTTTAATTTGAAAGATTCTGAAATGGAAGGGATAGGATCATTGGCAAATGCATTAGAACATAATCAAATAATTCTAAACACTACACCCTATTAGACACATTTAACTGTGGGGACAACCAATAGTTTAAATTCCTTTTGGATAAAATCATTAACTACAGTAACTTCCTCATGGTGCTGATATTTCTTCAGTCTTAAAATATGTATGACCTGTAGTTCATCATAACTCCTTTATGTACACTACAAGTAATGATTATAGCCATACTCTATGGATCTTCAGTGTTGACTAAATGAAAACAGGTTCATTAGTCACCACTCATTTTATGTCCTCTACACACCAGTAAAAAGGGAGAGATTTTTTAGTGTTAAATCTGTCTTAGAGGAAATGTCTCCTTAATCTACTGTAATTAAAAAAAAAAAAAAACACAGAGAAAAAAGCAAATCCGCATACAGTGCTTATTGACATTTATATAAATGTGCCTGGCTTTAGGTTGTGTTCTTTTCATTAACAAAGTGACAGATATTTAAAACTGTAGGTCAATTAGGAAAAGTACTAGATCATTTTAGAGCATTACCTGTTAGATTTGTTTGAGTTTCATTTTTTTATGTTAGCCATGGTAATGTTGCACAACAACCTCTACACAGCAGAGCTCTTGAACATTTCATTTTTCCATGTTTCAGCTATATAATTATTTAATATTTTAGGCATTTCGCAGAAGTGTAACAAGCATACCTCTTGATGGAAACTGATTAAATCTCAGGTTACAGAACACTCACAAATGTTAATGCTCTGCGGTTAGAAACTGTTGCATGGCAATTGAAGGACTGGGTCTCAGTTAAAATACACTGCATTACAGCTGTTGCATTTTTAAGCACAATTCACCTAAGAGTTGGGACTGTGCTAGAATACAATCTGTCAAGGCCAACAGTCTGTGTGTACCCAGCCTTAGAGTTTGCTTACCTGTAAACCTTTCTCCTGTTTTCAGTCTCCGTTGGGCCCCTGATACACTTTAGCACTATTTTGCAGTGTAAACATAGCAATTGTTTTGGCTTGCTGGATGGGGTGGCTCACTGCTGTGCCGATTGCCTATTCTATTTTTTATACAGATTAGCTGGAATTTAGTGATTGGCTTTTCAGGTTAGTGCCTGTTTTGTGTTTGTAGCTCTCACTCTGGCTTCCTGACTTTGATTCATGTGATTTCTCGATACTGACTTGGCTTGGTTCCTTGACCTTTTTCTATTGTGCCTATTTGTTATATGTTTTGCTTGAAATCTTTATATTAATGCTGATAAGGAGGAATACATTTTAAAAAAATATATATATATATTATTTAGGGTGTATATCTTCCATTCAGAAATAGTCCCTGTGTTTTGCTGCTTACACAAGATGGCACACAAGATATTCTAAGGTTGTTTTCTCCAGAGAATTCCTAAGCATAACCAGCTAGTGATACAATAACTGTGGAGAGATGTGTATGTTTTTACTGTCAGCACCTCTTTGTAACATATCAAGCAGAGTGTGGCCATTCAGTAGCCCTGTATTACTAAAGGTCAAATAGCTGTGTTAAAGATTAACACATTGCATTATTTATTCTGCTGTCATAACAAACTCATAGGCCAAGTTCTACATTTAAATGCAAAAAAGTATTAAAAAATAATTTTGTAAGTCAACTCACTGAGAGTCTTGTGGTCATATATTCTGATGATACTTACAGCATATCTTATTTTTATAGGCAACCTATGCATTGTAAATACAATCATTACCAATTTAACACATGTATCAAATATATTCTGGCAGCATACTGATGGCATTGATTCTGTGTTATAGTTTGATGCACATAAAAGAGTATAAGCTAGGTAACACCAGTACAGATCAGGGAAATATGACAGACAGGATCTGTAAGATCCGTCTGACATCTTTCAAGATCTGCATACACACGTCCCGAGCGTTCTCCCTATGAACATCATAGGAGAACACTCGGACTGTGTGTTTCCCTCGGCCGTGCTAGACTCTCTATAGGGAGAATTTTTCGGTCTTTCTCGAACGAGCATTCGGCCGACCCGATCGTTCGGTGGCCGTGTGTCTCATTCGGGGGAAACGAAGGTCGCCCAATACCGATAAACCCCGATACCATCGGATACGACAGTATCGGGGCTTTAGCGGTACTTGTGTGTACCAGCTTTTAGCTTAAATCTCGTTCTTCAACCTCGTGACTTTAACACCAGCTTGCTGTTAAAAGTTGCACAAAAATATGCAAAAAAAACCATCCGTTGTATTCAATTAGATCAACTGGACTTGAAATGTAGTTCTTGAAGACGTTTCGCTAGTCATCCGACTGGCTTCTCAATTCAGAATGACTTGTACAAGAATCTGTGGCAATTATGTACCCTGGAAAATCCCAATTAGCATATCACAGCCAGGTGTAGGTGTGATTAGATAACACCTCTTAGCCACTATCTAATACACCCTTAACACCTGGCTGTGATATGCTAATTGGGATTTTCCAGGGTACATAATTGCCACAGATTCTTGTAAAGTCATTCTGAATTGAGAAAGCCAGTCGGATGACTAGCGAACGTCTTCAAGAACTACATTTCAAGTCCAGTTGATCTAATTGAATACAACGGATATACCATGACCTGGATGAATGAGAAACCTTCACAAGCATGCAAAAAACCAAATACTGAATTCCTTGCGCCAGCTGCGCAGGTGTCATTTAGGATACACATGCAACCGGTGAAGGTGCAACGAAAGAGTTAAAGATGCAATGACTGATATTAAATCTGTGCGACGTTAACTCCAAAACGTGCATTGCCTCCCCGTTCACAAAACACAGATATAAAGTTCACAAAAAACAAATTTTAAGCAGAGCAGGATTATCCACAAGGCAACCTAGGCAACTGCCTAGGGCCCAGGAAACTTCTGGGGGCCCAGCTTCAGAAGCAGTAAAAAAATGACAGTCTTAACAAGATGTAGCAAAAAAAGGGGGCCCCAAAATGATGGCCCTGCCTAGGGCCCCATATGATCTTAATCCATCTATGATTTTAAGTGTGTGAAGAACAGGGTAAAATTCTTTTTATCATGTATTGTTTTTCCACATCCTCCCTTAAGATAGCAATAATATACTGCTAAAGGTAAGGAAAAGATTAATGAGAAGGAAACAAAGTCCTGAGTTCGATTCCACCCTTGGACACATCTGCAAGGAGTTTGTTTGTTCTCTCCGTGCTTGCGTGGGTTTCCTCCGGGCACTCCAGTTTCCCACAATCATAAAGACATATGAAGGTTGTAGGTGTCAAATAAATGTGCTTAGATTGTAAGCTCTTTGGGGCAGGGTCTAATGTGAATGTAATTGTAAGCGCTACGGAAGATGTTAGCGCTATAATCTACAATATAATAATATAAATCCATTACATTAAGCAGGACTCCATATTGGTTAGACAAACAAGGAAGGTGTTGAATGTTAAGTTTCAGGGAAGACTGATATTAAAAAGACTTTTAACCATCTATGTTTAAACATCTATATTATTCTTTGTTGTTCCATACCATTGAATAACTTATAGTTAAACTTTTAAAAGAAATTTATTTGACCCCTATAGTTTTATTGGTGGAGAATGGTCCACTCCCCATTACAGTTTGAAAGCAGGAGACTGATAACAAGTGAGTAGAGATTGTTCCAGTTTTCTAATATTTTCTTACTTTACAGCAGCAAATCCTGTGATTATGTTTGGAGGAACTGGAGACCTTTGAAGTTTCATTTTGCTAGTTCTTTAAGCATTGTGTACAGAGTTCCAGTTGCTGCTGAAATATTACTCCTAGCAAATTAAGCAGCTGGCTGGCAGGCTATGATGGAATTTGTAGCTCAGCAGCTGGAAAACAGCACAATAAAATCATTGATAATATATTCATATCACTTTCTGCAAAAACAAACAGTATTTTAAAACAGTTAGTTTACTTAAGGGCAAAATGTAAAATTCAAATAAACACTGCTGCATTTTTTATATCACCTGTTAATGAGTATGACAGCTTGGTGGCTGTGTCTTATAAATACTTTACAACATTCAGACAAAAAAAAAAAAGTGAATGGCACAAGTGAGTTTGTAAATACAGCCTACATTCAGTTACTTCTGGTCTGTCTTAAGACACGTGACTGCTATCGATATATTAGTTAGAGATGTCCGAACTTTGCAAAATCCGCGTCACGCTCGAAAAGAAAATCCGCGAGCGGACCCATAAAATGAAAAATACCCTCGAAATGCGGATTTGCGATTCAATTTAGAAATTACGGGTTTCGAGTTTTTCGATTTTCGAAATTACGAGGATTACATGTATTTTCGAAAAAATGTATTTCCGAAAATACTGTAATCCTCGTAATTACGAAAATTTTCGAAAATATGTATTTAGGAAATAAGATAAATCCTTGTATTTTCGAAAATTGCGAAATGAGTGTTTTCTGGTATTTTCAAAATTTTCGAAATTATGTGAAAACTCGTAATTTAAAAATTTTTGAAAAATACGAAAAATTCGCAAATCGGAAGTTCGGAAGGCGGAAAAATCCGGAAAAATCCGCCGTTCGCGAACGGAGGATAATCCGCGGCGGTCCAGGATCGGATCCGCGAACCGGCCACCCTATTACAGTACGTTTTCCTTCGGAATCCATTTGTAAAATTTGACTACAATCTATCCTATCTATGCAGGCAGAGGTAGTTCCCAGCATCGTGGAGGATCATTTTAGCTCCATAACATGATGTTAAAGGCCAATTGTTAATATGTATGTCCAGCTTTCGGCTGGTTTGATGGGTCGGACTTAAATGGAGATCTATAGGCTAAAACCTAAATAAAATGGCAGTATCACGTGCACCAAATGTACAATAACAGAATTGCAAAGAAAGGGAAGTCTTCTACTACACCACTCTATTAAAGAGTGTCTCCAATGTATATACCTCGTTATACCTGAGGAAGGGGACCTTATATCCTCAAAACATTGTTTTTTGCTCATAAATATCCCAAATTGTGTGTAGTGTGCTCCTCCATCTGTCTGTATAATTGGTGCCTTGGCCTTAGGGTGGAGGGCTGTGAGGATTGCACCTACTAATTATAGGCCATTGCCAAGTTTGTATGTGTCTTGAGTGGATCCTGGTTGCAGTTTGGACTTATTATCTCCAATGAAACATAGTACATAGTAATTGAGGTTGAATAAAGACATATGTCCTTTAAGTCCAAACTATTCACCCACCTTTTTTAACCCTAATTACAAGCAATCGGAAAGTATCCCTGGATCAACCAGAACTACAGTAAATGTATTAATACCAGTAATTCTCAATATTTTTAGTTTTAAAAAAGTTATCTGGCCGCTTTTAAGCTATTCATGAACTTGCCATTACCACATCTGCTGGAAGACAGTTCCATGGTTTCACTGTTCTCACTGTAAAGAAACCTTCCTAACCTGAAGATGAAACTTCTTTTCTTCTAATCTTAAATGAGTGCCATGAGTCCTCAGATATGACCTGTTAGGGAACACCAGAGCGGTTTATTGTATGACCCCTTAATATATTTGCATAAAGTTAGTATATCCACATGCAAGCGTCGTTTCTCTAAGTTAAACAGCCCTAACTTGTCTATATCTGCCTGCATCGTCAAGCCCCTCCATTCCCTTATTATTTTAGTTGCCCTCTCTGAACTGCAGTAAAATAGATAACAGTGCACATCCAGTCTTGCTTGAACACTGTTTATTTAAAAACACAACATGACGTTTCAGTGTGTATGTGTCACACCTTCTCAGACAACTGTTCGTCTTTGTTGATAGCCCTATAATCCTTTATAAGAGGTTATAGATGACCTCATATGGTATGGAATGGGGTCCCTTGCTGTTTTGAAAAATGGACGATATCATCAGTGATGATCCTTTTAATCTTAAGTTCACCTTTCATTATAGAGATAAGAAAGTTAAGTTTCTAGACTTTAAAAAAAAAAATAGTGTCAGGTAATACCATTGTCGCTGATGGATTTCGGAAACCAGAATCTAGGAATACTATCCTAAGAGCATATTCCTAGCATAAGGTATGGCCTCATCAGTTGAGGCCATACCTTATGCTCAATTTTTAAGACTAAAGCGCAATTGCTCTACGGATCTTTCTTTCCCAAAGCATCTGATAAAATGTTACCATAGGTACCTTAATAGAGGATACAAGGAGCTCATTGAGAAGGCGTGCAGAGAGCTGAGAACGTGACAGGTCTTCTCTTATCAATGTAGTCATCATAAAAGGCTAAAATCAAGAAAGGTATAAGGGGTCTTTTTTTCTACTCAATATAGCCCCCATATAATCAGATTGGTAGGATTATAAAACACCACTTGCCCACCTTGAAACAGACTGGTTGTAAATACATACAACCAGCACATTTGTGCTGGGCAAGGACATTTTGTAAGCAATTTTGTAAGAAATTGTCCCAGAAGTCTGGAAACTCCATGACCAAGAAGTTAAGGAGGAGCTCCTTCTAGGCAATTTAAGTCTCCTACCAAATTGGAACCACTGAAACTCTTTTTACCAGACAACTATCACCTTTAATGCTAAAACATTTTCCTCCAGGCCTTGTCGATTTCTGTGCGGCTGGAAACTTCATTGACTCTACCTATGCAGCACAATTGGGGCCTCCTCTCCATCACATGCAGCACAACCTCTTTCGAGTTTCTGGCTATTGACAATAACCCCTTGGCTTCTGAATTCATCTCCAAATCTACATACAAAGTCCTATTCATCTTGGCATATTCACAAGAACGTTTGTCATCCAAAGTCCTTCCGCTCCCTGATTCTCGGATTCCATGGGTTTCTACAATTTCCATTTCCCCTGCTGGAGCTGTTTCTTTTTTGTTGAAAAAAAAGACGGAGGCCCTGCATCGACTACCGTGGTTTAAATAAATCACAGTAAAAAATCGGTATCCTCTTCCTCTCCATCTCTGAACTGTTTGACCAAAGGGGCAAAGATATTTACCAAACTGGATATCTGTGGGGCATACAATCTGACCGTATACGCAAGGTGATGAGTGGAAAACAGACTTAACACAGGACGGTCACTACGAGATCTCTATATGCACTTTGGCCTTTGTAATGTCCAGAGGTTTTCCAAGAGTTTGTGAATGACATTTTGCGGGATTGTTGGGGATCTCTGTAGTTGTATATCTTCTATGACATTTTAATATTTTCTCAAGATCTGTCCTCACACCGCCTCCATGTTAAACAGAGAATGCCTATATGCCAAACTGGAAAGTGTCTTTTGAGTGTTCTCAAGTATTCCTTTCTGGGCTACATCATGTCTGTGCAAGGTTTCCAGATGGAACCTGTTAAATATCTGTTGTATTCAATTAGATCAACTGGACTTGAAGTTTAGTCTTGAAGACGTTTCACTATTCATCCGACGGCTTTCTCAATTCAAATGACTTGTACAAGAATCTGTGGCAATTATGTACCCTGGAAATCCCAATTAGCATATCACAGCAAGTGTTAAGGGGTTGATTGAATAGGGCTAAGAGGTGTTATAGGAATGCCAGAGTAAGGTGTCAAAACAGCATTGTACAAGAAGATCCTGTTAAAACCTTCAACAAGCAGATCCTTTAAAGTTCCGGCCATCCAAGATGGTGTTCCTAGATTCAATTGGTTTTTGCCAATTATTACAGACAATTCATCAAGGGTTCTCTTCATAATTTCTCCGATATTATCCCTCATCAACTAAAGGTGGGTAGGCCTCATTCATGGACCCCTGCAGCCCTTGAAGCCTTCAAACGACTCAAGGAAGCCTTTGCTGATGCACCAGTTTTAGTTCATCCAGATCCTAGTCTTCCCTTCTACATCAAGGTTGAGGCTTGGACTTTCTGTGCAGGACCATACACCTTTCCCAAAGACAAGGCACTAAAGGAAACTCCATGCCTGTGCTTACTTTTCTAAGAAGTTTCTACCAACGAGTGGAACTATGATGATCGGGAATAGGAAATTTTACCATCGAGTGGCCTTGAGGTGGGGCGTCATCTATTAGAAGGCACCTCTGTACCTATCACCATCCTTACCGACCATAAGAAAACTCGAATACATCCAGCATCTTAAAGGTTAAATCTCTGTCAAGACGGTGGTCCTATTCTTTTCCCGGTCAACTTTATTATCACTTACCAACCTGGTTTCAAAAAACAAAAAAAGCTGACACCCTTTCCAGATCATTTGTTGCTTTGACTGTATTAATCAAGATAAGGGCTCCATTATCCCAACCACTAAAACTGGACTCTATATCTCCTCAACTCTGTTCCAAGATTCAAGCCGTACAAGATTCTGCTCCTCCAGACACATTTGTTCCTGTTTCAATTCGGAAAACTATCCTTCTTATACTCACTGTTCCAAGCAAGCCGGGCATCCGGTGTTAATAAACTTTATCTTCTTGCCCGTTCCCTTTGGTGGCCAAAATGAGAAAAGATGTTAAAGACTTTGACGGAGTTAGCACAACTATTATTTTCATAACTTCCGCTTTCATGGACTCCCTTCTGAAATAGTATCTGACAGATGTACTCAATTTGTTTCCAAATTTGGAGAGATCTTGTAAATCCCATGAATATCAAGTTACAATTTTCTTCTGCTTACCACCCACAGGCCAATGGGGGCTACTGAACGCACTAACCAGTCTTTGGAACAATATCTTCGTTGTTACATTTCCTATACTCAGGATGATTGGTCTGACCTTCTGCCTGGGCTGAGTTTGCCCAGACAATTCACCTATGGGAAATCTCCTTTTTTGTGTGTCTTTGGACGAATCCTAGATGTTTTCCTCAGCCTTCAGAAATACTGCTCTGGTACAAAAAAAAGTGCAGGACAGGGACATAGAGAACCTCCATCTTATTCGTTGGAGATAAAGTGTGACTCACCTCTGCTCATATTAATCTAGGGTTCCTCCTTCAAATTGGGACCCAAATTTATTGGTCCTTTCCTATCCTGGAATTAGTCGGTCCGGTTGCTGTTCGCCTCCAACTTCCGTCTAACATGCGGATTCCTAATGTGTTTCTATTTCTCTCATCAAACCAGTGTGCTCAATCAGTATTCCACATTCCACAACCTCCCGTTCGAATTTCCATTGATGGTCAGCAAGATTTTAGGTCGAGAAGATCTTGGACTCTAGATTCTTTAGGAGGTCTTTTCAGTATTGGTCCACTAAGGTTTTGGTCCTGAAGAAGAGCTTGGATTAAAACATTCAGATTTGTATGCTCCTTGTCTAGTCAAAGCTTTCACAGGAGTTTTCCAGGAAAACCTGGCCCGTTGGGTCCTGTGTCCCTGCTTAAGGGGGGGTTACGTCACAAACTTACCTGCCGCTCTGGCCCGCGCTGCACTTCGGGTGGGCGAGCGCGTAGACGTCATAACGTTTGACACTGACACACCGGCGGCGCAAGGATTCAAAAAACCGCATCCTCCTGGACCCAGTGCCTGATTGTAGCGTTAGCTACCTCCCCGCTCCTTCTACTTACCTGCCCTAGTTCCTGTTATTTAGAATTAAAGACTTACCTTACCTGTCCTGCATCAGAGACTTTCCTTGCCAGTTTTCCAGACTTACCTTGCCAGCTCCATCATCAGGACTTACCTTGCCAGTTTTCAGTATCCATACCACCTTACCTGTTTTTCAGTGACTGTTTCTGCCTTGCCGGTTCCCAGTATCCTGCCTTCTCTATACCAGCACACATTAGTCACCATCCTGCAGCCTCAGTTCCCAGAGTTCTTGTATCCAGTTCTGCAATCACAACAGCCATCAGAGCCTCTCCTAAAGCGCACTCGTAAGTACCCGGCCCTCCCTGGACGATTATACAGATAGTAACGGTTGGGTATAAAGGTCTTTTCCTTGCGGTGCTAATCGCTGTAAACATGTGGCTCACATACGTAAAAGTGAAGTATGCATTAGCAGAACCACAGTTAAGGCTACATGTTGAAACAATATATCAATTGTAACACAAACATTTGTGGTTTAGTGGTCAACTGCATTACGTGCGGTTTTACAATATGAGGCTGCACCACCCATACACTTAAAACTCGTATTCTAGAGAATCTTAGGGAATAGATATTAATAGCCTAACGTAGTCCCTTAGCGAAAAGCATTTCATATCAATGGAGGCCAATAGGCAGTTCAAGGAGTTCAGACGTATACCTTTGGATAAGAGAGCTGGAAATCGCAGTCTAAATTACTTCAGGCTGAATAAGTGGTTTTTAACTTAGATACACATGCCAAAAGGACTCATTCGTTTACATCTTGTGTTGATACAGGCTAAACAGCTTAATTTTTTTTTTATGTATTTTATGTATCTGTACTATTTCATTGTATCCCTGGTATCTAATGTGTCCACATTTGTATCTATTTATTACATATATATATCTATTATTCATTATATTCCGGTAGTGGCTGTGCTATGTCTCTTGTTCTCTCTCTCCCTATAGTATTTAATAGTCAACTTTAATGGGAATTCTTAGGCTATTAATTTCACATTGTACTCTATTTTTGTATATGTGAAGTTATACTAGTTTTTAATTTTGTTTTAACTGCGTAAGGTTTCAATTTGGATGTCTTTGACAGATTCTGTTGTGACCCCAATAAAACATTTGTGTTTGAATATGCTGTGGCGTCAAGTAGATGAGTGTGACTCACTTCTGTGTTTGCCTACCTGAAGATTTCAAGTGAACCTTGAGCAAAAGGGTTCGGGGCATGTGTGCACCCGGACCATAGAAGGGACGTGGTGAGTTTACCATTCTATTTGAACTTTCCGTAAACCCAAGCTTGTGTATACACACATAACCGAGCGTTGCTGTGCAGGTGATTGATATCGAGCAGCCAGTGGGATAGTGAATGGTAGGGGCTGCAGCACCCGGGCCTCTGTGCTTCAGAAGTAAGTCTACTGACGCTCTAAGTTGCTAGTACATTTTGTATATTTGTATCAATATTGTATATAATTTACAGTTTACCTTTTAATATTAATTGAAGACGGTAGCTAAAGAAGCTAAGTCATACCTCCTGTATCATCAATCAACAGGAGCTGGCAGACAGAAGTTGAAACTTACCCACAATCGCACACTTTCCGCTGCTTTCTCTGACAGTGATTATACGTTAAATAACATTAAATTAATGCAGTTAACACACATTCAGTTTGTTTATGATACAAATACCCAAAGACTAACCCTGGAGCCTGCTCAGACCACCACACCCTTTAAGTTCTTGGAAGATGATTTCCATAGACTTTATGTGGGTCTTCCAGTTTGAGGGGTTCTCACAATTTTTGTTATTGTATTTAACATTATCAAGATGGCTCATTTCCTCTCTATACGTGGTACAAAACTGCTTCAGAAACGCAGGAGTATTTATTAAGGCTTCATTGTATTGGACAAAATTGTCTCTGATAGGAATGCAGTTTATTACATTGGGGTTTGGCAGCCCGTTTTTTAAGGGAAAATTTAATTTAGTTCTGGGGTGTACACATCCTTTCAACTCAGTTGCCTCTATAAACATTTTTGACAAATCCCTACCAATAGTTATATAATTGCTTAATAAATACATGTAAGAACAATCATGAAGATTGAAAATTCCATGAGCAAAATGATTTTGGTGCATTTTGTTTATACATCAAGCTAGCCCTTATAACCGTTTCTTCTAATAAATGGACAAACAATCAAATACACCATGTTGTTTTCTTTAACCTTTCATAATATTTTCCCCCTCCCAGTCATTGCGTTTTGCCAGTAAGAGCAAGTAACCAAAAGATACTTTGATTCTCCCTGTACCGCTGGCATCAATACACTATTCAACCTAACCTTTCGAATTCCTGCAACATCTATCACCGTCTAGGACTGACCTTTTGTGATAGGACAATCACATATGAAAAATAGAGGCTTGTAAACGTAGGCTGGAGCAACAACAGGGACGGACTGTTTATAAGTGAAAGCGAATCAAATCCTATGATCTATGGCCAGGTGTAGCCATCATAAGGAAAGGAGAAGTACGGATAAAATTGATAGTAGAAAATCTCTTACCTGAATATCTCCATTATATGAAGAAGTTTAGATACATATTTGTTGTTTCATTAGATCAACGGGACTTGAGTTTAGTTTGAAGACACGTTTCGCTAGTCATCCGACTGGCTTTCTCAATTCAGAATTGACTTGTACAAGGAATCTTTGGCAATTAGTACACCTGGAAAATCCCATTAGCATATCACAGCCATAGTGTTAAGGGGTGATTGGATAGTGGCTAAGAGGGGTTATAAGGAACGCCCAGGTGTAAGGTGTCAAAGAGTAAGGTGTCAAAACCGCATTGTAATTGGCAGACAGGTTTGGGTTGTCGGACAACCCCCCACCTTATTAGGCTTGGTTCTTATTTTTCACATTAAATTGGCTCCCCTTCAACCCTTTGATACAGTCGGTTCCTTGCCAATATGTTTAACATTAAATCTTCAAGGTATGTCCTGTTTATCCCTTAAGAGCCATGTACACTGCTGATCCTGACCTGGGAACTTGGCTCTGTCTGTTCTGGCCATACATTGATGCAGTTTGCTGTTTTGTCTCCCCCCAACATACAAATCAGAGCCATTCTTCACTGCCTGGCACTGCGTAGATGATGTCGCGTTTCTTGTGTTCGTATTGGTCGGTAGGCTGATCTCCAATTGCTGCCTAAGTTGTGTTGTTCAGTTTAAGGCGACAGGAATATGGTGTTTTTTGAAAATTCTTCTTAATTTCTCAGAGAACCCCTGCTTACAATGGAATGACCATGTCTCTTCTCCTGTCTGCTTGTCCCTTCACGTTGGTATTTTTTTTTTCTTTCCTTCTCATTCTCTTTTTACAAAGGCCCAGTGTCTGGATATCCACAAGTTTTAAGGGCTCCTCTGAGTATGTTTCATTTCTTAGCGCTTGCCTCTGTGCTAGTGGGGATGTTCTACGAGCTCTGGCCTGTTCACGGGTTTGATGACACCAGCTTGTGATTCTTAAAAGGTTGGTGGGAGGTAAACATTCAAAGTAACTGATCGGTGGTGTTGGTTCTTTCTGTAAACCTCTACTTCAGTTTAACCATTTTCCTTAACTTCTACCAAGCAGTCCCAGAAAGCCGTTTGTTTGTTCTGTACCTGCTCCCGTTGTAAATTTGATGTTTTGGTTACCGCATTGATGTGTTTGTGAAAGCTTGTACTTTCTTCGGGGATTTACACCCAACCGGTGTCATCCAAATATGAACCAGTGGCTGGGTGCAATGCCCTTAAATGGCTATTAAGCGCCTTATTTTTCTTACTCCACCTCCATGTAAGGTTGCCACAATGGGTGAAACTGGTACCAAGTTCATTCTGAATTGGGAGAAAGCCAGTCGGATGACTAGCGAAACGTCTTCAAGAAACTAAACTCTTCAAGTCCCACGTTGATCTAAGTTGACATACAAACAGATTATAACCATGACCGGATGTAATGAGAACCTTCCCAAGGAAGTTTTAGATTACTTTATTTTTAAGAACATTTTACTATTGGTTTGTTGTCACTTCAGCACTTAGGTTGGTAGCCTTTTTACCTCTCTGATTTCAAGAGAAGAATGTGGTCAGTGTTTTGTTGGCTTATTTCCCTTAAAAAGCCTTTTCCCATCAAAATAAATATTTTTTGCAAAATGATCTGTGAGCAAATTATACATCTCTGGTTGATAGGTCATTGATAAAACTTTGCAATGGGTGAACACAGGGGGCAGATTTACACCCCAGGAACCTGTAGGCACAAAAAGCCTGACACCCTATCCCCACTTTTAACCAGTGTGTGGAGGGGTAAACAGAATGATTAGGAGGTGCACTCCCCAGTCTCCGTGCCACAAACGGCTTATGTAAATTATACATATATTTTGAAAGGGAGGTACCATCCTAAAGCTTTACAGTAACAGTGATTATTCATTCACTGGCTGAATACACATGAAAACACACAATGTTTTTGGGGGTTTTCCCCTTCACTCGGTGTAAAATCTTAACAAAGTGAACGTTATAGGGACACAATCTCAAATATATTAGCTCCGCCTTCAACTTTTTAGAAAGGCCACAAACGGCCTGTAGAAAAAACCAGTACAAGACGTGCAATCCCATATATTATTACAATAGTAACTTTTAAAAATTTGTTACAAGGTTAAACAGGATAGAAACAATATTTTGTCCATTAATAAAAGTACTATTGTTGATATAGGATTGCACTGTTTTTGCACTGGCCACGGTGGCCTTCTAAAAAGTTGAAGGCGGAGAAATACTGTGTGAGATTGATGTCACTATAAAAGTCTGCACTTGTGAGATGTGGTTGGATTACACCTTGAAGAAGAAGGGGGACAACCCAGTAAAACCATGTGTGGTATCCACGGAAATCCATAGACCTAAATCCATAACACAGTGGTGATTGCATGGTATATAATCCATAGTACAGTGGTAGGAATACATGGTATATAATCAATCCATGCAACAGTGGTTTCCAGGAAGTTCTCATTAGTGTCTGTACACAATAAGCTATCAAGGATGGGACACTGCAGGCTTTGTCTCACTCCATGTGTAACACAGAGAAGGTGACCTTGACTCAGTCTTTTCTCCAGCAGGTCTTACAGTCTCACACACACACTGTAAACTTTAACACAAAACAGCCAAAAAACAAGGCCCCTGAAAAAACTGCCCCACTTCCTGTAAAAATCAGAACCACCCCAATCCCCATGATACAGAACATGAAACATTGCAGTAGGACACTTAATGTGCTCTGAAAGTTCCCAACACTGGTCAGATTTTAGTTTCTCCACAACACCATTTTCTATTTGGGGGGGGAGGAGGAAAATAACTTAAAGGGGGTAAATTTGGTGGGGGAGATAGACAGCCAACACCTCCAAAGGACAGGCACCCCTAGGACACATGCCTATGTCCTATATGGTAAATCAGGGCGCTGGGCAGATGCTACATGTAGTTTGAAAACTCTACAGGACAGGCAACTGCCATGCATATACTTTCAGTAGCTACTCACTGGACTGACCAACATACTGCCCATTCATTTTAAATACATATTTTGTGTCAGCATGTTTAAAACTGAGGAGACAGCTGCCGATATTTTTTATTATGGGAATACTTTGTAAATCCTATTATTTTACTTGTACGCTTTATTCAGTGCCTTAGATAATATTGTTGGTTGCTTATGCAATTCTGTGTTATCAAGTTTTTAAATCTGCTTATTTCCTTTGGGATGTATATGAAAGATAAGGGGTTATTGACGGATGCAACATTTTTGTCAGCCAAATAAATTATAGTCGATGGTATAAATGTTAATTATTTTGTTAAAAAATACTTTGTCAGAATAAAGCCACTTAAAATTCGTAGTCATTGGAAAAATAAGTGAAATCCAATGGAAAATGTTACAATCCATAAAATACAAAAACATTTTTAATAATAACCATAAGAAGATATCGCCCCTGAAACCCACCTTATTTAGGCACTTATTCAAGGGCGATTTCAATTACAAGTTCTTATCTTTAAATGGTCGTAATTTTGCCCCAACCAATCAAATTATGTAACACATTGAAAAGCTAACATCGACCCTATGGTTGGGCAAAATTAGCACCATTTAAAAAGATATAGAACTTTTTTCGACGTACACCCCCCATTGACTCTGCTGCTAGAGAATATCACATTGGCTTCAGTCATGTCCACCACAAAATTGCCCTTTAATCCTATGCCCTCACTTCCTACTGAAAAAACATGTAATCCAGGTATGGTTTCCCGAGTACCTAAAATACATATTCAATCATTCCTCCTTGTAAAACATTGCGTTAAGTTAAAACAACTCCATAGTCAAAAACTGCCTCCTTATGTCTTACTGAATATCAGCCGGTGGTTTTGTCTCTTTTACCATAATTTTCACACTTGAAAAAGCTTCGTCTTCTCCACTAATTACAAATTATCGTTCATGCTCAGTAACCTATGGAAAATTGCAGGGGGTTCGTCACTGCGCACTCCACGGAGGCAGCCCTGTCAAAGGGCTGCCAAAGCCTCAAATCAATTGCAGTTATTCTTATCCTTCTCAAACTCTCTTATCGGCTTTGACAAGAGTAGATCATTCCACCTTTGCAAATTCTTCACTCTTTCGGGCATTTGGAATGTAGGAGGCCACTCCTGGTTACAAGTCCTATCTCTCTAACAGAACTACTCTGTGTCTTATTTATAACAACAACACTTTCACAGTTCTCTTTAGTGCAGGGAGTTCCAATTGGGCTCTGTTCTAGACCCTATTGTTATTCCCTCGCTACTATTCCCTGTGAGATGTTCAGTTAGATTATTTTTTTAAAAATATCATCTGTATGATGAATGATTTCACAAAAATCTACTTCCGACCCCCACGTTAAACGGTTAGGAAACCGTGCGAATCGTGGGTCCCGATCCCACGAAGCCGATGTGTAGGAACGCACATTTGGCCGATAATGGCCCGTGTGTAGGTACTTTATCGGGCAAAATGGACTTCGTTCGAGACACTCCAGGTCAGATGGTCAACGATACCGACCAAACTGCGTTCCTAACAATCGTGCGATGTTGGAACCTAAGTCCTGAATAAACGCATCTCTGTCTCCTTACCACTTCTCCTGGATTAGCACATTGAAAACTGAAATAAGAATTTTTCACACCTAAACCTGGTCATACAGCCTGTGCAGTCAGTATGTTGCTTCGGGGTTTATTATATTTCTCTCGCTTTTTCTAACCACATTAAAGTGTTGTTTAAAATCTCTCAGTGTGTATGTACCTTCCATGCTATTACCATATTGGGGGACCTGGAAAATTGTAATCTTTTGCTTCTGGTCTCGGCTTACCAACTTTATGCCCCTTCAGTTGATAATAAACTCGGCATGCATGCACACTTCTCTAAAAAAAAAAAAAATTCTTCTTGTATTTCTTTCCTCTTATGCCCATATGTCCCTTCCATATCCTCCTCTCATCACGAGCCATCTCGTAACAGACCTCCGGACTCACACACGGCCGTGCCTTTCTCCTTTTAAACTTTGTCTCTGGCTCTCACCCTCTGGAAAACTAGTTCCCTCATCTTCTCACCGAGCCAAATTCAATTAAACAGGTTCAAATTCATATCTAACATTCACCCTATCCAGAGCACTATATCTAATGTTACCCACCTTAACTTAGATTGGTTAGTCCAGGGGCAGAGGACCTATTTCCCCAATAGGCATGTAGAGTCACATAGGGCAACAGTAATAAAAAGAGCAGATATAAAAGACAAATATAAATTCTACATTGCTATGTATTCTTGGAGTTGCGAGGTGTTTGGATGGACTAAAAAAGAAAAACCGCGGGCATAACTTCAATGTGAATTATAAAATCCCTTATTAAGTATCATATATGGGGAAACATTTAATAAGTGTCAAAATTCAAAAAAGTATATAATACAAATTCAAAGTTGATCGGTAGTATCTAATTCATTAAACCAATCAAATGATTGCATCAAATAGAAAATTCATGTATATAACAGCAAATATAACTCAAAAAATTAGAGGGAGGAAATACTAAAAAATCTAATTAGATACAAATAAAGTGGGGAAAAAAAAGTGCTTAAAATTAAATGCATCCCCACTAGCACAGGCTCAGAGGAGCCCTTTAAACTTTGTGGAGATCGGACTGGGGACCAAACAGTGAAGGGGAAAGCCAAGACAGGGAGGACAGGGAAAGAAACAGGGTCATCCCCTAAGTAGCAGGGTCTCCGAGAAAGTAAAAGGAAGAGTTTTTTAAAAAAAAAAAACCAACCGTATCCCAGTTGCTATAAACCAAAAACACATGAGGGCAGCAATTGGTACATCCAAAGGACCACAAATTAACCAAAAACACAAGAAAAGTTA
Organism: Hymenochirus boettgeri; assembly: GCA_019447015.1. Taxonomy (NCBI): domain Eukaryota; kingdom Metazoa; phylum Chordata; class Amphibia; order Anura; family Pipidae; genus Hymenochirus; species Hymenochirus boettgeri. The sequence continues at coordinate 147,326,068 of CM033471.1, forward strand.
CATCATATATGCGTGCAGTGCAAACTGAAAAGGTCTCTGTCTGATTTGGATGTGAAGGGCCAAACAGAAGCAGTACACCAAATATGGCCCAAACACGGAAGAGCCCCATCCTCAGGTCAGAAAACAACTTGATGGTCGTACTGCACCTAAGGAGAACAGGACATTACTGTGAAAGATGTAATTCAACATCTTGGCAAGGAACAGGACCTGTTCAAGAGAGTTGTTATGTAAGGAGGCCCTTTATGTGAAAATAAAGAAACCAAGCCGAATAGAGGTGGGGGGGGGGTTCGACAACAACTGCTCGCAATGTACAGTGCTGTTCTGACACTGTCCCCTGGGCCACCTTACCCTGGCGCATATTGCTAATATGGGACTTTCAGGGTAAATAATTGCCCAACAGGATTCTTGAAGTCATTCGAATGAGCCGCCCGTGAGCGGCTAGCAAAATTCTTTTTAAAAACTACAACTTCAAGCCCTTCTCACTGAATACAACATATATACCATGACCTGGTATGAATGAGACCTGATAAGATATTGCCTTCCTTTGACTGCCTTGACAATGTATATTGCTTCCAGTATGCTGGCCCACTCATGAGTCCCGCAGGCTGCAAAGTCTTTTCATGAAAAGGGTCACAGGCCCCCACGGCACCACGTCCTATTTCTTAGTTGCCACTGCACATGAGTACCATTTTTTTACATTTTAAATGTTAAAGAAACTAATACCTATCTCCACAGTTCTATAAAAGCATGCAAATATATATGTGGTGTGTTGAAATATAGGCAAATATGTACATGCCACTTATATTTGTAGTCCTACTCAATGCTTTACCAACACCAGGTAACAAATCTCACGAACTTTTAATGTCTATCAAAGTTATATAATTCATTGCGGTAAATACAGGGACAAAATTTTATGGAGACACATGTGAATAAGTGTTATACTTGAGCTGTATTATTTGAACAAAATATAGATTCTATGATAGTTCTTTTTAGTTCGACATTAATGAAAAGTCGAACAAAAACGCTACCCAAAGTAGCACAAGAGCAGAAGATGAGGGAAGATGCCATGTGGGACGGAGTGAAAGTAAGGATCGGTAAGCAAAAGCAAAAATGTTGGTAGGTATGAATACAATTAAGAGACCAAATTAGTGTAACTTTAAATCTTAGCCAATATCCATAAACTCATCAGGAGTGCAGTTCAACATAGGGGTTAGCAAATTTTTATAACTGCAAAAAAAACTAATATTTAGGCAGTCAGGAATATCAACGGCAAGTTCAGTATCATGTTACTGTATGAGGCCTTAATGTGCATACGTAGAACGAGAGAAAATATCTTTTTTCGAGCAAATTACAGAAGAAAACAACTAAACGAGAAAGGGAAAAGGTTAAGTATAAATTTGAATTTGGCTCTTGAAGGGCTGCATTTGGAAGGGAATAGTGGTTTGCTTGCAGATTTTAAAAACTCAATAATGGGACATTGATGAGTTTGTAGGTGATGCTTGTTTGGGGACAATAAAAACTTTTTGTTGTGTACCCGACCAAAGTGGTGCTAATTGTGATCCAATCAATCAGAAAGCCGGAAACATCTGGATGTTAGCGGCAAAATTAGTACCAGTTTCAGGGATAAAAAACTTTTATTGATATCTCTGTATCTTTGATGATTGGTCAACGAAATTAGTTTTTTTTTTGGATTTAGTTCAACCTTTAGTATGGGATTTTGCCACCAAAGTAATGGTAAGTAGATCAGTGAGGTGTGTGAAACCTTGTGTTAGGTTGGGGGTGAAAAAAAACAACTTTTTTTGATTATGGTCAAAAAATGTGTTTTTACTTTTAGATTACCCTTTAGGTTGGTGCCCAAGTATAGGATGGATAAGAGAAGATCAGTAGGTGTGTTACACCTGTGTCCGGTTGGGGGTGTTAAAAAAAACAACACTTTTTTGATTGTTGTGGATTGGGTCAAAATGGTTGTTGACTTTAGTTACCCTTAGGTATGGCTTGACAACAGAATGGAGGGGGAGTTAGGGCTTAGAGGTGGATGTAGCTGTGCCACAGGGTAAAAAACAAAACCTTTTCTATTTTAATCCAAAATTATTTTTTAACTTAGTTACCCTTTAGGATGGCTGCCCCACAGTTAAGGATAAGTAAATCGAGTTTAGGTGTGTGTCCGTGGGTGGCCTTGAGGGGGAGGGCTTTGTGGGTGTACAACCTAATAAAACTATATTATTGAGGATTAAAACTAAATTAGTTTTTTTGACTTTTTAGCTTACCCTTAAGTATGGCTACCACCATAATGAATTAGAGATTAGGAGTGTGTGTACCTGGGTCTGGTGAGGGGTGGTATGATCTTTTTGTGTTGATCACCATAAACTATCTTTATGAGAGATAAATCTAAATTGTTTTTTTATGACTTTATGTTCCCCTTTAATATGGGCTGCCACCGTCAATGGATAAGAAGATTACGTAAGGTGTGTCGTGTACCCTGGGGTCTGGTGCGGGGGTATGTCTTTCTTTTGTTCTACATAAACCATTTAAAACTATTTTGAGTGAGGATAAATCTAAATTAGTTTTTGTACTTTAGGACCCTTTAATATGGCTCTCCAGTTGGGATAGCAAGGTAGGTAAATAGGTGGTGTACTCCTGGGTCTGGGGTAGGGGGTATCACCATTTGTTTTATGAGCATGAAAAATAAAAATTGTTGAATATATCCACAGTTTGAGATGTTACCTTATTATAGTCTATGGGAAAAAATGTCGAGAATCGCCGAAAACGCGTACGCCTCCGCGGCATTCCTTAGCTAGACAGATAGCAAACGCTATTGATATGCCCCTGCACGTTCTTCTACCGACATGTCTACTAAAAAAGCTTTTTGGTAGATACGGCTCCAAAATAAAAAGCGGCAAGATATAAAAAACGGAAGAAGAAAAAAGACAGAGGAAGAATAAGAAATAGAAGAGAATGGAACAGTAGTTACAGTAATTTGGTTGCAAGCCAAAATAATATATAACTAGGTTAAACATTTCATGGGTCGCATTGGCTGAAAATTTTTCAATGTGACTAGATGGAATTTAAAGAAGCTCGTCAACCAAATATATGGAACTAGGCAAATTCTAAACAGTAGTCCAAAAAATAGTGGAACGCTAATACTGCATTTAGGTGTCATACGTACATCATAAGTTTTATCTCAAAATGGCCCTTTATTTTACACAAACATTTCTAATTGCAATATTCCCCACAGGAGCCATAATGTGATTTTCTATGTAATAGAAATAATGTGATCTTCTATTAACAACATTAAAGGTAACCCGATTTTAGCTCTGGATGCTTAGTTATAAAAATCAGAAACAATTTTAAAAGAAGTAGACGTAGTACATCGTAGTAATGCAGTAAGTCACATTTTATACTGCAGACTGATGACCCTTTCGTGTCCAAACCACTATTTTCTGCATCCAGCCTGCAAAATGCAAACATTTCTGGATTCTTTCATGGAATTGTTGAAAATGCTTATCCAGATGACAATTCAAACCCTTTTAGAGATGGTTAAATCGACATTTTAAATACAACATTAGTTGTCCATTAGAACACCTTTTCTGTTGGCACTATCACAAGACCACCAATATATGCCCCGTGTATATGCCAAACAAACATATGGTCCAGTGATGATTCTTGAAGAGATGAAGGAAATAAAGACAAAAAAGGTTTGTATTCTGAATGGTTGGGAAGATCTATAGTACCATAGAAAAAAGGAGCTACCAGTCGATGGATCAGATGAATCGCGCGATCATTGGATCACATGGAATGCAGAAGAGGAACTAGCAAAAATGTTGATCTAAAATTTCTTAGAACATACATCTAAATCGCTGGTGTTGTGCCATACTTCCCCTCCCTTTGCATCTTTGACCCCGTCTCCCCCCCCCCCACCATTTTTTCCCGCCCCACCCCTTTTGTTTTTTTACACCCATTAGGCTCTATTTTTCGGGCACCTCCCCCCCCCCATGTTCCCTACTCTTATATATGCCAACACAAGTTGCATCTTATGCTGGATTTAAGTATGGTGTTTCTTTTGCCTTTTTTTTTTGTGCTAAATCGTTCTTACTTTTTCGTAATTACCTTGCCGCCTCCCCCCCCCCCTACCCTCTGTAAGGTTGAGGTTTTATTGCAAGGAGTAGTTATCTGCCCCGATTTGGTTCGAGCCAAAAATTAAGTAAAATTCCAGTAACCAGCAAGTATTGTGTGGATTGCGCAAGTGCGGATGTACATAAAAGATACAGTGGTTCTCAAACCAGGTTTAATTCTGCTCTTGCAATCTTATTAGTGTGTTAAAGGGTGGAACTGTGGTCCAAAAAACTTTCTTTAGGTAATAAATTGAGGTAAATTGATAGAATGCTCCCTGGGAATTTCTGCAGTATTTCCATTGTTTATTTTGCATAATTTTGAAATATGTTAATTTGTGGTGTGTGCTAGGCAGGCAGCATCACCAGGTCCACTGCTCTTCTGCTTCCTGCTCTCAAACGTAGTTATATCTGTCTGTGTGCCTCCTCCCCTTTGCAGCCCCCCCTGGTCCACCCTCCTAATCATAATACACCATGGTACTACCAGTTTGCGGCCCTAAACATGGCCGTGTAGTTATCGTACGAGCCCACTTATTGGCCCCACATCCACTCCCGAGGGGTGTCTATATTGTCCACACGACCACTATATGGGTGTCTAAGCCTGCCCCCCCCACCCTCGCAGGTGCCGGTTCTTGTCATTCTGGGGTTTAATCAGAACCCTGTTACATTCTCTGTCAGGCACCACAGCCAGAGAGAAGGCCGGGCACCCTCCCTGTCTCCCTCAAACACTGTAGGGATGTATCGAGGCCTTGGGCGCACGTTCGCAGGTGAAACAGACATCAGGACTGTCTTACGGTCAGCCTCCCACCGATTCACTTTAGCGGTCAGTCTCTGTTTATATCTGGGCTGTGATGCATATAGCGAGGTGGTTGGATTTGTTTAAAAAGGTAGGGAAAAGGAAACTGGTGGGGCCCACTTTTTTCTTTCATTTACACCCACTTAACTGTTTGTAGACCCACCGTTCCTATTTAATAGCGGACAATGGGGTCTGAACAAATATGAAGAGACTGCACTGGTGCAACCCGTACATTTCCATTGCACAGGGCACAGACTAAGAGCAGATGTTAAAGCTGGAACCAATCGCTCTAATCAGAAACTTTCAAGTGCAACGCGACTTTTCGCGAGGGGGGTGGGTAAAACTCAGTGGTGAAGACTAAGGTCGGGTGGTTGGTTATATAAAATGAGGGTGGTGTAGAAAATGTAGTACACTTGTTGTCCTGTCCCTGGTTATTTCCCTCATGCTTCATGAACAAAACTAAATAGTTAGGTCTCCACCCTAACGGGTAATGCGGTAGAATATAGAGTCAGGGGAGGTAAATGGATCTAAAGTGACTTGGGGAGCAACATGACCAGCAAAATCTCCAGAGGATACAAAAGGGGCCGTGCAATCCCAAGTCTACAGATTCGGCGGGAGCTAGGCGGACGAAACCCACAGCCGGGGCGATCCGTCCCCCCCCCCCCCGACGAACGGAGCGGCTTTGCCGGCCTTTGGCTTCCGAACTCCGAGCGGCGGCGGCGTCGAGCCTCATGCAATAAAGGGCTTCACGATCTTTCTGGGCCGCACCACCGGCTATTGCAAACCAGCTCTCCCGCAGATTTCTCTAATACGGTGTAGTGGTCTGGAGGAATTCTCCGCCCGCACCCCCACACCTCAACCCTTTCCACCTCTCGCCCCCCCATTCTAATCCATATCAGACCTCCAACACCCCCCCTCGTCTTCCCGGCCTGTTTGAACGTGCAAGTCAGAGTTTTTTTTCTTCGGGTTTTCCGGGACCTCACGGCTCTTATGCGCTCGAGCTGGTGTCATCCACGGATTTTTTTTTGGGAGGGGTTTCTATTTGTCTCCCCCCAGCCACAGAGTGTTGAAGCCGCAGGTCAATGAAACACAGTAGAAAGAAGAAATACGTATTTCGCGGATATTTTAATTTTACAGGGTACGCTCTGCGGATTTCGAATTTTCAAAATTTTTCAAAAAAATCGGCAGATCCTCGAGCGACCGGATGTTGCGAGTTTATATTTTAATACAGATAAATAAAAATGTTAAAAAAACCATAATTAATACACAGTGTGAAGAAACCACATATATATAAAGTATATAAATTAGTACAAATTGAATAGTGCACCAGGCCTTGACACATTAGGAATGAGGAATCTTCATTTTCAAAATATATATATACACAAATAGATTAGAGCACTCACAGGACCAGGGGTGTCTCTCTAAGGGAGGCAATATGAGCAAAATGCTAATATGATTTAAAGAGGCAGCAGGCAGAGCGCAGGTTTGTTTTATTTTTCTTTAGAAAAGCAACAGGCCAAAGGAAAATACAAGCATGCATGCATGTGAGAACGGACCCACAAGTTTAAAGTTGGCTAGCATAAATGCAGGCCCTGGCTATGATCATCATAGGATAAGCGGGATGAAAGATTGCGTGTTGAAGAGCTGGGCACATGCTATTTAAATGTAGTTTGGGTTGATCTTGTCAGTAGGGGCATCTTATATGTACCAGTCTCTGTATACGGGCTTTAGGGACATATTATATGTACCTACTGTGTGATTCTGGAATTAAATAGGGCATTATATGTACTATCGGTGTGAATGGCTTATCTAGGCATTAATATATGTACCAGGTGTTTGATATGGGCCAGTAGGTAATATTATAGTGTACCTATCTGTATTCTATGGCATTACTGCAGTAAAATGTACCGCTCTGTGTGAGCTGGACCTGAGGCAACTTAGGTAAGGTTAGTTGGGCCTGGCGAAAGAATTTACCTGATGGGTGGCAGGCTTACAAAACTTTTGGAAAAAAATCTTTAATTCTACAGGAATTATGGGGGATAAATGTTCGTTGTGAGGGGGAAATGTATTAATAAATAATGTGTGATGTAAGTTTAAAAAACCATGTATACGGGAATAGAGCACTGCTTAATTTAAAACCAAGTGATCACCAAATAGGCGGTGGTTGCTTGAGAGGAGGGGAAACAGCACATATAGATAGAGAAAAATACAGAAGAGGGTATTGGGGATACTAAGGGGTCCCTCAGCGCGAACCGGGACCCCCTCCCCGGCCATATCAGGGCCTTTGCGGCAATTACAAGTGCCTTTGGGGCGGGTGGGGTCACCCCCAGTGTGGGCTCTAAAAGAGCCCTTGGGCGGGTGTCTTCTTTCTTCCAGTCCCGCCGACACCAGCTCCGCCGAGGCCGCCGACTCCCGAGAGGTACTCCTCAACGAGGCCGATGTTGCCGGCGTCTTGATCTGATGCGACGTCTTCGAGCTGGCGACACCAACCCCACTCAGGTCGCCGATGCCCAGCAGACTCACTGCGGCGGCGCCAGTGAGCCCGCTGGCACACCGCCGGCCTCAGCGGAGCCGATGTTGCCAGCCGCTTCTTTCTTCTATCTTCAGCCATTCTACTGCGATGGCATCTGAGTTCCGCAGCGGAGTGCACTCTTTATATAGGTTTGCAGAAAACCCTAATTCATTTCTGATTGGTCAATTTTTAATACTTGCTTTACATGCTTTACATTAACCACATAGATTTTAGAACTTTCCAGTAAACTGATTGGTTAATCAGATCGGCCTCATTGAGGTCGCTGGCGCGGCCGCAGGGGTACCTCGGGGGTCGGCGGGTCTCGGCGGAGCTTTAAAGGAGCTAAAAGCTCCCCACAGAGTATAAAATGAAGTAGAGCCTTCTTATGACAGAAGGTACCTCACAGCCTCATGCTATAAATAGTGGAAAAAAGGGGAAATTGGCCATTTTTCTAAGAATGCTGGGTAGTTTCAGAGACATTTTATCATATACAGACATCACTTTCTGTCTAGCAAACAGAAACTGGATTGTCTTATTTTATTCTATGGGGAAGGGAGGTGGGGGGTAGTAAATGTATGAATCTGAAGAATTTTTAATTGGCTAAGACTGTCACATGTTTTACAAACAGCACATATCTGGGTGTAATAAAGGGATTTCCTTACACTTCCTGTCTTGTCATGTACAATGTCTAAGATAATTTTTTAATTTGCTAACATTGTATGATCAAAACCTCATTGGATGTTAGTAAAACTCCACTTCCTTTTAGTGTCTACATGGAGACCCTTTAGCACTCTTAGAGGTGTGGCTAAACCTGCCATCTTGAGTTTTCCATTAAAACGTAGGCTTATCAAGTAAAGTAAGTGTACTAATTCAGTAGTAAGTAGTAGTACTATACTTTGTACAGTGTTATTTTTCATGGTGATTTTAATTAAATAGTGATAATTACACACATACACATAGACCTTTCCTATGTGTGATAGTGTTATATACCCCCACCTAATTAGTTGCTCCTAAAAACTCAATGCAAACTCCATAAAAATAAAATATATTTATATAATATAAAGGAGATATATATTATATATATATATATATATATATATATATATATATTTTACACAAAATACTCCAGCACTAAACTATACATATAAGTATAAATTAATTAGATATCACGATCAAACATATATACAAGCAACGAAGGGTAATTACCTGCACTAAAGTTAAGATGGATACATTTAGTTACATAGTTTGTACAAACTTGCGTCAGCTGATGTGCCACTTCAAGGCAGTATCCCAGCAGCAGTCCTAACCTAATGAGTAAAGTACAATCCCTGGGGGAACAAGACCATACCTGCTTCTCTCTTTATTTAGTATGAATTATACCAGGGACTCATGGGAGCTTACAGAGCTTCTAAACCTTCTTTTTATCTGGACTGCCTTAAAGGGGTGGGGAATAAAGTTACTCGGGAGCAAAGCATACAATAGAGCTTAGCCATTTTGCCCTTTATTATATACAAATACAAGGATATGCAGCTCAAACCTTTATTCTAAATTACTTCAGGTGCTGGCAAAGGAGAACTGGCAATTAGTAATGTAATAATTGCCGGTTCTCCTTTGCACCGCACCTGAAAGTAATTTAGAATAAAAGTTTGAGCTGCATATCCTTGTATTTGTATATATATATATATATATATATATATTATATATATATATATATAATATTATATAAATAGTGTGATTTTAATGGGGTGGGAGGGGGTTGTATATCCAGGCAGCTGTGACCTGACTAAAGATTTATACAGTGTTACTGGCTAAATAAAATTGGAATTTGCTTTACAGCTGCTAAAATCCCCTAGATAAGTATGATTTGTAGGCTACAAAAGAAGGCAATGGAATTTATGAAGGTTCTCAGGAGATGTTCTGTTTTGATCTTATTATCACAGTAGTTATTTGTAATTCGCAAACATGTTCTGTTAAGTCAATTTTTAATGCATTCAAAGACTAGGTACATGTGGCTGTTGTATTGTTTTGGGCCATGGTTACCACTGAATCTTGTAGAGCACATCTTCTAGTTGCTAGTATTGTATGGCATGGAAAAAGCTTCAAATCAGTTCAGCATTACAAAGGACATCAATATAGCTAAACCAGCTAAGCCAGCCTCAAACAGTATTACATAAAATAAATAGTTATGTTAATGTTAAGTAAATAAACAGTACTGAAATCTTAGACTAAGTGCAAAGAAGAGACTCATTATATCTAATGTAATTAGATTGTCAGTGCATAATCTTGACTATTAAGTGTGCAAACCATTTTTACATTCCACTAGTACCACCGAGCCTAGAAGCATCCGATGAAGCAAGAAAACTTTATATATTTATTTATCAGATAAAGAAATGTTGCCCTCCTGCTTTTTGGTTTCGATTCTCGATTTACGAAAATTGTCAACTTTCGATTTTTGATAATTATCTACTTTCGATTTCGATAATTATCAAATTTCCGATAAAACCCTGAAAATGTAGGGTTTTCGTAAATTCCTGGGAGTTCCAAAAGTTTTGTCGGGACTTCAAAACCCTAGCAGCAACACACACACCTTAAGGAGTAAGGAGGCAAAGTAATTTTTGTAAATTATAGTTGCCCTTTAACACTCAGATAAGAATGTGCCATTGAAATGCCTTTCCTGAAAAAAGAAACCTGACAAATTGAAATTTCTGGGATGTGCTGAACATTAAACGGACAACATTTTTATGCTGACGATTGAATTTTAGATAACAAGTAGGAAGCATAATTACAAAATACAAATATGTTCCTAGCAAGTTTTTTCTGTGCCATTATCATAATTGGGAAAAGGAATGATGCAATGGTAATCTCTGGAAGTTTATCTTAAACAACTCGCTATGATTGATTATGGTTTAGTACCACATAATATATGAATTGCACTATTTCCTGTAATAACCTTTTTTCATAATAAACCTCTATTATCATGAATATCCAAGTGCCAAGAATGCAAACTTGATACAAATTAACATAATTGTCACTTGCTAGTTGTGTAACAAAAATAAAGCAAAATACTTCCCTTCAAAAATTTAGAAAAAGACAAGGCATTCAAGAACCCTAAAAAAAAGTGAACTATTCCTTTAAGGATATCAATTCAACTGTCTGCTACCTGCAGAAAACAGAATTCAAATAGCTATGCCTTACCTTCCGTTCTTCAATCAATATTTTAGGAGCCAGGGGTGAAGAAACTTACCTTTTGCACGATCCACTGCAGCAGAACTGAAAATTCCTGACCGCTTCCTGGTTCTAATCAAATACTGTATAGCGCGCATTATTGTGCATGCATGCTATAGTTGATTAGAACCAGGAAGCGGTCAGGACCTGTCAGTTCTGCTGCGGTTGTTCGCACAAAAAGTAAGTTTCTTCTGTCATCTTCCCTGGATCCTGAGATATTGATTGAAGAACGGGAGATAAGGCAATAGCTTCTTAACCTCCCGGTCTTCAATCAATACATTAAAGGAATTGTTCACTTTTCAAGTGACCTATTCCTTTAACGTTTACTGAGTTGGAGGCTCTTGGGTTGAGTTGGAGCTAATGGGTGGACAGACAACTGTTCATTGTAAAGAACAATTATGAAAATGTCATTAAAAAAGCAGTCATACCAGCGGATCCAAAATAGTATAGTATAGTATTTGAAGTTGAATAAAGACATAGTCCATCCATTCCAACCCATCTAGCAATACCCTAATTTCCTGCCTAACTGTTGATCCAGGGGGAGGCAAAATCCCCCCACCAAATTTATGAAGGGGAAAACAAATTCCTTTCTGACTCCAAGTGGCAATCGGAAATAAAGGGATTATTGCTGCTGTTGCTGATTGTTGCTGTAATGAATCTTAAAACATATAATTACTATGTGGCAGGAAGTTTCTTTTTGACATTAACAATTAAATATAGTGATGAAACTTGTATTGGCTTATTAGGATAATAAACACAGAACTTTAAAAACTATTACAGTTCTTTTTTTGAGTTGACACTTTACCTGATATTCTTTGGAATGGAGACAAAATGCTTTCAATTGAAATGCCAGATCTCATTTAAGCAAGTTAAACTTTTCAGTGCCAGTAAATCTGAGAGATGTTGTGCATTCTCTTGTCAAGCTAATTTTCTCCACTTTGTACAGTTATATCATAACTATTCTTGTTGTTCATATTCAGGCCAAACACAAATTCAATCTGGAGATCACCCATTCATTTTAAAAATTCCCAAATGTTGGAATTCTGCAGAAATAATGTGAGATCAGGCAAGGGATATTTACATGTGAATTGCCAGATTACCAGCAGTTATCTTATCTACTCAGTGGTAAGGCAGTTGCTTAACACACTTAGCAGCATACCATGATCTAATTAGTCTAGGTCCGTGTAAAACCATTTATATTAATCCATAAATCAGATAAAAGTAATTTTTAATGACTTGTCCATCAACCAATTATTGTTTTATATATACCAGTGAGTATAGATTGACTAGAACTCAAACTCGAACCTGAGTTCGAATTGAATTTTACGAGAAACAATTCAACCATATGTCCCAAATTCACCAATGACAGCGATTTAAGTGCCAACCCCTGGATTGTCTTGTGATGTTTTACCCTTTTACCCACTTTACCCTATATGATGCAAATATTATGAAAATTGCAAAAATAAAGATTATAGGTGAAGTTCAGAGAAAATACATATACTTTAAAGAAAAAAAGAGCAGTGTTTTCCCATCTTAATGACCTTATCCTGCCCATTCAGCATTTTGTCTGTATAAATAAATGCTTTCGTAATAATGACTTCCTGTTTGCAGGACCCCTGATAGAGACTGTTATGGTCCAGCCCAGAGTCTGAGTAGATTTAGTTGCTCAGTAGAGATCTGAGTATCTTTGACCCATCCAGCCAAACAGTAGAAATTTAAGTGGCCATACACATTAACGATAATTAACGATAACTGTATTGGCAGTGTGAAGGGGCCAAAACCGACCAACCACAATGCTGAAGAATGACTGTAGTCAGCATTGCGGTTGGTAGGGAAGATCGAACATTTCCTTTAGTCGTTATTGACCTTGAGTGGAAACAATAATTCATCTCAACTATCACTGTACCGTTTTTTTGTTGAGCTGCCCCCTTTTTCATTAGAAATCCAATCTGAAACATCTTAGTTTTAGCAATTCTGTAAACAGTTTTGCTGTAGCTGGAATATTTTAACAGTTGGTGTGCTGTATGCAGTTTTGACAGTTGGTATAATAGGTCAGTGGTCAGAGCCTGAGAAAAACAAGTATTGTATTGAAGGCATGCACTTCAGTGTAAGTGCTACTTACATGTATTTATTTATAGATTAAGATGACGCAAAGTAATTCTTTTAGTATACACTTTAAGTAAATGGAGTGATACTTTGGTCTATGTATAGTCACGTGGCCGACCGATCCCCATACCAGGTATGGACGATCGGTCGGGTCCATTTGTACTGCCCTCACCGAATGTGTGCCGACAGATACCAATGTTATCTGTTGGCACAATGCAATAGGAATCGCATGTGTATGGCCACCTTTAGTGTAAGGAACATTCCACATTAGTTTGCATTCTGTAAGAAGTACCATTACAGAACCTGAAATGTCAGCTACCCAATGTCAACAGCAGGGAATAGCAAAGGATTTAAATTTAACTGATTTTTTTTAAAATGGAAAAGAATATGTCGGATAAATAGGCATACATAATATAAACTAAAAAAAAACTCTCTAGTGTGAACGAACCCTTAAAGACAGACAGGGAGATTCAATAAAAGTTCTTATTGTTTAAAATGGTGCTAATTTTGCCCCAACCAATCAGATGTTAGCTTTCAAATGTTAAATACAATTTGATTGGTTTGGGGCAAAATTAGCACCATTTTAAATGATAAGAACTTTAATTGAATGTCCCTGAGGATTTTTTATTTTTTTTATTTTAATCCCCTTTATTTGTTGAGGTATGCAACAAGGAAGCTTGTTATTATACTGGGAATATAATAATGAACATCCCTTTTAAGAGAGAGAGTCTAGAAATTTTGTAGGATTTTCGGAAAATATGGAACAGTGGTGTAACTAGGAATCACTGGGCCCCCTGCAAAACTATGTGACTTTTAATTTTAAGAATTGACTTTATTTTAAGTTCTGGATATTTGAAAGTGTTCCCAGGACCATTTCCCAGGTCCCAGAGCCATGTAGAGTAAGTTATCATTGCTATTTCAACCTTATTTATCCAAACTTTTGGAACAATTTGTTCCCATTGACTTTAATGGGTCCGATTTAGAATTTTTGTACTTTTTACGAAACTTTAGAAAATCTGAAATTGGACCCGATTTTTGGAAGTTTGGCCATCTTTACTAATGAATGTATATAACAACCATGAAGGGGCACAATTAAACTAAATAGATGTTGCTTTAAAGACTACTAAGGGCAAGGCCAGACTGCACCGCACACGCAATCGTGCACGCAATCGCATGCGATTTCGTGTGCAATTCAGGTTGGATTCTGATGCGTTTGTGCTTACGTTTTTTTCTTTTGAGATAGTGAAACACATGTGATTGCATCTAAAAATGCGATTTGCAAATGGATGCGGAATCGCATTGCACCCGAAAACGCACATTTTTGGTGCGTTGCCGAGATTGCAATGTTAGAAAAAAAAAACACATGCGCAAACGCACCAAAATCATGATACTGGGGCCTAGCCCTAATAGAGTCATTAAATATTCAGTATTCAGGGACAACGGTTATCAGGAAACCAATATGTATTTTCATATGTGACCCTTATTAAAGGGTAACTGTGGCCTACATACAAGTGCCCTCTATCGAAAAGAGCTCTCTAAGCCCTCTCATACCATTCAAACAAGCCTAGCTTCTCTGGATCTTAAGTTATAAGATCAGACTGGTGTGTCTCTGTGACAGGTATGAGTTATAAGCTGTGTCATAAGCCCCACTCCCAAAAACTATGGGGGAGATTCAATATGGCTCTTTTCCGTCTAAAACCCATGTTAACCTGAAAAATCTTTGGGTTAACGTGGGGTTTGGATGGATTTTAGAGCACAGCGCCATTTCCAAATGTTTTTGGAAATAGCGCTGTGCTAACGATCCAAAACCCTTAGCGTTAAGTTTTGCGCTACTTTGTAGCGTGAAACTTAACGCTACGGCATGTGAAGCGTTAAAGTCCCGCTCCTTACCTTAGCCCGATCCCGCGATGCAATAGCTGACGTAATCTCGTTTACGTCAGTTATTGTATCGCGGGATCGGGCTAAGGTAAGTTACGGGAGTGGCAATATTGAATCTCTCCATATATTTTCTGAAGCTAGTTACAGACCTGCAACCATTTACTGTCCTTTCATCTAACTTTGGACACCTTAGGGAGAGAATTTTCAGGCTTATGGCTAGCATTAAAAAATATTAATAAGTTTATGATGCGGCTGATGATGCTCTGCCATAGCAGATGATGTCACAGCTCAGAGTGCTAGCAGGAAAAAACACCCTTTATACTGCTGTAACGTTGGATTGACTACAGCTAGAAGCATGATCCTGGAGTTAAATGGTAAGGAGATGCTCTTTTTAATAAAGGCCACTGTATGGAGAACACAGTTCCCCTTTAACTTTTAACAGTGTAACTTATTTTGCATTTCTACAGACCCTTTGATAGAAATCAGTTAAGCAGCATTTTATGCTCTATGCTTTAGAAATATACACACAATGGACTGGCCTTTTTGTTGAAAAGGCCTTTTTGTTGAAAAAAATTTATATAAAAGAAAAATATACAAAGTCATAATTCATCAAGTTCCACTTCACTTCCAACATACACTTGCCGCTCAATCGCTCCACCCAAGGTGTTGTTAAATCTTCAATGATGTATTTAAGAAACGCAGCCCTTTGGGGAGCCATCTGCTGCTCTGGTTATGAAAGGAGCCTTATACAATTGCATCATAATTCTTCATTGAAATTTTTTATATTTTAGATTTTTTTTAACATGTGTGATTAGTAAAAGCAGCTGTTGGATGTTTTTTTATAGTAAAAATCACATATACAGAATATATTGTTTTTTTAAAATAGAAATCATTATACTAGAAATAATGTCAATATTATTTACTACAGTATTAAATGTTTTAATTAAACTTTTATGTCATTTGTGGTTTAAAGGGATGAGGCACTGTATTTTTTATTGGCTGGGTATTAAATTGCCTTCTATCAGATCCTTGAGCACTGTGGTATTTATTTGAATATCTGCATTTCATTGTACAGCTGCTTTTAATAAATCAGATCTGTGCAACCTCCACAGACAAGGCAGCGTGTGACCTCATATGTGTGTTAGCTTATCAATTTATTTTAGCTCTGGTTTCCTGATGCCTAAATCTATGTCTACATATATAAAGCCAAAAGCTGGAGGAAGAAATCTAATTATTTTATTTACCAGACTGAAAAGAATCCCATCGACATAGGACTGAGGATATTTAGCCACATGCAACTTTGGTATTTTATACTTCACTTTAAAGTAATAAAAAAAAAGATGGCTAGCCACCTGATTACTTTTCCATCATACACCTGTTCAGTATGAGCTGTCAATGTCATTGCTGGATTTCAGATTTTCTTTCTCTGAAATGCACCAGTTTCATTTTATATTCAGTTAAATGAGTTGAACCCTCCGAGGGAGTTCTCAGTGAAGCCTTGTGTCTACAGTACTAGTAAATCGTTTCCTTTTTTTAAAAAAAAACATTTTCATTTCTGTGGTTGGTTGTTAGATTCCATTTCCCAGCATGGCTTCTTTTTATTAAATAAAATATATTAAATAGCAATTGTATGCAGTTACTATATACTATCCCTAGAATCATCATGTCAAAGTGCAAATTACCTCATACTTATCTATGTGTCATGTGTAAAATTATAAAATCAAATAAAATGCGTCTGAAATCACATTTCATAGGCCAACTGAAAGCCACCTACAAATGTTACAGTAGTTATACATTAGTATTGAAAATGTTAAAAGATGTCATAAACATGGCTGTATATTTTAATGGCCTTAGTAGAGTATGCCAGCAGTCAGCATGAGCAGTCCATTTATCATTTTCCTCATGGCAGGTCAGCACCAGTAACATAAACATCAGTTGCTGAAAGGAGAAGTTTACACTGCTTTTCATGCTGTTTTTAAATGCTTGAACTCATCTACCAAATTTAAAACGATTAAAGCAAAAAAAATAAAAAACCCTGCAACCCATTGCATTACAAATTCATTATCTATGTTGGTGGGCCCAATGGAATTAGTTTTCAACTTTGTGTCTAATGAGGTCAAGTAAAATGAACAAATATTGATTTAAAGACATATGTAATTGAACCTGCAAGAGTTGAAATTGTGCTAATATTTCTCTATGAAATATTCTGGAAACGTAGTAGCAATAGACCAGGGAGCCAAAGTCGATTTCTGGGGCTTTTTTTAACAAATGCACATGGCGGTTGGGGGTGGGCTGGGGTGCCCTACACTACAGCAAAAATAGTTTTGGGGGTGGAGATACACTTTACTGATGAAAATGTATAACAGGGAACTAAAGGCCACAGACCACATCGTTCCAATAGATAAGCACAAAGATCCACCCAAGCTGCCGCCTGTCTTGTCCTCTGCCCGTTAGAAGTTGAGAGACAATAATTACAGAACAGATCATGTGACAGCAAGTTCTGTCTCTGAGACACAGAACAGAGATTTAACAGTGCACAATGGTTTTTAAAAGCATTCATTTTCTTTTCATACAACAAACAATAGTAGTTGCAGTTTATATTAAGCACTGAGGAAAAAAACAAAAAAGTCTGGGGATTTGAGCAGGGTGTTTCTAAAAGTAGAGCTTTAGTTTGCTAAGCCACCAGAGCTACACAAAGAAAACAGGTACATTTTAAAAGTTTATATTTTGCTAGGGATAAAATGTAATTAAATAAAGAAAAACTGCATTAAAATAAGCTAATTAATTTGTGTTGTTCCTGGTAGACTGTCAGCAATTTATCATGGCTGGAAAATAAGGTCACATGCTCACAAGGCTCTTTGAAGACTACATGGGCTGGGAGTAGTGCAAGCAAAATTCTTAGTTACAGAAAGTTCTTACATAAATGTAAATGCAACTTACTGTACTAGAGAAGTATATTACAATGTATTGGCTTTCTGGGGAAAAAAGCATTCACATTAGGATGAAAACAATTAAGTTTAGTATATGCAATAGTTAAGCAATAGTAAATTTTATACAAATAGGACATTTTCAGAAAGTCATATGTGAGGCTATTCTTATTCATAACGTCGCTCTACTCTGTAATCATCAGGGCTTAAATTTAACTATAGGAGTGGATTAGCAGCCTGGAGGACACAGCACCACCCAAGATTCTATAACAGGTGTGCAAGGGGAATCTTATTCTAGTTTCCTAAATAACACGTTTTAGGTTTATGATAAACCTAAACCTGAAGTGTGTATCAGTGTAACTAGAAAATAGTTTCTAAAGGTTTGTACACACCAGCTCCAGTGGTCAATATGGACCACTGACCAAGGGAGGCATGCACTTCAAAAAGCATGTACATTTTGCAAATGCCATTAAAAGTTGTTTATTAAAATATATGCAAAATGCATACATAACATTTTATTTTACAGTAAATGCTTAAGACTGATTTGTCAGATTGGTAAAGTAGATTGTTACACTAGACCAGTAATTAACACAAAATGTGCTCCAGATCACACTGGTGTGTCGTGTGACAGCAAAAGATAGATGATGATAGATATATGATTATAGATAGATAGATATGATACTATTGGTACAGAAAAACTAGCACATTTTCTTATATCTGTAAAAAAAAAAAAAATTCCCAGATTGCTGTAACAGTATCATGGAATTCAGTTTTTCGTGACAGTCACTATCAAATAGAGATGGACTAGAACTCGAACTCGAATCCGAGTTCGAGCCGAACTATTCGAATTCGAACAAATTCGGACTTTTCGAACTATCCCGGACCCGATTTCGATATTTCAGACTTTATACGAATGTTCGACCTTTTCGAATGTGGCGAGTAAAATGCCTATTATACCTATATGCGAGCAGCGAATAACCGGAGTGAATAGTGTAACATGGTAACCTAAGGCTGCGCGAAACAAGCTCAAAAATAGCGCGAGTGAGAGTAAAATTGATTTTTCGAATGTCCTGGATATCGACACGTTCCCCAGACCATTTCCAGGTCCCACAGCATTACTCCATTAAGTCACTTATATTTAAATTGTATTTCATTAGAACTTTTCGAACTATTTGACTCCCATTGACTTAATGGTTCCGTTTTGAACTTTCCATAATTCGAAAGTTCGAAAATGGACCGAACTTTCGAAAGTTCGGCCAGCTCTACTAGCAAATCATGATATTGCAGACAAAACAAACTATGCAAAGTAAGTACATTTACCTTCTGTATTCTCTCTTCCTCTCTCTGCTCATTTCTTTCACAACTTACGTACACACAAACCTATGCTTGTCTAATACTCATGATGGCGTGTTCATGGCTGGGACTATATATTCTTTTTAGGCCTTTTTTAAACAGTTTTTTATGACTTAGGGGACAGGCGCATTCGGCTTAGCGTGGGTTTTTCCCTAATTTCCATGGCCACACCGTTTACAAAACTTTTTTGAAATAGCTGCAAAAGGTGCAAAACCTAATGTCTTTCAAATGGAGGCGTATATCTCACGACTTACCTGACCAGGATCCCACAATGCAGTAAGTTTAGCAAAGGGATTTTCAGCACCGTGGGATCCCGGTCAGGTAAGAGGCCCTCTTTCATTACTATAGTATCAAAAAGGTCCAATACTGCAGGCTTCAACCAGACAGGAATGTTGTGGTGGTTAAATGCTGATTATTATCTTTGCCCTTCTCTAAACTTGGCCACCACTCTATGTGATCCAACAACCAATGCTCTATCAATGTACATTTTTTTTCTAGGCCAACAGATCTCAGTTTATACATTTGTCGTTTGTGTGGCACAGTATCAAATTCTTTAGCAAAATCAAAGTATACTGCTTCCACTGCTATGCCAGAGTCTAAATTCTTACTTACCTCCTTGTAAAACACCAAGCAAGTTAGTCTGATAGAATCTATTTCTCATGAATCCATGCTGACGACCACTTGTAAGATCAGTTCCGGATACAAAGTTCAGAATATGAATCCATAACAAAGTTTCCAGTGTCTTTCTTACCACTGATGTTAGACTTACAGGTCTATAGTTATACCTATATGCGAGCATCGAATCCGCGAGTAAAATGTACATGGTACCTAGGCGCGAACAAGCTCAAAAATAGCGCGAGTGAGAGTAAAATTGATTTTTCGAATGTCCTGGATATTCGAACACGTTCCCCAGACCATTTTCCAGGTCCCACAGCCATTTACATTAAGTCACCATTAATATTTAAATTGTATTTCATTAGAACTTTTCGAACTATTTGACTCCCATTGACTTTAATGGGTCCGTTTTCGAACTTTCCATATAGTTCGAAAGTTCGAAAATGGACCGAACTTTCGAAAGTTCGGCCAGCTCTACTAGCAAATCAATGATATTGCAGACAAAAGCAAACTATGCAAAGTAAAGTACATTTACTTCTGTATTCTCTCTTCCTCTCTTGCTCATTTCTTTCACAACTTACGTACACACAAACCTATGCTTGTCTAAATACATCATGATGGCGTGTCATGGCTGGGACTTATTATTCTTTTTAGGCCTTTTTTAAACAGTTTTTATGACTGTTAGGGGACAGGCGCATTCGGCTTAGCGTGGGTTTTTCCCTAATTTACCAATGGCCACACCGTTTACAAAACTTTTTTGAAATAGTTGCAAAAGGTGCAAAACCTAATGTCTTTCAAATGGAGGCGTATATCTAGTGTGAGTTTAGTGACTAGAACTCAAACTCGAACCTGAGTTCGAATTGAATTTTACGAGAAACAATTCAACCATAATGTCCCAAACTCACCAATGACAGCGATTTAAGTGCCAACCCCTGGATTGTCTTGTGATGTTTACCCTTTTACCCACTTACCTCTATATGATGCAAATATATGAAAATATGCAAAAATAAAGATATAGGTGAAGTTCAGAGAAAATACATATACTTTAAAGAAAAAAAGAGCAGTGTTTCCCATCTTAATGACCTTATCCTGCCCTTCAGCATTTTGTCTGTATAAATAAATGCTTTCGTAATAATGACTTCCTGTTTGCAGGACCCCTGATAGAGCTGTTATGGTCCAGCCAGAGTCTGAGTAGATTGTTTGCTCAGTTAGAGATCTGAGTATCTTTGACCCATCAGCCAAACAGTAGAAAATTTAAGTGGCCATACACATTAACGATAATTAACGATAACTGTATTGGCAGTTGTGAAGGGGCAAAAAAACCGACCAACCACAATGATGAAGAATGACTGTAGTCACATTGCGGTTGGTTAGGGAAGATCGAACATTTCCTTGTCGTTATTGACCTTGAGTGGAAACAATAATTCATCTCAACTATCAATGTACCGTTTTTTGTTGACGCTGCCCCCTTTTTCATTAGAAATCCAATCTGAAACATCTTGTTTTAGCAATTCTGTAAACAGTTTTGCTGTGAGCTGAATATTTTAACAGTTGGTGTGCTGTAGCAGTTTTGACAGTTGGTGATAAATAGGTCAGTGGTCAGAGCCTGAGAACAAACAAGTATTGTCTTGAAGGTCATCACTTCAGTGAAGTGCTACTTACATGTATTTATAGATTAAGATGACGCAAAGTAATTCTTTAGTATACACTTTAAGTAAGATGGAAGTGTACGTTGGTCTATGTATAGTCACGTGGCCGACGATCCCCATACAGGTATGGCGCTCGGTCGGGTCCATTTGTACTGCCCTCACCGAATGTGTGCGCACAGATACCAATGTTATCTGTTGGCACAATGCAATAGGAATCGGCATGTGTATGGCCACCTTTAGTGTAAGGAACATTCCACATTAGTTTGCATTCTGTAAGAAGTACCATTACAGAACCTGAAATGTCAGCTACCCAATGTCAACAGCAGGGAATAGCAAAGGATTTAATTTAACTGATTTTTTAAAATGGAAAAGAATATGTCGGATAAATAGGCATACATAATATAAACTAAAAAAAAACTCTCTATGTGGAACGAACCCTTAAAGACAGACAGGAGATTCAATAAAAAGTTCTTATTGTTTAAAATGGTGCTAATTTTGCCCCAACCAATCAGATTTAGACTTTCAAATTTAAATACAATTTGATTGGTTTGGGGCAAAATTAGCACATTTTAAATGATAAGAACTTTAATGATGTCCCTGAGGATTTTTTATTTTTTTTATTTTAATCCCCTTATTTGTTGAGGTATGGACAACAAGGAAGCTTGTTATTTATACTGGGAATATAATAATGAACATCCTTTTAAAGAGAGAGTCTAGAAATTTGTAGGATTTCGGAAAAATATGGAACAGAGTGGTGTAACTAGGAATCATGGGCCCCTGCAAAATATGTGACTTTTAATTTAAGAATTGACTTTATTTAAGTTCTGGATATTTGAAATGTTCCCAGACCATTTCCCAGGTCCCAGAGCCATGTAGAGTAAAGTTATCATTGCTATTTCACCTTAACTTTTCTATCCAAACTTTTGGAACAATTTTGTTCCCATTGACTTTAATGGGTTCCGATTTAGAATTTTTGTACTTTTTACGAAACTTAGAAATCTGAAATTGGACCCGATTTTTGGAAGTTTGGCCATCTTTACTAATGAATTATATAACAACATGAAGGGGCACAATTAAACTAAATAGATGTTGCTTTAAAGACTACTAAGGGCAAGGCCAGACTGCACGCACACGCAATCGTGCACGCAATCGCATGCGATTTCGTGTGCAATTCAGTTGGATTCTGTGCGTTTGTGCTTACGTTTTTTTCTTTTGAGATAGTGAAACACATGTGATTGCATCTAAACATGCGATTTGCAAATGGATGCGGAATCATTGCACCCGAAAACGCACATTTTTGGTGCGTTGCCGAGATTGCAATGTTAGAAAAAAAAAAACACATGCGCAAACGCACCCAATCATGATATTGGGGCCTAGCCCTAATAGAGTCATTAAATATTCAGTATTCAGGGACAAACGGTTATCAGGAAACCAATTGTATTTTCATATGTGACCCTTATTAAAGGTAACTGTGGCCTACATACAAGTGCCCTCTATCGAAAAGAGCTCTCTAAGCCCTCTCATACCATTCAACAAGCCTAGCTTCTCTGGATCTTAATTATAAGATCAGACTGGTGTGTCTCTGTACAGGTATAGTTATAAGCTGGTGTCATAAGCCCCACCTCCCAAAAAACTATGGGGGAGATTCAATATGGCTCTTTTCCGTCTAAACCCCATGTTAACCTGAAAAATCTTTGGTGTTCGGGGTTTTGGAGGATTTTAGAGCACGCGCCATTTCCAAATGTTTTGGAAATAGCGCTGTGCTAACGATCCAAAAACCCTTAGCGTTAAGTTTTGCGCTACTTTGTAGCGTGAAACTTACGCTACGGCATGTGAAGCGTTTAAAGTCCCGCTCCTTACCTTAGCCCGATCCCCGATGCAAACGAGCTGACGTAATCTCGTTTACGTAGTTATTGTAACGCGGGATCGGCTAAGGTAAGTTACGGGAGTGGCAATATTGAATCTCTCCATATATTTTCTGAAGCTATTACAGACCTGCAACCATTTACTGTCCTTTTCATCTACTTGGACACCTTAGGGAGAGAATTTTCAGGCTTATGGCTAGCATATAAAATATTAATAAGTTTATGATGCGGCTGATGATGCTCCTGCCATAGCAGATGAGTCACAGCTCAGAGTGCTAGCAGGAAAAAACACCCTTTATATCTGTTGTAACGTTGGATTGACTACAGCTAGAAGCATGATCCTGGAGTTAAATGGTAGGAGATGCTCTTTTTAATAAAGGCCACTGTATGGAGAACACAGTTCCCCTTTAACTTTTAACAGTGTAACTATTTGCATTTCTCAAGACCTTTGATAGAAATCAGTTAAGCAGCATTTATGCTCTATGCTTTAGAAATATACACACAATGGACCGTGTTTTGTTGAAAAGGGCCTTTTTGTTTGAAAAAAATTTTATAAAAGAAAATATACAAAGTCATAATTATCAAGTTCCACTTCACTTCCAACATACACTGCCGCCAATCGTCCACCCAAGTGTTGTTAAATCTTCAATGATGTATTTAAGAAACGCAGCCCTTTGGGGAGCCATCTGCTGCTCTGGTTATGAAAGGAGCCTTATACAATTGCATCATAATTCTTCATTGAAATTTTATATTTTAGATTTTTTTAACATGTGTGATCTAGTAAAAAGCAGCTGTTGGATGTTTTTTTATAGTAAAAATCACATATACAGAATATATTGTTTTTTAAAAAGAAATCATTATACTAGAAATAATGTCAATATAAGTTACAATATTTTAAACTGCAGAAAATCAAACTTTTATGTCATTTGTGGTTTAAAGGGATAGGCACTGTATTTGTTATTGGTTGGGTATTAAATTGCCTTCTATCAGTCCTGAGCCCTGTGGTATTTATTGAATATCTGCATTTCATTGTACAGCTGCTTTTTAATAAATCAGATCTGTGCAACCCTCACAGACAAGGGAAGCGTGTGACCTCATAGGTGTGTTAGCTTATCAATTTATTTTAGCTCTGGTTTCCTGATGCCTAAATCTATGTCTACATATATAAAGCCAAAGCTGGAGAAGAAATCTAATTATTGTATTTACCGACTGAAAAGAACCCATCACATAGGACTGAGGATATTAAGCCACACTGCAACTTTGGAATTTTATACTTCACTTTAAAGTAATAAAAAAAGATGGCTAGCCACCTGATTACTTTCCATCATAACACCTGTTCAGTATGAGCTGCAATGTCATTGCTGGATTTCAGATTTCTTTCTCTAATGCACCAGTTTCATTTTATATTCAGTTAAATGAGTTGAACCCTCCGAGGGAGTTCTCAGTGAAGGCCTCGTGTCTACAGTACTAGTAATCGTTTCCTTTTTTTAAAAAAAACATTTTCTTTCTGTGGTTGGTTGTTAGATTCCATTTCCCAGCATGGCTTGCTTTTTATTAAATAAAATATATTAAATAGCAATTGTATTGCAGTTACTATACTATCCCGTAGAATCATCATGTCAAAGTGCAAATTACTCTCATACACTATATCTATGTGTCTGTGTAAATATATAAAATCAATAATGCGTCTGAAATCACATTTCATAGGCCAACTTGAAAGCCACTCCTACAATGTTACAAGTATTTACATTAGCTATTAAAATGTTAAAAGATGTCATAAACATGGCTGTAATATTTTAATGGCCTTAGTAGAGTATGCCAGCAGTCAGCATGAGCAGTCCATTATCATTTTCTCATGCAGGTCCAGCACCATAACAAAACATCAGTTGCTGAAAGGAGAAGTTTACACTGCTTTCATGCTGTTTTTAAATGCTTGAACTCATCTACCAAATTTAAACGATTAAAGCAAAAAAATAAAAAACCCTGCAACCCATTGCATTACAAATCATTATCTATGTTGGTGGGCCCAATGGAATTAGTTTTCAACTTTGTGTTATGAGGTCAAGTAAAATGAACAAATATTGATTTAAAGACATATGTAATGAACCTGCAAGAGTTGAAATTGTGCTAATATTTCTCTATGAAATATGATCGGAAAAAGAGTAGAGCAATAGACCAGGGAGCCAAAGTCGATTTCTGGGGCTTTTTTTAACAAATGAACACATGGAGGTTGGGGGTGGCGGGGGTGCCCTACACTACAGCAAAAATAGTTTGGGGGTGGAGATACACTTTACTGATGAAAATGTAAACAGGGAACTAAAGGCCAACCACATCGTTCCAATAGATAAGCACAAAGATCCACCCAAGCTGCCGCCTGTACTTGTCCTCTGCCCGTTAGAAGTTGAGAGACAATAATTACAGAACAGATCATGTGACAGCAAGTTCTGTCTGAGACACAGAACAGAGATTTAACAGTGGCACAATGGTTTTTAAAAGCATTCATTTCTTTTCATACAAACAAACAATAGTAGTTGCAGTTTAAGTTAAGCACTGAGGAAAAAACAAAAAAGTCTGGGGAGTTGAGCAGGGTGTTTCTAAAGTAGAGTTTAGTTTGCTACGCACCCAGACTCACAAGAGAAAACAGGACTTTTAAAAGTTATATTTTGTCTAGGGGATAAAAATGTAATTAAATAAAGAAAAACTGCATTAAATAAGACTACATTAATTGTGTTTTTCTGGTAGCGAACTGTCAGCAATTTATCGAGGCTGGAAAATAAGGGTTCACATGTCCACAAGGCTCTTTGAAGACCATGGGCTGGGAGTAGTGGCACAGCAAAATTCGTAGTTACAGAAAGTTCTTAAATAAATGTAAATGCAACTTACTGTACTAGGAAGTAATTACATGTATTGGCTGTTGCTGGGGAAAAAGCATTACACTTATATGAAAACTTAAGTTTAGGTATATGGCCCACATAGTTAGCAATATACATTTTATAAAATAGGACATTTTCAGAAAGTCCATATGTGAGGGCTATTCTTATTCATAAACGTCGCTCTATCTACTGTAACATCAGGGCTTAACTTAACTCTAGGAGTGGATTACAGCCGGAGGACACAGCACCACCCAAGATTCTAATAACAGGTGTGCAAGGGGAATCTTATTCTAGTTCCTAAATAAACACGTTTTAGGTTGTATGTAAACCTAAACCTAAGTGTGTATCAGTGTAACCGAAAATCGTTTTCTAAAGGTTTGTACACCACCAGCTCCAGTGTCAATATGGACCACGACCAAGGGAGTGCATGCCTTCAAAAAGCATGTACAGTTTGCAAATGCCATATTAAAAAAGTTGTTGTTAAAATAGAGCAAATGCATACCATAACATATTTAATTTTCAGTAAGATGTTAAGACTGATTTGGTAGATTGGTAAAGTAGATTGTTACCTAGACCGTAATTAACACAAAATGTGCTCCAGATCACAACTGGTGTGTCGTGTGGACAGGGCAAAAGAATAGATAGATGTAGATATAATTGATACTATAGTAGATCAGATAGGATATGATACATTGGTACAGGAAAAACTAGCATTTTCTTATATCTGTCAAAAAAACAAAAATTCCCAGGATTGCTGACTGTATCATGGAATTCAGTTTTTGTGAACGTCACATCAAATAGAGATGGACTAGAACTCGAACTGAATCCGGAGTTCCGAGCCGCCGAACTATTCGAATTCGAACAAATCGGACTTTTCGAACTATCCCGGACCCGATTTTCGATATTTTTCAGACTTTTGAAGAAATATCGAATGTTCGAGTCCTTTCGAATGTGGCGAGTAAAATGCCTATTATACCTATATGCGAGCAGCGATCCGGAGTAAATGTAACATGGTACCTAGGCGCGACAAGCTCAAAAATAGCGCGAGTGAGAGTAAAATTGATTTTTCGAATGTCCCCTGATATTCGACACGTTCCCCAGACCATTTCCGGTCCCAAAGCAGTTACTGCGCTTAAGTCACCTTATATTTAAATTGTATTTCTTAGAACTTTTCGAACTCATTTTGACTCCCATTGACTTTTAATGGTTCCGGTTTTCGAACTTTCCCTTAATGTCGAAGTTCGAATGGACCGACTTTCGACACAGTTTCGGCAGCTCTACTAGCAAATCCATGATATTGCCAGACCAAATCACACTATGCAAAGTAAGTACATTTCCTTCTGTATTCTCTCTCTCTCTTCCTCTCTTGCTCATTTCTTTCACAACTTAACGTACACACAAACCTAGGCTTGTCTAACTACCTCATGATGGCGTTTCCTGGCTGGGACTTATATTCTTTTTAGGCCTTTTTTTAAACAGTTTTTTATGACTTTAGGGGACAGGCGCATTCGGCTTAGCGTGGGTTTTTTTCCCCTAATTTCCCAGGCCACACCGTTTACAAAACTTTTTTTGAAATAGTTGCATGCAAAAGGTGCAAAACCTAATGTCTTTCAAATGGAGGCGTATATCTCACGACTTACCTGACCAGGATCCCACAATGCAGTAAGTTTAGCAAAGGGATTTTCAGCACCGTGGGATCCCGGTCAGGTAAGAGGCCCTCTTTCATTACTATAGTATCAAAAAGGTCCAATACTGCAGGCTTCAACCAGACAGGAATGTTGTGGTGGTTAAATGCTGATTATTATCTTTGCCCTTCTCTAAACTTGGCCACCACTCTATGTGATCCAACAACCAATGCTCTATCAATGTACATTTTTTTTCTAGGCCAACAGATCTCAGTTTATACATTTGTCGTTTGTGTGGCACAGTATCAAATTCTTTAGCAAAATCAAAGTATACTGCTTCCACTGCTATGCCAGAGTCTAAATTCTTACTTACCTCCTTGTAAAACACCAAGCAAGTTAGTCTGATAGAATCTATTTCTCATGAATCCATGCTGACGACCACTTGTAAGATCAGTTCCGGATACAAAGTTCAGAATATGAATCCATAACAAAGTTTCCAGTGTCTTTCTTACCACTGATGTTAGACTTACAGGTCTATAGTTATACCTATATGCGAGCATCGAATCCGCGAGTAAAATGTACATGGTACCTAGGCGCGAACAAGCTCAAAAATAGCGCGAGTGAGAGTAAAATTGATTTTTCGAATGTCCTGGATATTCGAACACGTTCCCCAGACCATTTTCCAGGTCCCACAGCCATTTACATTAAGTCACCATTAATATTTAAATTGTATTTCATTAGAACTTTTCGAACTATTTGACTCCCATTGACTTTAATGGGTCCGTTTTCGAACTTTCCATATAGTTCGAAAGTTCGAAAATGGACCGAACTTTCGAAAGTTCGGCCAGCTCTACTAGCAAATCAATGATATTGCAGACAAAAGCAAACTATGCAAAGTAAAGTACATTTACTTCTGTATTCTCTCTTCCTCTCTTGCTCATTTCTTTCACAACTTACGTACACACAAACCTATGCTTGTCTAAATACATCATGATGGCGTGTCATGGCTGGGACTTATTATTCTTTTTAGGCCTTTTTGGTGGCAGATCACTGCGGCCGCCAGGATCCCCGCCTGGCACACGCCTGGCCTCAGCGGAGCCGATGTTGCAGCGCCCCCACCCCACTTCTTTCTTAGATCCAGCCTTACGAGATGGCATCTGAGTTCCGCAGCGGAGTGCACCTCTATATAGGTTTGCAGGAAAACCCTAATTCATTTCTGATTGGTCAATTTGTTAATACGTGCTTGCATGCGTTTACATTGAACCAATCAGATTTTAGAACTTTCCAGGTTAATCTGATGGTAATCAGAGCGGCCTCATTGAGGTCGCTGGCGCGGGCCGCAGGGGTACCTCTCGGGGGTAGGCCGGTCTCGGCGGGAGCTGGTGTCAGCCGGGACTGAAGAAAGAAGACGCTTTCTGACAGTCCCGTGTGACTGCGGGGAACCCCTTAAGCCCCAAAAGGCCCGTCTCAGGGGCCTGCTGGAGGGTGCCTCAACAGTCCTACCAGCGGCTCCCTCCCTTTCCTCTCCCCAGGGCGGGGGGCTGGAGGTGGTGCTGGGGAGGGGCGTGCGCGAGCGGGTGGCGCGCCCAACTGCTGCGGCCCCGGCCGGCCGCCCCTCATAAGCCCCCCGCCCCCGGGGAGAGGAAGGGAGGGAGCCGCTGTTTTTTTTTTTTTTTATAAGCTCATGGGTCATGCTTTCAGTGATATCAAACATTAAGTGCACCAAAACACTTCCACCTCTCTCCTAAAGGAGCTGAAAAAGCTCCCCACAGAGTTATAAAATGAAGTAGAGCCTTCTTATGGACAGAAGGTCCCTAAAGCCCTCAGCTATAAATAGTGAAAAAAGGGGAAGGAAATTGGCTTTTTTAAGAATGTGGTAGTTCAGAGAGCATTGTATTCATTATACAGACATCACTTTCTGTTTTCTAGCAACAGAAACTGGATGGTCTTATTTTATCTATGGGGAAGGGAGTGGCGGGGGGAGTAAATTGTGGAATATGAAGATTTTTAATTGGCAAGACTGTCACATGTGTCTACAAACAGCACATATCGGGTTGCGTAATAAAGGGATTTTCATTACACTTCCTGTCTTGTCATGGACAATGTCTAAGATTTAATTTTTTTAATGTGCTAACATTGTATGATCCAAAACCTCATGGATGTTAGGAAACTCCACTTCCTTTAGGGTCACATGGAGACCCTTAGACTCGTAGAGGTGTGGCTAAACCGCCATCTGAGTTTTCCATTAAAAAGTAGGCTTATCAAGTAAAGTAAGTGTACTAATTCAGTAGTAAGTATCTAGTACTATACTGTACAGTGTTATTTTTCAGGTGATTTTAATAAATAGCTGTTAATTAACCCCCCCCCCCCCAAAAAAACCATACACATAGAACTTTCCATGTGTGATAGTGTTAGATACCCACCAGCCACTAATTAGTTGATCCTAAAAACTCAATGCAAACTCCATAAAAATATACAATATATTTATGTATAATATAAAGGAGATATATATATAATATATATATAATATCTATAGTATATATATTTTACACAAAAATACTCCAGCATAACCTATAATATTAAGATTAAATTATTAGAATCACGATTCAAAACAGATATAACAAAGCAACGAAGGGTAATTACCTGCACGAAAGTTAAGATGGATACATTTCGTTACCATAGTTTGTACGAAACTTGCGTCAGCTGATGCGCCCCAATTCAAGCAGTATCCCAGCAGCCAGTCCTTAACCCTAATGAGTAAAGTACAATCCCTGGGGGAACAAGCCATACTGCTTCGCTCGTTCTTTAGTATGAATTATAACCCAGGGACACATGGGGAGCTACAGAGCTTCTTAAACTTCTTTTTCTCTGGACTGCCTTAAAGGGGGTGGGGAATAAAAGTTACTCGGAGGCAAAGCATACCAATAGAGCTTAAAAAGCCATTTTGACCTTAATTATATACAAATACAAGGATATGCAGCTCAACCTTATTCTAAATTAACTTTCAGTGGTGCGGGCAAAGGAGAACTGGCCATTAGTATGTTAATAATTGCCTGGTTCTCCTTTGCACCGCCCTGAAAGTAAATTTAGAATAAAAGTTAGCGCATATCCTTTATTTTGTTATAATATATATATATATATAGATATATCTAAAGAGTTTAGATATATAGTAAAATAGTGTGGTTATGGGGTGGAGGAGGGTTGTATATCAAGGCAGCTGCTGAGCCTGACAAAGATTTATACAGTGTTACTGGCTAAATAAAATTGGAGAATTTGCTTTACAGCTGCTAAAATCCCCTAGATAGTATGATTTGTCAGGGGGTACAAAAGAAGGCAATGGAATATGAAGGTTCTCAGTGAGATTGTTCTGTTTTGACTTCTTATTCACAGGTAGTTATTTGGAATTCGCAAACATGTGTCTGTTAAGTCAATTTATAATGCATTTCAAAGACTAGGTACTGTGGGTTGTAGTGTTTTGGGCCATGGTTACCACTGAATTTGTAGAGCACCCATTCTAGTTGCTAGTATTGTATTGGCATGGAGAAAAGATTCTAAATCAGTAAGAATTACAAAGGACAACAATAAGCTAAAACCAGCGAAGCAGCCTCAAACAGTATTACATAAAATAAATAGTTGTAAGGTTAAGTAATAAACAGTACTGAAATCGTAGACTAAGTGCCCAAAGAAGCGAGACTATATATCGAATGAAATAGAGTGTCAGTGATAATCTTGACTATTATAGTGTGCAAACCATTTTCTAATTCCACTAGTACCACGAGCCTAGAAGCATCGATTGAAGCAAGAAAACTTTATATAGTTATTTATCAGATAAGAAATGTTGCCCATTCTCTGCGTTTTGGTTCGATTCTCGATTTACGGAAAATGTCAACTTTCGATTTTTGATAATTATCTACTTTCGATTTCGATAATATCAAATTTCTGATAACAACCCTGAAATGTGGGTAGGGTTTTCGTAAATTCCTGGGAGTTCCAAAAGTTTTGTCGGGACTTCAAAACCCTAGCAGCAAACACACACACCCTTAAGGAGTAAGGAGGCAAAGTAATTTTGTAAATATAGTTGGCCCTTTACAATCGATAGAAGGTGCCATGAAATGGCCTTTCCTGAAAAAAAGAAACCTGACAAATTGAAATTCGGGATGGTCTGAAACATTAACGGACAACTTTTTATGCTGGACGATTGAATTTTAGATAACAGTAGGAAGCATAATTACAAAATACAAATATGTTCCTAGCAAGTTTTTTCTGTGCCATGATCCATAATTGGGAAAAGGAAGGATGTGGCAATGGTAAATCTCTGGAAGTTTATCTTAAACACTCGCTATGATTGATTATGGTGTAGGAACCACATAATTATATGAATTGCAATTTCATGTAAAACTTGTTTCATAATAAACCTCTAGTATCATGAATATGCCAAGTGCCAGAATGAAACTTGATACAAATTAACAAATTGACACTTGCTCGTTGTGTAACAAAAATAAAGCAAAATACTTCCTTCAAAAATTTAGAAAAAGACAAAGGCATTCAAGAAAGACACCTAAAATAAACGTGACTCATTTCCTTCAGGATCTCAATTCAAACTGTCTGCTACTGCAGAAAACAGAATTCAAAATAGCTATGCCTGACCTTCCGTTCTTCAATCAAATTGTAGGAGCCAGGGGTGAAGATGAAGAGCAGAAACTTACCTTTGCACGATACACTGCAGCAGAACTGAAAATTCCTGAACCGCTTCCTGGTTTAATCAAAACTTATAGCGGACGCATTATGTGAAGCATGCTATAGTTGATTAGAAACAGGAAGCAGGTCAGGACCTGTCAGTTTCTGCTGCGGTTGTTCGCACAAAAGTAAGTTTCTTTGTCATTCCCTGGATCCTGAGATATTTGATTGAAGAAACGGGAGCAAGGCAATACGCTTCCCTTAACTCCGGTCTTAATCAATACATTGTAAAGGAATGTTCACCTTTCAAGTGACACTATCCTTTAACGTTTACTGGTTGGAGGTCTTGGGTTGAGTTGCGAGCTTAATGGGTGCAGAACAAACTGTTCATTTTAAAGAACAATTATGAAAAATTTCATTAAAAAAGCAGTATACCAGTCGGATCCAAATAGTATAGTATAGTATTTTTTTTGAAGTTGAATAAAGACATTAGTCCATCCATTCCAATCCCATCTAGCATACCCTAATTCCTGCCTAAATGTTGATCCAGGGGAGCAAAAACCCCCCACAAATTTAGAAGGGGGAAAACCAGAATTCCTTTGACTCCAAAGTGGCAAATCGGAAATAAAGGGATTATGATGCTGTTGCTGATTGTTGCTGGAAGAATCTCTAAAAAACATATACTTACTATGTGGCAGGAAGTGTCTTGTGACATTATTAACAATGAATATAGTGGATGATGAAAAACGTTGTATATTGGCTTATTAGGATAATAAAACACAGAACTTAAAAACTATTAAAGTGCTTTTTTTGAGTTGACACTTTACCTGATATTCTTGGAATGGAGACAAAATGCTTTAAATTGAAATGCCAGATCTCATTAAGCAAGTTAAACTTTTCAGTGCCAGTAAATCGAGAGAGATGTTGTGCATTCTCTTGTCAAGCTTGTTTAATTTTCTCACTTTGTCGTTAAATCATAACTATTACTGGGTGTTCATATTCGGCCAAACACAAAGTTCAATGGGGAGATCACCCATTCATTTAAAAATTCCCAAAGTTGGAATTCTGCAGAAATATGTGAGAGCAGGCAAGCGGATATTTAATGTGAATGACAGGATTACCAGCATATCTTATCTACTCAGGTGGTAAGGCAGTTTTTGCTTAAACACAATTAGCAGCATACATGATCTTAATCGTCTAGGTCCGTGTAAAACCATTTAGATAATCCTAATCAGATAAAAAGTAATTTTTAATGACGTGTCCATCAAACCAATTATTGTTTAATATACCAGTTGAGTATAGATTGATAGAACTCAAACTCGAACCTGGTTCGAATTGAATTTTACGAGGAACAAATTCAAACATAGTGTCCCAAATTCACAATGCAGCGATTTAAGTGCCAACACATGGATGTCTTGTGATGTGTTACCCTTTACCCCTTTACCCTATATTGATGCCAAATATTATGAAAATGCAAAAATAAGATTATAGGTGAAGTTCAGAGAAAATACACTTTTTTACTTTAAAGAAAAGAAAAAAAGAGCAGGGTTTTCCCATATTAATGACCTTAGCATGCCCCTCAGCATTTTGTCTGTATAATAAATGCTTTCGTAATAAATTGAATTCCTGTTTGCAGGGACCCTGTAGAGGACTGTTATGGTCCAGCCCAGAGTTCGAGTAGATTTAGTTGACTCCAGTGAGAGATCGGAGTATCTTTGACCCATCCAGCCAAACAGTAGAAATTTAAGTGGCCATACACATAAAGATAATTAACGATAAACTGTTTGGCAGTGTGAGGGCCAAAACCGACACCCAACCACAATGCTGAGAATGACTGTAGTCAGCATTTCTGGTTGGTAGGGAAGATCGAACATTTCTTTGTCGTTATTGGACCTTAGTGGAAACAATAATTCATCTCAACTATCACTGTACCGTTTTTTTGGTGAGCTGCCCCCTTTTTCATTAGAAATCAAACGTGAAACATTTAGTTTATGCAATCTGTAAAACAGTTTTGATGTTAGCTGAATATTTTTAAAAGTTGGTTGTGCTGTATGCAGTTTTGACAGTTGGTATAATAGGTCAGTGGTCAGAGACTGAGAAAAACAAGTATTGTATTGAAGGCATGCCACGCAGTGTAGTGCTACTTACATGTAGTGATTTCTAGATTGAAGATGACAGCAAAGTAATCTTTTTAGTATAAACTTTAAGTAAATGGGTGAACTTTGGATCTATGTATTAGTCACGTGGTTCCGAACGATTCCCCATACAGGTATGGGCGATCGTGTCGGTCCATTTTGTACTGCCCTCACGAATGGTGCGACAGGATACCAATGTGATCGTTGGCACAATGCAATAGAATCGCATGTGTATGGCCACCTTTAGTGGAAGGAAACATTCCAATTAGTTTGCATTCTGTAAGAAGTTCCATTACAGAACTGAAATGTCAGCTACCACACTGTCAACAGCAGGGAATAGGCAAAGGATTTAATTTAACTGATTTGTTTTTGAAAATGGAAAAGATATGTGGATAAAATAGGCATACATAATATAAACGAAAAAAAACTCTTTAGTGTGAACGAACCTTAAAGACAGACAGGGAGATTCAATAAAAGTCTTAGTGTTTAAAATGGGCTAAAATTTTGCCCCAAACAATCAGATGTTCGCTTCAAATGTTAAATACAATTTGATTGGTGTGGGGCAAAATTAGCACCATTTAAATGATAAGAACTTGCAATTGAAGTCCCTGAGGATTTTGTATTTTTGTTATTTAATACCCTTTATTTGTTGAGGCTATGCAACAAGGAGCTTGTTCTTATACTGGGAAATAATTAATGACATCCCTTTTAGAGAGAGAGTTAGAAATTTTGTAGGATTTTCGAAAATATGGAACAGTGGGTGTAACTAGGAAATCACTGGCCGCCCTGACAAAAACTATGTGAATTTTAATTTTGAAGAATGACTTTATTTTAAGTTCTGATATTTGAAAGTGTTCCCAGGACCATTTCCCAGGTCCCGAGAGCCAGTGAGTAAGTTATCATTGACTATTTCAACCTATCTCCAAACTTTGGAACAATTTGTTTCCCATGGACTTTAATGGGTCCGGATTTAGACTTTATGTACTTTTTACGAAAACTTTAGAAAATCTGAAATTGGACCCGATTTTGGGAAGTTTGGCCATCTTACTAAGGAATGTATATAGAAAAACATGAAGGTGCACCAATTAAACTAAATAGATGGTGTTAAAGACTATAAGCGGCAAGGCCAGACTGCACCGCAACACGCAATGTGCGCACGCAATCGATGCGATTTAGGGTGCATTCAGGTTGGATCTAGGCGTTTGTGTAAGTTTTTTTTTTTTTTCTTTGAGATAGGGACCACATGTGATTGCATCAAACATGCGATTTGCAAATGGATGCGGAATCGCATGCACCCGAAAACGCACATTTTTGGGTGCGTTGCCCGAGATTGCAATGTTAGAAAAAAAAAACCACAGCGCAAACGCACCAAAATCATGAATTGGGGCCTAAGCACCTAATAGAGTCATAAACTATTCAGTATTAAGGGGACAACCGGTACAGGAAAACCAATATGTATTTTCATATGTGCCCATATTAAAGGGGTAACTGTGGCCTACATACAAGTGCCCTCTATCGAAAAAGAGTCCTCTAACCGGGGCCCAATACCAATCAAACACGCCTAGCTTCTCTGGACTTAGTTATAAGATCAGGACTGGTGTGTCTCTGTGACAGGATATGAGTTCATAAGCTGTGCATAAGCCCCACTCCCAAAAACTTATGGGGGAGATTCCAATATGGCTCTTTTCCGTTAAAACCCATGTTAACCTGAAAAATTCTTTGGGTTAACGTGGGGGGATGATTTTAGAGCACCGCGCACATTGTCCAAATGTTTTTGGAAATAGCGCGGTGCTAACGATCCACAACCCTTAGCCGTTAAGTTTTGCGCTACTTTGTAGCGTGAAACTTAAACGCTACGGCATGTGAAAGCGTTATAAAGTACCGTTCCTTACACTTAGACCCGATCCCGCGATGCAATAGACTGCGTATCTCGTTTCCGTCAGTTATTGGTTATCGCGGGATCGGGCCTAAGTAAGGTAAGTTACGGAGAGTGGCAATATGAATCTCTCCATATATTTTGCTGACGCTCGTTACAGACATGACAACCATTTACTGTCCTTTCATCTAACTTTGGACACTAGGTAGAGAATTTTCAGGCTTAGGCTAGCATTTAAAAAATATTAATAAGTTTAGATGCGGTGATGAGGCGCTGCCATGCAGATGAGTGTACAGCTCAGAGTGCTAGCAGGAAAAAACACACCCTTTATACTGCTGTTAACGTTTGGATTGATTACCAGCTAGAAGCCAGGATCCTGGAGTTAAATGGTCAAGAGATGCATACTTTTTACTAAAGGCCACTGTATGGAGAAACACAGTTTCCCCTTTAAACTTTTAACAGTGTATACGTATTTTGCATTTTACAGACCATTGATAGAAATCACGTAACCAGATTTTGGCTCTATGCTTTAGAAAATATTACACAACAATGGACTGCCTTTTTGTTGAAAAGGATTTTGTGAAAAAATTTATATAAAAGAAAATTACAAGTAATAATTCATCAAGTTACACTTCACTTCCAACCACACTTGCCGCTCAATCGCTCCACCCAAGGTGTTGTTAAATTTCAATGATGTTTTTAAGAAACGCAGCCCTTTGGGGAGCCATCTGCTGCTCTGGTTATGAAAGGAGCCTTAACAATGCTCATAATTCTTCCTTGAAAGTTTTTATGTTGATTTAGATTTTTTTTACAATGGAATGTGATTAGTAAAAGCAGATGTTGGATGTTTTTTAAGTAAAATCACATAGACAGAATATATTGTTTTTAAAATAGAAATCATTATTACTAAATAATGTCAATATAAGTTACAATCATTTTAAACGGCAGAAATCAAACTTTTATGTCATTTGTGGTTTTTAAAGGGATGACGGCACTGTATTTTGTATTGGTGGGATAAATTGCCTTTCTATCAGATACTGAGCACTGTGGTATTTATGTGAATATCTGCATTCAGTGTACAGTGCTTTTAATAAATAGATCTGTGCAACCTCCACAGACAAGGAAGCGTTGTGGGACCTAATATGTGTGTTAGCTTAGCATTATTTTAGCTCTGGGTTCCTGTGGCCTACATCTAGTTATATAAT
Source organism: Hymenochirus boettgeri (assembly GCA_019447015.1). NCBI lineage: Eukaryota > Metazoa > Chordata > Amphibia > Anura > Pipidae > Hymenochirus > Hymenochirus boettgeri. The sequence goes on from CM033471.1 coordinate 147,363,494, forward strand.
ATATAAGCCAAACGCGGGAGGAAGAAATCGTAATTATTTTAGTTTACCAGACTGAAAAAGAATCCCATCGACATAGGATGAGGATATTTAGCCACATCGCAACTTTGGTATGGTATACTTCACTTAAAGTAATAAAAAAAGTGGCTAGCCACATGATTACTTCCATCATACACCTGTTCAGTATGAGCTGTCAATCATTGTGGATTCAGATTTTCTTCTCTGAAAGCACCAGTTTCAGGTTTATTCAGTTAAATGAGGACCCTCCGAGGGAAGTTATCAGTGAAGCCTGTGTGTCGACAGTACTAGTAAATCTTGTCCTTTTTTTAAAAAAACAACATTTTTTCTTTCTGTGTTGGTGTGATTCCATTTTCCCAGCATGGCTTGCTTTTATTAAATAAAATAGAAAATTAAATAGCAATTGATTGCATTATATAGGTATCCGTAGAATCATCATGTCAAAGTGCAAATTACTCTCAACACCTATATCTTAGTGTCATGTGTTAAAATATAAATCAACTAAAATGCGTCTGAAATCACATTCTCATAGGCAACTGAAAGCCACCTACAAATGTCAGTAGTTAGAAATTAGTATTGAAAATGTAAAAGATGTCATAAACATGGCTGTATATTTTAAATGGCGTAGTAGCGTATGGCCAGCAGGTCAGCATGAGCACGTCCTTTATCATTTCTCATGGCAGGTCAGCACAGTGTAAATAAACATCAGTTGCTGAAAGGAGAAGTTTACAAGCTTTTCATGCTGTTTTTAAATGCTTGAACTCATATACACAAATTTAAAACGATTAAACAAAAAAAAAATAAAAAACCCTGCAACCCATTGCATTACAAATCATTATTATGTTGGTGGGCCCAATGAATGAGTTTTCAACTTGGTGTCTAATGAGGTCAAGTAAAATGAACAAACTTGATTTAAAGACATATGTAATTGAACTGCAAAGAGTTGAAAATTGTGCTATATATTCTCTATGAAATATTATGGAAACGGGTGACCGAGAGAAGTAGTAGTACAGAGGCGCAAAGACCAGGGAGCAAGTCGATTTTGGGGCTTTTTAACAAATGCACGGCGGTTGGGGGTGGGCATGGGTGCCCAAAACTACAGCAAAAATAGTTGGCGTGGTGGAGCTACACTTTACTGATGAATGAAAATGTATACAGGGAACAAGGCCACAGACACATCGTTCCAATAGATAAGCACAAAGATCCACCAAGCCTGCAGCCTGTCTTGTCCTCTGCCCGTTAGAAGTGAGAGGACAGAAGTACAGAAAAAGATCATGTGACAGCAAGTCTGTTCTGAGACACAGAACCAAGAGAGTTAACAGTGCCACAATGAGTTTTTAAAAGCAGTCATTTTCTTTCATACAACAAACAATAGTAGTTTGCAGTTTATATATTAAGCACTGCGGAAAAAAACAAAAAGTCTGGGATTTGAGCAGGGTTCGTGTCTAAAATGTAGAGCTTTAGTTTTGCTAAGGCCACAGAGATCACAAGAAAACAGGTACATTAAAAGTTATATTTGCTGGGATAAAATGAATTAAATAAAGAAAAACTGCATTAACAAAGCTAAGAATTGTGTTTCCTGGTAGACTGTCAGACAACCAATTTCGTCATGGCTGCGAGGAAAAATAAGGTCTACATGCTACACAAGCTCTTTGAAGACACATGGGGCTGGGAGTAGTGCAAGCAAAAGTTCTTAGTTACAGAAGTTCGTCATAATGTAAATGCAACTTACTGTATGAGGAAGTATATTACAATGTATTGGCTCTGGGGAAGGAAAAAAGCATTTACATTAGGATGAAAACAATAAGTTTAGTAATGAACCACTAGTTAAGCAATAGTAACATTTTATACAAAGAGGACTTTTCAGAAAGTATATGTGAGGCTATTTTCTTATTATAACGTCGCTCTACTCTGTTAATCATTTTTTTTTTCCAAAAACAAGGGCTTAATTTAACTATAGGAGTGGATTAGCAGCCGGGAGGAACAGCACCACCAAGCATTCTATAAAGGTGTGCAAGGGGAATCTATATTCTAGTTTCCTAAATAACACGTTTAGGTTTATGAACCGTAAACCTGAAGGTGTATCAGTGTAACTAGAAACTAGGTTCTAAGGTTTTGGTACCCACAAGCTCCAGTTGTCAATATGGACCCACTGACCAAGGGAGGCATGCACTTCAAAAACATGTACATTTTGCAAATGCCATTAAAAGTGTTATAAAATATATGCAAAATGCTAATAATTTTATTTCTACAGTAAATGCTTAAGGATGATTTGTCAGATTGTAAAGTAGATTGTTACAATAGACCAGTAATTAACACAAAATGTGCTCCAGCTCACACTGGTGTGGTCGGTGTGGACAGCAAAAAAGATAGATAGATAGATAGATATTGTATATATATATATAGATAGATAGATATGATACTATGGTACAGAAAACTGAGCACATTTCTTATATCTGTAAAAAAAAAAAAAAATCCCAGATTTGCGGTAACTGTATCATGGAATTCAGTTTTTTGGGACAGTCACATCAAATAGAGATGGACTAGACTGAACTCGAATCCGAGTTCGAGCCGAACTATTCGAATTCGAACAATCGGACTGTTTCGAACTATTCCCGGACCTCGGATTTTCGATATTCCAGACTTTGATAAATATCGAATGTTCGACCTTTCGAAGTGGCGTAGTTAGTAACATGCCCTATTTACCTATATGCGAGCATCGAATCAGCGAGTACAATGTACATGGTACATAGGCCGCGAACAAGCTCAAAATAGCGCGAGTGAGAGTTAAAATGATTTTTTCGAAGGTCCTGATATTCGAAACACGTTCCCCAGACCATTTCAGGTCCAAAGCCAAAAAATTTACATTAAGTCAACATTATATTTAAATTGTATTCATTAGAACTTTTCGAAATATTTGACTCCCATGACTTGTATACTGGGTCCGTTTTCGCGAACTTTCCATAAGTTCGAAAGTTCGAAAATGACCGAAACTTCGAAAGTTCGGCAGCTCTAATAGCAAAATCAATGATATTGCCAGACAAAAGCAAACTATGCAAGTAAGTACATTTACTTCTGTATCTATCTTCCTCTATTGCTAATTTCTTTCACAAATACGTACAAACAAACCCTATGCTTGTCTGTAAATACATCATGATGGCGGTGTCATGGCTGGGGACTTATGATTCTTTTTAGGCCTTTTTTAAACAGTTTTTATGCCGTTAGGGGACAGGCCGGCATGCGGCTAGCGTGGGTTTTTTCCCTAATGTACCCAATGGCCCACACGTTACAAAACTTTTTTGAATCAGTTGCAAAAAAGGTGCAAAACCTAATGTCTTTAAATGGAGGCGTTATCTCACGAATTACATGACCAGGATACCACAATGCAGTAAGTTTAGCAAAGGGATTTTCAGCACGTGGGATCACGGTCAGTAAGAGGCCCTCTTTCATTACTAAGTATCAAAAAGGTCCAAACTGCAGGCCTTCAACCAGAAGGAATGTTGTGTGGTTAAATGCTGAGGTATTATCTTGCCCTTCTCTAAACTTGGCCAACCACTCTATGGGATCCAAAACAACAATGCTAGATCAATGTACATTTTTTTCTAGGCCAACAGATCTCCCAGTTTTTATACATTTGTAGTTTGTTGTGGAACAGTATCCAATTCTTTAGCAAAATCCAAAGATATGCGTCCACTGCATGCCAGGTCAAATTCTACTTACATACTTGTAAAACACCAAGCAAAAAGTTTTTGTTGTAGTCTGATAGAATCTATTTCTATGAATCATTGCGGACGACCACTTGGAAGAGCAGTTCAGGATACAAAAGTTCAGAATATGAATGCCATACAAAGTTCCAGTGTCTTTCTACCACTGATGTTAGACTTACAGCGTCTATAGTTATACCTATATGCGCGCATCGAATACGCGGCGTAAAATGAAATGGTCCCTAGCGCGAACAAGCTCAAAAAATAGCGCGAGTGAGAGGAAAATTTGATTTCGAATGTCCTGGATTTCGACACGTTCCCAGACCATTTTCCAGGTCACACAGCCATTACATAAGTCACCATTAATATTTTAAATTGTATTTCATTAGAACTTTTCAAACATATTGACTCCCATTGACTAATGGGTCCGTTTTGAACTTCCATAAGTTCGAAAGTTGAAAGACCGCACTTTCGAAAAAGTTCGGCCAGCTCTACATAGCAACTCATGATATTGAGACAAAAGCAAAAACTATGCAAAGTAAAGTAAGTTACTGCTGTATTCTCGTCTCCTCTCTTGCTCTTTCTTCACAACTGACGTACACACAAACTATGCTTTGTCTAAATAATCATGATGGCGTGTCATGGTTGGGACTTATTATCTTTTTAGGCCTTTTTTAAACAGTTTTTATGACTGTAGGGGACAGGCGCATTCTGATTAGCGTGGGTTTTCCCTAATTTACCAATGGCCACACCGTTTACACAACTTTGTGATTGTAATAGTTGACAAAAGGTGCAAAAACCTAAATGTCTTTCAATGGAGGCGTATATCTCACGACGTACATGACCAGGATCCCACAATGCAGTATGTAGTTTGCCAAAGGATTTTCAAGCACCGTGGGATCCCGAGTCAGGTAAGAGGCCCTCTTTCATACTATAGTATCAAAAAGTCCCCCCCCCAATATGCAGGTTCAACCAGACGGAATGTTGTGGTGGTTAAATGCTGATATTATCGTTGACCTTCTCTAAACTTGGCCACCAACTCTATGTGATCCAACAACCAATGCTTATCAATGTACATTTTTTTTCTAGGCAACAGATCTCAGTTATACATTTGTGTATGGTGTGGCACGTATCAAAAATTCTTTAGCCAAAATCAAAGTATACTGCTAATCACAGCGTCTAATCTCTTACCATCTGTTAACACACCAGCAAAGTTAGTTGATAGAGATCTATTTCTCATGAATCATTGCTGACGACCACTTGTTAAGATCAGTTCCGGATACAAAGTTCGAATATGAATCATAACAAAGGTTTCCAGTGCATCTTCCTACCACATGCTGTTAGACTTTACAGGGCTATAGTACCGACTAGAACTGACTACCTTTTTTTGAATATTGGTATTGCATTGATTTTTTTTCCCATCCGACAAAAGTCAATCTAGAGAGATGAGTATCAGGGTTTGATAAAATTGGACAAACTCTTTTATGATTCGAGGAGGAAGTTTATCAGCCTGGGGCCTTATTATATTAACTTGTGTAATTGGTATCCAGCATCATTACACGTCACGCTAGGTTAAAAATTCCTCATTTATACCTTCTTAATTATAAATTGCTGGTGTCTACATTTTTAGAAAGAAATCGCGGTGGGTCATCTAGCTGTGTGGTTAGGTTTGGAATTTATAGTATAAATGAGAACATACATAAAAGCGATTTAAAACAGTATCCAAATATTGGTTTAGAATATCAACACCTATGCCAAGTGTGAATTCTTTAAACAAAACAGGAAGAAGTTGCTGAACTTTATAGATATTCACCATATTTATGTGAATTTTCAGAGGCTTTTGTATTCCAAAGATTCTGCACTGTAAGTTTGGGGTGTTGCTGACACAATCCATAACAAAATGTTATTACTATAGATGGACCATTCCAAGTCATGAGTAATTTCAGTAAAATGTTTCTAGTACAATTCCACTTGTATAGTGTTGGACTCATGTCTCTTAATGAACTACCTCTAATTTTTTTGACATGAACTCAACAAATGAAGAACTGTGGTTTGTGCTGCAGGGAATCTAACGAGCACACAACGACTTGCCTGATGGTTACGTGCTGATATAAGGTCAATAAAAAAAGGAAGTGCGGAGCCCTTGTTACTAAACTTGATTATTAAATAGTCTTAAGAAAAATTAGAAACTGCGGCTCATTACTATATACCGATTCGGTATATATAAATCTCACCTTTTACATTCACATGAAAATAAACACAAAATTACCCGTATCTGGGCCCCAAATTACACATTTACTTCGACGTCCTAATGTTAGCCCTTACCCATGTTGTCTAGTATAGATGTTGTATATTGTTAAGCCGCGCCATTGGGGACACGCCTGTAAAATAGACAAATCACGAACTATAAAGGAAAGGTTAAGTATAAAACTTTGAATTTGGCTGAAAAGACTGCAGTTTGGAAGGATTTGTGCGTGTGCTGCGATTTAAAACTCACATAATGTCAATGAGGAACATTGTTGTTGTTCCTTACCCTTTTAATATGTCACATGCAATAAGGTAGGTCAGTTGGTGTGTGTATTCATATCAGATTGGGGGAAATTATAAAATATAGTAGATAAGTGAATAATTACAAATTTTTTGATGATTGGTCAAAATGAGTTTTTTTTACTTAGTTCCCTTTACGTAGGCGTGCCATAGTAATAATGGATAAGTAGGATCAGTAGGTTTGTGTTACCGTGTCGGGGGAGAGTTTAAAAGAAAAAAAAAACTTTTTTTGATGTGGTCAAAATTAGTTTTTTTGCTTTAGTTACCCTTAAGTATGGACGCAACAGTAATGGAGGGGATAGTCAGTAGCGTGTTGTTATAACTGTATCACGTGTGGGGGTTTAAAAAAAAAACCAAAGTTTTGGATTATGATCAAATATTTTTTTGTGACTTGTAGTTACCCTTTAAAGTATTGTCTTCACAGTAGGTGTGGTAACCTGGTGTCTGGGTGAGGGGTATGTCTTTTTTGTGGGTTTAAACCATAAAAACTATTCTTTTATTGAGAATAAATCTAAATTAGTTTTTTTTTTAATTTAGTTACCCTTTAAGTATGGCAGGTCCACAGTAAGGATAAGTAGATAGAGGTGTGGTGTACACTGGGACTTGGTTGAGGGGGTATGTGCTTTTTTGTGTTTATAACCATAAAAACTATCTTTTATTAGGATAAATCTAAATAGAATTTTTTACTTTAGTTACCCTTTAAATTGGCTTCCAGGGAATTAGAAAGGTAGGTCAGTAGGTTGGTACTGGGTCTTGTGTGGGGGGGGGGGTATCACCATTTTATTTATGAGCAGAAAAATATTAAAAATGGTGAAATATCCACATTGAGGATTGTTACCATTTATAGTCTATGGAAAAAAATGTCAGGAAATCGCGATAACGCTGTATGCTCCAGCGGATTCCTTAGCTAGAAGATTGCACAGATTCTCCATATAGCCCCGCAACGTCTGTAGCTAGAATGTAATGTCTCTAGCTCCAAAAACTGTGGGGGAGAACGGTCCAAAAAAGCGGAAAATAAAACGGGAGAAGAAAAAGAAGAATAGAATAGGAATAGAAAAGAACAGTAATTGGCGTTTTCAAGCCAAATTAATAAAGTTCATACAAGGGGGGGCAAATACAAGATAGATAAGTACATAAATATATAAATTATATAAATAGCAAGTACTAGAGCTTTGCCACAAAGGAAAGGAGGTCCCTGCCCCTTTAGAGTTTGACAATCTATCGTTATGTTATGCGTAACAAAAAGATACAAAGATGGTTAAAGTGCTTGGATTAATGATTGGAATACAATGAATGAATTTGATTTATAATATTCCGGGTTTTGGAAATATATACACAGGATCACTTCTGTTATTGAATCAATGGATTTCATACTCAGAAACAGTATATCTGAGTTTAATGTATGCACTATTAGTATTTTAGGGGGGGCGGGACCACGGATGTTCAACCTTCACGCCAGATAGATCAGGTTTCTTCAACTCTGTATCTGTGGGGAAACCATTAAAACAATTTTCATGTCTTGAAGAAAAACATAAAATAATGATTATAGATTATTATTTATCTTTTTCTCGGCGCAAATATATAATTTGTACAAATATAACAGATAGATCTATAAAATATAAGCTTTTAAAAAAAATAACTCAAATTTAAATGCAGGGGATGGGTCGATACAATGCTTTCTTAAACTTTTATGGTCAGGGAACCCTTAAAAATAGTGTAATATCTCAGGGAACACTTACCACAAAAAACATTATATCTTATTTGTATTTACCTCTCACACATCAAAAAACCAAAACACACAATTAATACAAGATTAGAACATTGATAAATATACAGGAAAATATCTGTATTCATTCACCAATGGGTGGACCATACAGTTTCTGTCACAATCCTATGCAAGTCTAGGACCCGTGGTGAGAAACACTGCTCTAGATGTTGTGCCATAGATGAACTCCCTGCAGTTGCAGTCCAGGAAATGCTTCTTGTGAGTTGGAGTCTAGATTCACTTCAGTTTGACCACATTATTGCAGAGCCAGGCAGGCTTGGTCCCACTGGACAGACCCCATACCCATGGCTTCTCTCCCTCAGAGTGTGCTTCATGCAAGGGAAAGCGGGGAAGGAGATAGGGTTTGTAGGAACAGCACCATTGAGTAGCAGTAGATTAACTTCAGTTTGACCACATATTGCAGAGCCAGGCAGGCTTGGTCCCACTGGACAGACCCCACACCCCATTGGCTTCTCTCCCTCAGAGTGTGCTTCATGCAAGGGAAAGCGGGGAAGGAGAAGGGTTTGTAGGAACAGCACCATTGAGTAGCAGTAGATTCACATTATTGCGGAGCCAGGCAGGCACACAACTGACAGCAAACAGCAAACAAACAGCAAACAGCAACAACTGACACGACTGACAGCAAACAGAGATCAGACAGCAAAAGCTGCTGATTGCTGCTGAACGCAGCACTGTCAGTTACACAAAAACACACAGACGCTGACAAACAGATACAGAAACAAACAAAAAACAGGACACCTAGACCTCTAAAAGGTCTAACACAAAAATTTCCAAAGGATATAGGGGGTTAGTCCTTAAAAGGACTTTTGGGTTTCACAAGGGTAGTTTTTATAAAGGACTTTTGGGTCTCACAAGGAAGGTAGTCCTTAAAAGGACTGTTGGGTCTCAAGCGTAGTGCTAAACCACTACGCTGAAATCCACACACAGAAATCTCAAAAACGGCAAAATCTCTCTCCAAACCTACACTGTCAGGTCTCCACTAAACACTCTCCAACACATGACTAAATGGCACTGGTGGCATTGCCTTTTATACAATGGTAAACACTAGAGTAAAGGCACTTGCTTTTGAATATGATTCAAAACACTATCTGGGGCATTGTTCACCAATAAAACATGTCAGAGGACACATGTAGAGGACAATGAAGTTTAGTTTCCAGTTTGGAAAGGGTTTGCATGTTAGTGGTATCGATACATATGTAGAGTTGATCCAAGGTATATTCTTTGCTACTTGGAGTCAGGAAGGAATTTTGTTTTCCCCTTATAATTCGGGGGAGGATTTATGTAGGAAATGTGAGTATTGCTGAGTAGGTTGAACTGGATGGACGTAGTGTTTATTCAACCTAAATACTATGCTATACTTTACTATACATTTCAGCAAGGAAGTGTCAGATATAGGTAAAATAACAACAAAAGTCAGGTTTTGGGGGGGTAATGCATTTAAAAATGTAAAGTTATTTTTCTAGGTAAACTTCCAACTTCTAATGTATTGCAATGAGTGCGACAAAATTTTTCGGAAAATACAATCGAGCAATGTTGGTGTTTACACTGATTGGCCTCTTAACAGTCTTATTACACCAACCCCTATGTCTTAGGGGTTTGCACATTTGCTGTTATGATTTGTGCAATTCTTGTGGTTCCTTTCCTTGCTTCTCATGCCAGCAGTGTTCTGACTAATTGGTTGATATGTATGAAGAAAAACTATATTACTGCTTATTTTTGACTTCCTTACCAATATATACAGATCAGGACATATTAATTCTTTATATACAAAACATTTGAATTTTAGGGCCCTATTTGTAAAGGCGTTATAAATTTTTAGTTTAATACTGCATGCTATTCTACGACCGAAAGTTCATCAATTAAAAAATGTTCGGGTACATATATGGCAGCATTTGTACATTATCAATAATGCACTGTATGCTAAATTATGATACCGCTAGTTACAAATAGGGCCCTTAAGGTGACATACATTAGGCGTACAATCCGACATTTCCATTGATTAGCTAAAAAATTGTACATTTTCCTGATTATTTTGCGTCTTCATTGTTGAAATATCCATCGTAATTACAATTGGAAAAGTCGCTTTTTTAAGTCAATGGTTAAAGGAGAACTAAAGTCCCAAGAAAACCTTGTTTCAATAGACAGAGCACATTCACAAACAGACACAAGCTGTGTCTCATGTCTTCCTTTGCTGTGATGCTGGGTGATTTATGAAAATAACCTGTGTTTACTAAGGGTCAGCTCCCATAATTTACCTTATCTGGGAACACCCAGCTAAGTGTGCACGGACACTTCACAGGAAACTGCAGTCTTGCTTCCTGGAAGCTGATAGCCAATCATGTTACAGCTCAGAGATCCCTCCCTCTGACAAGAACACAGATTTCAGTGCATTTTTTGTGTAAACATATTAGAATGCCCTGTCCCTAACAATGATAAATTCCTTTGCTTTTCATACAAAAAAGAAAACTAATCTTTGCAGTGTATGTCTTGCTAGCATGGATGAAAGAAACAGAACATTTAACATTTCAGCAAAAAATAAAAGTAAGTATGGGGAATCGAACTAGCAACCTTCTATACTGGTCTTTCTAAACAGAAGGCTTTCTACCTCATGCCACATGGGCTAATAAGTAACAAACCAGTACATGTAGAGTCTTATCTTTTGCTAGACACATTAAAAACAAAAAAGGGAACATGGGGAATCAAACCTGGTCCCAATAGTCTTATTTTGTTCCAATCCACCACTTTAGCAGAACACGCCACAGGTGAACTCTCAATTGATAGAAGTAAATGCAAGTAAAATCAGTTCACTATTTTGTATTGCTATGGAAGACTGTCAGTAATTCACGCTGGTTGGTACATAAATAAACGTATACACAATAACATTTACATGGTGTGCCTCCAGCAACTCAAAAGAGATGCTAGAAACTCTGCACATAGAGACAACGAAAACCTGGGGTCAGGGGGCGTGGCTCTTTGAAGCCAACATGGGCTATAAGTTGTACTGGCAACAACAGGGAAGCCTCCTTTGTTACAGAATCTATACTTTATTCTACTAAATGCAAATAACTAGAGAAAAATCTTTCAGTGTAGGTATTCTGGGGAGAAAACCTTCACTTAGGATCTGAAAAACAAAGTTTAGTTTCCTTTAAATGATCGGGTATTTTCTAAGTCACGATTAAATGTAAAGTTATGTAACCTCACGTACATGTAATTGTAAAGCGCTGTGGAAGATGTTGGCGCTATAAAATTCCATAATAATAATAATAATAATAATAAAAAAGTTTAGGGAAAGTATAAACTTTGAATTTGGCTTGAAGGGCTGCATTTTGGAAGGGAATATGGTGTGTGCTGCAGATTTTAAACTCAATAATGGGAATGTGAGTTTTGTAGTGAAAGCTTGTTTGAGACAAAAAAAACGTTTGTGTGTACCCAGCCCAAAGTGGGTGCTAATTTTGATCCAATCAATCAGAAAGCTAACATCTGATTGGTTAGGGCAAAATTAGCATTATTTTCAATGAATAGAACTTTTATTGAATCTCTCTGTATCTTTTTGATGATTGGTCAAAATTAGTTTTTTTGACTTTAGTTACCCTTTAAGTATGGCTGCCACAAGTAATGGATAAGTAGATCAGTAGGTGTGTGTACCTGTGTCGGGTTGGGGGGTTAAAAAAACAAACTTTTTTGATGATTGTTCAAAATTTTTTTACTTGTTACCCTTTAGTATGGCTGCCACAGTAATGGATAAGTAGATCAGTAGGTGTGTGTACCTGTGTCCGGTTGGGGGTTAAAAAACTGACTTGTTACCCTTTAGGTATGGCTGCAACAGTAATGGAGGGGGTAGTTCAGTAGGTGTATGTAACTGTGCCACATGGGGGTAAAAAAACAAACTTTTTTATTATTAATCAAAATATTTTTTTGACTTTAGTTACCCTTTAAATTTGGCTGCACAATATGGATAAGTAAATCAGTAGGAGTGTGTACCTGGGTCTGGTTGAGGGGGTATGTCTTTTTGTGTTTACAACCATAAAACTATATTTTATTGAGGATAAATCTAAATAGTTTTTGACTTTAGTTACCTTTAAATATGGCTGCCACCATAATGGATACAAGATTAGTAGGTGTGTGTATCTGGGTCTGGTCTTTTTTTTTGTTACAGCCATAAAACTATCTTTTATTGAGAATAAATCTAAATTATTTTTTTTTTTTACTTTAGTTACCTTTAGTATGGCTGCCACAGTAATGGGTAAGTAGATTAGTAGGTGTGTGTACCTGGGTCTGGTTGGGGGGTATGTCTTTTTGTGTTTATAACCATAAAATTATCTTTTATTGAGGATAAATCTAATTTTTTTTGACTTTAGTACTCTTTAAATATGGCTTCCGTGGGAATGGAAAGGTAGGTCAGTAGGTGGGGTGTTCAGCTAAACAATAAAAACGGAAGGGACGAGTCTTCAACCCAGTGCAAAAAACTCCTTTATTGTGTCACATGGCCAACAAATGTGAGGAAAAAACCACTACAGGAACCTATCCCTGACACGTTTCATGACAATGGTCACTTCATCAGAGGTGGGTGTACCTGGGTGTGTGGGGGGTTGGGGGTATCACCATATGTATTTATGACCATGAAAAAAACTGTTTTGAAATATCCACATTTGAGGATTGTTACCATTATAGTCTATGGGAAAAATTTGCCGATAACGCCGTAATGCTTCCGCGGATTCCTTAGCTAGAAGATAGCACAATTCTATTATGCCCCGCACGTCGTACCAAATCTCATGCCTCTAGCTCAAAAACTGTGGGAGGAGATATGGTCCAAAAAAGCGCAAGAATAAAACGGAAGAAGAAGAAGAAATAGAAAGAACAGTAATGGCTTTCAAGCCAAATTAATAATAGACAACATTAGACATTTAAGGGCATCTATAGTGGGAAAATGTAATAGTTTTTTCTTTTTATGTGTCTATAATTCCCCCCAACCCCAGAGAACCTTTTATCCTCAGTTTCCTCCTCTGTCAAAATTTCAATACACCACTCCTGCTTGAGTTGCCAATCAAACCCCAGTACAGGGTGTAGGCTACACAAGTTTTACAGCAAGTCTCCCAATGAATCTCCTGCTCACTAAAATGCTTGGCAAATACGGGTGAAAATCAGAAGTGGGAAGGAGATAGGGTTTGTAGGAACAGCACCATTGAGTAGCAGTAGATTCACTTCAGTTTGACCACATTATTGCAGAGCCAGGCAGGCTTGGTCCCAATTTGTAGGCTTTCTTGCTTTGAAAACATACATTTTAGATTATCAATTGATTTACTTCCATACATGGTCGTACAGGCCTCCTTATCCTCTATGCTCCCCCCTCCCCTTCTCCATCCTCGTTGTGTTAATAGCCCCTGATCCCTAACTTCCTATCTACCCCTGTGTAGTTCAACATACCTACCCCCCATACCTAGTTTAAAATCTCTTCCAACCCCCTAGCCATCTTCTCCCCCCAAACAGCTGCACCATCACCATTGAGGTGCAATCTGTCTCTACTAAAGAGCCTGTAGCCAACGAAAAGTCAGCCCAGTTCTCTAAAAACCCAAACCCCATCTCCTTACACCACCCTCTTAGCCACGCATTTATACTCCTGAGTTCCATTGCCTCCCTAGCGTAGCACGTGGCTGCGGTAATATTCTGAAATCACTACCCTTAAGGTCCTTGCTTTTAACTTGGCCCTAATTCTCGGAAATCATTTTTAAGGACCTCACCTCCACCTCTAACTTTGTCATTGGCACCAATGTGAACCAAGACCGCCGGGTCACTCCCAGCCCCACCCAATAATCTGTCTACACGATCCACCACCATGTCGAACCAGGCAGACAACACATTGTTCGGCATGCAGGGTCTTGGCCGGTCACTCCCAGCCCCACCCAATAATCTGTCTACACGATCCACCACATGTCGAACCAGGCAGACAACACACTGTTCGGCATGCAGGGTCTTGGCGACAGATACCCTATCTACCCTTCTAATAATGGAGTCCCCTACCACTACCACCTGCCTATCCTTCCTAGCCCCCAGTTCTCCCTCCCTTGTATTGGAGATGGCCGTCCCCTGGGTGTTCAAGGCAAAGGCCCGCTCCATACATGCTGCTTCCGAGCCATCGTCCTCCACATCTTCGCCTAAAATGGCAAATCTGTTGGAATCGACCAACTGGGAAGAAGCACCCCTATCCTTCCATCCCCTACTTTCCCTGGTGACCCTACAAATCTGTCTTCCTTTACCACCTTATCTGCCCCATCTCCACCCTCCAGTTTACTGGCCCCTGCCAGTACCTGCATTTCCCCAGGTTTGCCAGCCCTGCAATGCTGCAAGTTTCCTTTTTAGATTCTGGACCTCAGATTCCATCTGACACATACATAGGTCCCTTGGGGTGGCTGCTCCAAGATCCCATACATGCGGCAGGATGCACACTGCATGGCCCCAACAAAACTGTCCATACTAAACAGCAAACCAAAGAACCAATAGCCCTTAGCCAATTTAACCAATTAGCTACACCCCCATCCAATCAGAGAGAAAAGGAAAATTTTTTTGCTGTGGAGTGGTTAGGGTGGAAGCCTGGCTAGAGGTGTCAAATAAAGAGTTAGCAAATGGGTGACTAACCAGGTCAGCACAGACCTGTCTTTCCAGTAGTTTGGAAGCAAAGGGAGAAGGGAGACAGGCCTGTAGCGAAGAGAGCAGACAGGTCAAGGGAGGTTTTTTAGGTACAGGGGATACAACGGCATGTTTAAATATAGAGGGGGAAATACCAGTGGATAGGGACAAGTTAAAGAGAGGGGTTAGGGCTAGAATGAAGGAAGGAGAGCAGGGAATAGATGAGAAGGGATAGGGTCGAGGGGGAAGGTAGTGAGACGTGTCCTGGGTAGGAAGATGAAAGTCCCTGTTTTGTTATAGTGGTGAAGCTCATTAGGGGGCAAGTAAAGGGATAACCAATGAAGGATGCTAGACAGTGCAGTGGTAGGGGAAAACGGAAGGGGTAAGCAGCGAAGGGAGGTTGGACAGTGCAATTGTAGTGGTTGGAAGCTGTAGGTAGGAACTAGGGCGCACAGGAAAACCACTTCGGATATTTTCAATTTTCTCTTCTTGTTAAATATGAGGCTATTTCATCAGACGGGGGTGGCGAACAGAGCAGAGAGTTGAATACTTTGAAGAGCTGTTTGGGGTTATGGGATCAGGTCACAGGTCAAATCCTCTACCTTACAATACAAAATAGTAAACTGACTGAGATTAATGCTTTTTTTTGTTTGTTTGTTTGTTTCCATTATTTTTCTAGAAAAATATAAATATACAGTACAGATTTTATGTATAGAGGCTCAGATGAGATAGTGGTAGATATCTTTGTTTTTAGCAAGACAGAGTTACATGAGTCTGCATGTTCAATTCCCCATGCTATTTTTTTTACTAAAATGATGATATTCTGTTTCTTACATCCATGCTTGCTAAAAGTATTTTTTTTGTATTAAAAGCTAAGAAATTATCATTGTTTAGGACAGAAGCAGTTTTACACAAAAACTGCTCTGAAATCTTTGTAAGAGGAGGGGTGATCTCTGAGCTGCAACATGATTGCTGTCAGCTTCTAGGAAGCTAGACTGCAGCTTCCTGTAAAATGCAATGTGTACACTTAGCTGGGTTTGCCCGCTAAGGTGAATTATGGGAGCTGACCCTTAGTACCCATATGTTAATTTCATAACTCAACCACCAGCCAAAGCAAAGGGAGAGGTAAATTTCTCTATCTAAGGGCAATGTTTCTGGAGACTTTGTTCCCCTTTAATAATAGCTGTTGTGATGCAAGTTAAGACTATTTGTTACCCCTGTCAAGAGTTTCTAATATAATGATTCCAGTTTTTAACAACCTGGTTTCAAAGTGGAACTGCTGATTTTGAACTAATGTCGATCTAGCATAACTTTTGAAGTTTCAAGGGTTAGAACTTGCGTAATTTCGACAAAATTTGGGATCCATGTTAAATTAGGAGTAGAAAAACAAGTTACAGTTCACATGGCTATGGGTATAACTGGTAGCTATTTATCGTTAATTTAGTAAGTATGAACAGGTTAGTGATATGACACATCTATTTACCTTGTGATAATATTATTTATTTGCTATCTATAACTATAATATACTATTCACTAATCCCCTTTTTTCTATGGTTCTAGGATATACCTATATCTATACGGTTTGTAATTATATATATATGGGTATATCCAGTATGTTTGATGGTGTCAATACTTTTAGATAATACATGTATAATCCTATGCTATGTATTTTAGGTACGTTTTGTATCAAGTTTTACTATACCTACTTTGTACCTAGGAGGTCATGTTTTAAGGTTGTGTTTTAAGGTTTTGCATATTAAGGGGTTAATACGGCTATATAAATCACCTATGATGGGTACACCTTCCAAGCCCCGAGGAAGTGGAGTCATTCCACAAAACACGTAGGGCGGAGTTCTGTGTATGTCTACCTGTGTGATCTGATGTCTGTCGTAGCAGTATGTTTTTAATTATGCATCTAATAAAGCTTTGGAAGTTTTAACTCTATTACTCAACTCGGTTGCCTACCTCCGTTCAATGGGTAACCCACTGCTGAACAAAGTTGAAAAACATTGTAGGAAATTAAAAAAGTCTGCTGGGTTTGATTTTTTTTATGAAATTCTGTGGGACGTAAACTTTAAATCTAACCCATGGAAATTTTTTTTCACTAGTTTCATTAATCTCTAGTTGGGCCGTAAATTAGTGCAAAACTGACAGGTAATTGTGAGTTTTTCACTAATTATGCGATGGCTGTACCATTTCCAAAATTTTCAGCATAGCCTATGTAAAAAAAGGCTATGATTAAGATTTGTGGAACAATTTTAGATAATTCTTAATGCCTTATCTATGGAGGAGTACAGGCCCACATAGAAAAAAACCCCTCAATGTCTTACCTGACAATGCTGTAAGACTCTCAAGGAGTTTATAGCTTTTTTTTCTACCCATTTTTTTCTTCTTCAAACTGTTAAAATGAAAAGTATCTGGGTCAGGAAGTTAGGATTTGTAATTCTTACCTCATAATATTGTTTCTGTGGGGAGCATTAAGAAAAGTGCTTCAACCAGCCTTACTTAGAGCTTCAGCACTTTCTTTAAAGGAGAACTAAACTTCAGTTTTTCAGATCCTAATGTGAAAGTTTTTCTCCCCAGAACACCTACACGTTGAAAGATTCTTCTCTAGTAATTTGCATTTAGTAGATATGAGTAATAGATCCTGTACAAAGGAGGCTTCCATCTTGTTGCAGTACAACTCATAGCCCATGTTGGCTTCAAAAGCCACGCCCCCTGACCCCAGCATTCACTGTCTCTATGTGCAGAGTTTCTAGCATCTCTTTCTAGTGAAAGATAAAGCCTCTAAATGTACCTGTGATCACAGTTGATTTGCTGGTGGCGTACCATGTAAATGCTGGTGTTTAGAAACAATCAGACCAAGAAGTCGCAAGTTCAAATCCCCTAGCTACTTATGAAACAATATAACATGGTCTACTGCCTGAGTTTAGTGCTTTTTTTGTTTTTGTTTCCATGTTTCTAGAAAAATATGAAGTTTCTACATATGTACAATCTTTATATATAGCAGCTCTGTTATTTATTTCCAACCAGTGTGAATTGCTGACAGTCTTCCGTAGCAATACAAAACAGTGAACTGATTTTACTGACATTTACTTCTATTGATTGAGAGTTCACCTGTGGCGTGCTCTGCTAAGTGCTGGGTAAGGAAAAATATCAGATTATGGGGCACAGGTTCGATTCCCCGTTCCCTTTTTTTGTTTTTTTATGTGCTAGCAAAAGATAAGACTCTACATGTAGTAGTCCATTACTTATTAGCCCTTGTGGCCTAGTGGTAGAAGCTTTCTTTTTAGAAAGACACAGAATAGAAGGTTGCTGGTTCGATTCCCATGCTTAGTTTTATTTTTGCTGAAATGTTAAATGTTCTGTTTCTTTCCATCCATGCTAGCAAAGACATACACTGCAAAGATTACTTTTCTTTTTGTATGTAAAGCATAGGATTTATCATTGTTAGGGACAGGAGCATTTCTAATTGTTTACACAAAAACTGCACTGAATCTGTGTTCTGTGTCAGAGGGAGGGATCTCTGAGCTGTAAAATGATTGGCTGTCAGCTTCCAGGAAGCAAGACTGCAGTTTCCTGTGAAGTTCCGGCGGACACTTAGATGGGTGTTCCCAGATAAGGTGAATATGGGAGCTGACCCTTGTACACACAGGTTATTTTCATAAATCACCCAGCATCCACAGCAAAGGGAACATGAGACACAGCTTGTTGTTCGTTTGTGAATGTGCTCTCTCTATTGGGACAATGTTGTCTTGGGACTTTAGTTTCCTTTAATACAGAAATCCATCACACTAACTGGGCAGATGAAAACTGTATATGCTGGTGCTCCTCAACAAAATGATATTGGAAGATAGGAATATCAATCCTACTTACTTGTCCCAGATACTTTTCATTTTTAAAAATGTTCTTTTTACAGTGTTGTTGTGGTTTTATAAAACAAGGTGTTAAATATTGATTTATTTAGGTTTTATATCTCTACTTAATCTCTCAATATATTTTTTTGATACCAGTTATTATTTTGAAAGGAAATGTCCTCTAGGCAAAACTTTTCTCCTAAAATCAAACCCTTAGAACCCTAGTATTGCTTTCATAACTGGTTCTCTGGCATTCCTGAAAGAAGATAGACCATGGTACTATATGCCATTAAGAGATCTTCCTGGGTTTGCACAGCTGTAAAAGCTGGGCATACCTAGACATGTAAAGTGGGCATGGCTTGTGGTGGTAGGAGTGGTGTTTTAAATAACACTGGCTGGTGAACTGAAGGGATGACTTTACACTGGCTTGGGAAATGAAAGACTGACTTAACACTGGCTGGTGAACTGGTAAATATAAGTGCCCAAAACACATACTGGTAAATATAAGATGCCCACACAGACTTCTGGTGCATTGTTTACTAATGTGTCATATCAAAAGACTCATGAACATCCTTTAAGATTAGAGAAAAATAAGTTTTAGACTCAGGTTAAAAAGGTTTCTTTACAGTGAGAACATATAGTCATATACAAGTAAATTCTGGGCACACAGATCATGTATGTGAATTTATTTTTATACTTTTACTTGTATATTTGGAGTTTCTTTTTAGCTGTTTTTTTAGGTTGGGTTAATGATTAGAGTATAATGGTTGGACTAGATGGACTTATTCTTTATTTACCTTCATTACGATATTACCATGTTACTTGTAAATATAAGATGTCCAGCCACTCAGACTTGTTAATATAAGATGCTTTCATATCCAGCCTACATAAACTGGTAAATATAAGATGCCTCCTTGCTCAGCCCACAAAGATTGGTAAATATAATGCCCTCATACTCATCCACACAGACTGGTACATCTAAGATGCCTTCAGATAAATAAAAGTAGTAGTGTAGTGTATGAAGTGCACAGACTCCAAGCTGTGAATATTAGTAGACTTTATTCAAGAAATATGTGTGCTTGAAAAAGGACTGGAACATGTAGCACACATGTTTCTTGAATAAAGTCTACTATTATTCACAGCTTGGAGTCTGTGCACTTCTACGCTACACTACTACTTTTATTTATCTGAAGAGTTGCACCTGGCTTGGAGGAGACCAGTAAGTGTAGCCTACCGGGATTTGGTGCTAGAGTATTAGAGTCCTTACCACTACATTACATATAAGATGGCCCATGCCCAACTCACACATACTGGTACATATAAGATGCCCCCATGCCCAACGCACACATACTGGTATATATAACATGCCTCCATGCCCAGTGCACAAAGAATGGTATATATAAGATGCCCCCATGCCCAGTCTACAAAGAATGGTAAATACCAGATACATATAGAAATGACATAGTATACATCCACGCAGAGTGCAACTAATGACCAAATGTATTTAATACATACGAACAATAGAAGCCTAGTGCACGTCCAATTAATTTGCTTATATTTTACTTTACCATTGAATGCAACTTAAAAAGCCTGCCCTTCTCTCCTGATAAATTAAAGCAATTAGTTTGATAACCTGGCCAAATTATTTTAAGCCCAGCAAGGTTTGCTTTATTCTGCTGGGTCCTAACTTTTAACCTGTTTTACCTTAGTAACTTTTGACCTTCTTAGGAGACATCATTCTCAAACTCTCTTTATATCAGTACCTGGCTTTTATGAGATGAAAGTCCCTGCTGCTCTTTCGCTTGCTTTTTGGGACTAACTCTCCAGCTCTAAGTACTTGAACACATGACCCACTGTGGATGGTGTACACATTCCCAGAGGCTTGGTCAAACCCCACATGCAACAAGCATTATATATATAGTAGATATACATCCATGCAGAGTGCAACTATTGACCAAATGTATTCATACATACAAACAATAGAAGCTTAGTGCACATCCAATTAATTTGCTAAATACCAGATACCCCCATGTCCAGTCCACACAGACTGGTACATATAAGATGATCCCATCCCAGCCGACAAAGACTGGTAAATATTAGATACCCTCATGCCAGCCCATACAGACAGGTACATTAAGAAGTTCCATTGCCAAACAACACAGACTGGTACATATAAGAGGCCTCAATGCTTTGTAACCCCTCAGAGGCTGCCACTAATAACATGCCCACACTTGAGTTTAGGAAGCTGCCATGTCACACCACATCCACGACCTCCAGGAAGTTTTTGGTTTTTTTATAAAACCAGCCAGCCCCTCAGCAATTCCTGGCTGGTACAGATGGTACTCCTGTAAGTCTTGTACTCGCGATCGCGCAAACCCTCCCCCCACTAGAGATGGTCGAACTATTGAAAGTTTGGTCCGTTTTCAAACTTTCGAACTTATTGTGAAAGTTCGGAAGTTCGAAAACGGACCCATTAAAGTCTATGGGAGGCAAATAGTTGGAAAAGTTCGAGTCAAATACAACTAAAATATTAATGGTAACTTAATGTAAATAGTTGTGGGACCTGGGAAATGGTCTGAGGAGCATGCTCCAATATCCGGACTTTCGTAAAATCGATTCTACTCTCACGTGCGCTTTCGCGTTCGAACATTCGTTCGAACGCGTATAGGCTGTAATGGAGACTACTCGCGGATTCGCGTTCTTGCCTAGATACCATGACATTTAACTCTCGGATTCGATTTCGACATTCGATTATAATTCCCTTCTTCCCATTGAGTTCTATATGCAATCCAGGATCTAAAATCGAGCCTGGAAAGTGGGTGTAGTCCTTCCACCATTACTTTCCCCACCAGAAAGCATGGCCACCATGCAATGGCAGCGTCTGATGGTGGAGTATCTCACCCGGCTGGGTATGACGGGATGCCAATCAGCACCCCCAACATTAAGGAGCGCAAACGGTGCAAAATGCGCCACCTGCAGGCGAAAATGCGGACGCAGTTTCGCATTGATCTGACCACCTCTCAACTCGAAAAGAGGTGGTCAGACCTCAAACAGCAGAGACAGAACTACGTCCAGGACATCCAGCAGAATGTCCAAGGCAAGTATCACCTTTATATATTACATTTTATCTGTGAGAGTTGTATAAAACACCACCTTTTGCACCACTAATCAGGCGGTTCTGCGGCAGATCGTTCTCACCACTATACAAGTTAGGCTGAGGCCACACTGCAATGCATAGGAATCGCGCACAAAATCGTGAGCGTTATTGCACGCGATTGTGTGCGCTTTTCTTGTGCGTTCGTTTTTGCGCATGCATTTTCGCCATTTCACGTTGGAAATACTGCGTTTAATGCACCAAAATGGTAACGCATGCGTTACCAGAACGTGAACGGACGCGCAATCGCATCTGAAATCGTGGAATTTTCTCGTTCCCGCGATTTCCATTTTAGCAAAAATCGCGGGTGCAAACGTGAATGCGAAACGCTTGCACAAACGCACGAAAAACGCGCTAGTGTGGCCTGGCCCTTAATGCTAGTTAGTGTTAGTATTAGTAAATGTAACTGTTAGTTAATGTTAGTACACATGAAAAATATTCACAATATTACATTACATTTTTTATATTATTTTTTTATTATTATTTATAATTAAAATTTACTTTTTTATATATAAATTTGCAGATGAGGACTCTATTTCTGTCACTGATTTAGAGGAGGAGGGTCACCTCCACCAGCACCCCCACCAAGGCCACAGGAGCCTCCGTTTCCTCTTCACCGCCACCACATGCCAGCAGGGACCACACGCCAGCGCCGGCTGGAGAGTATGGACAGGCGTCTGAGGCGCTTGGAAGCAGACAGAGGCGCATGGAGGGCGCTTGCTCTCCATGCACAGGACATTTTGCGCATTAAGCGCAAATTTTAAAGAAATAGGTGCTGTTTTTTTTGTTTAGCACCATGTTTGTTATTATTATTGTTTATATTTTTTTTATTATTTTATTATTGTTATATTTATTATTGATATGTAAGCAGGTGCTTACGTTTACTAAAAAAGTTAAACTAAACAAATCTCTGTGTTTTATCTTTACAAATGACATTGACTACAAACATAATTATTTAGGCTTTCCCCACACCCCATTGGCTTCTCTCCCTCAAGTATGCTTTGTGCAAGGGAAAGCTGGGAAGGAGATAGGGTTTGTAGGAACAGCACCATTGAGTCAGTAGATTCACTTCAGTTGACCACATTATTGCGGAGCCAGGCAGGCTTGGCCCCTCCGGACAGACCCCACACCCCATTGGCTTCTCTCCCTCAGTGTATGCTTCGTGCAAGGGAAAATGGGGAAGGAGATAGGGTTTGTAGAACAGCACCATTGATAGAGTAGATTCTAAAACAGTTTTATGGATTAGGGGACAGGCGAATTCGCTTGAGCGTGGGTTTTTCCCCTAATGTTACCAATGGCACACCGTTTACAAAAAACTTTTTGTAAATAGCTGCAAAAGGTTGCAAAAAACAATGTCTTTCAACTGGAGCGATTCTCACGAATTACCTGACCAGGTGATCCACAAGCAGTAAGTTTAGCAAAGGGATTTTCAGCACCGTGGGATCCCGCGTCGGTTAAGAGGCCCTCTTTCATTACTATAGTTCAAAAGGCAATCCTGGCAGGCTCAACCAGACAGGAATTTGGGGTGTTAAATGCTTGATTATATCTTTGCCCTTCTCTAAACTCCATCCATTTTCAAGATGTAATTTTATATATGGGATTCTAAAAACTGACACTGCATATTTGCCAAATGAGGCCTTACCAGTGCCTCTGTAAAAGATGGAGAATAATATTTTTCTTCTTGAATTGTCTCCCCTCTTTTACAAAAACAATATCTTGCTAGCTCTCGCCATTGCATTTGGCTCTGTGTGCTACAGCTAGTCTATTATCTACTAGAACTCTCCAAATATGTTTCCACAGAGCGCAGTTATAGGCACAGGTACACAAGGCTTGTTTAACACCAAAGGTCAATCCCTTACATTTATCAAAACACTGAATTTCATTCGTCGTCTGCTAGCACAATTGATATCTAGCTATGTCTACAGCAATTTCACATCATTTGAAGTTTCAAATGCTCCGAATAGTCATATTTTTTATCATCAACAAACACAGAGATTCTTTCTTCAATACCCCCTGTAAGTAATTAAAGTCATAGATTAAAACAGGATTAAATAGAAGTGGCCTCAGTACAGCACCACAAGGTTCCTCACTTAGTAGGGTCCATGGCACCAGCTATGTGATCCAACAACCAATGCTCTATCAATGTACATTTTTTTTCTAGGCCAACAGATCTCAGTTTAACATTTGGTTCATGTGTGGCACGTATCAAAAATTCTTAGCTCAAAATCAAAGGTATACTGCTCCAATCTACGCGTTACTACTTACCATCTGTTAAACACAGCAAAGTTAGTATGATAGAATCTATTTCTCATGAATCTCATGCTGACGACACTTGTTGATCAGTTCCGGATACAAACGTTCAGAATATGAATCCATAACAAAGTGGTTCCAGGCATCTTCTACCACATGCTGTAAGACTTTACAGGCTATAGTTACCGGACTAGAACTACTACCTTTTTTTGAATATTGGTATTGCATTGATTTTTTTTCCCAGTCCGAGCAAAAGTCAACTAGAGAGATAGATATAGTGGGTCTTGATTAAAATTGGACTAAACTCTTTTATGATTCGAGGAGGAATTTATCAGTCCTGGGGCACTTATGTTATATTAACTTGGTCAAATGGTATCCGCATCATTACACGTCCAGCAGAGTTAAAAATTGCCTCATTTATACCTTTCTATAATTTATAAATTGCTGGTGTCTACATATTTTGAAAGCAAATCGGGCGGTGCTCTAGCTGTGTGGTAGGTTTGGGAATTTTATAGTTTATAAATGAGACATTACATAAAAGGAATTTAAACAGTATCCAAATATGCTGTTTTAGAATATCAAGAACCTATGCCAAGTGTGAATTTTTAAACAAAACAGAAGTTGCTGAACTTTATAGATATCCTATTTTATGTGAATTTTTCAGAGGCTTTTTTATTTCCAAATGATTCTGCACATGTAAGTTTGGGTTTGCATGACACAATCCCTAACAAAATTTATTACTATAGATGACATCCCAAGTCATGAGTAATTTCAGTAAAATGTTTCTAGTACAATTCCACTTTATAGTGTTGACTCATGTTCTTTAATGAACTACCCTCTAATTTTTTGACATGAACTCAACAAATGAAGAACTGTGGTTTGGGCTGGCAGGAGATCAACGAGCACACACAGCACTTGCCTGATGGTTACAGTGCCTGATTAAGGTTCAAAAAAAAGGGAAGGCGGACGCCCTTGTTAACTAAAATTGATTATTAAATAGTCTTAGAACAATATTAGAAAATGCGGTGTCTTCATTATATATCGAAGTATCGGTATAATTCAAACATTTACATTCACATGAAAATAAACAAAAATTCCACAGTATCCTCAGGGCCCTCCAAGAAACAATTTCCATTCGCAGCCTCTATTATCGCCTTCCCATGTTGCTGTTGTATGTTAGTATGATTCGTTGACCAGCGCCACTTGGGGACACAGCACTGTAAAATAGCAAATAAACTATAAAGGGAAAGGTTAAGTATAAAACTTTGAATTTGGCTGAAAAGACTGCAGTTTGGAAGGATTTGTGCGTTGTGCTGCAGATTTTAAAACTCCATAATGTCAATGAGAGAACATTGTGTTTTTCTTACCCTTTAATATGTCACAGCATAAGGTAGGTCAGTTGGGTGTGTGTATTTCATATCAGATTGGGGGTATAAAATTATAGTAGATAAGATAACTAAAAACAAATTTTTTGATGATTGGTCAAAATAGTTTTTTTACTTAGTTCCCTTTTACGTAGTGGCTGCCATAGATAATGGATAAGTAGATCAGTAGGTTTGTGTACCCGTGCGGGTTGAGAGTTATAAAAAAAACAAAACTACACTTTTTTTGATGTGGTCAAAAATTAGTTTTTTTGGACTTTAGTACCCTTAAAGTATGGCTGCAACAGTAATGGAGGGGAGTCAGTATGTGTGTTATAACTGTATCACGTTGGGGGTTGTTAAAAAAAAACAAAGTTTTGGGATTATTGATCAAAAATTATTTTTTGACTTAGTACCCTGTAAAGTATTGTTCCACAGTAAGGTGTGTGTATACCTCGGTGCTTTGGGTGAGGGGTATGTCTTTTTTTGGGTTTAAACCATAAAACTATCTTTTATTGAGAATAAATCTAAATTAGTTTTTTTTAACTTTAGTACCCTTTAAGTCATGGGGTCCACATAAGGAAAGTAGATAGGAGGTGTGGTACCTGGGTATGGTTGAGGGGTTGTCTTTTTTGTGTTTATAACCATAACAAACTATCTTTATTTAGGATAAATCTAAATAAGTTTTTTACTTTAGTTACCTTTAAATAATGGCTTCCAGGGAATAGAAAGGTAGGTCAGTAGGTTGGGTGTACTGGTCTTGTGTGGGGGGTTGGGGGTATCCACCATTTTATTTATGAGCAGAAAAATATATAAAATGTGAAATATCCACCATGTGAGGATTGTTACCATTATAGTCTATGTGAAAAAAATGTCCGGAAAATCGCGATAACGCTGTATGCTCCAGCGGATTCCTTAGTAGAAGATTAGCCAACGGTTCATCCTATAGCCCCGCAACGTCTTGCTAGTGAATTAATGGTCTCTAGCTCCAAAAACTGTGGGGGAGAACGGTTAAGGGTTCTTCTACCAGATCCATATATATGCCATATTGTGGGCTCTATCAAGAGTTGGGTCAATCTTCACAGTCCAATACTATAAACCACTTACTTTTCTTGGTGATATGGGATTTAATGCTTTTCAGACGACACCACCTTACACGTTCTGATGACCTGTTTCTTAATATGCAGTAAACAATAGGTTACAATTTGAGGTAACTGGTCATGCCCTTAAGGTTGTGGCAATGTGCCAGAACCCTTCAGAACTTTCAATGACATTTTCCGAGACTTCCTGATGACTTTGTAATTGTATTCTGCGACATCTTAATTTTCTCCTTTAATCCTACTATTCATGTGTATCCATGGCCATATTTTAAGAAAGCGTTATCGTTATCGAAAATCAGATCGTTATCGTAAAATAACGACCGGGTTGTACCGATAACGACCGTATTTACCGATAACGGACCGTTATTTACCGATATCGTTTCAATACCGGTCGTTATCGGTAAATACAGGTAGTTATTTACCGATAACGACCGTTATTACCGATAACGACCGGATTTAACGATACAACGGTCGTTTTATCGGTAAAATACGGACCGTTAAGGTAAATAACCGGGTCGTTTATCAGGTAATAACGGCGTTATCGGAAAAAACGGTCGTATCGGAAAACCCGGTCGTTTATTTTACGAATAACGATTGTCGGTATTTACGATAACGATAACGATTTTTTATAAATAGGGCCCCATGTTTCCAAAAGTGTCTTCTTTGTCTTGTGAGCACCAACTCTATGCCAAGCTTGAAACAAAATGCACTTTTGAGGTCCCACAACTGTCAGTTCCTTGGTTGGTATCTCTCAGGACGGGAATTTCTATGGATACCGCTAAGGCATTGTCTATCCTAGATTGGCAAGCGCCTTCTTGTAGAAAAAAGTCCAACATCCGGGGTTCGTTAATTTACCAAAAAGTCTGTTAAGACATTTCAAATTTGTTTTTCCTATCACAAATCGACAAGAAAACAATTATATTTCAATGCTCCAGAAGCCCAAATTGCAAAACATCTGGAGGGCTGCATCCCTGTTTTAGATGGTCTTATCTATATGTTTTTCATTAGTAGAAAACACCATTTTTGAAAAATTCAACATAGAAAGAATGCCCTCCTGAATACAGGGCTCAATGGACATTTATACAATTTCTGACAGTGCAGTGTCCTTATAAAGGTGACTATCATTGAATGCCCCGGTATATCTTCTATATCATATGTTCTACTTTTGTTTAATGGTTTATCCTGACTAGAAATGGGATCCGGGTCCGGCTCGGACAGACATGTAATTGCACGGTTCTGAAATCCTAATGTTCAGCCGGAACCGATCTTAGAACTTCCGGACGTTCTATCGATGGTTACTGAAAGTACGGGGTTATTTTTGGTAAACTTCAAATATAACCTTGTATATTCGGTAGCCCTCGAAAACACAATCAGAAACTTGAAAACAGTTTCCGATCGTATTTTCTGGGGTTATTGAACGTACAAGTTCATTTTCAAGAGTTACCGAAGATAACCCTATTGATAAAATTTTTTCGGATAATTTCCAAGATCCGTAAATTCGAAAATGAAATGAGTTTCAAACATCTCTAAACCTGACTTTACTGGAAATTATAGTGCTTAATAGATTGCAGGCACAGTGAGACTTAACTATGTTAAAAAAGAGCAGCTCATAGCAGAGGCCAACACTTCTTTCAGTTCTTAATTTTATCTTAGATAAGTGTTTCACAGATAGTATCTTACTTCTATAAACTTACCTGCGGGTTATATTTTTTGCCATAGGTTTGTACAGCAGTGTCAATTGTGTCATTTTTATGGGAAATGGTGATCCTTTCTGCACACTACACAATGTATAAAACCAGTTAAACCCAATACCTAAAATGGAATGAGAATGGATTATTCATAACAGTACTGAAATAATGTTACATATGGTTTCAGGAATGTCAGATCTCCAACACTCAGATAATGTTCAGTATATTTACCATGAACGAATTGTAAAATAAAAAAAAAACAAAAGAATATCAAGTTAACAGAACCTCTATGAAATATACTGCATATAATCATACGGTTGTGCCAAGAAGCAGCAGGAGAAATAGAAATGCAGGTTGTTATCATAGTCTGGGTATTACAACTAGAAATACACACCTGTTTGCGTTATCACCACCTAACTCTCATAGGATCCGTAAGATTAAATAGGTTTTGGGTATCTGTGCCAGAACCTAACCTGTAAGTTGGATGCCTGTAATAGCAATAGACCGATGCAATATTTATCGCAGTGTTAGTATTTTTCCTTGTCACTTGAGACTAGAAGTTTATTGTAGTGGTTTACATAACAGGTAAATACAATGAAATTCGAAACCATTTTGCTATCCATCTTTATTTTTCTTTTTAAAACCACATCTCTGTATTTTTATTTTTTTTAAAAATATTAAATAATCTGTGTTTTAACTAAAATGCTAAAAATATTTCCCATTGACGGATTTATTTTGGGCACTGATCTTGTAGATCATCTGCTATGAATGGAATTGTCCACCATCACATTAAAGGTTCGTACATAGGCTCAATATGCGCATGACCCGTGACCACCGATGGCTACACATGGCGAACGTCGGTTTCGGCTGAGAATTTTCCGTGTGTATGCTTTCAGTCAGGGTTGTTCGTCGATCCGCGGGGCTGATCAACGAATGACCCCGACCAAACATATACGCACGGACGATTCTCGGCTGAAACGGCCTTTTTTTCGTGTGTAGCCTTCAGGAGTCGCGGGTCGGGACGCACATAGTGCATGTGTAGCCTCCTTACATTTCCCTCGAAGCAGTGGTGTAATCCACCCGTCCAGTCCCAATTCCACAGGTCTTTACTGCTGTTTCCCAAGAAACACTTCTATATTTTACACAGCCCGGTCCCTTGTCGTGGCTCTGGTTTATCTTCTACACTCTCTGGGTCTGGCAGTTTTCCATTCCCAGAGCTGCAGAAGAGAGGCCTCCTATTCTGCTGTGTAAAACATATTTAACATGTTCGGTAGAGCAGGTGTCTACCAGCCATTGAGTAATGATAGAAGCATTTTTGGTAAAAGTAAGTATAGTGCTTAACCTAGTTCTAAATTGAGTGGTTAAGGTGTAAATGACCATTAATATTAATTAAAATCTTTGCCATTTTAAGGGTTCTTCTACCAGATCCATATATATGCCATATTGTGGGCTCTATCAATGAGTATGTGCTCAATTTAACAGTCCAATACTATAACCACTTACTTTTCTTGGCTGCTCTTGGATTTAATGCTTTTTCAACCTGACACACCTTACACTTTCTGATGACCTGTTTCTTAATATGCAAGTAAACAATATGTTACAATTCGAGTACCTGGTCATGCCCTTAAGGTTGTGCAATGTGCCAGCAACCTTCCAGAACTTTGCCAATGACATTTTCCGAGACTTCCTTGATGACTTTGTAATTGTATATCTTGCCGACATCTTAATCTTCTCCTTTAATCCTACTATTCATTGTCTCCATGTTTCCAAAGTTCTTCTTTGTCTTTGTGAGCACCAACTCTATGCCAAGCTTGAAAAATGCACTTTTGAGGTCACAACTGTTCAGTTCCTTGGTCTGGTTATCTCTCAGGAGGGAATTTCTATGGATACTGCTAAGGCATTGGCTTAGATTGGCAAGCGCCTTCTTGTAGAAAAAAAGTCCAACATTTCCTGGGGTTCGTTAACTTTTACCAAAAGTCTGTTAAGAACATTTCTAAATTTGTTTTTCCTATCACAAATCTGACCAAGAAAACAATTATATTTCAATGGACTCCAGAAGCCCAAAATGTATTTGTCTCACCTCAGCACCCATCCTAGTTCACCCTGATCCAACTAAACCATTCATCATGGAAGTCGATGCCTCAAATGTTGCAGTAGGAGCCATTCTTTCCAAGAGGTCCAGAGAAAAAGATCTCCTTTATCCAGTTGCTTTCTTCTCCCGGAAATTGTAACCCACAGAGAGGAACTATGATGTCGCTGGTAAAGAGCTATTCTCCATTAAAGCTGTATACGAAGAGTATTGTTACCCAATTCACCCAATTTTGGTCTATACAAACCATAAGAATTTAGAGCATCCCAGAACAGCTCAACGGTTAAAACCCACACAAGCTAGATGGGCGCTGTTCTTTGCCCATTTTAATTTTCATATAAGGCCTATTATAAAAAATCGTTAGCGTTATCGTTACGAAAATACCGATGCGTTTCGTAAAATAACGACCGGGGTTTTACCGATAACGCCGTTATTTACCTGATAACCGACCGTTATTTTACCGTAACGACCGTTATTACCGATAACGGGACTTTTATTACCCGATAACAACCGTTATCGTTACAATACCGGTGTTATCGGTAATGACGGTCGTGATCGGTAAATACACCGTTTATACCGATACACTACCGGTATTTAACGATATCGGTAAATACGGTCCGTTATCGTAAATATACGGTCGTTATCGGTAAAAAACCCTGTCGTTATTTTAACGATAAATCGGTATTTTTCGATAACGATAACGATGTTTCTTATAATAGGGACCATGGATACATGATAGTAGGATTAAAGAGAAGATTAAGATGTCGGCAAGATATACAATTACAAAGCATCAAGGAAGTCTCGGAAAATGTCATTGGCAAAGTTTGGAAGGTTTGGGCACATTGCACAACCTTAAGGGCATGACCAGGTACTCAAATTGTAACATATTGTTTACTGCATATTAAGAAACAGGGTCATCAGAAAGTGTAAGGTGTGTCAGGCTGAAAAGCATTAAATCCAATAGCAGCCAAGAAAAGTAAGTGGTATAGTATGGACTGTTGAATGAACCACATACTCATTGATGAGCCCACATATGGCATATATATGGATCTGGTAGAGAACCCTTACCCGTGAATCTCCCCTCCACAGGTTTTGGAGGCTAGAGACATTAAATTCAGTACAGACGTGGGGGCATATAGGAGAAGTGTGCTATCTTCTAGCTAAGGAACCGCGGAAGCGATACAAGGTTATCGGCCGAATTTCCGACATGTTTGTCCCCTAGACTTATAATGGTAAACAATCCTCAAATGTGATAATTTTCACATTTTTATATTTTTTCATGCTCATTAAATACAATGGTGATACCCCCAACACCCCCCACACAGGACCCAGGTACACCAAACTACTGACCACCTTTTATTCCCATGGAAGCATATTAAAAGGGTAACTAAAGTCAAAAAAACTATATTAGATTTATCCTCAATAAAGATTAGTGTTATGGTTATTAAACACCAAAAAGACAGCCCCAACCCCCCCTCAAACCAGAACCCAGGTACACACCACCTACTATCTACTTATCACTTACTGTGGCAGCCATACTTAACGGGTACTAAAGTTAAAAAACGATATTTAGATTTTTATTTCACATAAAAGATAGTTTATGGTTGTAAACACAAAAAAGACATACCCCTCAACCAGACCAGGTACACACACCTACTGTGGAGCAATACTTTTAAAGGGTAACTACAGTCAAAAATAATTTTGATCAATAATCAAAAAACTTTTGTTTTTTTAACCCCCAACGTGATACAGTTATACACAGCTACTGACCTACCCCTCCATTACTGTTGCAGCCCATACTTTAAGGGTAACTAAGTCAAAAAACTAATTTTGACCAATCATCAAAAAAGTTTTTTTTTTTAACTCTCAACCCGACACGGGTACACAAACCTAGGATCTACTGATCCATTACTATGGCAGCCATACGTAAAGGGTAACTAAAGTAAAAAAAAACTAATTTTGACCAATCATCAAAAAAGTTAGTATTTATCCCCAATCTGATATGAATCACACACCAACTGACCTACCTTTAATGCATGTGACATATTTAAAGGGTAAGTAAAAAACAACAATGTTCTCTTCATTGACATTATTGAGTTTTTAAAATCTGCAGCACAAAACGCACAAATTCCCTTCCAAAATGCAGTCTTTCACGCCAAATTCAAAGTTTATACTAAACTTTCCCTTTATAGTTCTATTTTGCTATTTACAGAGCTGGCGTCCCAAGGGCGCTTTATAAATAAACTAAGCATACATATATACATACATACATGGGTAAGTGCTTATAAATTATGACTCATGAAATGTTAAATTCTGGAGGCCCTATTACTGTTAATTTTGTTTATTTTCATGTGAATGTAAATGTTTATATTTATACCGATATCTTATATAGTAATGAAGACAGCATTTTCTATATTGTCTTAAGTACTATTTAATAATCAATTTTAGTTAACAAGGGCTTCCAGCCTTCCCTTTTTTTATGAACTTTATCAGGCTACTTAAACCATCAGTCAAGTGCTTGTGTGCTCGTTAGATGCTCCTGCCAGACAAAACCACAGTTCTTCATTTGTTGAGTTCATGTCAAGAAAAATTAGAGGTAGTTCATTTAAAGAACATGAGTCAACACTATAAAGTGGAATTGTACTAGAAACATTTTACTGAAATTACTCATGACTTGGGATGTCATCTATAGTAATAAATTTTGTTAGGGATTGTGTCATGCAAAACCCAATTATGGCAAATTCATTTGGAAATAAAAAGCCCTCAATGAAAAATCCTTAAAATAGGTATCTAATAAGTTCAGCAACTTCTGTTTTGTTTATAAAAAAATTCACACCTGGCAAGAGTTCTGTGATATTCTAAAACAGCATATTTGGATACTGTTTAAATTCCTTTTATGTAATGTCTCATTTATAAACTATAAAATTCCCAAACCTACCACACAGCTAGAGACACCCGATTTCTTAAAAATGTAGACACCATGCAATTTATAAAATTATAGAAGGTATAAATGAGGAATTTTTACTCTGGCTGACAGTGTATGATGCGGATACAATTAGACAAAGTTAATATAAATAAAGCCCCAGGACCTGATAAAATTCCTCCTCGAATCATAAAAGAGTTTAGTCCAATTTTATCAAGACCACTATATCTTATCTCTCTAGATTGACTTTTGTCTGGATTGGAAAAAAATCAATGCAATACCAAATTCAAAAAAAGGTAGTAGTTCATGTCCTGGTAACCTATAGACCTGTTAAGTCTAACATCAGTGTTGTAAGAAAGACACTGGAAACTTGTTTGATTCATTTCTGAACTTTGTATCCGGAACTGACTTACACTGGTCGTCGACAATGGATTACATGAGAAATAGATTCTAAAGACTAACGTTGTTGGTGTTTTACAAGGAGGTAAGCGCAGTGGAAAGGCCAAGCTATTACTTGTGGCTTTTGCTTAAAGAATTTGATTACTGTGCAACACAAAGGAACAAAATGTATAAACTGCGATCTGTGGCCTAGAAAAAAAAGTACCATGATAGAGCATTGTTGTGAATCACATAGAGTGGTGGCCAATGACTACACCCCTTAGAGTGAGGAAACCTTGGGGTTCGGTCTGAGCCACTTCTATTAATCTGTTTAATCTATAATTTTAATTACTAGAAGTGGGTATATTGAGAGAAAGATATCGTTGTTTGTTGGTTGATGAGAAAAATATGGACTATTCGGAGCATTGAAACTTCAAATGATTGTTGAAATGCTGTAGACATAGCTTAGATAATCAAATTTGGGTGCTAGCAGACGGACAGATGAAATTCAGGGTTGATAATGTAAGGGGATTTACATTTGGTTGTTAAACAATCCTTGTGTAACCTTGTGCCCTAAAGGCTCTGTGCGAAAAATATTTGGAGGTTTTATAGTAGATAAAAGAACTAGCTGTAGCAAAACAGAGCCAATAGCAATGGCTAGAGAGCTAGCAAGATTTGTTTTGTATAAAGAGAGGGAACAGATTCAAGAAAGAAAAAATATTATTCTCCATCTTTACAAGGCACTGGTATAAGGACTCATTTGAAGATGCAGTGCAGTTTTAGAATCCATATATAAAAGGGACATCTTGGAAATGCGATGGAGTTAGTTAGAGAAGAGAAGGGCAAAGATAAGAATCAGCATTTAAACCCACCCCAAACATTCCTGTCTGGTGTGAAAGCCTGCAGTATGGACCTTTTGATACTATAGAATGAAAGAGGGACCTATTACCTGAAGGGATCCACAGGTTGCTGGTGAAAATCCCTTTGATAAACTTAATGCATTGTGCGGATCCTGGTTCAGTAAGTCGTGAGATATACGCCTCCATTTGAACGGACATTAGGTTTTGCCACCTTTTGCAAGCTATTCAAAAAAAAGTTTTGTACACGGTTCTGTGGCCATTGGTAAATTAGGGAAAAAACCCACGCTAGCCGAAGAATGCGCCTGTCCCCTAAGTCATAAAAAACTGTGTTAAAAAAGGCTAAAAAGAATAATTAAGTCCCAGCCATGACCAACGCCCAACATGATGTATTTAGACAAGCATAGGTTTGGTGTGTACGTAAGTAGTGTGAAGATAAGAAAGTGAAAGAAATGAGCAAGAGAGGAAGAGAGAAACAGAGTAAAGTACTGTACTTTGCATAGTTTGCTTTGTCTGCAAATCATTGATTTGCTAGTAGAGCTGGCCGAACTTTCCGAAAGTTGTCCATTTTCGAACTTGCGAACTTTTGGGAAGTTCGAAAAATGGACCCATTAAAGTCAAGGGAGTCCCAATAGTTCGAAAATTCTAATGAAAACAATTAAAGATAATGGTTAATTTTATGTAAATGGCTGTGGACCTGAAAATGCGTCTGGGGAACGTGTTCGAATATCCAGACATTCGAAAATAAATTGTACTCTCACTCGCCGCTATTTTGAGTTGTTCGCGCCTAGGTACCATTACAGGTTTTTTTTTTTTTTAAACTCGCGGATTTGATGCTCGCGTATAGGCTTTAATGGGGAACTACTCGTTAATCGATATTCGCCACCTAGATACCATGGACATATTACTCGCGTATTCGATGCTCGCAATCTATAGGTATAAAGGCATTTACTCGCCACAAAATTCGAAAGGTCGAAACATCGATATCGCAATCCGAGTTGTCCGGGAAGTTCGAAAAGTCGAATTGTATCGAATTCGAAAGTCGGCTCGAACTCGGATTCGAGTTCGACGTTCAGTCCATCTCTATTTGATACGTGACTGTCAGGAAGAGAAAAACTGAATTCCATGATACTGTTACAGAATCTGGGAATTTTTTTTTTTTGTAAAGATATAAGAAACTGTGCAGTTTTCTGTACCAATAGTATATATCTATTATTCTATTCTCTCTTTTGCTGTCACACGACACACCAGTCAGTGGTGATATGGGCAAATTTTGTGTTAAATTACTGGTCTAGGGTACACAACCATTACCATCTGACAAATCAGTCTTAACATTTACTGTAAATAAAATTTTTAGTATGCTTTTGAAAGATATTTTAATAAACAACTTTTAATGGCATTGGCAAAATGTACATGCTTTTTCAAGGGCATGCATCCCCTGAGGGTCAGTGGTCCATATTGCCACTGGGCTGGTGTGTACAAACCTTAGAAACTATTTTCTAGTACACTGATACACACTTCAGATTTAGGTTTATCATAAACCTAAAAAACGTGTTATTTGGGAAACTGAATGAGATTCACCTTGCACACCGTTATAGAATCTTGGGTGGTGCTGTGTCCTCCAGGCTGCTAATCACTCCTAAGTTAAATTTAAGCCCTGATGGATTAACAGAGTAGAGCGACGGGGTTTTAGGAATAAGAATAGCCTAACATATGACTTCTAAAAATGTCCTATTTGTTATAAAATTTACTATTGCTTAACTATTGCATATATACTAAACTTAATGTTTTCATCCTAATGTGAAGCTGTTTCTCCCAGAAAGCCAATACATATGTAATATACGTCTTAGTACAGTAAGTTGCTTTACATTTAGTAAGTACTTGCTGTACACTAAGAATTTTTGCTTGCACTACTCCCAGCCCATGTAGTCTCAAAGAGCCGTGTGAGCATGTGACCTTATTTTTCCAGCCATGAGAAGTGCTGACCAGTCTACCAGGAAACAACACCAAATTAATTAGCTTATTTGAATGCAGTTTTCTTATTTAATTACATTTATCCTTAGCAAAATATAAACTTAAAATGTCCCGGTTTCTTTGGGTAGCTCTGGGTACGGGCTTAGCAAACTAAAGCTCTACTTTTAGAAAAACCGATAAATGCCCCAGGAATTTTTTGTTTTTTTTTCTCAGTGCGAAATATAAAAAACTGCAACTCTATTGTTGTTGTATGAAAAAGAAACTGAATGCTTTTAAAAACATTGTTGCCACTGTTAATCTTGTTTCTGTGTCTCAGAGACGAACTTGCTGTCACATGGATATGTTCTGGAAGTATTGTTTCTCAGCTCTAACGGGCAGAGGACAAGACATGCGGCCAGCTTGGGTGACATCTTTGCAATCTATTGAACGATGTTTGTGGTTCTGTGGCCTTTAGTTCCCGTTATACATTTTTCATAAGGAAAAAGTGTTCTCCACCCCCAAAACTATTTTTGCGTAGTGTAGGGCAACCCAAGCCCACCCCCCAACCGCCATGTGCATTTGTTTAAAAAAAGCCCCAGAAATCGGGACTTTGGGGTCCCTGGTCTATTGCTACTACGTTTCCAGAATAATTCATAGAGAAAATTAGCACCCAATTTCACTCTTGCAGGTTCAAACAGATGTCTTTAAATCAAGATTTGTTCATTTATTGACATCATAGACACCAAGTTGAAAACGATCCATTGGACCCACCAACATAGATAATGAATTTGTAATGCAAGGGGTTGCAGGTTTTTTTTTTTTATTTTTTTGCTTTTAATCGTTTTAATTGGTAGATGAGTCAAAGCATTTAAAAAAAAACAGCATGAAAGCAGTGTAAAATTCCCTTTCAGCAAACTGATGTTATGGTACTGGTGTGACCTGCATGAGGCAAATGCCAATACTAAATGGATTGCTCATGCTGCCTGCTGGCATATATACTAAGGCCATAAAAATATACCGCCAGTTTCTGACATCTTTAACATTTTCAATACTATGTAAACTACTTAACATTTGTAGTGGCTTTCAGTTGCGCCTATGAAAAGTGATTTCAGAAGCATTTTTAATTTGATTTTATCTTTTACACATGACACATAGAGATAGTGTATGAGAGTAATTTTTGACACTTTGACATGATGATTCTAAGGGGATAGTATAGTAACTGCAATACAATGCATTTATATATGTTTTTTAATAAAAAAAGCAAGCCATGCTGGGAAATGGAATTCTAACAACCAACCACAGAAAGAAAATGTTTTTTTAAAAAACAGGAAACGAGTTACGAGTATGTAGACACAAGGCTTAAATGAGAAATCTCCCTCGGAGGGGTTCAACTCATTAACTGAATAAAATGAAACTGGTGCATTGTCAGAGAAAGAAAATCTGAAAGACAGCAATGACATTGACAGCTCATACTGAACAGGGTTTGGATGAAAAGTATCAGGTGGCTAGCCATTTTGTTTTCTTACTTTAAAAAGTGAAGATAAAATACCAAAGTGCATGTGGTAAATTATCCTCAGTTCCTATGTCGATGGGATTCTGTTTCAGTCGGTAAATAAAATAATAGATTTCTTCCTCAAGCTTTGGGCTTTAGATATGTAGACATAGATTAGGCATCAGGAACCAGAGCTAAATAAATTGATAAGCTAAACACACATATGAGGTTCACAGCTTGCCTGTCTGTGGAGGTGCCCGATCTGATTTTATTAAAAGCAGCTGACAATGAAATGCAGATATCAATAAATACCACAGTGCTCAGGATCTGAAGAAGGCATTTAATACCCAGCAATAAAAAACACAGTGCCACTCTTTAAACCCAAATGAATTTCATAACGTTTGATTCTGCAGTTTAAAACATATTGACATTATTCTCGTATAAGATTTTATTTTAAAAAAAATAACTATATTTGTCTCTGTGATTTTTTATAAAAAAACACCACAGCTCGCTTACTCACAATTGTACAAAAAATCTAATATATAAAACTTCAATAAGAATGGCCCATTCCAACCAGAAGCAGATGGGCCCATTACCGATAGACTGTCTATCGATATTAGGGACCAAATATTGACATATTCACCTTTACCTATTTTTTCTTTTACCTCCTCAGATAAATGGGAGCCCAATGGTGCTAATCCACAGAAAAGGCCTCTTTGAATGCCTCCTGATTTGTTGCTGTGTGTGCAGGCGGGAGTGTGGATGCCCCCCCTGTAGTTGTACTGGGGGTGTCTGCCCTTACTGCGGGTACCCCTGCTTTACTGAACATGGCTCTTAGCCTGGCCAACCATTCACCTTTATTTTCCGGGGCCCCCGCCGCTCCTCCCCAAGCCCCTGCACATGTTGACTCACTGTTATGAGTATTCAACAACTCGTTGTTGTCCATGGTGCCAATGGGGCTGGTCTGGCCTGTTGGTGAGCTGGTGCCCTTGCTGCCTTCTGGGGTTGCTGACTTGTTTCAGCACCATCCCTGCGTGTCGACCTGTAGGCATGCCTCGAGTTCCTCCTGCGATGTGCTCTCTTTGGCGAGCTGGAAGAATCCGAGCTGGTATATCTCCTTCTTACAGGTGTGCCCCTTCCTGACGCCCTGGAGTGGTGATAGGAGCACTCTCCTTCACTCCTATCTCTCCTAGCGGTTGCCTGCCTGTCATGGCTGGCCCTGTGCCTTCCCCTTCCTTTGCTAGGGGGAAGGAAGATGACTCCCTCCTAGTTCTCCTACCTTCTCTCCCTGTTTTTGTTCTCCTAATTGTTTGCTGTCTGCTGTCTCCTTCTCCCCTGATCACCTCTACTTCCTTCTAACTGATGGGGATCGTCTAACTGTTGATCGAGCATCTAATTTGCCTTCTTCCGCTGAGCTTTGTGCGGCTCCTCCTTGCACAGCTTGACCAGAATTTTCCCACATCTCAGCCACTATCATAAATTCGTCCAACGAGGGGTAAGGCCTAGAAGGCCCTGGCTCATTCACCCTCCTCTCAGCCCTGCCCTGAGCTACAGGCTTGTGGCCGCATGCCCTGACAGCTATTCCCCTTGTTTGGGTACTGCTCCTGGAAGGGGGTTGGGACCTCCTTGTTGGCCTAGCCTCTTGTTCGGGCCTACCAACTTGCCTTGTGGCTGGCCTAGCTTTTCTTGCCCTTTTTCTGGTGCATTGGAGCAGTTTGGTCTATAGGAACTGCTTTTGCAGTGGTCCAGTTCTGCCATCCTGCTCTCCTTCTAATTTGCCTTTTAGTGCTTAAAGCACGTTCCGGGCCAGTTGTAAATCTAAAATGGAACCGACCGACGCGCCGCCCCCCTTATATAGTCCGCGTGCGGGAGCGCGCCGTTCTGATTCACAAAGCATTACTGGGAATGGGTGCCGATACCGGAACCCCGCGGCTGGTGAGTCCTCTCACTTCAGTCAGGGGTAGTGTTGCTTAGACAGCACACTACCCCCCAATACCAAAGCTTTTAAATTTCTCTTTGAAATCTTTTTTAAATTAGTTTTTGCCAGTTGGCCAATGCCAATTCTCCAAAACCAAATTTCCAGTAAATGATATCAACTTTTGAGTACTTAAAAATAAATACAAAATATACTAAAAAATTAAAAAGGGAGTGAGTCATTTTTATGTGAGTTCTGCTTAGTTAAAAAATCTACCGTTTGCTTCCAAGTCTCCACTTTCCCTGCATCATTTTTATACTGCCCTAGGGTAGGGGTTTTGGAGGATTGCACCTACCCAACTCCTGAGATCGTTGTGTGGGTTAGAGTGAAATTTCTAGTTTAAGGACTAGGCCACACTATTGCGCTTGCGTTTGTCAGCGATGGCGCATTGAAATTGCGGCAATGCACCGAAAACGCACGTTTTTTGGGTGCGCTTGTGCTTGCTATTTGCATTCCCATTTTAATCGTAAAATTGCATGCGATGAAAAACCGCATGCCCATACGCAAACGCAACGAAATTGCGCATGAAAGTGCATGTGATTCCGTGTGCGATTGCGTTCAGTGTGGGCTGTGCCTAGGTACATTTCTAGCAATTTTCTTAACAAATTGGCTCCTACCTCCCCTTGAATTAATAAATACCACCTGCAGATACAATTTTTTTAGCCTTCCTTCAAGAAATATCTCACTTATTTTTGTTAAAATTTTCTTGAGACTGTGGGAGTTTCAAGAACAAGACGCGATTTTTGTTTTTTCAAATAATTCATGCTTTTCCCTACTTTAAGCGGCTAGGCCACAACCTCGTTTTTTGCATCACAGCCAACGGGTGCGATGCAATTGCGCATTGCGATTGCGATTTGCCTTTCCGCTTTTTATCGCATCGCAGTGTTTTTATTATATCTAAGAAAAAACACATGCGCAACGAACAACAAATCGCACATGCAAATCGCATGCAATTCCTGTGGATTTTCGTTCCGGCGCAGTTGGCGTGCCTGAACTTACAGAAAAAATATGTAAAATATGCTCTTAATACTAAGTTTGGTAAGTAATAAACAAAAGGATTAGTTTGGTTTATTCTTTCTTTATTGGGGATCTGACTAGTAATATAAAGGCTAATAATAACATGTGATTCAATTTATTTTTAAATGCCCAACATCAGTTTTTTAAAAAAAAGATCAGTTTGATTAACTGATCATATAGGAAAGAATGACCTAAATATGATCCATGATTACTTTTAATTTCGTTTAAAAGCCTTGCATAGGAAGAAAACTATTAGCATTTACAAATATGTATATTATACGGTAGACATTCATTGCCAGATTTATCGGTAGATCAGGGTATATTGTACATGGATAGATTAGCGGTACATTAATAGGTAGATTTAGCAGAACATGTAATGCGGTAGATTTAGCAGTACATAACACAGTATGGGGGACTACGTGATACATTAATACAGTAGAATTGCGATACATTAATACAGTAGATTAGCAGATAATTAATTTACAGGTAGACCTTAGCCGTACATTAATACGTAGACTTAAGCAGTACATTAATGACAGTTAGGATTAGCGGTACATAACGGTATTGATTAGCGGTACATTAACACGGTAGATTTAGCGGTACATTAATACGGTACATTAATACGGTTATATAAAAGTATTCTACAACAGCAGCTAATGTCACTACACCTTATAATGGTAATAAATAGGCATTTTTAGACTAGATTAACTTGTATTTTAGTTTACTTTTGAATAGAATAGTAATTTGTGTGTAATTTTTGCCTTTAAAACTGCAGGTCACTGAACAAGAAAGAGCTTCAGTGGTTTCAAAATATGACCTTATGTTTTAATGAATGGAAAGGTAAT
Organism: Hymenochirus boettgeri; assembly: GCA_019447015.1. Lineage (NCBI taxonomy): Eukaryota > Metazoa > Chordata > Amphibia > Anura > Pipidae > Hymenochirus > Hymenochirus boettgeri. The sequence goes on from CM033471.1 coordinate 147,405,109, forward strand.
ACTGTACTATGTTGCAAGTGCTACTTTGTGGTTATTTTCTCAGTGTTCTAGCCTTAAGGACAAGTGTAACATGCTTTCCAGGCAAGGTCTGTGTTTGTAAGCACAGTGGGTGACCTGAATCCTGGATCATAGAGCTACAGAAGCTTGTGTGGCGTTCCGTACCAATTTAAGAGAGACTATTGATATCAATGTAAGTATTTGATGAATTGCACAAATTCTGTATTTTTTTTTAAAAAAATAAAACAGACTAAATACCTGAAAACATATAGAAAAGAATTAGGTACTGTGAAAAATGAATGATTTCAGGATGTTTCTGAAAGCTTCCTTAATGAAGAGGAATTATATTGCCAGTATTTATATCCTAAAAGATTGCTTGGGAAAAGAGCCCCATCTTTGCATATTCTGTATAGTACTTGTATGTAGCAATCAATGTTTGTATGCACACAGATGTATTCATATAGATAGAGGCTGAACGTACCAGGATTCAAAAAAGAAAACACTCCAACATTTAGCTCAGCATTTTTAAAAATTCTTTATGAGAACATGCCTTATACGTTTTGAACCTATGTTGGTCCTAATCATAGGCATACAGTGCTTAGATGGCAGCCTGTCTGTTCTCAATAAAGGATTTTTTATTTGCATGAGAAATGGTTGTAGGAGTTTCCTGTTTGTGGAGACCACCCAGGCCAACGGATTTCCCGGTAAGGTGATATATTGTTACCGCTAATGAACTGCAATTATGGGACTGAGACATACATAGGGTGAAAGGTTCGGGCCTGTGCACCCGACCATGTGTATATTTAAGTAAGCATTTATCCGTGCATCATTCATTAGTTACACACAGAGTAGCGCCACACTATATGTATTGCTCACAAATGTGTATGCACACATAGAGAAAAAATAAAGAAAAACATATAGTGTATGCTTTTTTATTTATTTTAAAAACATATTGTGGGAGATTTACCCAGAGCTGTTATTGCCTTCCGATTTTAATACCAAATTGCCACCAGTGGGTTAAATTCAGGATTTCAGTTTTAAAAGGAAACTGTGGTCACCAATATTCCAGACTAGTAAGAATTATATAAAAATCCTTCATCACACCTTACAAAATTAAAACTGAAATCACATCTCTAGATAAAATTTGTAAGAAGTTATGCTGGAAAGGTTCACCAATTTACTTCCTGTTTTCAACCATGTTACCAGCATGCAGTCATGTGACCAGCCTGTCTGCATTAATAGGCCCCCCTTCTCAACGTTTCTTTCCCCCCAGGTACTTCCTGTTTTCCCAAGCAATAAGTCTTTCTTTGGTGAGCATTGCTTCTCCCCCGGGCAGATGGGCGGGGGGCAGAGGTGAGGTGATGTCTGTCAACCGACAGGAATAAGAAGTTTCAACATTCACCCCAATATAATTTCTCACAGACTGAAGCCAGAGATGTGATTGTCGGCTCATTATAAAGGAAATACTGCAAGCTTTCATTTAGCTCTAACTTGTTTGGAGACCACAGTTGCCCCTTTAATGCAGTTAAGTGGTCTTTGACATTTTATTAAATTTCCCAGATACTGCAAACTTGTGGCAGGACACCACTAAACAAAACAAATAAAAGTACAAGTAGATCCTCAATCCCTTTGCTACATTATGTATCATTTTCAGTAACATTGGAATTTCTAATTACTAAGGATATCCAAACATTTCTTGTAATTACTGCCTGTATCTGCCAAAGCTTTCTCTTTAGAGAACATATTCCATCCTTGCTACGGACATATATTAAAATAATGTAAAAAATGAATTTTAAAAATAAATAATTTAAAATCGATCTTTGCTTGTATAATTATGGCATTGTTCTCTGGACTATATAAAAAGATGCTTTGTAAATGTAGTAGACTAAAACTTGCCAGATGGATAACAAATGAATTATTTAATGTGCTGTTCAATCTTACATATACTATTTGTTATATATAACAAAAATGCACACAAATAGTTAACAGGCTGGGCTTTATTGGCTTTTTCAGTTAAACAATAAACCATGACATGCAAAAAGATAACCTTTAATTTAATGACTATAAGGTCCTCTCTAATCCAATGTTTCCCTTGTTAATCATTACATAGATAGATTTATAATTAAATAAAATCCATTTTCATTTTGTTAATTTGATGACATTTTGCAAATTTCTTTATTTCTGTTGTAAACTGCACTGTTATTAACATATCAATATTATTTTTAAATTCATCAGGATAAAGTGATAAACAGTTGTCATAACATAATAAAATTGATATGCTGATAGTAATGTACCTAGGACTTGTCTTGGATCTAAACATTCTAAACTCACACACCTATTGTGTGGCTTAAGCAGATAACTGCAAGAGGGTGCACAGGGCTCCCAAATGTCACCCCAGAAGCCATCACAAGCCTATTCAAGGACGTTTGAAAAAAAAAAAAATCTTGACTTTTAAGTCAAATAAAGGCAATTAAGGCAAATATCTATCATTATAGGACAACTATACTGTAAACATTTACTTTTAAATATGAAAAAATCCCTGGAGTAGGGAGGTATAGATTGATATTTCCACCTCGCAATTGTTTCGTTACGGAGCTACAGCCTGTTTTTTAATACAGGCCTTTACTTATAAAGATAGTGGTGAAGCACTCAGGAAGCCATTGCAGAGGCAGTTTTTTCATGCTGTGCTCCTCCTAAAAATAATATTGGGAGGGTAGAAAGTAACAATCCTACCTCCCTGCCCAGGTACTTTCAGTTTAAAGTTTTTGAAAAAATATTTTATTCCACTATAAGTTCTCATTAAATTTGTGCAGCTGGTGGTAATCAAAAATGGAAGTTTTTCAAAAGCCTCAAATGGCAATATTAAATCCCCAGAGAACATTTGGGGCTCTCCATAAATAGTGATCTTAAGGCCGTATTTATAAACTTTTAAATAATTTATAAAATTAACTTATAAAGTTAGTTAAATTTCGATCGCGGGGTCGTAAAATTTACGATTGCGAACGTACATTTACGACTGAACGTTCGATCGTAGCAATACCGTGCGGTAGTAAACTACCGCAATAGTATTCTATGGGGATGTAAATCTACGATTTCGTTATCGTAGATTACGATCGGTATGGTTATGGTAAAGATGACTGGTATCGATTAATCTCCGATCAGTTAAACGATCGTTATTTATGATACGATCGTTAAAGGATGTATCGCTTAGAAAGTGATACCACGGCTTTATAAATATGGCCTTAGTGCTGTATTTTAACTTTGATGAATTCCAAAAAATAGTCTGCTCCAGTCTAGTAGTCAGCTTTCCAGCCAGTTCATTAGCCAACATTGATTCTTTATATATTTGTGTTTATAGAGGGTGGCAAAGGAGCTATGGTTTCTCTTAGACAATACTTTAGAGAGAGCTATATACATTCCAGCCCAGTTCCCTTACCATTAAAAGTATTCATGGAAGGGGCGGAAAACTTATACCAAAAATATTTGGATATGGTACATGTCCATGTCCAACATTGCTATTAGCCTTCGAAATAAAGTATGCTAATTAAAAAATAATTCTGCTCCTTATACAAATACTTCTAATCCCTACCCACCAGAAAAGGGAGAGCACAATGCAGGTCATATTAATAGGAAAAGGTTGGTTTGCAAGATAAATGGTTTCTTCCTTGTAAGTAAGTAACAAAATTGAGATATCAGCTTACAATGTATCAATGTTGCTGTGCCTATTTTGAGTCGTGACCCACCAAACCTCTGGCAATATAGCCTAGACTACAGTGCCACTGTAGAAAAATCATCTGAATGTTGTAAGTGGTCTAATACCACAGGGACCAGTGCCAGGCCATAGAAGAATGTCTTCCATAACTTCCCCAGCTAAAGACTGTCTGTACTTACACGTCTTTAAAATAGTTTATTATGCGCAGACTGTAGCTTAAAAACTGATTGCTCTGCTCTAAAACAAGCACCATCATCCCTACTGAAAGGGCTGTAGGACAACAGAAAAAGTTTTCCCAGTTCTCCAAAAACCCAAACCTCGCCCTCTTAGCCCACACATTAAAACACCTTAAAGGGTAACTGTGGTCTCATCGTGGTTATTTCATTTACCTTCAAAATAAAAAAACAAAAATCCATATCTATAGATAAAATGTGTGAAAAGTTATACTGGAAAGGTTCAGCATTTTATTCCTGCTTGAACACTTCCTGTTTTGAGTCATGTGACCAGTTGTGTAGTTATGTGAACAGCCTCTGCCTGCAATAATAGGCTCCCCTTTCAACTGTCATTTTTTCCCCAGGTACTTCCTGATTTCCCCAGCATTAAATCTCAAATGAGCATGCTTCTCCCACCGGGGCGGAGGATTGGCAGAGGTCAGGTGATGTCACTCAACCTACTGGTAGCAGGAAGTTTGAAAATTCACCCCAATATCATTTCTCACAGGCTAAAGCCAGAGATGAGGTATCAGCTCATTATAAAGGAAATAATGCAGGCTTCCATTTATCCTAACTTGTTTAAGGACCACAGTGTGTCCTTAAGCTTAACTCTATTTTTTCCTTAACTGCACATGCTGCGGCCAGAATTCTGTAAATACTACCGGATGCACTGCTTTTAACTTGACCATCCAAGGTTTTCATCTCCCTGTAGCTTGTCATTGGCACGATGTGAACCAGGTCCTCTAGGTCACTCCCAGCCCCACTCATTAATCTGTCTACACAATCCACCACATGCCAAAACCTTGGCATCAGATAGGCAAAACACTTTTCAGTATGTAGGGTCTTGGGGCAGACACCCTATTACTTATCAATATAGAATAATCCTCACCACTACTACCTGCCTAGTCTTTTGGTACTAGATTCTCCCTCTCTTGTATTAGAGAGTGCTGTCCCCTGGATGCTTATGGGATCTGCCTACTAAATACATGCTACTTATGAACTGTCCTCTCCGCTTCTTTGCTAAATGGAAAAATTGTTTAAAATGGACTAGCTAGGAAGAAGTGAACCTACTTTCTTGGGTGACCCTTACAAAACTACCTTCCTTCTCCCCCTTATCCATCCATTTTCACCGTCCTAGTTTACTGGTCCCTGCAATTGTAAATAGTAAAGGGATTTTGGATAAAAGTTTTTACATACATATTTTTGTTTTTATCTTTTACATGGCATACAAATTCTGGAAATTAATTAGAAGGCAACTGTTTCACTGAAAATGGCCATTTATAAGATTGTAGGTAATACTGAAACAAATTGGGCACAAAACATGCAGTCTTCTGTCCAATGCAGGTTTCATGGGACAAGAAATAAAAAGCTAAAGGGGATCAAATATTATTTAGTAAGACATAAACCACACACCATTGCCTCTCCTTTTCTTGTCATGAATTTTACTAACATATGATAATCCCTTGACATAAATACAGGGTTTTAGAGTGCCATCAGCAGTGGCAAATTAAAAATTAGGTTTATATAAGTTACTCCCTTAAATAGAATTCATATTCTGGGTCTTGAGCCATCGAAAATCCATATAGATTTTTCCAAAACATTGTGGGAAGTGGAAACCTTTCACAATGGAAATTGTTAAAGGGACACTAAAACTCCCTTGTTAAACACACACTAAACATGGGTACACACACTAACGATAAAGCCCACGATACAGTAGGATCCGACGGTATCGGTGGCTTATCATATGTGGTGCGCTCGTTTCCCGAACGATCGCGGTGGTCGGCCGAACGCTCGTTCGGGAGAAGGCCGCAAATTTCCATCGGCCGCCGCTAGACTCCCTATAGAGGAGTCTAGCACGGCCGATGGAAAACACACAGTCCCGAGCGTTCTCTTATGAAGTTCATAGGGGAGAACGCTGGGACTGTGTGTATGCAGATCTTTGAAAGATGGCACAAGGATCTTGCAGATCCTGTCTGTCATCTTTCAGAAATCTGTGCTGTGTGTACCAGCTATAGTCCATAAAATAAACTATTTGCATTCGTTTTCATTATTCACAGGGAGGGTGAGACCTATTCTCACATCAAGGCTGAATATTAGGACGCTAGGGGGCACCTGGAATTACCTTACCGCCAGCTCCTCGTGCAAGACGCCCCTTCACTGATAGCTGCTCGTCCTGATCCACGCGCCCTATTTTAGGTACATGTGCGCCAATACAAAAAGATAGTTAGGTGCTGAGAGCGGGGAGTAGGGAGAGAACAGTGTCAGTGAGAAGAGTGGTTGCAAGTGGGGCCGGTAAGGTAAGTTCCAGGTCCCCGAGCATCATATATCACAACGGAGGGGAGAGAAATAAGCGTTCTTACCTCCCTGGGAATAATAGAAACGAATGGCAAATAGTGATTTTAGGATTTAGTGTTCCTTTTAAAACAAAACCCTAGACATTTGCAGTACATCCTTAAAATGGAGTTGTAAATTCCTATTAATATATTGGGTACAGGTCTGATTTTAAGTTAGTGTGTGTGTGTGTGTGTTTGTGTGTTAAATAGTGTTAGTCTTGTAACAAATTATAAATATCAATTATGATGATCTGTTCTGGGTTTTGCCATATTCAGATGGCATCAGCTTCTTGGCCTTAGGCTCAGGTATGGTGTAGAGTACTATAAAATGTATTCATGAATAGGAAGTCTGAATTCTAAAACAATGTGTACCCTGTCTTACTGTGGTTATAAAATTATTAAATAACTATTAAAAACATGCTCCAGTAATAAATCTGATGAGTAAGGAATGGTTTATATTACAATAACCTTTCCAGCCTTGGCATAATGGGACTTCAGAGAACAGCTGGTTTGTGCACAAGTTATGCTTAGTCAGTCTAACATCTAATGCTCTTGTGTATGAGATATAAAGGAAAATGTCCAACATTGTACTAATCAAACGTTTATTACAATAACCAAAATGTGCTTCTTTCTTAAAGGGAATCTCTATATTTTGTTGAGTTTTTCTACTTCTAAGTAAACTACAGTACTTGTATCGATTGTGTTTATTTTCAGGTGTGCTGTAAATTAAGTGTATGGAGCGTAGGGTACTTAAGTTATACTAATGACAAATGTTTCAGTGTGTAAAGAGAGGGAATGTTTAGTAATGCTTACTGACACAAACACCTATGGAAACACTTTAGGAGCAATATGAGGTTTGATTTGTAGCCACTATGTGATGATTCTTAATTACCTGCCAGCAACCCGACTGTTATTTTTATCGTTTTGTACATACTACTAATGATAGTTTCTCTTTCCATTCTTGGAAAATGTACATATATTCACCTCCTTGCTCAATGAGCTCTGTATAGCATGAGCGGCATTGCAGAGAATGAAAGCAGTCATTGGTACCTGTGCAAGCAGTCACAGCCTTGACTAACTGCATAGGGGAGTCAGCTAACTCTGCCAGATGGGAATAATAATTAATAAACCTTAAATATTTATAACAAATTCATATATAAGCTAGTTTTAAAGGAGGACATGCCATTTGATATTACTTCAAAACACATTGCTTAAAAAATCCAACAATGATAAAAAAAAAAATGAGATTCTATCAAATAGTTTGTTTAGAAGAGAGAAGAAACAGGAATTATAAGGGAAAAAAAAAGGTTTCTCATTTTGCTATAAATCTGAACCGTCATTGCATTGTTGTTATATATATATGTGCCTGTTATAAAGTACATATAATGTTATACATTATTTAAAATATTTTTGTTTTTTTAGTACACTTTTTTTAATAGCCCTTGGACTCACTAATACCTTCCGGCCTATACACCACGATTACCCTCCTAAACACTGGCTTTAAATCTGAGTTTAGTATTGTCTTGTTTTTCTAGATTAAAGTTGAGAAACAGATTGTCATTGTTGCAGAAACTCCCACCCTCAAAGAAAGAATATTCCCGTTACCGTATGTGTTTTTAGCCATCCTTTGCCTCTGAGTATATTCTGTATGCCTGCTATGCTTCTGGATGCTCATGGAAATAAGCAATAAGACATGGCTTGACTTCTTGGTAAATGTGAGGTGGCCATTTTGAAATTGACATCATTTTCTAGTGGGCTTTTCATGGTTTTGATGGTTTTACAATGCAAGTCTTCTTAGATTTGCGTTAAGTTTTCGCTGCGATACTTGTCGCTTCTTTATCCGCGCGCCAACCGTTCCCTTTTTCTCGAGCCGCGAAGTGTGTTTTTTTCGCTTTTTATAAATAAGGTGAAACAAAGCCCCAAATGGCGGCTATTTTCGCTGCGCTTGTGTGCCGCTAATTATTGGCGAGAGAAAAAGGACAATCCTTTATAAAATACCCCTAAGTCTGAGAATGCTCAGAAGAGGCAGATAGGTGATCGTAGCATTAGTATCGACTGTGATGTCCAAATGCTCATAATCCATAACTGACAGTTGATAACTGGAAGAAACCGGAAGCCAAAAAAAAGGGCAAAGCCATTGTGCGGATTTCAGGTTAGACTTAAATTTCAGATTTCAAACTATTACCGTTAGAGTTTTAAGGGGGTAATTTACCTGTATATAAGTACTTAATTTGAGGGCTGGACTTTTAAAGGGACATGTCCAATCCAAAATATAATTAAACCCACTACTGGCCACACTGTGTCAGTGTTGAATAAATCCTAGCTTACCTCCCTGCCAAAGGGCATTTGTCCTGCATTGTCTCTCTGCAAAGTCCTAAAAAGTGAAAGAGCAGGAGCCTGGCTGTGTCCATAAGGGGACTTTACCATCCTCTGGGAGAAGTCTGTCATGCCAGTGAAGACCCCCCCTCCCTCAGTTTTTCTCTCCTTTTCCTAAACGCTTAAACCCTTTTCCTGTAGTGTAGTGGTCCTTTATCCCACCACCAACCGCTATGTTTATTTGTTAAAAAAGATCCAACATACTAACTTCCTTGATTCCCCCAAGCATTCTGTAATTGCCGGCAGCCACGTTAGTGACATGGCTGCCTCTTAGCTAATCAGGGACCGGTTGGTCCCCTGCTGCAGTCCAGCAAGCAGGGGCCAAGATTACAGCGCCTGGGGAAATCAAGGAAAGTATAAGTGAATGTTAGGATCATTTTTTATCAAATTAAACACAGAGTGGACATCCCTTTAAGGTACTTTGCAGTCATGCAGAGTCACGTTGTAATCTGGCAATGAAAAGGCTAACTGGAAAGCCTTCTGTATTGTCTGGATATCAGAGTAGGAGAAAAAACATTCAAAGATGATCAATGCCCATCTAATACACACAGCGTCATGGCTATGTGTATATAATTGCTGTACCCCAAGAGGACTCTAGGTGGTCTATTTAGTTATTAGTTCGTTTTCAACTTTCTCGCCACACTTTACCACAATTTTCAAGCTACTTATTTTTATTTATTTTTGTCAAAATTATCTAAGGCACAGATTATAAGCAGCTGTAAAGATGCAATCTGAACCGTCAAAAATTGTCAGAAGTCTACAGAAACATTTTTTTCAAATGTGACATCTTATTGCACATTGCTGCAATAAGGGAGGGAACAAGCTTATTAGAATGTCTTCTAGTGTCAGCTTGTAGACTGCGAAAGAGAAGTGGGGAACGTCGGCCAGCAATCGGAAAATGTTCGGTATAGTTAAGTAGGAAGTTGCACAGAGAGGTATAAGGACACCCCCTAGGTGGTTTTATTTTAAAAAATGGGTTTATTTTAAGGCCCAAAACATGAAGTTTGAGCTGAGGGAAAGTATAGCCTGTCCTTTAAGAGATACAATATTGCAAATCATTTTAGAATTTAACTTTTAGTTTCTCTAAAGATTTATCCAATGTTTCCCAAAAAGTTATTGGTCACATATCCTTTGGGGCCTTAAGGGATTTCGCAGCACGAATAATGAGACCCAACTCCCTGTCCTAATAAAAAGGGACTTGTTGGGGGGTCCATGCAGCTCGAAACCCGGACACTCCTGGTCCTTAAAAAGGACCTTTTCAAGTTCTTGACGTCACCAGCATAGTATAAATAGTTATAGATGAGGTTGAATTAAATAAATACGCCATCCAGTACAACCTACTCAGCCAAAATACCCACCATTGCCGCCTATTGTTCCCGGAGAAAGTGAAAAAAACCCCACCAGAATTCATGAAGGGGAAAAAAAAATCCTTCCTGACTCAAGTGGCAATCAAAAATATCACGGACAAACCACTTTAGTATCAATACCAGTAACATTCTTGTTGCAGAAACTTATCCAGCTTTCTTTTCCCAGCAAACCTTTTGAAAATGCCATAACCAACGTCCAATGACATTCATGTTTTTGAATTTAATTACCCTTTAAAAAAAGGCTTATGGTAGAATTAATCTCAAGAAAATAATAATAATAATAATGTAAATAAACAGTGATGAGAAATAGAAAAAACTCTGGGATGTCTCTCTCAAGCCAAATAATGGATGTGAAGGATTAAATGTGGAACAGGGTCTGGATGTCAAAATTTGCGGCACTTGTAGAAGCCTGGTGCCTTATGGGAAGACATCATATCCCTTTGGCCAGGAGGATAACCCTGGCCAGGTACTGCTGGATTCCCAAAATTCTTGCCTTTTTTATTGCTATTTTATGAAACACATGCCTCTTCGGGACTTATGGGGGAGATTTTTGGAGATGAGATTTTAATATTACTAAAATAAGGGCTAAAAAGCTATGTTATGTTAAGGGCGACATCTTAATCTTCTCCTTTAATCCTACTATTCATTGTCTCCATGTTTCCAAAGTTCTTCTTTGTCTTTGTGAGCACCAACTCTATGCCAAGCTTGAAAAATGCACTTTTGAGGTCACAACTGTTCAGTTCCTTGGTCTGGTTATCTCTCAGGAGGGAATTTCTATGGATACCGCTAAGGCATTGTCTATCTTAGATTGGCAAGCGCCTTCTTGTAGAAAAAAAGTCCAACATTTCCTGGGGTTCGTTAACTTTTACCAAAAGTCTGTTAAGAACATTTCTAAATTTGTTTTTCCTATCACAAATCTGACCAAGAAAACAATTATATTTCAATGGACTCCAGAAGCCCAAAATGTATTTTGTCTCTCTTAAGCAAAAATTCACCTCAGCACCCATCCTAGTCCACCCTGATCCAACTAAACCATTCATCATGGAAGTCGATGCCTTAAATGTTGCAGTAGGAGCCATTCTTTCCAAGAGGTCCAGAGAAAAAAGATCTCCTTTATCCAGTTGCTTTCTTCTCCCGGAAATTGTAACCCACAGAGAGGAACTATGATGTCGCTGGTAAAGAACTATTCTCCATTAAAGCTGTATACGAAGAGTATTGTTACCCAATTCACCCAATTTTGGTCTATACAAACCATAAGAATTTAGAGCATCCCAGAACAGCTCAACGGTTAAAACCCAGACAAGCTAGATGGGCGCTGTTCTTTGCCCATTTTAATTTTCATATAACATACTGCCCTGGTTCAAAGATTAGAAAACCTGACACTCTTTTCTGGATGTTTCCTTTTGATTTTTCTGAAGATCATACTCCTGAAACTATTCTCAATCAGCACCGTTTCCTTCTTATGGAGTCTGACATCCTTGGCTGTATCCAATCTAGCTGTTTCTCCTTCTGTTCAGACTTGAGATGGCCTTCTATTCTATAAAGATAAGATCTTTGTCCCCAAAAAAACCTTCATCGGCAAGTGCTACAGATGACCCACAATCATCCTCTTGCAAGACACTTTGGTTCCAAACAAACTTTTGAATTTACCTCACTGACATTTCTGGTGGCCAAACCTGCACAAGGACTGTAAAGATTATGTTCTTATTTGTGGCACTTGTTTAGGAAACAAGTCTCTGCACGGTAAACCTCCTGGATTACTTCTGCCCTTATCCCTTCCTAGGCATCTGTGAAGCCATGTTTCTGTTCACTTTAGTGCTTGCACCAAAGGGAGTTCGACAATATACTAGTGGTGATGGACAGATTTTCTAAGATGGCGCACTTTATTCCTCTTGCTGGGCTTCCATCTTCCTCGGAATTATCATCAGTTTTCTTTAGAGAGGTTATTACACTTCATGGAATCCCCAATGAAATAACCTCTGACCGCGGCTCACAGTTTATCTCAAAGTTCTGGAATAACCTTTGTAAAAACCTTCAAATCAAACTTTGCCACTCTTCAGCATACCATCCCAGTCCAATGGCCAAACAGAGAGGACGAATCAGACCTATATTTGATGTTTCTCAACTGCTGTGATAATTGGCCTTCTCTACTCCCAGTAGCAGAGTTTGCCAAGAACAACTCTGTCCATTCATCTATTTTGTTTACTATATATACTCGAGTATAAGCTGACCTGAGTATAAGCTGAGGTACCTATATTTACCTGAAAAATTAGTAACAACTGATTGACTCGAGTATAAGATGAGGGTAGAATTTATCACCACTACTGCAAACCTGTAATTAGTTAAACTGATTAGAAAATTAACATGAATAAAGAGTAGGTCCAAGTATTTATTTTCAAATAAAAACAACCTGTTCTGTAGTCACGATATGCATTATAAGCAACATAGGGTACCACAAACATACCGGTACTCACAAAATTATGTACATATACCGGTACATACTGTAACAATGGTAAACAAGCACTGTAATTGGGTGACGGGCTTAGCAAAAGAAAGTATGGTAAATATTTTAACTGGGAAAACTTTTTACTGAATCAAAGCAATATGAAACATACTGTATTTAAAATTCTTCAAAGTCGGATTTCTCATCATCAGTTTGTCCAAATAGTGCCTCAAATTGTGCTGGTGTAATGTCATCTGCATCAATATCTCCATCTCCTTCATCGCTGCTGCTGTGCTGATACAAACCATCCTCTTTACTACTATCCATGGCATTACTTATTCCCCAAGCACATTAGATGATGTCTTCTGGAATGTCCTCCCATGCACCTCGTACCCACTTTGCTACCAATTCTATATCAGGCTTCATAAGATTTCCACATTTTGTCAATTGGGGATGACCAGATGACATCCATTCATGCCATATTTTTCGCACACAGTCTTTAAAAGGTTTGTTTATAGATGCATCCAGGGGCTGTAAAACAGATGTAAGCCTACCTGGAATAGCCATTTTTTTTGACATGTTCAAATATATGGGCTCTAAACATATCCCAAACTAGCAGTGAGGCTTTTTAAAAAAGGCTACTCCTGGTCGTCCATTCCAGATTTCTTCTAGCCATTTTTCTGTTCCTTGTTCATCTATCCAGCCTTTAACACGTGGACAGACAGTAATTTACAAAGGGAATTCTTAGGCAAGGTCTTTGTTTTAGTGAACAGTTTTTTCTCCCAAGGATACCATGGTTCTGTTTCTGTCTCATCCATATTCCCTATATTTCCGAGGTCATAATTATGAAAAATTCTTTGTTTTATAATGAATTTATGGAATTAAATAATCTTTTCTTCAAGATTTTGTGACAGCTTTTGTAAAATCTTTGTTCACTGTTGCAAACAAAGGCCAGACCTATTCACGAAGCAGGTATGCAACAAATTTTTCAATACCTTCGGTTTTAATTTGCTCATCTTTAGCCATTTGAAGGGCACGTAATCGAATTGCCATGCATGTTATTCAGTATCCATTTAAATGCCGTTCCACAACCCATTTATGCAAGTAAGTCCCTAGAGCCCCATGTTAAACCCACGGCAAGTCTTTTTTGACTTCATCTTCTCCAATTCTGACTTCATTTTTTGCCAATCTCACACCTGTTTTTTTGTCAACGCCAAATTCTTGGCCTGTAATGGAATTATTGCTTTCTTCTGCTCTTGGCACAACCTTTAAGTTTAAAGCCATCATCGAATGATCTGCATTTTTGTTTTCTTGCGTGACCAACCATTTCTAACAGATTAAAAAACACAGAAGAACCAGTAATAAAACTTGAACCCCATACCTTAAGAGCAGAATTAACCCCCACTCATACATTAAGAGAACAGTCCATGCTAAAACAAGCCCAGCAGTAGTAGTAGGTTTGGACAGGGGTCCATATTTGAATATTGGAATGCTGGGAAATAAAACACTTCAACTCTAGATTTACAGGTAATAAACCCAGGGAAAAGGACCTATCAGTCTAGGTTCTTATTCTAGGTAGTCATTATTGGAAGGGGTGGACCTGGGAGTACTGTTCTTTAATAATTTAAACTAATTTAACATAGATACTATTATATGGTGATTTATTTAGATTTTTTGGCATACACAGTAACTTTATGTTGGAGACGCATAAATGGCTAGAATAAATTATAAATAAACCTAGAATGCATGTTGGGCTTGAAAATAATGTGTACAAAAGCATAATTTGCTTTATATAAGAAGGCAAAGAAAAAGTTAATAACTCAGTTTTCCTTGCTTCATTGTGCTCAGCACCGCTTTTTTATGCACCGTTTATTGTCAGTGAAACAATTAAGTGCATTTTGTACTTGCTCTCCCTTTAGTGGAATACATCCTGTATGAGATCATCCACTTTCCATACTGGCTGTTGTTTCCAGCTAGCATTATCATACCTGATAGGCTGGATGTAGAGGATTAATGAGGAGATCAAGAGGATTAAGGGAACTAGCAATGGTTCAATGGCAGACTAAATCAAAGGCACAAGCCTCAAAAAGAATTGTTTTTACAGAAGCTAGAAAAGAAAGACAGCGTAAATAATTATACAGTAACAACCATAAAAAATACTAAGTAATATCGGTCACTTAAAAAGCAATGTCTTTAAAAAACAAAAATAAACACTTAGGCTTCGGCCCCATAGGTAACATTAATGTGATCTTATTTGATGCAGCATGCTCACATTATCATTAAAATAACACAAAGGCTGAATCAAACCTTCATGAAAGAATGCCCAAGTTGACATTTATTGAATTACTTAAAACCATTTAAAGCATCCTGATGACTGCCCTCCTACTTGAACACAAGAGTTTCTCACACCCAGAAACTAATATGTTGTCTATACTATTTTAAATATAAAAGGCTATTTATTTTTATGCAGACAGAAACAATATTAGAAAAAGATAATTTAAAAAACAAACAAAGCAAAAAAAAAAGCAGGGCTTGTTGAAAGGTGTCCCCGGGAGAGAGCCAGTGCAAAATATTTTTGCCAGCCTAATTAACATTTTTGTTGCATCGTACAATTTTTTTTAAAATTAAATATAGGTAATTATGTGTTGTTCTATGCAGCACTGATTATATCCAAATACTATTAAAATATACTCTATAAACTAGGGGTGAGCGACATGCCCCAGATTGCGGACCACACTAGCAGCACCCCAGACACTTACTAGAACTCAGCGCTAGGTTCTGCCCCCGATTGCAATGGTTTGGACACCAAGAAGGTATGTATTTCTGTAATTTGAAAAGGGTTGGGGATAGCTCTGCTTCACCTCAGCTCAATTAAACCAAGGAAGCAGCTCTGATAAGTAATGAAATGTCTTCAATTACTAATTAAATTTAGTTGAATTAAATGTATTATTATTTAAGGTAAGTTATACTGAGCAGTTTAAGCTATTCAGATTGGTGATGAGAGAGAGGCTACCTTGCCCACAAAAAATCCCAGTCTGAGGGGTGCAACTTTAATCCACCAGTGAAATACCAGGGGCATTTCTAGAGCTTTTGTAACCTGAACCAAAGATTTAAAGCTGCCCCTGTATCTTCATGTGATGGGCCAAGCTTGTGGAGGTGGGCATGGCTTGTTGAGGTGGGGGGCAAGCTAACACTGGCTGGTGAAGTGGAGGGATAACTTAACACTGGATGGTGAACTGGAGGGCAGACTTAACACTGACTGTTGAACTGGTAAATATAATAATAATAATATAATAACAATAATAATAATAATAATATAAATGCCCAAAACACAGACTGGTAAATATAAGATGCCCACACAGACTTGTAAATATAAGATACCCAGTCCACAGGCACTTACATAAATATAAGATGTGCCCACGTAGACTGGTAAAGAGATGTCCCCATGCCCAGCCCACATGGACTTGTAAATAAGATGTGCCCACATAGAAGTAGTTAACACCACCAGCAGCATGAATAATCTCTTCAGACTCCTGCATGCACCCTCGCCAGTGCCTGTTTTTGTCTTCAGCCTGAAATTGAATGCTCCCTTTCTTGTGGACCACATGACTAAACTTTTTAGTTTGCTTTATGGTAGGTATGCCACTGCTGCCTGACCACAATGATGCAGGCAATTTATTGAACTGCATTAACAAACCATTACAAGACTGATTGTATGGCGATGCTACTCACCATTTAATACCATTTGTTTATACCAATATGAACCAATTTTGTAAATTCACATACTGTTATATAAGAAAGACCAAACTTCAAGTGTTGGATGAATTAATGGCCACAGCTTTTATGACTAATTTGCATAATTAATATAATTTACATAATCACCATGGTCCTGCAAACTTGAATAACCGAGGTTGCCATGGTTCCTTAACTTCCTTGTTTGAATGCCAGCCTCCTGTTAGGGAGGGCATGTAAACTGCCACCAATTCTGTTTGCAAGGACCCCACCGTCACTAGGGGTCGTTATAAGCCTATACATGACCCCTTCATTGCTCAGTAGATAAAGGAATGCCCAATTATCCACACCATGGTTTTTTTTTTGTTCCTGCATAGAAACCTCATTTAATTGACTAGGTTTGGGCGTATATAATGCGCCACACAGTCTGAGCGTCATCTAGCTATCTGTCTTACTTGCTCATTAGAGAACCTTAAACCGCTAGCTTTTGTAGCAGCACCTATCCGGAAGGAGTGGGTACCAAATTCCTTAGGATTTAGCCCTAAGCATTCTAAGGCCGACTTTAGGACTGCTTCAAATTAAAATTTAGTCAGCGGAGATCCATCTGCATGAATGTATAGTTGGTTTCCTTCACCCCTTATCTGGAGAAACCTTTTGAGATTAGCTACTGGGCAGCAAAGGGGATTGAGGGGAAATAAGGAAAAACACATGCCGATACCAAATATGTCCGTCTTAGACTTCTGGATTCAAACTTGTACCAGTGATTTGCTAAGCGTTACATCTTCCTTACTAAGGCCCACTGGCTTTGAGTGGCTCACTCTTATCTGCTCTCTAATCCGTAGAGCTCCAAAAAATGCTAGTACAGAGCTTGCTCTGAATATTGCACTGAATAATCAAAGCTATCTTTACATACCTGTTCTAATGCTAACATAAGCGGGATAGTAGGATGAAGGAGATTGGTCTCCTGGAGTCTTTTGACTTGTATTTCCTTTTTCAGCCTCTCAGGATGGTTAAAATTATGAATTCCTTGGTGAAATCCTTCTAACCCCAAAGTTTGAAGAAAAAGGAAACACCAGCCATCCTACGCAGTGCCACCACGGCTGAACAGCCTTGACTACGAAGTAGAGAACGGTATGTTAAAGTACAGTTTAAACAGACTTGATCATCCCTCCACTGTTTTCCTTTTGCCACTTCCATCCATTCCCCCCAGCCTTACCATGAATAGCCCACGTAGACCGAGCCCTCGGATTTTGAGTCAAACTGGGTAGATCTCCTCCAAGATTATCCAGAGGTCTGTGATAAAGCGTCAGCTGTTTTGTAATGAATACCCGGGGTGTGTTTAGCTTTGAACCAGATATTAAACTCAAGGCAGAGAAAAACTAGGTGACGAAGTAACGCCAGAACTGTCAGGGAAGAGGAAGAGAAGTTGTTAATGGCCTGAACTACACTCATGTTGTCAGACCAAAAACATATCCTCTTGTTCCTCGTTGCCTTGCCCATATTTGCCCCATATTTCTACTGCTGCAACTATGGGAAACAATTCAAGCAAAGTTAAGTTTTTACACCAGCCTCTTAATGTCCAGCTCTCTTGCCATGTACCTGCACTCCATTCCTTCCTGAAAATTGCACCAAAACCAATTGCACCTGATGCGTCAGTATATAGATCTAAATCTTCATTAGAGGATTTAGAGAACTTCCATGTGTGGCCATTATACGTGTTCAAGAATGTCTTCCACGCGTACAAATCCGATTTAACTGGGCCAATCGTTTTTTCAGCAGACATTGGTACGCCTATTTTTTGCATGAGGAAACTGAAGGTGGAAATCAGATACTCACACTAGGGGGAACCAGCGGGGCCTACGAAGAGAAAGTCGTCTAGGTAATGTATGACTGCCTGGAATCCTGTATCATATCGGACCATCCACTAAAGAAAGGAGCTGAATAGTTCGAAATAGGCACAGGAGATGGAACAACCCATAGGCAAGCACATATCATAATAATACTGACCTTCTAGTTGACAATCTAGTAATTTGAAGGCTGACTCAGTATCAGATTTTAAGAGCAATGCACCCCGACCTGCTTCCCTTACTAAGTCTACAGCTCTGTCAAAGGATACATAAGAGACTGATGTTAGTTCCTTTGATATTCCATCATTGACACTTGACCCCTTAGGGTAAGACAGGTGGTGTATTAACCTGAACTTTCTGGGCTCCTTCTTTGGGATCACACCTAGTGGAGAAATCCTTAAGTTTGGTATCGATAGCTCCCAGAATGGTCTGGCCGTACGCCACAAGCTCACCTCTATCTATCTTCTTCTTTGCAATAACCGGTAACTCTGTAACAGATTTGAATTTTTTGGAAAACTGTGTAGCTGGGGAGTAAACAAATGGGGTTATAAAACCAACTGTGAAACCTGACCTAAGTAGGCCTTCCTGGGTTAAGGTTCTAGCCATTCGCCTATCACAACCACTTTCACCGGCGTTCTCTTGATTATGGCACCTTGTCTGAACTGTGGTTGTTGGCGCTGAAAACAACGGCTAGCCGCATGCCCCAGCATGCCCCAATCTCACCACATGTTGAGCACTCATGCTTTTAAACCTGCACGCGTTGCCGAAATGGCCACTCCTTCATTAAAAAGTCAGCAAGGACCGGCCTTCCTGCCCATTGCCATGTTCGCCCTTGAGAAGGGAAGAATCCCGCCATATTCATGGCTATGGAAAGGCTGTTTTAGGACATTAGCCTTATCAAGAGTCAGTGGCCTAAGAAATCCAAAATTCCTTGGATGCAAGCTAGCCGCTGCCGAAAGGTCCTGTCATATTCACATGGTCAGCGCCTCAGTGAATGTTGGTAGGGCCGAAGACTGGGTGGATATACGAAAAGTCTGAGCACATTCTAAGTTTTTTGCCAACCTTTGGCTCTTTTTCTTTCCTTTTCAAAACTTCCTTTCCCTATTTACGATAGACTGTCTATCGATATTAGGGACCAATATTGACATATTCACTTACCGATTTTTCTTTACCTCTCAGATAAATGGGAGCCCAATGGGCTAATCACAGAAAAGGCCTATGAATGCCTCCTGATTTGGTTGTGTGTGTGCAGGCGGGAGTGTGGATGCCCCCCCTGCTTAGTTGGTTACGGGGTGTCTGCCCTTACTGCGGGTACCCCTGCTTACTGAAAAAAATGGTATTAGCTGGCCAACCATTCACCTTTATTTTTCGGGGCCCCCCCGCCCGCTCTCCCAAGCCCCTGCACATGTTGACTCACTGTTATGAGTATTCAACAACTGTTGTTGTCCCATGGTGGACAATGGGGCTGTCTGGCCTGTTGGTGAGGCTGGTGCCTTGCTGCCTTCTGGGGTTGCTGACTTGGTTTCAGCACCATCCCTGCGTGTCGACCGTAGGCATGCCTCGAGTTCTCTGCGATGTGCTCTCTTTGGCGAGCTGGAAGAATCCGAGCGTGTATATCTCCTCTTACAGGTGTGCCCTTCCTGACGCCTGGAGTGGTGATAGGAGCACTCTCCTTCATCCTATCTCTCCTAGCGGTGCCTGCCTGTCATGGCTGGCTGTGCCGTCCCTTCCTTTGCTAGGGGGAAGGAAGATGACTCCCTCCTAGTTCTCCACCTTCTTCCCTGTTTTTGTTTCTCTTATTTGTGCTGTATGCGTGCTCCTTCTCCCCTGATCACCTCTACTTCCTTCTAACTGACGGGGATCGTCTACTGTGATCGAGCATTCTAATTTGCCTTCTTCCGCTGAGCTTTGTGCGGGCTCCTCCTTGCACAAGCTTGAACAGAATTTTTCCACATCTCAGCCACAATATCATAAATTCGCCAAACGAGGGGTAAGGCCTAGAAGGCCTCGGTCTATCACCCTCCTCTCCGCACTGCCTGAGCTACAGGCTTGTTGGCCGCATGACCTGACAGCATTCCCTGTTGGGTAATGTCGTGCGACTGCCCTGAGGTAGTTGTTGGGACAGGGGCCGTCTCTGAGTATCACTCTTTTTTTAGCTTGGGGACGCTGGGTCTTTGGGGCAGCCGCCTCTTGGGTGAGGTGTAGGGAAAGGCTGGGTGTTTGGGTATATCTGGAAGGGGGTTGGGACCTCTGTTGGCCTACCAACTTGCCTTGTGGCTGGCCTAGCTTTCCTGCCCCTTTTTCTGGTGAATCTGGAGCGTTGGTTCTAGAGGACTGCTTTTGCATTGGTCCAGTTCTGCATCCTGCTCCTCCTAACTTGCCTTTTACTGTGCTAAAAGCACGTTCTGGGCCAGTGATAAATCTAAAATGGTACCCGGACCGACGCGCCGCCCCCTTATATTACGTCCGCGTCACGGGAGGCGCGCCGTTTCTGATTCACAAAGCATACTGGGAATGGTGCACGATACCGGGAACCCCACGGCTGGTGAGTCATTTCATTTCAGTCAGGGGTAGTGTCGCTTAGACAGCACACTACCCCCCAATACCAAAGCTTTTAAATTTTCTTGAAATCTTTTGAAATTAGTTTTTGCCAGCAGTTTGCCAATGCCATTCCAAAACCATTCCAGTAAATGATATCAAACTTTTGAGTACTTATAAAATATATACACAAAATACTAAAAAATTAAAAAGGGGAGCGAGTCAATTTTTATGTTGAGTTAAAAAAATCTACCTGTTTGCTTCCAGTCTCACTCCCTTGCATCATTCTTTATACTGCCCTAGGGGTAGGGGTTTTGGATGCACCACCAATCCTGAGAGCGTGATTGTGTGTAGAGCGTGAAATTTCTAGTTAAGGACTAGGCCACATATTCGCGCTTGCGTTTGTGCAGCGATTCTGGCATGAAATTGCGGCAATGACACCGAACAAACGCCGCCTTTTGGGTGGCGCTGTGATTGCTATTTGGATTCCCATTTTTAATCGTAATTGTATGCGATGAAGAAATGAAAGCAAACCATCATGCGCAAACGCAACGAAATTGCGCATGACAGTGCATGTGATTCGTGTGCGATTGCGTTTCAGTGTGCGGTGCCTAGGACATTTGCTAGCAATTTTCATTATACATATGGCTCCTACCTGTCCCCTTGAATTAATAAAGTTAACCAGCAGATACAATATTTTTTTAGCCTGTCCTTCAAGAAATATCTCACTTATTTTTGTTAAATATTTTTTGAGGATGTGGGAGTTTCAACGAAACAAGAGCGTTCAGTTTGTTTTTTCAAAAAATATCACTGCTTTTTCCCTACTTTACGGGCTAGCCACACTACTCATTTTTTGCATCACAGCAACGGGTTGCGATGCAATTGCGGCATGACGATTGCGATTTGCCTTTCCGATTCATTTTTTATCGCAATCGCTGGGTTTTTTCTATATCATGAACAAAAACACAGTGCAAACGCAACCAAAATCGCACATGAAATCGCATGCAATTCCTTGTGCTGATTTCGTTCCGGCGCAGTGTGGCGTGCCCAATTTACGAAAAATATGTAAAATATGCACTAATACAAAGTTTGAAGTAATAAAAAAGCTTAGTTAGGTTATTCTCTTTTATTGTGGATCTGACTAGCTAACTTATATAGGCTAATAGAAAACATTGATTTCAATTTTTTATACATTGCCCGACATCAGCTTTTTTTAAAAAAAAAGATCCGTTTGATTACTGGATCATATAGAAGATGACTCAACATGATCCATGATACTTTTCAATTGCGTTTAAAAGCCTGGATAAGAAAAACACTATTAGCATTTACAATATGTATATTATCGGTAGATGCATTGGCAAATTTTACGGTTAGATTCAGTGAGGTATATTACATGGTAGATTTAGCGGTAATTAAACAGTAGATTTAGCAGGAACATTAATGCGGTTAGATCTTAGGCAGTACCAATTAATATTAATACAGTAGACTTAGGGGCATAGTTATAAAGGTCGTGAACTTTTCGCGGGGCCGTTTTCGCGGCCATTAAGCATATAAAGCGGTTTACCGCGATTTATAAAGGCCGGAAAACGGCCGCGAAAAGTTAACGAAGCGTAACCTTCGCGCCGATAATTACCTGTTACCGACCTCTTCTATTTTTAAAGCGGCGGACTGGTTGCGCTCGGCTCGTATCGGCTGTTTTAATTCGCCACCTTGAAGGAGGCGAAGGTCAGCCGATACTAACATCCCGCGGCGGGGATGGGCAGGCAACCGCGGCGGGTCCGGTTCGCACCCGCCCCGGGAAGATGACACGCCCACCCGCCCCACACCCCCCGCGGCGGCCGGCAGCGGCGACCACCCGGCCGCTGCCCACGTCCCAGGCCCTCCCAACCCATTCCCCGTTCGCGGCATCTCGGAACGGGAGGCTAGAAGGGGTGCCGGGAAGGGGCCGCAGCAGTCGGTCGCGACCACCGCCGCCGCACCCCCTCCCCGGCAAAACCCCTACAAGCCACCCCGCCCCGGCCGCTCCCGGGGAGGGGACGGGGAGGGAGCCGCTGGGGGGGTTGGAGGCTCCTCCAGCGGGGGCCAGGTGAGAAGGGGCCTTTTGGGGTAGGGGGTCCCGCAGCCGAACGGGGACCCCCCTCACCGGCCCTTATTAAGGGCACTTGAGGCAATGACAAGTTGCCTTTGGCGGGGGTCCCGCGCTGAAACCGGGGACCCCCCCAGTGCGGATCTTAAAAGAGCCCTGGGCGACGTCTTTTTCTTCCAGGTCCCGGCGACACCAGCTCGCCCGAGCCGCCGACACCAGAGATGCGGTAACCGTGCGGCCGCCAGGGGTACCCCGGAGGGCGCCGGCCGACTCACGAGGTCGATGTTGCGGCGTCTTATCCGACGCGACGTCTTGGGCTGGCGACACCAACCCCCACTCAGGTCGCCGATGCCAGGCAGACTCAATGCGCCGCCAGTGAGCCGCTTGGCAAAGACCGGCATCAGCGGGCGACGATGTTCGCCACAGCCGTTCTTTCTTCTTCTTCACCAGCTATGCGATGGCATCTGAGATCCGCGGCGGAGGAAAGTCTCTTTCTATAGATGTGTTTGCAGAAATCCATAATCCGTTTCTGATGGTCAATTTTAATACTTTGCTTACATTAACCAATCAGATTTCAGAAAACTTTCCAGAAATCTGATGGTTAATGTTAAGCAAGTATTAAAAACTTTCTTTTTTGACCAATCAGAAAAACGGGATATGGATTTCTGCAACCTGAGTCTGCAAACCTGAGTCTGGGGCCATGGGATGCGAACTGAGTGGTTGGTGTCAGCCAGCCCGAAGACGTCGCGTCGGATCCAAGACGCCGGCAACATCGGGCATCGTTGAGGTCGGACGACGCCCGCGGGGGTATCCCCGGCTGGCCGCTAGGGGTACTCTCGGGGGTCGGCCGGCCTCGGCGCGAGTCGGTGTCGCAGAGGACTGGAAGAAAGAAGACGTCGCCAAGGGCTCTTAAAGAGCCGCACTGGGGGAGTGGCCGGCGGTTTCAGCTGCGGGACCCCCGCCAAAAGGCACTTGTCGGCAGCAAGGGCCCTTAAAGGGCCGGGGAGGGGGTCCCGGTTCGAGCTGCGGGACCCTTTTAAGCCCCAAAGGCCCTCTCGGGCCCACGCTGGGGGAGCCTCACCCCCCCAGAGGCTCCCTCCCGTCCCCCTCCCAGGAGCGGCCGGGGGCGGGGGGCTTGGAGGGGTGCCGGGGCGGGCGGGTGCGCGGCGGGTGGTGCGCGAGGCGGGTGGTCGCGACCACCAAAGCTGCGGCTCCCTCCCGGCAGCCCTCACTAGCCCTCCCGTTTCCGAGATTGCGAGAACGGGGGAAACGGGTTCGGGTAGGGGCTTGCTGGGAGTGGGAAAAGCGGCGGAGGGTGGCGAGGACTGCCGCCGCGGGGGTGTGGGCGGGGGGAGCGAGCCCCGCCCCCTTAGGAGCGGCGTCGGGAAGGGATTTAAGTCCCTTCGCGGCGATACTATATAGTATCGCGCAAAGGGGCTTTTTAAAATTTACCGCAGCACATCGCGGCCAGCGATAGGTATCGAGGGAATAGCGTCGCCGTTATAACTACGGGCGATTAGCGCTTATTTTCGCGATCGGGCCTGCGATGTGCGGCAGGTCATTTTTTTTGCCGCTAACATCGTTCCTTTATAAATATTGCCCCTTAGTGCTACTTAATACAGTAGGACCTTAGCGATACATATAATACAGTAGACTTAGAGAGTACATGTAACTACAGTTGGATTAGCGGTACATCATAACGGTTCAGCATTAGCGAGGTACATTAACAAACGGTAGATTAGCGGTACATTACATACGGTACATTTTAATACGGTTATATAAAGTATTCTAACAACAGCAGCTAATGTCACTACCCTTGATAAATGTAATAAATAGGCTTTTTAGACTAGATTAACTTGATTTTACGTTTACTTTGACTAGAATAGTAATTTGTGTGTTATATTTTTTTTTGCCTTTAAACTGCAGGTCATGAACAAGAAGAGCTTCAGTGGTTTCAAAAAATATGACCATTACTTAGTTTAATGATGGAAAGGTAATACTGTACTATGTTGCAAGTGCTAACTTTGTGTTTATTTTTCTCAGTTTCTAGCCTTAAGGACAAGGTAACTGCTTTCCAGGCAAGGTCGTGCTTTGTAAGCACAGTGGGTGACCTGAAGCCGGATCATAGAGTCACAGAACTTGTGTGGTCCGTACCAATTTAAGAGAGACTATTGATATCAATGTAATTATTTGATGGAATTGCCCAAATTCTGTATTTTTTTAAAAAAAAAAATAAAACAGCATCTAATTACCTGAAAACATATAGAAAAGAATTAGGTACTGTGAAATAATGAATGATTCAGGATGTTTCTTGAAAGCTCCTTAATGGAAGAAGAGGAATTATATGCCAGTAGTTTATATCCGAAAAGATAGCTTGGGAAAAGAGCCCCATCTTTGCATATATTGTATTAGTACTTGTATGGTAGCAATCAATGTTTGTATGCACACAGAGTATTCATATAGATAGAGGCTGAACGTACCAGGATTCAAAAAAGAACAAACTCCAACAAATTTAGCCATGCATTTTTAAAAATTCCTTTATGAGAAATCATGCCTTATACGTTTTGAACCATGTTGGTCCTGAATCATAGGATACAGTGCCTTAGATGGCAGCCTGTCTGTTCTCAATAAGAGGAATTTTTTATTTGCATGAGAAATGGTTGTAGAGGTTTCCTGTTTGTGGGAGACCACCCCAGGCCAACGGATTCGCCGGTGTAAGTGTGATATATTGTTACCGCTAATGAACTGCAAATTATGGGACTGAGGACATAATAGGTGTGAAAGGTTCGGCTGTGCACCCGACCATGTGTATATTTAAGTAAGCATTTATCCGGCATCATTCTCATTAGTACACCACAGAGAGCGCCACACTATAATGTATTGCTCACAAAATTGTATGCACACATAGAGAAAAAACATAAAGAAAAACATATATGTATGCTTTTTATTTATTTAAAAACATATTGTGGGAAGATTTACCCAGCTGTTATGCCTTCCGATTGTTAATACCAAATTGCACCAGTGGGGTTAAATTCAGGATTTCAGTTGTTAAAAGGAAACTGTGGTCACCAATAGTTGCCAGACTAGAAGAATTATATAAAATCATACTTCATCACACCTTCAAAATTATACAACTTGAAATCAAATCTCTAGATAAAATTTGAAGAAGTATGCTGGAAAGGTTCACCAATTACTTCCGTTTTCAACCATGTACAGCGGCAGTCAATGTGGACAGCCTGTCTGCTTAATAGGCCTCCCCTTTCTCAACGTTTCTTTCCCCCCAGGACTCTCTGTTTTCCCATAGCATAAGTCTCTTTGGTGAGCATGTCTTATCCCCGGGCAGATGGGGGGGGAAGGGAGGTGAGCTGATGTCTGTCAACCGACAGGAATAAGGAAGTTTCAACATTACCCCCAATCTAATTTCTCACAGACTGAAGCCAGAGATGTGATGTCGGCTCATTATAACAGGAAATACTGCAAGCTTTATTAGCTCTAAATTGTTTGGAGACCCACGTTGCCTTTTCCCTTTAATGCAGTTAAGTGTCTTTGGACCATTTTATTAAATTTCCCAGATACTGCAAAACTTGGTGGCAGGCACCACTAAAACAAAACAAATAAAAGACCAAGTAGATCCTCAATCCCTTTGCTACATTATGTCATATTTCAGTAAGTAACATTGGCAATTTCAATTACTTAAGGATATAGCCAAACATTTCTTGTAATTACTTGCTCTGTATCTGCCAAAGCTTTTCTCTTTAGACGATACATTATTCCATCCTGTGCTACGGAACTATATTAAAATAATGTAAAAAATGAATTTTTTAAAAATAAATAATTTAAAATACGATCTTGCTTGTATTTATAATTATGGCATTGTTCTCTGACTATAAAAAAGATGCTGTTTGAAATTGTAGTAGACTAAAATTGCCAGAGGGCTATAACAAATGAATTATTTAATGTGTGTTCAATCTATACAGTATACTATTTGTATTATAACAAAATGCACACAAATAGGTTAACAGTGCGTGTATCTGGGCTTCTTTTTTCAGTTAAACAATAAACAATGAACATGCAAAAAGAGAATTTAACCCTTGTAATTTAATAGGACATAAGTCCTCTCTAATCCCAATGTTTTCACTTGTTAATCATTACATAGATAGATTTATACTTTAAATAAATCTCATTTTCATTTGGTGTAATTTGATGACATTTTGCACATATCTTTATTTCGTGTATGTAAACTGCACTGTTATTAACATATTCAATATTATTTTTTTAAATCATGGATACAGTGTTTATAAACAGGTGTTGTCAAAACATAATAAAATGTATGATGATAGATAATGTTACCTAGGACTTGTCTTGAATGTAACATTAAGCTTAAACTCCACACCTATTCTGTGTGGCTTAAGCAGATTAACTGCAAGAGGGTGCACAGGGCTCCCATAATGTCACCCCGAAGCCATCACAAGGCCGATTCAGGGACGTTGAATGAAAAAAAAAAATCTGCACTTTTAAGTCAAATTAAAGGCATTAACGGCAAAATCTATATTATAGGACAACTATACTGTAAACATTTACTTTAAATATGACAAATCCCGGAGTAGGGAGGTTATAGAGTGATTATTTCCACTCGCAATATGTTTCGTTACAGGAGCACAGACGTTTTTTAATACAGGCCTTACTGATATTAAAGAAGTGGTGAAGGCACTACAGGAAGCATGCAGAGAGAGTGGTTTCTTCATGCTGTTGCTCTAGCCTAAAAATAATATTGGAGGGTAGAAAGTAACCAACCTACCTCCCTGCCCCAGGTACTTTCAGTTTAAAGGTTTTTGAAAAAATATTTTATCCAATATAGTTCTCATTTTAAATTGTGCAGCTGGGTGGTAATCAAAATGGAAGTTTTTCAAAAGCTAAAGCCAATATTAAATCCCCTGAGGAGAACATTGGGGCTCTCCATAAAAGTGATCTTAAGGGCCGATATTATAAACCTTTTTAAATAATTTATAATTAACTTATAAAGTTAGTTATAATTACGATCGCAGGCGTAAAATTTACGATTGCGAACGTACATTTACAGCACTGAACGTTCGATCTAGCGAATACCGTGCGGTAGTAAACTACCGCATGTATTCTATTGGATCGTCAATCTACGGATTTCGTTATGTAGATTACGGATCGGTAATCGTCTAATGGTTAAAGTATGACTGGTATCGATTATATCTCCGATCAGGTTCAACGACGTTTATTATGATACGATCGTTAAAGGATGTATCGCTTTAGAAAGTGATAATCGTGGCTTTTATAAATATGGCCCTCTAGTGCTGGTATTTAACTTTGTAAAATTCCAAAAAATAGTCTGCCTGCCCAGTCTGAGTGTCGCTTTTCCAGCCAGTTCATTAGCCAAAACATTGATTCTTTATATATTGTGTCCTTAGAGGGTGGAAAGGAGCTATAGGGTTCTCTTAGACAATCCTTTGGAGAGATTATACATCGCAGCCCAGTCCCTTACCATTTCACACAAGAGTGTACTGTCACTCGTGGTAATGGGGCGAAGAAACACACCGTCCTATACCAAAAATATGTTTGGATATGGTCATGTCCATGTCCACATAGTGCTTTAGCCTTCGAAATAAAGTATGCTAATAAAAATTAATTCTGCATCCTTATACAAATACTTAATCCCTACCCACCAGAAAAGGGAGAGCAAAGCGGTCAATATCTAATAGGAAAAGGTTGGTTGCAAGATAAGGATGGTTCTCTTCTTTAAGTAAGTAACAAAATTGAGATTATCAGCTTAAATTGTATCAATGTTGTGTGCCTATTTTGCGTCCGTGAACCACCAAACCTCTGGCAATATAGCCTAAGACTACAGGCCACTGTAGAAAAATCTCAATCTGCAAGTTTGTTGTAAAGTGGTCTATAATTACACAGGGACAGTGCCAGGCCATAGAAGACATGTTTCAATAACTTCCCCCAGCTAAAGGACTGTCTGTACTTAACGTCTTTTAAATAGTTTATTATGCGCAGACTGTAGCTTAAAAACTGATTGCTACTGTTGCCTCTAAAACAAGCACCATTCATCCCCTATGAAAGGGCCTGTAGGACAACAGAAAAGTTGTTCCCAGTTCCCAAACAAACCCAAACCTCGCCTCTTAGCCCACACATTAAAAACACCTTAAAGTGGTTAACTGTGGTCTATTTTCCGTGGTTTTTCATTCTACCTTCAAAATAAAAAACAAAACCATATTATAGTGAAATGTGTGAAAAGGTATTAATGGAACGGTTCAGTCATTTATTCCTGCTGAACACTTCCTGTTTGAGTCATGTGACCAGGTCTAGTTCGATGTGAACAGCTCTGAGTCGCAAATAATAGGGCTCCCCTCAACTGTCAATTTTTCCCCCAGGATCCTGATTTCCCCAGCATTAAATCTAAACTGAGCAGTTCTCCCCGGGGCGGGAGGATTGGCAGAGGTCAGTGATCACTCAACCTACTTGGTAGCCAGGAAGTTTGAAAATTCACCCCCATATTCATTTCTCACAGGATAAAGCAGAGATAGGATTATCAGACTATTATAAGGAAATAATGCAGGCTTCCATTTACATCCTAATGTGTTAGAGAACACCAGAGTGTCCTTAAGCTTAACTCATTTTTACTACCCTTATATCCCACTGCGCCAAGAATTGAATCTACACGGATGCCTGCTTTTAACTTGACCCATCAACGGCAGTTTTCGTACTACAACCTGTAGTCTTGTCATTGGCTACGAATGTGAACCAGTCCCGTATATAGCGTCACTCCAGCCCCACTCATTAATCTGTCTACACAACCACCACATGCCAAAACCTTGGCATCAGATAGTGCAAAACACTTTTCAGTTATGTAGGGTCTTGTGGCAGACACCCTATAAATACTTATAATAGAATATCCTCCACCACTACTACCTGGCCCTAGTCTTTTGGTACTAGATTCTCCCTCTCTTGTATTAGAGATGCTGGTCCCCTGTTTTGGGCTGGTGTATGTCGGATTTATGACCCTACTAAATACATTGCTACTTATGAACTGTCTCATCCGCTTCTTTGCTAATGGAAAAAGGATCTGTTTTAAAAATCGGACTAGCTAGGAAGAAGGAACCTACTTTCTTGGGTGACCCTTACAAAACTTACTTCCTTCTCCCCCTTATCCATCCGCCTATTTTCACCTCCAGTTATACTGGTCCCGCAATTGTTAAATAGTTAAAGGTGATTTTGGTATAAAAGGGGGGTTTTTTAATACCATATTTTTGGTTCTTTATTTTTTACTGGCATACAAATTCTGGAATTCAATTAGAAGGCACACTGTTTCCTGAAAATGGCCATTCATAAGATGTAGGTAATACTGAAACAAATTGGCCACAAAACAGCAGGCTTCTGCAATGCAGGTTTCATGGGACAAGAATAAAAAGCTAAGGTGATCAAATATTTATTTGTAGACATCAGACACCACACACTGGCCTCTCCTTTTCTTGTCATGAATTTTACTAACATGATAATCCATTGACATAAATACCAGGTGTTTTTTAGAGTGCATCAGCAGTGGCAAATTAAAAATTAGGTTTATAAGTTACTCCCTTAAATAGAATTTCATATTCTGGGTCTTGAGCCATCGAAAAATCCATATGATTTTTCCCAAAACATTGTGGGAAGTGGAAACCTTGCACAATGAGGAAATCTGTTAAAGTGGACACTAAATCCCTTGTAAACACACACTAACAGGGGTACACACACTAACGAAAAGCCCACGATACACGTAGGATCCACGGTACGGTTTGGCTTATCTGCTATGTGGTGCGCCGTTTCTCCGAACAATCGCGGTCGGCTCCCGAAACGCTCGTTCGGGAATTGGAAGGCCGCAAATTTCCATCGGCCGCGCTAGACTCCCTATAGAGGAGTCTAGCACGGCGATGGAAAAAACAGCCCGAGCAGTTTCTATGAAGTTCATAGGGAGAAGAACGCTAGGCGCTGTGTGTAGGAAGATCTTTGAAGAGGCCAGACAGGATCTTGCAGATCCTGTATGTCATCTTTCAGAAAATCTGTTGCTGTGGTGATACCTAGCATAGTGCCATAAAATAACTATTGCCATTCGTTTTATTATTCACAGGGAGGTGGGATTGTTTGGGTACTGCTCCTGGAAGGGGGTTGGGACCTCCTTGTTGGCCTAGCAGCCTGTCTCTGAGTATCACCTCTTTTTTTAGCTTGGGGACGCTGGGTCTTTGGGGCAGCCGCCTCTCTGCGGTGAGGTGTAGGGGAAAGGCTGGGGTTATATCTGGAAGGGGGTTGGGACCTCCTTGTTGGCCTACCAACTTGCCTTGTGGCTGGCCTAGCTTTCCTTGCCCCTTTTTCTGGTGCATCTGGAGCAGTTTGGTCTCTAGGACCTGCTTTTGCAGTTGGTCCAGTTCTGCCATCCTGCTTCCTCCCTAACTTTGCCTTTTACTGTGCTTAAAAGCACGTTCCGGGCCAGTTGTAAATCTAAAATGGTACCCGACCGACCGCGCCGCCCCCTTATATACGTTGCTGCCCTGCTGTCTCCTTCTCCCCTGATCACCTCTACTTCCTTTAACTGATGGGGATCGTCAACTGTTGATCGAGCATCTAATTTGCCTTCTTCCGCTGAGCTTTGTGCGGCTCCTCCTTGCACAGCTGACAGAATTTTCCAACATCTCAGCCACTATCATAAATTCGTCCAACGAGGGGTAAGGCCTAGAAGGCCCGGCTCATTCACCCTCCTCTCAGCCTGCCCTGAGCTACAGGCTTGTGGCCGCATGCCCTGACAGCTATTCCCCTTGTTTGGGTACTGCTCCTGGAAGGGGGGTGGGACCTCTTGTGTGGTCCTACCAACTTGCCTTGTGGATGGCTAGCTTTCCTTGCCCTTTTTCTGGTGCATGGAGCAGTTTGGTCTCTAGGACCTGCTTTTGCAGTTGGTCCAGTTCTGCCATCCTGCTTCCTCCCTAACTTTGCCTTTTACTGTGCTTAAAAGCACGTTCTGGGCCAGTTATAAATCTAAAATGGTACCCGACCGACCGCGCCGCCCCCTTATATACGTCCGCGTCACGGGAGCGCGCCCGTTTCTGATTCACAAAGCATTACTGGGAATGGGTCGTGACGCGGACTTATTAAGGGGGCGGCGCGGGTCGCTGGGACCATTTTAGATTTATCATGGCCCAGAACGTCTTTTTAGTCACAGTAAAAAGGCAAAGTTTCGGGAGGACGCAAGGATGTCCAGAACTGGACCAACTGCAAAAGCAGGTCCTCTAGAGACTCCAACGTCCAGATGCACCAGAAAAAGGGGCAGGAAAGTCCTAGGCCAGCCCAAGGGCAAGTTGGTAGGCCAACAAGGAGGTCCCAACCCACCTTCCAGATATAGACCAAACAACCCAGCCTTTCCCCTACACCTCAACACTGCACCTCAGAGAGCGGCTGCCCCAAAGACCCACACGCGTCCCCAAGCTAAAAAAAGAGTGATACTCAGAGACGGCCCCTGTCCCCAACAACTACCCTCAGGGCAAGTCGCACGACATTACCCCAACAAGGGGAATGCTGTCAGGGCATGCGGCCAACAAGCCTGTAGCTCAGGCAGTGCGGAGAGGAGGGTGATAGACCGGGCCTTCTAGGCCTTACCCCTCGTTTGGCCGAATTTATGATAGTGGCTGAGATGTTGGAAAATTCTGTTCAAGCTTGTGCAAGGAGGAGCCCGCACAAAGCTCAGCGGAAGAAGGCAAATTAGATGCTCGATCAACAGTTAGACGATCCCCATCAGTTAGAAGGAAGTAGAGGTGATCAGGGGAGAAGGAGCAGCAACAGCACAAATATAGAGAGAACAAAAACAGGGAAGAAGGTAGGAGAACTAGGAGGGAGTCATCTTCCTTCCCCCTAGCAAAGGAAGGGACAGGCACATGCCAGCCATGACAGGCAGGCACCGCTAGGAGAGATAGGAGTGAAGGAGAGTGCTCCTATCAGCACTCCAGGCGTCAGGAAGGGCACACCTGTAAGAAGGAGAATACACCTCGGATTCTTCCAGCTCGCCAAAGAGAGCACATCGCAGAGAGACTCGAGGCATGCCTCGGTCACAACGCAGGGATGGTGCTGAACCAAGTCAGCAACCCCAGAAGGCAGCAAGGGCACCAGCCTCACCAACAGGCCAGACCAGCCCCATTGTCCACCATGGGACAACAACAGTTGTTGAATACTCATAACAGTGAGTCAACATGTGCAGGGGCTTGGGAGAGCGGGCGGGGGGGCCCGAAAATAAGGTGAATGGTTGGCCAGCTAAACCATTGTTCAGTAAGCAGGGGTACCCGCAGTAAGGGCAGACACCCCGTAACCAACTAACAGGGGGGGCATCCACACTCCCGCCTGCACACACACAACAAATCAGGAGGCATTCATAAGGCCTTTTCTGTGGATTAGCCCATTGGGCTCCCATTTATCTGAGGAGGTAAAGAAAAAATAGGTAAGTGAATATGTCAATATTGGTCCCTAATATCGATAGACTCTATCGTAAATAGGGAAAGGAAGTTTGAAAAGGAAAGAAAAAGAGCCAAAGGTGGCAAAAAACTTAGAATGTGCTCAGACTTTTCGTATATCCACCCCAGTCTTCGGCACCTACAAATTCACTGAGGCGCTGCCTGTGAGATATGACGGACTTTCGGCAGCGGCTAGCTTGCATCCAAGGAATTTTGGATTTCTAGGCCCACTGACTCTTGATAAGGCTAATTGCCTAAAACAGCCTTTCCATAGCCATGAATATGGCGGGATTCTTCCCTTCTCAAGGGCGAACATGGCAATGGCAGGAAGGCCGGTCCTTGCTGACTTTTTAATGAAGGAGTGGCCATTTCGGCATCGCGTGCAGGTTTAAAGCATGAGTGCTCAACATGTGGAGGATTGGGGCATGCGGCTATCCATTGTTTTCACGCCAACAACCCACAGTTCGACAAGGTGCCATAATCAAGAGAACCCTGAATTGGTTTATAGCCGAAATGAAACCTACCAGGAAGGCCTACTTAGGTCATTATGAACCTTGTTTACTCCAGCTCCAACAGTTTTCAAAAAATTTCAAATCTGTTACAGATTCCCAGGTTATTGCAAAGAGAAGATAGATAGAGGTGAGCTTGTGGCGTACATGGCCGACCATTCTGGGAGCTATCGATACCAACTTAGGATTTCTCCACTAGGTGTGATCCACAAGAAGGAGCCCATAAAGTTTCAGGTTAATACACCACCTTCTACCCTAAGGGTCAAGGTGTCAATGATGGAATATCAAGGAACTAACATCAGTCTCTTATGTATCCTTTGACAGAGCTGTAGACTTACTAAGGGAACAGGTCGGGGTGCATTGCTCTTAAAATCTGATACTGATCCAGCCTTCAAATTACTAGATTGTCAACTAGAAGGTCAGTATTTTATGATATGTCTTGCCTATGGGTTGTTCCATCTCCTTGCCTATTTCTGAACTATTCAGCTCCTTTCTTTAGTGGATGGTCCGATATGATACAGGATTTCCAAGGCAGTCATACATTACCTAGACGACTTTCTCTTCGTAGGCCCCCGCTGGTTCCCCTAGTGTGAGTATCTGATTTCCACCTTTCAGTTCTCTCATGCAAAAATAGGCATACCAATGTCTGCTGAAAAAACGATTGGCCCAGTTACAATCGGATTTGTACGCGTGGAAGCATTCTTGAACACGTATATGGCCACACTGAATCTATCCTCTAATGAAGATTAAGATCTATATACTGACGCATCAGGTGCAATTGGTTTTGGTGCAAATTTTCAGGAAGGAATGGAGTGCAGGTACATGGCAAGGAGCTGGACGAAGAGGCTGGGTGTAAAAACTTAACTTTGCTTGAATTGTTTCCCATATTGCAGCAGTAGAAATATGGGCAAATATGGCGCAAGGCAACGAGGAACAAGATGATATTTTTTGGTCTGACAACATGGGTGATTCAGGCCATTAACAACTTCTCTTCCTCTCCCTGACAGTTCTGGCGTTCTACCTACTTCGTCACCTAGTTTTTCTCTGCCTTGATTTTAATATCTGGTTCAAAGCTAAACCACCCCCGGGTATTCATTACAAAACAGCTGACGCTTTATCACAGACCTCTGGATACATCTTGGAGGAGATCTACCCATTTTGACTCAAAATCCGAGGGCTCGGTCTAACGTGGGCTAGATCATGGTAAGGCTGGGGTGGAATGGATGCAAGTGGCAAAAGGAAAACAGTGGAGGATGATCAAGTCTGTTTAAACTGTACTTTAACATACCGTTCCTCTACTTCGTAGTCAAGGCTGTTCACCGTGGTGGCACTGGCGTAGGATGGCTGTGTTTTCCTTTTTCTTCAAACTTTGGGGTTAGAAGGATTTCACCAAGGAAATTCATAATTTTAACCATCCTGAGGCTGAAAAATGAAATACAAGTCAAAAGACTCCAGGAGACCAATCTCCTTCATCCTCACTATCCCCTTATGTTAGCATTAGAACAGTATGTAAAGATAGCTTTGATTATTCATGTGCATATTCAGAGCAAGCTCTGTACTAGCATTTTTTGGAGCTCTACGGATTAGAGAGCAATAGAGTGAGCCACTCAAAGCCATTGGGCCTTAGTAAGGAAGATGTAACGCTTAGCAATCACTGGTACAAGTTTGAATCCAGAAGTCTAAGACGGACATATTTGGTATCGGCATCGTGTTTTTCTCTTATTTCCCCTCAATCCCCTTTGCTGCCCAGTAGCTAATCTCAAAAGGTTTTCTCCAGATAAGGGGTGAAGGAAACCAACTATACATTCATGCAGATGATCTCCGCTGACTAAATTTTAATTAAGCAGTCCTAAAGTCGGCCTTAAATGCTTAGGTCTAATCCCTAAGAATTTGTACCTCACCTTCCGTGATAGGTGCTGCTACAAAACTACGGTTTAAGGTTCCTAATGAGCAGTCGACAGAAGCTAGATGACCTCTCAGACTGTGTGTCGCATATATACGCCAAACCTAGTCATTAAATGAAGGTTTCTATGTCAGGAACAAAAACAAAAACCATGGTGTGGATACTTGGTCCCCTTTATCTATGAGCATGAAGGGGTCATGTATAGGCTTATATACACCCCTAGTGACGGTGGGGTGGCCCTTGCACAGAATTTGGTGGCATTTACAATGCCCTGCCCCTAACAGGAGGCTGGCTTCAAACAAGGAATTTAGGTAACCATGGCAACCTCGGTTATTCAAGTGTTGCAGGACCATGGTGATATTAGTAAATTATATTAATTATCAAATTGGTCATACAAAGCTGTGGCCATGTATTCATCCAACCACTTAAGTTTGGTCTTTCTTATATAACAGTATGTGATTTACAAAATTGGTCATATTGTATAAACACAATGGTATTAAATGGTGAGTAGCATCG
This sequence comes from Hymenochirus boettgeri, assembly GCA_019447015.1. Taxonomy (NCBI): domain Eukaryota; kingdom Metazoa; phylum Chordata; class Amphibia; order Anura; family Pipidae; genus Hymenochirus; species Hymenochirus boettgeri. The sequence continues at coordinate 147,441,182 of CM033471.1, forward strand.
CCATACAAATCAGTCCTGTAATGGTTTTGTTAATGCGTTCAATAAATTGCCTGCATCATTATGTGTCCTGCATCAGTGGCCATACCTACCATAAAGCAAACTAAAAAGTTTAGTCATGTGGTCCACAAGAAAGGAGCATTCAATTTTCAGCTGAGACAAAAACAGCACTGGCATAGGGTGCATGCGGAGTCTGAAGCAGTTATCATGCTGCTGGTGGTGTTAACTACTTCTATGTGGGGCACATCTTATTTACAAGTCCATGTGGGCTGGGCATGTGGGAATCTCTTTACCAGTCAACTACGTGGGCACTCTTATATCTTATGTAAGTGCCTGTGGACTGGGTATCTTATATTTACAAGTCGTGGGGCATCTTGATATTTACAGCTGTGTTTTTGGGCATTTATATTATTATTATTATTATTGTTATTATATTATTATTATGTATATTTTACCAGTTCACATGTCAGTGTTAAGTCCTGCCCGTCCAGTTTCACCATCCGTGTTAATTTTCCCTCCACTTCACCATCCAGTGTTAGCTTGCCCCCCACCTCCCCACCTCAACACCCATTGCCACCTCCACGAAGCTTTGCCCCATCACTGAAGAACGGGGCAAGCTTTAAATTCTTTGGTTCAGGTTACAAAGCTCTAGAAATGCCCCTGGTATTTCACTGGTGGATTAAAGTTCAGCAACCCCTCAGACTGGGAATTTCTTTGTGGGCAAGGTAGCCTCTCTCTCATCACCAATCTGAATAGCTTAAACTGCTCAGGTATAACTACCTTAAATCAATAACATTTAATCACTACAATTTAATTAGTCATTGAGACATTTCATTACTTACAGAGCTGCTTCCTTGGTTTAATTAGCTTGAGGGTGAAGCAGAGCTATCCCCAACCCTTGTCAAATTACAGAAATAGCACTACCTTCTTGGTGTCCAAACCAATTTTGTTGCAAATCGGGGCAGAACCTACGCTGAGTTCTAGTAAGTGTCTGGGGTGCTGCTAGTGTGGTCCGCAATCTGGGGCATGGTCGCTCACCCAGTTTATAGATTATTTTAATAGTAGTTTGGGATATATCTGCCTGCATAAACAAACACTAACTTACCTATATTTAATTTTAAAAAAAATGTACGATGCAACAAAAAATGTTAATTAGGCTTGGTAAAATATTTTGCACTGGCTCTCTCCCGGGGACACCTTTCACAAGCCCTTGCTTTTTTTTTTTGCTTTGTTTGTTTTTAATTATCTTTTTCTATATTGTTCTGTCTGCATAACAATAATAGCCTTTTATCATTTAAATAGTATAGACAACATAAATATTAGTTTCTGGGTGTGAGAACCTCTTGTTTCAAGTAGAGTGCTGTCATCAGGATGCTTTAAAATGGTTTTAATATTCAATAAATGCAACTTTGGGCATTGCCTTCCATGAGGTTTGAGTCAGCCTGTTGTGTTATTTTATGATTTGTGACATGCTGCTCAAATAAGATCACATTAATGTTACCTATGGGGCCGAAGCCTAAGTGGTTTATTTTTTGTTTTTTTAAGACATTGCTTTTAGTGCCTATTACTTTAGTATGTTTTATGGTTGTTTACTGTATAATTATTTACGCTGTCTTTCTTTTGCTGCGTTCGTAAAAACAATTCTTTTTGAGGCTTGTGCCTTGATTTTTCCTGCCATTGACCATTGCTATTTTCCCTAATCCCTCTTGATCTCCTCATTAATCCTCTACATCCAGCCTATCAGGTATGATAAATGCTAGCTGGAAACACAGCCAGTATGGGAAGTGGTATCTTCATACAGGATGTATTCCACAAAGGGAAGAGCAAGTACAAAATGCACTTAATTGTTTCACTGACAATAAACGGTGCATAAAAAAAGCGAGTGCTGAGTCACAATGAAGCAAGGAAAACTAGTTTATTAACTAACTTTTCTTCTTTGCTCTTATAATAAAGCAAATTATGCTTTTGTAACTTATTTTTTTCAATTCAAGCCCACATGCATTCTAAGGTTTTATTTATATTTTTCTAGCCATTTATCGTCTCCAACATAATACAATTTACTGTGTATGCCAAAAAATCTAAATAAATCACGCATATTATCAAGTATCTATGTTACATTAGTTTAAATTATTAAGACCCTTACTCCCCGGTCCCCCCCTTCAATAATGACTACCCTAGAATAATGAACCTAGACTGATAGGTCCTTTTCCCTGTGTTTATTTACCTGTAAATCTAGAGTTGAGTGTTTTTATTTTCCCAGCATTCCAATATTCAAATATGGGGACCCCTGTCCAACCTACTGCTACTGCTGGGGCTTGTTTTAAAAGAATGAACTGTTCTCTTAATGTAAGTGGGGGTTTATTCTGCTCTTACGGTCATGGGGTTCAGTTTTATTACTGGTTCTTCTTGTTTTTTAATAATCTGTTATAAATGGTTGGTCACGCAAGCAAACAAAATGCAGATCATTCGCTGATGCTTTAAACTTAAAGGTTGTGCCAAGCAGAAAGAAAGCAAATATTCCATTACATGGCCAAGAATTGCGTTGACAGCAAAAACAGGTGTTAGATTGGCAAAAATGAAGTCAAATTGGAGAAGATGAGTCAAAAAAGAACTTTTGCCGTGGTTTAACTGGGGCTCTAGACTTACTTTCATAAATGGGTTGTGGAACGCATTAAATGGATACTGGAAATAACATCATGGCAATTCGATTACGGTGGCCCGTCAAATGCTAAAGATGAGTCACAATAAACGAAGGCTTTAAAATTTGTTGTCCTACCTGCGTCGTGAATAGTTTGGCCTTTGGTTTGCACCAGTGACAAAGATTTTTACAAAACTTGTCACAAAATCTTGAAGAAAATTTTAATTCCAATAAATTCATTAAAACAAGAATTTTTCTAATTATGAACTCGAACTAATATTGAATAATGGATGAGACAGAAACGAACATGGTATCCGTGGGAGAAAAAACTGTCACTAAAACCACCGGGAATGAAAAAAAACCTTTCACACGGGTTCTGTGGCAAGTTTTTGTTCAATGGAGTCAAGCTGCGGCCCTTTAAATAATTAGAGAAGACCTGGCCTAAGATTCCCTTTTGTAAATTCGGTCTGTCCACATCTTAAAGGCTGGATGATGAAAAGGAACAGAAAATGGCTAGAGAAATCTGGAATGGACGACAGGAAGCCTTTTTTAAAAGCCCCACGCTAGTTTTGGGTATGTTTAGAGCCCATATATTTGAACATGTCAAAAAAACTGGCTATTCCAGGTAGCTTCATCTGTTTTACAGCCCCTGGATGGAGCCTATCAACCAACCTTTTACAAGACTGTTGGCAAAAATATGGCATGAATTGGATGTCATCTGGTCATCCCCAATTGACACAATTTGGAAATCTTATGAACCTGATAAGAATTGGGAGCACAGTGGGTACGAGATGCATGGGAGGACATTCCAGAGACATCATCTAAATTCGTGGGGTAAGTAATGCCATGGATAGGAGTAAAGAGATGGTTGTATCAGCACAGCAGCAGCGATTAAGGAGATGGAGATATTGAGCAGATGACATTACCCACCACACAATTTGAGGCACTATTTTGGGACAAACTGATGATTAGAAATCCGACTTAAAAATTTTACATACAGTATGTTTTCATATTGCTTTGATCATAAAAAGTTTTCCCAGTTAAAATATTTCCATACGTCTTTTGCTTACCGTGCTTGTTTACCCATGTTACAAAGTATGTACCGGTATCTGTACATAGTTTTGTGAGTTACCGGTCAATGTTTGTGTACCTATTTTTGCTTATAATGCTCGCGTGACTAAGGACACAGGTTGTTTTAGTCTGAAAAAAAATACTTGGGACCTACTCTTATTTCATGTTCATTTTTCTAATCAGTTTTAACATTACCGTTTGCATTATGGTGATAATTCTAACCCTCAATCTTATCTATACCGAGTCAATCAGGTTTTCTAATGTTTTCATGTAATATAGTACCAATCACCATCTTCAGCTCTACTCAGGTCAGCTATACTCGAGTAATATATATAAACAAAATAGATGATGGACAAGAGTTTTCTTGGCAAACTCTGCTCTGGGAGTGAGAAGCCAATGATCACCGCAGTTGAAAACATCCACTATAGGTCTGATGCGTCCGCTCTGTTTGGCCATTGGACTTGGATGGATATGCTGAAGATTGGCAAAGTTTGAATTTGAAGGTTTTTCAACAAGGTTATTCCAGAACTTTGAGATAACTGTGAGCCGCGGTCAGAGTTTATTTCATTGGGGATTCATGAATGGTAATAACCTCTCTAAAGAACTGATGATAATTCCGAGGAAGATGGAAGCCCGCAAGCGGAAATAAAGTGCCGCCATCTTAGAAAAATCTTCCATCACCACTAGTATAAATTGTCGAACTCCCTTTGGGGCAAGCACTAAATTGAACATAAACATGGCTTCACAGATCCTAGAAGGGATCAGGCAAATAATCCAGAGTGTACCGTGCAGAGACTTGTTTCCTCAACACGTACCACAATAGACATAAATGCTGTTTACAGTCCTTGTCGAGGTTTGGCACCATAATGTCAGTGAGGTAAATTCAAAAGTTTGTTTGGAACCAAAGTGTCTTGCAAGAGGATGATTTGGGCATCTGTAGCACTTGCCGATGAAGGTTTTTTTGGGGACAAGAGCTTATCTTTATAGACTACAGGCCATCTCAAGTCTTAACAGAAGGAGTAAACAGCTAGATTTGGGATACACCAAGGATGTTCAGACTCCCTAAGCAAGGAAATGGGGTGCTGAATGGAGAATAGTTCAGGAGTAAATGCTCTTCAGAAAAATCAAAAGGAAACATCCAGAAAAGAGTGTCAGGTTTTCTAATCTTTGTAACCAGGGAGTCATGTTATAATGAAACATTAAAATGTGCAAAGAACAGGCGCCCCATCTAGCTTGTGTGGGTTTTAACCGTTGAGCCTTTCTGGGATGCTCTACAATTCTTATGTTTTTGTAATGACCAAAATTGGGTGAATTGGGTAAACAAATATCTTCGTATACAGCTTTAATGGCGAATAGTTCTTTACCAGCGACATCAGGTTCCTCTCTGTGGGTTCCTTCCGGGAGAAAAAAAAGCAACTGGATAAAGGAGATCTTTTTTCTCTGGACCTCTTGGAAAGAATGGCTTCCTAACGTGCAACATTTAAGGGCATCGACTCTTCCATGGATGAATGGTGTAGTTTGGATCAGGTGGACTAGGATGGGTGCTGAGGTGAATTTTTTGCTTAAGAGAGACAAAATACATTTTTGGCTTTATGAGTCCATATGAAATATAATTGTGTTCTGGTCAGATTTGTGATAGGAAAACAAATTTAGAATGTTTCTTAACAGACTTTTGGGTAAAAGTTAACGTAACCCCAGGAAATGTTGGACTTTTTTTCTACAAGAGGCGCTTGCCAATCTAAGATAGACAATGCCTTAGCGGTATCCATAGAAATCCCTCCTTATAATAACCAGAACAAGAACTGAACAGTTTGGTGACCTCAAAAGTGCATTTTTCAAGCTGGCATAGAGTTGGTGCTCACAAAGACAAAGAAGAACTTTGGAAACATGGGCCCTATTTTAAAAATCGTTTCGTTATCTGTAAAATACCGATCGTTATCGAAAATCACGACCGGGTTTTACCGATAGACGACCGTATTTACCTATAACGACCGTTATTACCGATAACGACGTTATTTACCCGATAACGGTCGGTATTTACCGATAACGACCCGTTATCGTACTAACCGGTCGTTTCGGTAACTAACGGTCTGTTACGGTAAATAACGACCGTATTTACCGATAACGACCGGTCTTTAACGTATCGGGAAATACGGGCGTACGGTAAATAACGGTCGTTCTCGGTAAAAACCCGTCGTTATTTTACATAAAGATCGGTATTTTACGATAACGATAACGATTTTTATAAATAGGGCCCATGAACAATGATAAGTAGGATAAAAGGAGAAGATTAAGATGTCGGCAGATATACAATTACAAAGTCATCAGGAATCCTCGGAAAATGTCATTGGCAAAGTTCTGGAAGGTTGCTGGCCTTTGCACAACCTTAAGGGCATTGACCCAGGTTACTCAAACTGTAACATATTGTTTTACTTGCATATTAAGAACATTCATCAGAAAGTGTAATGTGTGTCGGCTGAAAAAGCCTTAAATCCAATAGCAGCCAGAAAGTCAGTGGTTAGCGTATTGGACTGTGAAAATTGACCACATCTCATTGATAGAGCCCACAATTGGCAATATATATGATCTGGTAAACAACCCTTAAACGATCCCCCCACAGTTTTTGGAGCTAGAGACATTAAATTCATACAGACGGGCGGGGCAATATAGGATAATGTGCTATCTTCTAGCTAAGGATCCGCGGAAGCGATACAGCGTTATCGGCGACTTTCCTGACATTTTTTCCATGACTATAATGGTAACAATCCTCAATGTGGATATTTCACTTTTATAATTTTCATGCTCATAAATACAAATGTGTACCCCCCAACCCCCACACAGACCCATTTACACCAACCGACTGACCTACCTTTCTATTCCCTGGAAGCCATGTTTTAAAGGGTCACTAAAGTAAAAAAACTAATTTAGATTTATCCTCATAAAAGAATATTTTATGGTATAACACAAAAAGACATACCCCCCTCAACCAGACCCAGGTACACCACCTACTAATCTACTTATCCATTTACTGTGCAGCCATACTTAAGGGTAACTAACGTTAAAACAAAAACTAATTTAGATTTATTCTCAATAAAGATTCAGTATTTTAATGGTTGGTAAACAACAAACAAAGACATACCCTCAACCAGAACCCAGGTACACCACCTACTGTGGAAGCAATACTTTAAGGGAACTAAACGTCAAAAAAAATTATTCTTGATCAAAATCAAAAAAACTTTTGTTTTTTAATAAAAAACCCAACGTGTACATTTCTAACACGCTACTGACCTTCCCCTCCATTCCTGTTGCAGCCATACTTAGGGTAACTAAAGTCAAAAAAACTAATTTTGACCAATCATCAAAAAAGTTTTTTTTTTTTAACTCTCAACCCGACACGGTTACACAAACCTACTGATCTACCTTATCCAGTACTCATGGCAGCCATACGTCAAGGGTAAACTAAATTCAAAAAACACTAATTTTTGACCAATCATCAAAAAAGTTATTAGTATTTTTATCCCCCCCTCTGATATGAATACACAGCACCAACTTCCTAACCGTTATGCATGTGCATATTTAAAGGGTAAAACAAACAACAATGTTTCTCAAAAAAAAAAAATTCATTGACATATTGATTTTTTAAAATCTTCATCACAAACGCACAAATTCCTTCCAAATTGCAGTCTTCAGCCAATTCAAAGGTTTATACTTAAACTGTCCTTTTATAGTGTATTTTGCTATTTTACAGCGCTGTGTCCCCAAGTGGCGCTTTATAAAAAATCAACATACTATATACATACCTACATGGTAAAGTGCTTATAAATTATGACTCCTGAAATGGTTAAATTCTGGCGGCCCTATTACTGTTAATTTTGTTTATTTTCATGTGCAATGTAAATGTTTATATTTATCGGATATCTTATACTAGTATGAAGACGCATTTTCAATATTGTCTAAGTACTATTTATAATCAATTTTGTTTTAACAAGGGCTTCAGACTTCCCTTTTTAATGAACTTTATCAGGCTACTTAAACCAGCAGTCAAGTGCTGGTGTGCTCGTTAGATGCTCCGGCCAGACAAAACCACAGTTCTTCATTTTGTTGAGTTTCATGTCAATAAAAATTAGAGTAGTTCTTTCAAGAACATGATTCAACACTATAGTTTGAATTGTAACTATAACTTTTACATGAAATTACTCATGACTTGATTTTTCACATCTATAGGATAATTTTGTTATGGATTGTGGTCTGCAACCCAAACTTTACATGTTCAGAATCATTTGGAATAATAAAGCCTTGAAAAATTCACTCAGAAAATAGGAATCTATAAGTTCAGCACCTTCTGTTTGTTAAAAATTCAACCACTTGCATAGGTTCTTGATATTCAAACAGCATATTTGGATCTGTTTAAATTCCTTTTCTGTAATGTCTCCTTTATAACTATAATGTCCCAAGGAACTACCACAACAGCTATAGACACATCCCGAATTTCTTATCACCCGATTTTTCTTAAAAATTTAGACACCATGCAATTTATAAAATTATAGAAGGTATAAATGAGGAATTTTTTTACTCTGGCTGACATGTAATGAGCTGGGATACAATTAGAACAAAGTTAATATAAATAAAGTCCCCAGGACCTGATAAATTCCTCCTCGAATCATAAAGATTTCGTCCATTTTCACAAGCCCACATATCTTATCTCTCTAGTGTTGACTTTTGTCTGGATTGGAAAAAAAAAAATCACTGGCAATACCCATATCAAAAAAAGGTAGTAGTTCATAGTCCGGTAACTATAGACCTGTACGTCTAAACATCGTGGTAAGAAGACCGGGAAACTTTGTTTATGGAATTCATTTCTGAATCTTTTGTATCCGTAACTGATCTAACAGTGGATCGTCAGCCATGAATTCCATGAAGAAATAGATTCTATAGACTAACTTGCTTGGTGTTTTTACAAGGAGGTAAGGGGGCAGTGGAGCCGTATACTTTGATTTTGCTAAAGAATTTGATACTGTGCCACACAAATGACAAATGTATAAACTAGAGTATCTGTTGGCCTAGAAAAAAATTAGCCATTGAGAGAGGCATTGGTTGTTGTATTCACTAGAGTGTGTGGCCAATGGACCTACATAGAGTGAGGAACCTTGGGGTTCTGTACTGAGGCCACTTCTATTTAATCTGTTAATCATAATTTAATTACTTAGAAGTGGGTATTGAGAGAAAGATCTCTGTGTTTGTTGATATAAAATATGACTATTCGGAGCCTTTGAAACTTCAAATGATGAAATTGCTGTAGACATAGCTATATAATCAAATTGTGCTATCAGAACTTGACAGATGAAATTCAGTGTTGAGAAATGTAGGGGATTTTATCATTTTGTGTTAAACAATCCTTTGTGTAACCTTGTGCCTATACATGGCTCTGTGGAAAAATTTTGGAGGTTCTAGTAAGATTTAAAAAACTAGCTTTACAAACAGATCCAAATCGCAATGGCTAGAGCTCAAGATATTGTTTTGTATAAAGAAGGGGAACCGATTCAAGAAAGCAAAATCTTATTCTCCATCTTTAAGCAGGGCACTTGTAAGCCTCATTTGAATATTGCAGTGCAGTTTGTAAGAATCGCCATAATTAAAAGGGACACATCTTGGAATGGATGGGATTTTGAGAGGGTCAAGATAATCCATCAGCATTTACCCGCACCAACATTCCGTCTGGTTTAAGCCTGCAGTATTGGACCTTTTGATACTAGAGTATGAAAGAGGCCTTTAACCTGACCGGGATCCGCACGGTGCTGCAAATCCTCTTTGGCTAAACTTACTGCTGCATTGTTGGATTCTGTCAGGTAATCTGAGATATCGCCTCCATTTGAAAGACATTAGGTTTTGTGCACGCTTTTTGCAGCTATTTTCAAAAAAGTTTGTAACGGTGTGGCCATTGGTAATTATGGAAAAACTCCCACGCTAGACCGAATGCGGCCCTGTCCCCTACGCCTAAAACTGTTTTAAAAGTCCTAAAAGATATCATATCGCCACCATGACACGCCATCAGAATGTCTTTAGACAGCAATAGGTTTGTGTGTACGTATTTGTGAAAGAAATGAGGCAAAGAGGAATAGGAATAACAGAAGTCAATGTACTTTACTTTGGCATAGTTTGCTTTTGTCTGCAATAGCATGGATTTTCTAGTAGAGCTGGCCGAACTTTCGAAAGTTTCGGGGCTCTGCTTTCGAACTTTCGAACTTTATGGAAGTTCGAACATGGGACCCGCATTAAAGTCAATGGTAGTCAAATAGTTTCAACAGTTTCTAATGAATACAATTTAAATATTAAATGGTATTTAATGTAAATGGCTGTGGGACCTGGAAAAGGGTCTGGGGAACGTGTTCGAATATCCGGACATCGAAAAATCAATTTTACTCTCACTCGCGCTACTTTTTGGGGCTTGTTCGCGCCTCCGGTACCATGTACATTTTAACTCCGGGATTTGATCTCGCGATAGGCTTTAATGGACCCTTTTACTCGTAGATTCCGATATTCGCACCGATACTACGGCATGGCCATGTTCTCGCGTATTCGATGGCTCGCAATATAGGTATCTAATAGTCAATTTTTACTCGCCATTCGAAAGGTCAACATTCGATACTCTAAAATCCGCGGGTCTGGGATTAGTGTTCGAAAAGTCGCGAATGTTTTCGAATTCGAATAGTTCGTCCTCGAACTCGGAATTCAAAAGATTCGAGTTCGAGTCTAGTCGCATCTCTATTTGATAGTGAGACTGTCACAAAAAAAACTGAATTCCATGATCTGTTACAGCAATCTGGGAATTTTTTTTTTTTTTTTACGATCTAAGAAATTGCTAGTTTTTTTCTGTACCATAGTCTCAATCTATCTATCTATCTCTCTTTTGCTGTCACAACACGCCACACCAGATGTTGATCTGGACACATTTTGTTTATTACGGTCTAGTGTAACAATCTACTTTTACAATCTGACAATCAATCTTAGCATTTACTGTAAAATAAAATTTTTATGTATGCATTTTGCATATAGTTTAATAAACAACTTTTAATGCATTTTGGCAAGATGTACATGCTTTTTTAGAAGTGCATGCCCTCCCTTGTCAGTGGTCCATATTTGACCACTGGATGCTGGTGTGTACAAAACCTTTAGAACTATTTTCTAGGTTACGCTGATACACCCTTCAAATTTAAGGTTTATCATAAACCTAAAACGTGTTTTTTTGGGAAACTAGAATGAAGATTCCCCCTTGCACACCTGTTATAGATCTTGGGTGTCTTGTCCGTCGCGCCAGCTGCTAATCCACTCCTATATTAAATTTAAGCCTGATGATTAGCGAGTAGAGAGACGTTATAATAAGAATAAAGGCCTCACATATGACTTTCTGAAAATGTCCTATTTTGTATAAAATTTACTATTGCTTAACTATTGCATATACTAAACTTAATTGTTTTCACCTAATGTGAAATGCGTTTCCTCCCAGAAAGCCATATCATGTAATATACTCCTAGTATCAGTAAGTTTGCTTTACATTTAGTAGTAACTTTCTTTACCTAAGAATTTTGGCTTTTGGTCACTACTCCCAGCCCTGTAAGTCTTCAAAGAGCCTGTGAGCATGTGAACCTATTTTCGCAGCCAGATAAATTTGCTGACAGTCTAGTCCTACCACAGGAAAACAACACCATTCAATTAGTCGTATTTTAAATGCAGTTTTTCTTTATTTACTTACATTTTATCCCTAGCAAAATAATATAGAACTTTTAAAATGTCACCTGTTTTCTTTGTGGTCTCTGGTGGCTTGCAAACTTAAAGCTCTACTTTTAGAAACACCCTGCTCAAATCCTCCAGACTTTTTGTTTTTTCCCTCTGTGCTTATTAAAACGGCAACTACTATTGTTTGTTGTATGAAAATAATGAATGCTTTTAAAAAAAAACATTGTGGGCACTGTTAAATCTCTGTTTCCTGTGTCTCTGAGACGAACTTGCTGTCACAGCTCTGTTCTGTAATGAATTGTCTCTCAGCTTCCTAACGGCAGAGGAACACAAAGACATGCAGGGCAGCTTTGGGAATCTTTGTGTGCATCTCTATTGGAACGATGTGGTCTGTGGCCTTTATTCCCTGTTATAACGCATTTTCATCACGTAAGTGTTCTCCACCCCCAACTATTTTTGCTGTATGTAGGGCAACCCGGCAAGCCCACCCCCCAACGCCAATGTGTGGCATTTGTTAAAAAAAGCCGCAGAAATCTACTTTTGCTCCCTGGTCTATATGCTTACACGTTTCCAGAATTTTCATAGAGAAATATTAGCAACAATTTCAACTCGTGCAGGTTCATTACATATTCTGTAATCAATATTTGTTCAGTTTACTTGAACCGCCTTAGACACAATTGAAACTAATTCTCATTGGGTCCCACCAACATAGATAATGAATTTTGTAATGCAAATGGTTGCAGGGTTTTTTTACGTTTTTTGCTTTAATCGTTTTAAATTTGGTAGATTTAGTCTTTCAAGCATTTAAAAACAGCATTAAAAGCAGTGTAAACTCTCCTTTCATCAACTGATGTTTATGTTACTTGTGCTGACCTGCCATGAGGAAAATGATAAATGGCCTGCTCATGCTGACTGTGCTGGCCATACTCTACTAGAGGCCATTATTAAAATATACAGCCATGTTTATGACATCTTTTACGGATAAGCATTTTCAATACTCATGTCTAACCCTACGTAACACCTTTGTAGGGCTTTTCAGTTGGCCTATGGAAATGTTATTTCAGACCATTTTATTTTGATTTTATACTTTTACACATGACAATCGATATAGTGTATGAGAGTAATTTGCATCTTTGACATGATGATTCTAAGGGATCGTATAGTAACTGGGCAATACATTGCTATTAATATATTTTAAAACCAGTTTAATAAAAAGCACCCATGCTGGAAATGGAATCTAACAACCAACCACAAGAATGAAAAATGTTTTTTTTAAAAACATGAACCGATTTAGCTAGTACTGTCAGACCAAGGCTTCACTGTTAACTCCCTCGGAGGTTTCAACTCATTTAACTGAAATATAAAATGAAACGGTGCATTTCAGAGAAAGAAATCTGAAAATCCGTCAAGAGCATTTGACAGCTCATACTGAACAGGTTATGATGAAAAGTAATCAGGTGCTAGCCATCTTTTGTTTTATTCTTTAAAGTGTATTATAAAATACTCGAAAGTTGGCAAATGTGCTAAATATCCTCGTCCTATGGTCATTGGTATTCTTTCAGTCTGGTAATAATAATTAGATTTCTTCCGCCAAGCTTTGGCTTTCGAATATGTAGACATAGATTTTAGGCTCAGGACACCAGAGCTAAAATAAATTGATAAGCTAACACACATATAAGGTCCACGCGCCTGGTCTGTGGAGGTTGCACAGTCTGATTTATTAAAAGCCTGTACAATGAAATGCAGATATTCAAATAAATACCGACAGTGGCTTCAAGGATCTGATTAGAATTCATTTAATCCCCACCAATAAAAATACAGTGGCCTCATCCCTTTAAAAAACCACAAATGACATTTTACTAAGAAGTTTGATTTCTGCAGTTTAAAAAAAATAAATTGACATTATTTCATTATAAGAATTTCTATTTTAAAAAAACCTATATTCTGTAATATTGATTTTTACTATAAAAAAAACATCCACAGCTGCTTTTACTATCACACATGTTAAAAAAATCTAAAATTAATAAAAATTCAATTGAAGAATTATGAGGCAATTGTATAGGCTCCATTCATAACCAGAGCAGCAAATGTCTTCGCCCAAATGGCTGCGTTTCTAACTACATCATTGAAGATTTCCAACACCTTGGGTTGAGCGAATGACGCAAGTGTATGTTGGCAGTGAAGTGAACTTGATGAATTATGACTTTTGTCTAATTTTTCTTTTATATAAATTATACTCCTTTTCACAACAAAAGGCCAGTCCATTGTGTGTATATTTTCTAAAGCCATAGAGCATAAAATGCTGCCTAACTGATTTCTATCAAAGGTCTGTAAAATGCAAAATAAGTTTACACACAGTTTAAAAAAGTTTAAAGGGGACCTGTGTTCTCCAACAGTGGCCTTTATTAAAAAGGCATCTCCTTACCATTAACTCCAAACTAGATATGCTTCTACTGTAGTCAATCCAACGTTACGCAGTATAGAAGGTGTTTTTTCCTGCTAGCACTCGAGCTTTGACATCATCTGCTATGGCAGAAGCATCATCAGCCGCATCATAAACTTATTAATATTTTTTTAAGGCTAGCCGAAGCCTGAAAATTCTCTCCCTAAGGTGTCCAAAGTTAGATGAAAGGACAGTAATTGTTGCAGGGTCTGTACTAGCTTCAAAAATATATTGAAGATTCATATTGCCGCTCCCGTAACTTACCTTAGCCCGAGCCCGCATACAATACTGACGTAAAACGAGATTACGTCAGCTATTGCATCGCGGTCGGGCTAAGGTAGGAGCGGGACTTTAACGCTTCAGCATGCCGTAGCGTTAAGTTTTCACGCTACAAAGTAGCGTGCAAACTTAACGCTCAGGGTTTTTGTATCGTTAGCACGCGCTATTCCAAAAACATTTGGAAATGGCGCTGTGCTCTAAAATCCATCCAAACCCCACGTTAACCCAAAGATTTTCAGGTAACATGGGTTTTTAGATTAGACGGGAAAAGGGGCCATATTGATCTCCCCCATAGTTTTTTGGGAGTGGGGCTTATTACACAGCTTAAAACTCCACCTGTCACATAGACACACCAGTCTGATCTTATAACTTAAGATCCAGAGAAGCTAGGCTGTTTGAATGGTTGGAGAGGGCTTAGAGAGCGCTTGTTCGTAGAAGGGGCCCTTGTATGTAGCCACAGTTTATCCCTTTAATACGGGTCCCATATGAAAATACTATTGGTTTCCTGATAAAACCCGTTGTCCCTGAAACCTGATATTTAATGACTCTATTAGGCTAGCCCGTTAATCATGGAGTTTGGTGCGTTTGCGCATGTGTTTTTTTTTCTAACATTGTGCCTCCTCGGCAACGCACCAAAAATGGCGTTTTCGGTGCAATCGATTCCGCATCCATTTGCAAATCGCATTTTTAGATGCATCACACATGTGGTTTCACTATCTCAAAAGAAAAAAACGTAAGCCCAAACGCATCAGAATCCAAACCTGAATTGTCACACTAAATCGCATGCGTTGCGTGCCGATTGCGTGTGTGTGCATCTGGCTTGCCCTTAGTAGTCTTTAAAGCAACATCTATTTAGTTGAATTGTGCCCCTTCAGTTGTTATATAACATTCATTAGTAAAGATGGCCAAAACTTCCAAAAATCGGGTCCAATTCGATTTCTCTAAAGTTTCGTAAAAAGTACACAAATTCCTAAATCGGACCCATTAAAGTCATGGGAACAAATTGGTTCCAAAATTTGGATAAATAAATAGTTGAATAGCAATGATAACTTACTCTCATGGCTCTGGACCGGGGAAATGGTCCTGGGAACACTTTCAAATATCCAACTTAAAATAAAGTCATTCTTAAAATTAAAATCACATAGTTTTTGCAGGGGGCCCAGTGATTCCTATTTACACACACCACTGTTCCATATTTTCCTTCCGAAAATCTCAAAATTTCTAGACTCTCTCTCTTAAAGGGATGTTCATTATGATATTCCCAGTATAATAACAAGCTTCCTTGTTGCAATACCGTCAACAAATTAAAGGGGATTCAATAAAAAATAAAAAAGCTCAGGGACATTCAATTAAAGTTCTTATCATTTAAAATGGTGCTAATTTTGCCCCAAACCAACAATTGTATTTAACATTTGAAAGCTAAACATCTGATTGGTTGGGGCAACTTAGCCCATTTTAAACAATAAGAACTTTATTGAATCTCCCTGTCTGTCCTTTAAGGGTTCGTTCACACTAGATAGTTTTTTTTTTTATTCATATTATGTATGCCTCATTTATCCGACAGATTCCTTTTCCATTTTAAACAAAAAGCAGTTAAATTTCAATCCTTTGCTATTCCCTGCTGTTGAAACATTAGGTAGCTTACATTCCGGTTCTGTAATGGTACTTCTTTACAGAATGCAAACTAATGTGGAATGTTCCTACACTAAAGGTGGCCATACACATCGATTCCTATTGGCATTGTGCCAACAGAATACCATTGGTATCTGTCGTCACACACGTTCGTGAGGGCAGTACGAATTTGGACCCGACCGATCGTCCATACCTGGTATCGGGGATCGTCGCCACGTGACTAACATAGACCAAGTATTCACTCTCCATTGACTTAAAGTGTATACAACAAGAATACTTTCGTCATCTTAATTCTATATACGGGAGCGCGCCCGTTTCTGATTCACAAAGCATTACTGGGAATGGGTGCACGATACCGGGAACCCCACGGCTGGTGAGTCCTCTCATTTCAGTCAGGGGTAGTGTCGCTTAGACAGCACACTACCCCCCAATACCAAAGCTTTAAATTTCTCTTGAAATCTTTTTAAATTAGTTTTGCCAGTTTGCCAATGCCATTCTCCAAAACCAAATTTCCAGTAAATGATATCAATACTTTTGAGTACTTAAAAATATAATACAAATATACTAAAAAATTAAAAAGGGAGCGAGTCATTTTTATGTTGAGTTAAAAAATCTACCTGTTTGCTTCCAGTCTCACTTTCCCTGCATCATTCTTTATACTGCCCTAGGGTAGGGGGTTTTGGAGGATTGCACCTACCAACTCCTGAGATCGTTTGTGTGGTAGAGTGAAATTTCTAGTTTAAGGACTAGGCCACACTATTGCGCTTGCGTTTGTGCATGCGATTGCGCATTGAAATTGCGGCAATGCACCGAAAACGCACGTTTTTTGGGTGCGCTTGTGCTTGCTATTTGCATTCCACATTTTTAATCGTAATTGTATGCGATGAAAAAACCCATGCCCATGCGCAAACGCAACGAAATTGCGCATGAAATTGCATGTGATTCCGTGTGCGATTGCGTTTCAGTGTGGCTGTGCCTAGGTACATTTCTAGCAATTTTCTTTAACAAATTGGCTCCTACCTCCCCTTGAATTAATAAATACACCTGCAGATACAATTTTTTTTAGCCTTCCTTCAAGAAATATCTCACTTATTTTTGTTAAAATTTTCTTGAGACTGTGGGAGTTTCAAGAACAAGACGCAGTTTTTGTTTTTTCAAATAATCATGCTTTTCCCTACTTTAAGGGCTAGGCCACACTACCTCATTTTTTTGCATCACAGCAACGGGTGCGATGCAATTGCGCATGCGATTGCGATTTGCCTTTCCGCATTTTTTATCGCAATCGCATGTGTTTTTCTATATCTAATGAAAAAACACATGCGCAAACGCAACAAAATCGCACATGAAATCGCATGCAATTCCTTGTGCGATTTCGTTTCCGGCGCAGTGTGGCCGTGCCCTAACTTACAGAAAAATATGTAAAATATGCTACTTAATACTAAGTTTGAAGTAATAAAAAAAGATTAGTTTGTTATTCTTCTCTTTATTGGGGATCTGACTAGCTAACATATAATAGGCTAATAAATAACATTGATTCAATTTACTTTTATACATTGCCCTAACATCAGCTTTTTTTAAAAAAAAAGATCAGTTTGATTACTGATCATATAGAAGAATGACCTAAACATGATCCATGATTACTTTTCAATTTTCGTTAAAAGCCTTGGATAAAGAAAACACTATTAGCATTTACAAATATGTATATTATACGGTAGTTCATTGGCACATTTATACGGTAGATTCAGTGGTATATTTACATGGTAGATTTAGCGGTACATTAATACAGTAGATTTAGCAGAACATTAATGCGGTAGATTTAGCAGTACATTAATACCCGTAGATTCGGGCATATTTTATAAGGTTCGTAACTTTTCGCGGCCGTTTTCGCGGCCATTAACGCATAAATCGCTTTACCGCGATTTATAAAGGCCCGAAAACGGCCGCGAAAATTAACGAGCGTAACCTTTCGCGCCGATACTTACCTGTTACCGCCTCTTCTATTTATAAAGGCGGCGGTACGTTTTCGCTCGGCTAGTATCGGCTGTTTTACTTCGCCACCTTGAAGGAGGCGAAGTCACCCGATTACTAACCTCCCGCGGCGGGATGGGCAGGCAACCCGCGCGGGTGGTCGCACCCGCCCCGGGAACACCCCACCCCGCCCACCCCCCCCGCGGCGGCAGCGGCGACCACCCCGCCTCTGCCACTTCCCAGCATCCCTCCCAACCCATTCCCCGTTCGCGGCAATCTCGGAACGGAGGCTAGAAGGGCTGCCGGAAGGGGCCGCAGCAGGTGGTCGCGACCCCCCCGCGCCCACCCCCTCCCCGCACCCCTCCAAGCCCCGCCCCCGGCCGCTCCCGGGAGGGGACGGGAGGAGCCGCTGGGGGGTGGAGGCTCCCTCCAGCGGGCCTGAGAAGGTGCCTTTTGGGCTTAGGGGGTCCCGCAGCCCGAACCGGGACCCCCCTCACCGCCCTTATAAGGGCCCTTGCGGCACGGACAAGTGCCTTTGGCGGGGGTCCCGCACTGAAACCGGGACCCCCAGTGCGGCTCTTAAAAGAGCCCTTGGCGACGTCTTCTTTCTTCCAGTCCCGCGACACACGCTCCGCCGAGCCGCCACCCCCCCGAGAGGTACCCGTGCTGCCGCCAGGGGTACCCCCGGCGGGCGCCTGCACCTCAACGATGCCGATGTTGCCGGCGTCTTATCCGCCGCGACGTCTTCGGGCTGGCGACACCACCCCCACTCAGGTCGCCGATGCCAGTCAAGACCACTGCGGCCGCCAGTGAGCCCCTGGCACGCGCCGGCCTCAGCGGAGCGCGATGTTGCCCCACCGCTTCTTTCTTCTTTCTTCTTCAGCTCTACTCTATCGATGGCATCTGAGTTCCGCGCTGAAAGCTCCTCTTTATATAGGTTTGCAGAAATCCATATCCGTTTCTGATTGGTCAATTTTTATACTTGCTTTACATTAACCAATCAGTTTCAGAACTTTCCAGAAATCTGATGGGTTAATGTTAAGCATATTTAAAAAATTTGACCAATCAGAAACGGATTAGGATTTCTGCAAACCTGAGTCTGCAAACCTGAGTCTGCCTGGCATCGGCGACCTGAGTGGGGTTGGTTCGCCACCCGAAGACGTCGCGTCGGATCAAGACGCCGGCAACATCGGCCTCGTTGAGGTCGCCGACGCCCGCCGGGGGTACCCCTGCGGCCGCAGGGGTACCTCTCTGGGGTCGGCGCCTCGGCGGAGCTGGTGTCGCCGGGACTGGAAGAAAGAGACTTCGCCCAAGGGCTCTTTTTAAGAGCCGCACTGGGGGGTCCCCGTTTCAGTCTGCTGGCGACCCCCGCCACAGGCACTTGTCAGTGCGCAAGGGCCCTTATAGGGCCGGGGAGGGGGTCCCGGTTCGAGCTGCGGGACCCCTTACCCCAAAAGGCCTTCTCAGGGCCCCGCTGGAGGGAGCCTCCACCCCCCCAGCGGCTCCCTCCCGTCCCCTCCCGGGAGCGGCCGGGCGGGGGGCTTGGAGGGGTTGCCGGGGCAGGGGGTGCGCGGCGGGTGGTCGCGAGGCGGGTGGTCGCGACCCACCAGCTGCGGCCCCTCCCTGGCAGCCCCTCCTACCTCCCGTTCCGAGATTGCCGCGAACGGGGAACGGGTTTGGGAGGGGCTGCTGGGAAGCGGCGGCGGGTGGTCGCTGCTGCCGCCGCGCGGGGGGTGTGGGCGGGGTGGGCGTATCCCCGCCCCCTTAGGAGCGGCGTCGGGAAGGGATTTTAAGTCCCTTCGCGGCGATACTATATAGTATCGCCGCAAAGGGGCTTAAAATTACCGCAGCACATCGCGGCCGCGATAGTATCGCGGGAATAGCGTCGCCGTTATAATACGGCGATAGCGCTATTTTCGCGGGCCGCGATGTGCGCGGTATTTTTTTTCGCTAACATCGTTCCTTTATAAATATGCCCCTTAGTGATACATTAATACAGTAGACTTAGCGATACAATAATACAGTAGACTTAGCAGTACATTAATACAGTAGATTTAGCGGTACATTCATAAGGTAGATTTAGCGGTACATTAACACGGTAGATTTAGCGGTACATTAATACGGTACTTAATCGGTTATATAAAATATTCTAACAACAGCAGCTAAATGTCACTTACACCTTTATAAATGTAATAAATAGGCATTTTTAGACTAGATTAACTTGTATTTTACGTTTACTTTTGAATAGAATAGTAATTTGTGTGTAATTTGCCTTTAAACTGCAGGTCACTGAACAAGAAAGAGCTTCATTGGTTTCAAAATATGACCTTATTGTTTTAATGAATTGGAAAGGTTAATACTGTACATATGTTGCAAGTGCTACTTTGTGTTTATTTTCTCAGTGTCTCTAGCCTTAAGGACAAGTGTAACATGCTTTCCAGCAAGGTCTGTGTTTGTAAGCACAGTGGGTGACCTGAATCCTGGATCATAGAGCTACAGAAGCTTGTGTGGTCCGTACCAATTTAAGAGAGACTATTGCTATCAATGTAATTTATTTGATGAATTGCACAAATTCTGTATTTTTTTTTAAAAAAATAAACAGACTAAATTACCTGAAAACATATAGAAAAAGAATTAGGTACTGTGAAATAATGAATGATTTCAGGATGTTTCTGAAAGCTTCCTTAATGAAGAGGAAATTATATTGCAGTTATTATATCCTAAAAGATTAGCTTGGAAAAGAGCCCATCTTTGCATATTCTGTATAGTACTTGTATGTAGCAATCAATGTTTGTATGCACACAGATGTATTCATATAGATAGAGGCTTGAACGTACCAGGATTCAAAAAAGAAACACTCCAACCATTTAGCTCATGCATTTAAAAATTCCTTTATTGAGAACATGCCTTATACGTTTTGAACCTATGTTGGTCCTTAATCATAGGCATACAGTGCTTAGATGGCAGCCTGTCTGTTCTCAATAAAGGATTTTTTATTTGCATGAGCTAAATGGTTGTAGAGTTTCCTGTTTGTGGAGACACCCAGGCCAACGGATTCTCCCGGTAAGGTGATATATTGTTACCGCTAATGAACTGCAATTATGGGACTGAGACATACATAGGGTGAAAGGTTCGGGCCTGTGCACCCGAACCATGTGTATATTTAAGTAAGCATTTATCCGTGCATCATTCATTAGTTACACACAGAGTAGCGCACACTATATTGTATTGCTCACAAATGTGTATGCACACATAGAGAAAAAAAATAAAGAAAACATATATGTGTATGCTTTTTTATTTATTTTAAAAACATATTGTGGGAGATTTACCCAGAGCTGTTATTGCCTTCCGATATTTAATACCAAATTTGCACCAGTGGGTAAATTCAGGATTTCAGTTTTAAAAGGAAACTGTGGTCACCAATTCTTCCAGACTAGTAAGAATTATATAAAAATCCTTTCATCACACCTTCAAAATAAAACTGAAATCACATCTCTAGATAAAATTTGTAAGAAGTTATTGCTGGAAAGGTTCACCAATATTACTTCCTGTTTTCAACCATGTTACCAGCATGCAGTCATGTGACCAGCCTGTCTGCATTAATAGGCTCCCCTTCTCAACTGTCTTCCCCCCCCAGGTACTTCCTGTTTTCCCTAGCATTAAGTCTTTTCTTTGGTGAGCATGTTTCTCCCCCGGGGCAGATGGGCGGGGCAGAGGTGAGGTGATGTCTGTCAACCGACAGGAATCAGGAAGTTTCAACATTCACCCCAATTAATTTCTCACAGACTGAAGCCAGAGATTGTGATGGTTCGGCTCATTATAAAGGAAATACTGCAAGCTTTCATTTAGCTCTAACTTGTTTGGAGACCACAGTTGCCCTTTAATGCAGTTAAGTTGTCTTTGACATTTCTATTTAAAATGTTCCCAGATACTGCAAACTTGGTGGCAGGACACCACTAAACAAAACAAATAAAAGTACAAGTAGATCCTCAATCCATTTGCTACATTATGTATTCATTTTCAGTAACATTGGAATTTCTAATTACTAAGGATATCCAAACATTTCTTGTAATTACTTGCTGTATCTGCCAAAGCTTTCTCTTTAGAGAACATATTCCATCATTTTGCTACGGAATATATTAAAATAATGTAAAAAATGAATTTTAAAATAAATACATTAAAATAGATCTTTGCTTGTTATAATTATGGCATTGTTCTCTGGACTAATTAAAAAGATGCTTTGTAAATTGTAGACTAAAACTTGCCAGATGTATAACAACTGAATTATTTAATGTGCTGTTCAATCTTACATATACTATTTGTTATATATAACACAAATGCACACAAATAGTTACAGCTGGCTTGTTATTGGGCTTTTTTTCAGTTAAAACAATAAACCAATGACATGCAAAAGATAACCTTTTAATTTAATGACTATAATGTCCTCTCTAATCCAATGTTTCCCTTGTTTAATCATTAAATAGATAGATTTATAATTTAAATAAATCTCATTTTCATTTTTTTAATTTGATGACATTTTGCAAATTTCTTTATTCTGTGTAAACTGCACTGTTATTAACATATCAATATTATTTTAAATTCATCAGGATAAACATGTTTGTCATAACATAATAAAATTGATATGCTGATAGTAATGTACCTAGGACTTGTCTTGGATGTAAACATTCTTAAACTCACACTAACCTATTTAGTGTGGCTTTAAGCAGATAACTGCAAGAGGGTGCACAGGGCTCCCAAATGTCACCCCAGAAGCCATCACAGCCTATTCAATGTGACGTTTGAAAAAAAAAAAAATCTTGACTTTTAAGTCAAATAAAGGCAATTAAGGCAAATATCTCTCATTATAGGACAACTATACTGTAAACATTTACTTTTTAAATATGAAAAATCCCTGGAGTAGGGAGGTAAGATTGATTATTTCCACCTCGCAATATTGTTTCGTTACGGAGCTACAGCCTGTTTTTTAATACAGGCCTTACTATATTAAAGATAGTGGTGAAGCACTCAGGAAGCCTTGCAGAGGCAGTTTTCTTCATGCTGCTGCTCCTCCTAAAAATAATATTGGGAGGTAGAAAGTAACAATCCTACCTCCCTGCCCCAGGTACTTTTCAGTTTAAATGTTTTTGAAAAAATATTTTATCCACTATAGTTCTCATTTAAATTTGTGCAGCTGGGTAATCAAAAATGGAAGTTTTCAAAAGCCTCAAATGCAATATTAAATCCCCAGAGAACATTTGGGGCTCTCCATAAATAGTGATCTTAAGGCCGTATTTATAAACTTTTAAATAATTTATAAATTAACTTATAAAGTTAGTTAATTTACGATCGCGGTCGTAAATTTACGATTGCGAACGTACATTTACGACTGAACGTTCGATCGTAGAATACCGTGCGGTAGTAAACTACCGCAATAGTATTCTATGGGGATCGTAAATCTACGATTTCGTTATCGTAGATTTACGATCGGTATGGTAAATGTATGACTGGTTATCGATAATCTCCGATCAGTTAAACGATCGTTAATTTATGATACCGATCGTTAAAGGAATGGTATCGCTAGAAAGTGATACCACGGCTTTATAAATATGGCCCTTAGTGCTGTATTTTAACTTTGCATATGAATTCCAAAAAATAGTCTGCCTGCCAGTCTAGTAGTCAGCTTTCCAGCCAGTTCATTAGCCAACATTGATTCTTTATATATTTGTGTTATAGGGGTGGAAAGGAGCTATAATGTTTCTCTTAGACAATACTTTATGGAGAGCTATAACATTCCAGCCCAGCCCCTTCCCATTAAAAGTATTCATGGGGAAAACTTATACCAAAATATTTTGGATATTGGTACATGTCCATGTCCAACATTGCTATTAGCCTTCGAAATAAAGTATGCTAATTAAAATAATTCTGCTCCTTATACAAATACTTCTAATCCCTACCCACCAGAAAAGGGAGAGCACAATGCAGGTAATCTAATAGGAAAAGGTGGTTTGCAAGATAATGGTCTCTTCCTTGTAAGTAACAAATTGAGATTATCAGCTTACATTGTATCAATGTTGCTGTGCCTATTTTGAGTCCGTGACCCACCAACCTCTGGCAATATAGCCTAGACTTACAGTGCCACTGTAGAAACATCTGAATGTTGTAAGTGGTCTAATAACACAGGGACAGTGCCAGGCCATAGAAGAATGTCTTCCCATAACTTCCCCAGCTAAAGACTGTCTGTACTACACGTCTTAAAATAGTTTATTATGCTGCAGACTGTAGCTTTAAAAACTGATTGCTCTGCTCTAAAACAAGCACCATCATCCCCTACTGAAAGGGCTGTAGACAACAGAAAAGTTTTCCCAGTTCTCCAAAAACCCAAACCTCTCCTCTTAGCCACACATTAAAACACCTTAAATGGTAACTGTGGTCTCATCTGTGGTCTTTCATCTTACCTTCAAAATAAAAACAAAATCATATCTATAGATAAAATGTGTGAAAAGTTATTACTGGAAAGGTTCAGCAATTTTATTTCCTGCTTGAACACTTCCTGTTTTGAGTCATGTGACCAGTTGTAGTTATGTGAACAGCCTCTGCCTGCAATAATAGGCTCCCCTTCTCAACTGTCATTTTTTCCCCCAGGTACTTCCTGATTTCCCCAGCATTAAATCTCAACTGAGCATGCTTCTCCCCCGGGGCGGAGGATTGGGCAGAGGTCAGGTGATGTCACTCAACCTACTGGTAGCAGGAAGTTTGAAAATTCACCCCAATATCATTCTCACAGGCTAAAGCCAGAGATGAGGTATTCAGCTCATTATAAAGGAAATACTGCAGGCTTTCATTTAATCCTAACTTGTTTAGAGACCACAGTTGTCCTTTAAGCTGCATTTCTGTAAATACTATCCCAGATGCACTTGCTTTTAACTTGACCCATCACTGTTTTCCTCCTCCTGTAGCTTGTCATTGGCACGAATGTGAACCAGGTCCTCTAGGTCACTCCCAGCCCCACTCATTAATCTGTCTACACAATCCACCACATGCCAAACCTTGGCATCAGATAGGCAAAACACTTTTCAGTATGTAGGGTCTTGGTGGCAGACACCCTATCTACTTATCTAATAATAGAATAATCCTCACCCACTACTACCTGCCTAGTCTTTCTGGTACTAGATTCTCCCTCTCTTGTATTAGAGATGCTGGTCCCCTGGATGCTTATGGGATCTGCCTACTAAATACATGCTACTTCTGAACTGTCCTCCTCCGCTTCTTTGCCTAAAATGGAAAATCTGTTTAAATGGACTAGCTAGGAAGAAGTGACCCTACTTTCTTGGTGACCCTTACAAAACTACCTTCCTTCTCCCCCTTATCCATCCCATTTTCACCGTCTAGTTTACTGGTCCCTGCAATTGTTAAATAGTAAAGGGATTTTGGATAAAAGTTTTACATACATATTTTTGTTTTTATCTTTTAATGGCATACAAATTCTGGAAATTAATTAGAAGGCAACTGTTTCACTGAAAATGGCCCATTTATAAGATTGTAGGTAATACTGGAAACAAATTGGCACAAACCATGCAGTCTTCTTGTCCATGCAGGTTTTCATTGGACAAGAAATAAAAAGCTAAAGGTGATCAAATATTTATTTAGTAAGACATCATACACCACACACCATTGCCTCTCCCTTTTCTTGTCATGAATTTTTACTAACATTGATAATCCCTTGACATTAAATACAGGGTTTTAGAGTGCCATCAGCAGTGGCAAATTAAAAATTAGGTTATAAGTTACTCCCTTAAATAGAATTTCATATTCTGGGTCTTGAGCCATCGAAAATCCATATAGATTTTTCCAAACATTGTTGGGAAGTGGGAACCTTTCACAATGGAAATTGTTTAAAGGGACACTAAACTCCCTTTAAACACACACTAACACTGGGTACACACACTAACGATAAAGCCCCGATACCGTCGGATCCGACGGTATCGGGGCTTTATCGTTATGTGTGTGCGCTCGTTTCCCGAACGATCGGGTCGGCCGAACGCTCGTTCGGGAAAGGCCGCAAATTTCCATCGGCCGCGCTAGACTCCCTATAGAGGAGTCTAGCACGGCCGATGGAAACACACAGTCCCGAGCGTTCTCCTTATGAAGTTCATAGGGAGAACGCTCGGGACTGTGTGTATGCAGATCTTTGAAAGATGGCAGACAGGATCTTGCAGATCCTGTCTGTCATCTTTCAGAAATCTGTGCTGTGTGTACCCAGCTATAGTCCATAAAAATAACTATTTGCAATTCGTTTCTATTATTCACAGGGAGGTGAGAACGCTTATTCTCACCTCCCTGTGAATAATAGGACGCTCGGGGGACCTGGAACTTACCTTACCGCCGCTCCTCTGCAAGCCGCCCCTTCACTGATAGCTGCTCTGTCCTGACCACGCGCCCTATTTTAGGTACATGTGCGCCAATACAAAAGATAGGGTGCGCGATCGGGAGAGAACAGTTGTTCAGTGAAGAAGTGGCTTGCAAGTGGAGCGCGGTAAGGTAAGTTCCAGGTCCCCCGAGCATCCTATTATTCACACGGAGGGGAGAATAAGCGTTCTTACCTCCCTGTGAATAATAGAAACGAATGGCAAATAGTTATTTTTATGGATTTAGTGTTCCTTTAAAACAAACCCTAGACATTATGCAGTTACATCCTTAAAATGAGTTGTAAATCCTATTAATCATTATTGGGTACAGTCTGATTTTAATGTTAGTGTGTTGTGTGTAGTGTTTGTGTGTTAAATAGTGTTAGTCTGTAACAAATTATAAAATCAATTCTGATGATCTGTTCTTGGTTTTTGACATATGTCATATGCATCTAGCTTTCTGCCTTGAGGCTCAAGGTATGGTGTAGTACTATAAAATGTTATCATGAATAGGAAGTCTGAATTCTAAAACAATGTACCCTGTCTACTGTGGTAAATTATTAAAATAACTATTAAATAATATGCTCCATTAAAATCTGACTGAGTAAGGAATGGTTTATATTACAATAACCTTTCCAGCCTTTGGCATATGGGACTTCAGAGTAACAGCTGGTTTTGTGCACAAGTTATGCTTTAAGTCAGTCTAACATCTAATGCTCTTGTGTACTGAGATATAAAGAAAATGTCCAACATTTTACTTAAACACTTTATTACAATAACAAAATGTGCTTCCCTTTCTTAAAGGGAATCTCTATATTTTTTGAGTTTTTCTACTTCTAAGTAAACAACAGTACTGTATCTGATTGTGTTTATTTTCGGTGTGCTGTACATTAAGTTTTATGGAGCGTAGGGTACTTAAGTTATACTACTGACAAATGTTTCATGTGTAAAGAGGGAGAATGTTTTAGTAATGCTTCTGACACAACACCTAGGAACACTTTAGGAGCAATATGAGGTTTGATTTGTGCCATATGCTGATGATTCTTAATTACCTGCCAGCAACCCGACTGTTATTTTTATCAGTTTGTTACATACTACTTAATGATTAGTTCTCTTCCATTCTGGAAAAGGTACAGTATATTCCACCTCCCTCTGCTCAATGAGCTTTTTATTAGCATGAGCATGTGCAGAGAAGAAAGCAGTCAATTGGTTACCTGTGCCAGCAGTCACAGCCTTGACTAACTGCATGGGAGTCAGCTTACTCTGCCAGATGGGAAGTAATAATTAATATAACCTTAAATATCTTATAACAAATGCATATAATAAGCTAGTTTTAAAGGATGGACATGCCATTTGATATTACTTCAAAACCATTGCTAAAAATCCACAATGATAAAAAAAAAATGAGATTCTATCAAATTAGTTTGTTTTGGAGAAAACAGAATTATAAGGGAAAAAAAGGTTTCTTCATTTGATATAGAATCTAACCTCATTGCATTGTTTGTATATATATATATGTGCCTGTAAAAGTACATATAATGTTATACCATTATTTTAACACATAGTTTAGTACACTTTTATATAGCCCTTGGCCTCACTAACTACCTTCCGGCCTATACCCCCAGATTTCCCCCTAAACACTGGTATAAATCTGAGTTTCTAGATTGTTCTTTTTTTTATATAAAGTTGAGAAAAGATTGTCATTGTTGCAGAAACTCCACCCTCATAAGAAAGAATATCCCGTTACCGTATGTTGTTTTATCCTATCCTTTGTCCTCTGAATTTATTTCTGTATGCCTGCTATGCTTCTGGATGCCTCATGGAAACTAAGCAATAAGACATGGCTGACTTCTTGGTAAATGTGAGGTGGCCATTTTGAACTTGACATCATTTTCTAGTGGGCTTTTCTGGTTTTGAATGGTTTTTACAATGCAGTCTTCTTAGATGCGTTAAGTTTTCGCTGCGATACTTTTCGCTCTTTATCGCGCCCGTTCGCCTTTTTCAGCCGCGAAGTGTGTTTTTTTCGCTTTTTTATAAATAAGGTGAAACTAAGCCCCAAATGGCGCTATTTTCGCTGCGCTGTGCTGCGCTAATTATTTGGCGAAAAAGACAATCCTTTATAAATATACCCCTAAGTCTGAGAATGCTCAGAAGAGGCAGATAGGTGATTAGCATTTAGTTATCGACTGTGATGTCAAATGTCAAATCCATAACTGACAGTTGATAACTGGAAGAACCAGGAAGCAAAAACAAGGGCAACAGGACATTGTGCAGGATTTCAGGTTAGACTTATATATTTCAGATTTCAAACTATTACCGTTTAGAGTTTTAAGGGGTAATTTACCTGTATATAAGTTTTAATTTGAGGGCTGGACTTTAAAGGACATGTCCAATCCCAAAACTATAATTAAACCCACTACTGGCCCCACTGTGTAGTGTTGATAAATCCTCAGCTTACATCCCTGCTCCAAATGGCTGTCCTGCATTGTCTCTGCAAAGTCCTAAAAAGTGAAGAGCAGGAGCCTGGCTGTGTCCCTAAAGGGGACTTTTACCTCTCCTCTGGGAGAAGTCTGTCATGCGCAGTGAAGACCCCCCCCTCCCTCATTTTTCTCTCCCTTTTCCTAACGCTTAAACCCTTTGCTGTAGTGTAGTGGTCCCTATCCCACCCCCAACCGCTATGTTTATTTGTTAAAAAAGATCCAAACATTACTTACTTTCCTTGATTCCCCCAGCATTCTGTAATGCCGGCAGCCACGTCTGTGACTGGCTGCCTCTTAGCTAATCATGGACCGGTCTGGTCCCCTGCTTGCAGTTCCAGCAAGCAGGGGGCCAAGATTACAGCGCCTGGGGAATCAAGGAAAGTAAGTAATGTTAGGATCATTTTTTTATCAAATAAACACAGAGTGGACATGCCTTTTAAGGTAACTTTGCAGTCATGCAGATGTCACGTGTATCTGGCAATGAAAAGGCTAACTGGAAAGCCTGTATTGTCTGCTACTCAGAGTTAGGAAAACATTCAAAAGATGATCAATGCCCATCTAATACACATCAGCTGTCATGGCTAATGTGTATAATTTCTGTACCATAGAGACTCTAGGTGGTCTATTTATTTATTAGTTCTGTTTTCACTTCTTCCGCCACACTTTACCACAATTTTCAAGCTACTTATTTTTATTTATTTTTGTCAAATTTATAAGGCACAGATTATAAGCAGCTGTAAAAGATGCATCTGTAACGTCAAAAATTGTCAGAAGTCTACAGAACATTTTTTTCAAATGTGCATTCATTGCACATTGTGCAATAAGGAGACAAGCTTAATTAGAATGTCTTCCTATTGGTCAGCTTGTAGACTGGAAAGAGGAAGTGGGGAACGTCGTGCCAGCAATCGGAATTTCTATAGTTAAGTACTGGAAGTTGCACAGAGAGGTAAAGACATAGTGGTTTTATTTTAAAACTGGGTTTATTTTAAAGGGCCAAACATGAAGTTTGAGGCTGAGGAAAGTATAGCTGTCCTTTAAAGAGATACAATATGCTAAAATCATTTAGAATTTAAGCTTTTAGTTTCTCTAAAGATTTATCCAATGTTCCAAAAGTTATTGTTCACAATATCCTTTTGGGGCTTAAGGGATTCCGAGGACCAAACTGAGAACCCACCTCCCTGTCCTAAAAAGGACTTGTTGGGGGGTCCTGCAGCTCGAAACCAGGACCACTCCTGGTCCTAAAAAGGACCTTTTCAAGTCTCTGACGTCACAGCATAGTATAATATAGTATAGTATGAGGTTGAATAAATACATACGTCCATCCAGTCCAACCTACTCAGCAATACCCACATTTCCTGCCTAATTGTTCCAGGAGAAGTGAAAAAAACCCCACCAGAATTATGAAGGGGAAAAAAAATCCTTCCTGACTCCAAGTGGCAATCAAAAATATCACTGGATCAACTCTACTTTATGTATCAATACCAGTAACATTCCTTGTTTGCAGAAACTTATCCAGCTTTCTTTTGAAACCTTTTTGAACCTGCCATCACAACGTCCAATGACTTCATGTTTGACTTTAATTACCCTTTAAAAAGGGCTATTGTAGAATAATCTAAGAAAATAATAATAATAATAATGTAATAAACAGTGAATGAGAAATAGAAAAAACTCTGGGATCTGTCTCTCTCAAGCCAAATTAATGGATGTGAAGGATTTAAATGTGGACAGTGGTCTGGATGTCAAAATTTGCGCCACTGTAGAAGCCTGGTGCCTATTGGGAAGACATCATATCCCTTGGCCAGGAGATACCTGGCCATGTAATGCTGGATCCCAAAATTTGCCTTTTTTATTGCTATTTTAATGAAAACATGCCTTTCCGGACTCTATGGGGGAGATTTAATATACCTAAAATAAGGCTAAAAGCTATGTTAACTAGAGATGGTCGAACTATTGAAAGTTCGGTCCGTTTTCGAACTTTCGAACTATTGGGAAAGTTCGAAAGTTCGAAAACGGACCCATTAAAGTCTATGGGAGGCAAATAGTTCGAAAAGTTCGAGTCAAATACAACTAAAATATTAATGGTAACTTAATGTGGGACCTGGGAAATGGTCTGAGGAGCATGTTCCAATATCCAGGACTTTCGTAAAATCGATTTTACTCTCACGCGCGCTACTTTCACGCTTTAACGTTCGAACGTTCGAGGTAACATGGACATTTTACTCGCGGATTCGATACTCGCGTATAGGTTCTAATGGAGACTTTACTCGTAGATTCGATGTTCGCACCTAGATACCACGGACATTTTACTCGCAGATTCGATGCTCGCGTATAGGTTTCAATGGACCCTTTACTTGCGGATTCGCGTTCGCGCCTAGATACCATGGACATTTTACTCGCGGATTCGATGCTCGCGTATAGGTTTCAATGGGCCCTTTACTCGCGGATTCGCAAAAGAGGTGGTCAGACCTCAAACAGCAGAGACGGAACTACGTCCAGGACATCCAGCAGAATGTCCAAGGCAAGTGTCACATTTATATATTAAATTTTATCTGTGATTGAGTTGTATAAAACACCATCTTTTGCACCACTAATCAGGCGGTTCTTCCGCAGATCTTTCTGACAAGCTCTGACTAAGTATAACCACTATACCACCATATATACCACCATGTTTGTTATTATTATTGTTTATATATTTTTTTTATTATTTTATTATTGTTATACTTATTATTGATATGTAAGCAAGTTAAACTAAACAAATCTCTGTGTTTTATCTTTACAAATGGCATTGACTACAAACATAATTATTTAGGCTTTTCCCATACCCCATTGGCTTCTCTCCCTCAGAGTATGCTTCGTGCAAGGGAAAGTGGGGAAGGGGATATGCTTTGTAGGAACAGCACCATTGAGTAGCAGTAGATTCACTTCAGTTTGACAACATGTTGACCCATCCAACATCCAATCAGTAGAAATTAAAGTGGCCATTAGAGATGGTCGAACTATTGAAAGTTCGGTTCGTTTTCGAACTTTAAGTTCGAAAAACGGACCCATTAAAGTCTATGGGAGGCAAATAGTTTGAAAAGTTCGAGTCAAATACAACTAAAATATCAATGGTAACTTAATATAAATGGCTGTGGGACCTAGGAAATGGTCTCAGGAGCATGTTCCAATATCCAGGACTTTCGTAAAATCGATTTTACTCTTACGCGTGCTACTTTCGCGCTCTTGCATTCGAACTTTTGAGGTAACATGGACATTTTACTCGCGGATTTGATACTCGTGTATAAGCTGTAATGGAGACTTTACTCACGGATTTGCGTTAGCGCCTAGATACCATGTACATTTTACTCGCGGATTCGATGCTAGCGTATAGGCTGTAATGGAGACTTTACTCGCGGATTCCCGTTCGTGCCTAGATACCATGTACATTTTACTCGCGGATTCGATACTCGCGTATAGGTTCTAATGGACACTTTTCTCGTAGATTCGATGTTTGCGCCTAGATACCATGGACATTTTACTCGCGGATTCGATTTCGACATTCAATTATAATCCCTTCTTCCCACTGACTTCTATTTGCAATCCAGGATCTAAAATCGAGCCTGGAAAGTGGGTGTAGTCATTCCACCATTACTTTCCCCACCAGAAAGCATGGCCACCATGCAATGGCATCGTCTGATGGTGGAATATCTCACCCGGCTGGGCTATGACGGGATGCCAATCGGCATGCCCAATATTAAGGAGCGCAAACGGTGCACAATGCGCCACCTGCAGGCGAAACTGCGGAAGCAGTTTCGCATTGATCTGACCACCTCTCAGCTCCAAAAGAGGTGGTCAGACCTCAAAAGGCAGAGACGGAACTACGTCCAGGACATCCAGCAGAATGTCCAAGGCAAGTATCACATTTATATATTAAATTTTATCTGTGATTGAGTTGTATAAAACACCACCTTTTGCACCACTAATCAGGCGGTTCTGCGGCAGATCTTTCTGACAAGCTCTGTCTAAGTATCACCACTATACGAAGTTAGGCTGAGGCCACACTGCAACGCACAGGAATCGTGCACAAAATCGTGAGCGTTATCGCACGTGATTGTGTGCGCTTTTCTTGTGCGTTTAGGGACGCTCAATCGCATGCACATCGTAAATCGCAGGAATTTTCCCCTTCCCGTGATTTCCATTTTAGCGAAAATCGCGGGCGCAGTCACAACCTTATTGCGGAGCCAGACAGGCTTGGCCCCTCCGGACAGACCCCATACCCCATTGGCTTCTCTCCCTCAGAGTATGCTTAGTGCAAGGGAAAGCAGGAAGGGGAAACCCTTTATAGGAACAGCACCATTGAGTAGCAGTAGTTTTACTTGAGTTTGACAACTTTATTGTGGAGCCAGGTAGGCTTGGCCCCACGGACAGACCCCATACCCCATTGGCTTCTCACCCTCAGAGTAGCTTGTGCAAGGAAAGCGGGGAAGGGATAGGTTTGGGAACAGCACCTTGAGTAGCAGTAGACCACCTGCAATTTGACAACATTATTGCGAAGCTAGGCAGGCTTGGCCCCATCGGACAGATCCCATACCCCATTGGCTTCTCTCCCTCAGAGTATGCTTCGTGCAAGGGAAAGCGGGAGGGGATACGTCTTGTAGGAACGCACCATTGAGTAGCAGTAGATTCACTTCAGTTTGACAACATTATTGCGGAGCCAGGCAGGCTTGGCCCTCCGGACAGACCCCATACCCCATTTGCTTTCTTCCTCAGAGTATTCTTCGTGCAAGGGAAAGCGGGGAAGGAGATAGGGTTTATAGGAACAGCACCATTGAGTAGCAGTAGATTCACTTCAGTTTGACAACATTATTGCGGAGCCAGGCAGGCTTGGCCCCTCCGGACAGACCCCATACCCCATTGGCTTCTCTCCCTCAGAGTATGCTTCGTGCAAGGGAAAGCTGGGAAGGAGATAGGGCTTGTAGGAACAGCACCATTGAGTAGCAGTAGACCCACTGCAATTGGACAACATTATTGCGGAGCCAGGCAGGCACACAACTGACAGCAAACAGCAACAACTGACATGACTCACAGCAAACAGCAGATCAGACAGCAAAAACTGCTGATTGCTGCTGAACGCAGCACTGTCAGTTACACAAACACACAGACACTGACACACAGATACAGAAACAAACAAAAAAACAGGACACCTAGAAGGTCTAACACAAAAATTTCCAGAGGACTTAAAGGGGGGTTAGTCCTTAAAAGGACTTTTATGTCTCACAAGGGTAGTCCTTAAAAGGACTTTTGGGTCTCACAAGGAAGGTTAGTCCTTAAAAGGACTGTTGGGTCTCAAGATGTGTGAATACAGGGGTGGGTAACTACAAGTGCTAAACCACCATACTGAAATCCACACACAGAAAGCTCAAAAAGCACAAAAATCTCTCTCCAATACCTACACTGTCAGGTCTCCACTAAACACTCTCCAACACACTGACTAAATGGCGCTAGTCGCATTGCCTTTTATACCCAGGGGGCTGGCAATGCTCAAATTAGCTGCCATTGGGTGATTTTGGACATGTGGGCACTTTTTTTTAAATTCGATGATTTTTCGAATGTTCGACCGTTCGACCATTCGATAAATCATCGAAGTCCGGGAAACATCGAAAGTCCGCGTCCAAGATAGTTCGAGAAGTCCGGGTCCGTCTGGAACTCGAAAGTTCGGCTCGAACTCTGGTTCGAGTTCGAGTTCTATGCCATCCCTAATGTTAACCCGATGTCATAAAGGGTTAACATGGGTTTTACACTGGTTTTAGTAAATAAGGAACATAGACTTCTGGGTAATTTCCATGTTTCCACTGCAGCTTTTAGGAAAGCTATATCTTTAAAAAGACTTTTATAGCATTCCACTAGCTAAATGCAAAACCAGAGCGCCAACTACAGATCAGTTTCAGCTTTATTAAGCCATCATCAGTGTAGAGCAGGCCTCTGGTTTTGCAGTGTGAAGTGCCTATTTTTCAGATTTTTTCCCCCCCATTGACTTTAAAGGTTCCACTCATGGATTTTTGCAAAAATCTGTGAATCCTCGGGCAGAACAGATTTGGCCATCTCTATTTATTGTATAGTGCTAAAGGTTTTTTGCCTATGAATATATTGGGTGTGGGACCACTGGGGACAGTCCAATCCTGAATCCAGATTTTTTTCCCCATAATTTTGCAACTATGTCAACTTCTTGTGTATGTTATAAGAGCAGGTCAGTTACACTGTCTACCTGCTTATTCTGCACTCACAAAAAGCTAGGTTGGGGTTACAGTTGAAAATAGAATGGGGACTGAGAATTTTACCCATAAAAATATGCAATTTGTATTGTAAGTGCTCATTATGGTGTTTGAATTATTAACCATTCAGTTACCAATGGTTTTGTATTAGCCAGATTATTTCACTCACACTCTGGAATTAAGCAATTAGATCATGTTGTGCTTCTAATGACAATAGAGAACAAATGATTGTTAGCCCTTTTAAGCACTTTGTACCCATCCCCCCTACTGTATCTGTATGTTGTCCCTCCCATTTAGATTGTAAGCTCTTCGGGACAGGGATCTCATTCCTAATGTGTCAAGGCTTGTTGCACTTATATCAATTTATACATAATTTATATATATGTATATATATATATATATATATATATATATATATATATATATATATATATGCTTTCTTAACCGATGTATGCAATTGTATTTAATTTAATTTTTAACTCTCTGTATAATGGCTTGCACTTACAGCGCTGTGTACCCAAGTGGGGCTTTATAAATAAAATTATACATACAATACCCTCCTATAAAGTTATTCACACAACACATTACAAAGAATTGGTAAGGCCTCATTTGGAATATGCAGTGCAATTTTGGAATCCTGTGTACAAAAAGGACATCTTTGAAATGGAAAGGGTTCAGAGAAGGGCAACTAAATTAATAAGGGGATTGGGGGAGCTTGAATATGAAGAGAGACTGGAAAAGTTACAATTATGTACGCTGGAGAAAAGGCGCTTGCGTGGGGATATGATTACTGTGTATAAATACATTAACAAGCCATACATTAAACTTTCTGGGGCATTGTTCTGCAAGAGAGCATGTCAGCATGTCAGACACAGGGACATCCCTTAAGCCTTTAGGCCTCAAGTTTGAAAAGGGTTTTTCACTGTGAGAGCTAAAGCTATGGAACGGTCTTCCAGTGGACTTTCTTATAGCAGGTTCATTGGATAGTTTAAATAAAAAATTGGATGAGTTTCTGCAAACAAGGAATGTTACAAGTCACTGGTATTGATATATAAAGTAGAATTGATCTGGGGATAGTTCTGATTGCCACTAGGAGTCAGGAAGGATTTTTTCCCCTTCATATATTCAACCTCAAATACTATACTATACAACATTTCAATTAGTCAAAAAGCAGTTTATGAATGGAATTGTATTGCTCATCAGAAGATCTTTCATAGGTGGATCAGTAGCACAGATTTCACCCTTACCAATGTGTGTGGCAGCCCTGCATGATTAAAGACCAAAGAATTTTAATAGTCACCCTAGTCAGAATGTATAGCTGTTAAAGCCTGCAAGGTGGGGGCTGGGTGTTGGTTCCAGATGTTAATGCTGCATTGTTGCTCACATTCCCTTCATTCCAGAAAGAGACCCTCTTTTTGTCCCTGGAGATGTCAATGGTTTAGAACACTCCAACTGTGAAAAGAATTTCTATGATGTTATGATCTTAAATAAATCCCCAGTGTATGTAATATATATTTCTTCAAAAAGAAGAGCTCACTAAAAATGTTGTACTAATGTCATGCCCATTATGTATGTTCTGTATGGTTCAACTTTAGTTCAGTCATCATGAGCTAAAACATAATGTGTACAGATTCCTTGGGAATGATTTTCAAAAGTTGACAAAATGTTAAATAATTTTCAGATTTTTAAGACATTGGTACTCTTTAATGGGGAGGGGCACAGTGGTATATCAATATCGATTAGTGCAACTTTAACTCCTTCTGTAATTATAACCTTTTCAATATACAGTAGCAGCGTTGGAGTCGTGCAAAGGGTATGCCAGTTTGCGATTTACCCCGAGCCACAACCACTATATTAAATTGCCTAGAAGGCAGTGATTGCGTCTCTAGGTAAATCTGGCTAATTGTCTTCTTTTGTCTTATCTTAGTATATATAGTGACAATCTATCTAGATCCACCTGCAAAGATTGCACATCCTCTGAAGCTTTTAATGGTGGATAAAGTTTTGTGTCGTCGGCACAAACCAAGAAACCTGACAATACCCACTTCCAAATCATTAATAAACAAATTAAATAAAAGAGCCCTGACCCTGTGGCACCCCACTTAGCACTTTAGTCCATAATGATGAAGCCCCATTAACAACTACTCTCTGCATCGTATCCATCAACCAATTTTCTATCCATGTACAAATGTGCCGCTCCAGCCCAACAGACCTTGGTCTTGGAAGTTACTTGGTCTTGGAAGTATTGGAAGCTCCAGCAACTAAGGGCTAGGTCACGCTGACATGTTTTAACATGCGATCGAATCGTGATTGCAATCTGACTGCACATTTAAAAGTGCACAGTAGTGTTGGCCAATTGGTGTGGCCACACTAGGTGCGCTGGTGCCCATTGCACTGTGCTCCGATTGGAATTTGGAAGATAAACTATATATAAAATGATACACCCACTTTTTATATTGGGCTTTAGTCAACTTAGGGGCATATTTATAAAACTCCTTTAATTTTCTGCCACTGATTTTGCCAAAATCGGAATTATCGCGATTTATAAAACTGCGAAACCCGGCAGCAGAATGTTCATACCGTGATTGGCTTTTCGACAAATTGCGGACATCTGATCAGTTACTGCTAGCTTCTATTTATATTTAGCTTTTTATGGTTCTTAAGTTATAGGCTTTTAAAGTTAAGGTGGCCATACATCTATGAGATTTTACTTACCCGACCGAGCGCTCACGCGATGTTCATCGATGCTGCCGGAAACGCTTCTCCCGATCGTATATTTGACCGACATGCAATCGCAAAATCCTATTCATTTTGCGATCGCATGTCTGTTGAATGTAAGATCGGGAGAAGCAGTTCCGGCAGGATCGAAGGAACATCGCGTGAGCGCTTGGTCGGGTAAGTAAAATCTCATAGATGTATGGGCACCTTTACACTCAGACAGTCGGGATTAACAAGGAAGTGAGTGACAGTCACATAAGAAGCCACACACCCCATAAAAAAAACAATATTTTCTGAAGCTATTTAAAGACAGTTACAGCAGTAGGATACAATTGGGCATACTTAGTACCTGTGGCAGTGGGGGCAGAGCAATGGAGCTGGAAACACCACCCTTTATACTGCTGTAGGTTTGCACAGATTGCAGCTAAAAGTCTAATCCTGGAGTCATTTTAAAAGTTAGGAATGTGCTATTTTTAATAAAGAGCACTTGTATTGAGACCAGTTACCCTTTAATAAGTTTTCTAAACTCTTTTTAACAGGGATACCTTAAGTGATTCATTGAGACCACAGGGCAGCTGTGGTCTCAAAACAAGTTGGACTTAAATGAAGGCCTGCAGTATTTACTTTAAATGAGCTGACAATCACATCTCTGGCTGGAGCCTGTGAGAAATTACACTGGGTGAATTTTCAAACTTCCTGCTTCCAGTAGGTTGAGTGACAACACCTGACCTCTGCCCCACCCCTCCGCCCTGGGTGAGAAGCATGCTCAGTTAAGACTTCAGAAAAATCAGGAAGTACCTGTGAAATAAATTTACAGTTGTGAAGGGGAGCCTATTAATGCAGGCAGAGGCTGGTCACATGGCCGAAAACAGGAAACATCTATGAGATTTTACTTACCCGACCGAGCGCTCACGCGATGTTCATCGATGCTGCCGGAAACGCTTCTCCCGATCGTATATTTGACCGACATGCAATCGCAAAATCCTATTCATTTTGCGATCGCATGTCTGTTGAATGTAAGATCGGGAGAAGCAGTTCCGGCAGGATCGAAGGAACATCGCGTGAGCGCTCGGTCGGGTAAGTAAAATCTCATAGATGTATGGGCACCTTTACACTCAGACAGTCGGGATTAACAAGGAAGTGAGTGACAGTCACATAAGAAGTCACACACCCCATAAAAAAAACAATATTTTCAGAAGCTATTTAAAGACAGTTACAGCAGTAGGATACAATTGGGCATACTTAGTACCTGTGGCAGTGGGGGCAGAGCAATGGAGCTGGAAACACCACCCTTTATACTGCTGTAGGTTTGCACAGATTGCAGCTAAAAGTCTAATCCTGGAGTCATTTTAAAAGTTAGGAATGTGCTATTTTTAATAAAGAGCACTTGTATTGAGACCAGTTACCCTTTAATAAGTTTTCTAAACTCTTTTTAACAGGGATACCTTAAGTGATTCATTGAGACCACAGGGCAGCTGTGGTCTCAAAACAAGTTGGACTTAAATGAAGGCCTGCAGTATTTACTTTAAATGAGCTGACAATCACATCTCTGGCTGGAGCCTGTGAGAAATTACACTGGGTGAATTTTCAAACTTCCTGCTTCCAGTAGGTTGAGTGACAACACCTGACGTCTGCCCCACCCCTCCGCCCTGGGTGAGAAGCATGCTCAGTTAAGACTTCAGAAAAATCAGGAAGTACCTGTGAAATAAATTTACAGTTGTGAAGGGGAGCCTATTAATGCAGGCAGAGGCTGGTCACATGGCCGAAAACAGGAAATGTTCAAGCAGGAAGTTATATTGCTGAACTTTTCTATCAATACCTTCTCACAAAATCTACCTAGAGATGTGATTTAGGTTTTATTTTGAAGGTATGATGAAAGGCTTTTTATATAATTCTTACTAGCTTGGAAGAATTCAAGACCAGTTACCCTTTAATCAAAAAAGAAAATCTCTAACTAAACTTACTCAATGCTCCAATTTCTGCCCTAGAACTCTCAGAAACAATTAAACAACTAAAAACAGGCAAAGCTCCAGGATCTGATGGTTTCACCATGGCATATTACAAAAAATTAAAAGAAATAGTGGATTGGGTTACTTCTGCACTATGGTGTGGTAGGGAATGTCGACTTGAGTAGGGTGGCTGCACTGCAAGTTGTCCACTGAATTATTTATAAAATCTTTAAAAGTATTTTGCTTGCACTTGTGGGTATGGGGAATGGTTAAAACAAAAAGAAAAAATAATAAATAGGTTAAGATCAATATCTCTGTAAAAAATCAGTTTAAAATGGCACTTCCATATATTAAAATTCTTAAAACACTCACTTGTGCCTATCCACCACTAGGGGCACTGCGGGGGGGGATAGATATACTCTCGACCGATCTACTCCGAGCTAACGTTGTAGTTATTCCTAAAGAGGGTAAACATGCTACTCAGTGCTCTAGTTATAGACCAATTTCCCTCATCAACACTGATATAAAATTATTTACCAAAATGCTAGCCAATAGACTTAACCGGTTATTCCCACACCTGATTCATAAAGACCAAACAGGATTTGTTCTTGGCAGAGAAACTACAATATTTGACGCACAATCCAACCAGTCCACCACTGCCATTCCGCCCAATTACTTTCTATACTGGTCCCTCTAGACACAGAGAAAGCCTTTGATAGAATTGACTGGGACTACATAAAAGCCACACTGCGACATTTTGGTATCACTGGCCCATTCTTATCTGCCATACACAACATATACTACACCTCAACCACTATGGTATCTAATATAGGCTTCTCTTCTCAGTCCTTTCCAATAAAGAATGGAACCAGGCAGGGCTGACCATTATCCCCTCTACTGTTTGCCTTGTGCATGGAACCCCTTGCCACGCATATACGCAATGACTCAAAAATCACAGGAATACAGATGGACCAATCAGAATATAAACTTTCCCTCTTCGCAGACTATGCATTATTCACACTAACCGTTTCTCAAACTTCGCTCCAACACCTATGCTCCTCTCTCTCCAAATTTTGCACATTATCAGGTTTCCAAATCAACAACACAAAATCAATTATTCTCCCTATCCACCTAACATCCATCACTATAAAAGTATTAAAACTTAACTTTAACTTTACCTGGGTCCCCTCCTATTTCACCTATCTTGGTATTAAGATTTGCAGACCCAATCTCTTCATATATATATAACCTCTCTCTTCTCGGCAGAATCAATAGTGTTAAAATGGTAGTATTACCTAGGCTACTATATTTGTTTATCTCTCTTCCACTCACTCTTAAACCCCCAGACTTAAGATCTATACAATCACAAAACTATTATCTGCTACACTGGCTCAAACCCTACAATGGGGCCAACACTTCTAGGTGGATCGAGTTGGAACAATCCCTAAGATTTACTATTCCCCTAAAAAATCTACTTTGGCTTTCCTCTGCTACATCGGCACTAAAAAAATGTGGCCCAACCCATATATACATCACTCTATAAAATTATGGTATGAAACACGGAGGACATATAAACTTTGTAGCATTCCTTCTCTCATGACATCAATCTTCTTTAACCCAGATTTCCCACCTGGGCAAAACCCAAAAGGTTGGTCTGCTTGCATGGATAAACAGATCGACAGAGTAGGTCAATTAATAGTGGGAGGTCAACCACTTCCCTGGGAAACAGTAAAGATGCTATTTAAGCTTCCACCCTCAGAATGGTTCCATCACCAACAAATCTCGCATTTTATACAACATATCTTTGCAAACAACACATACTAGAACCAACTAAATTTGAAGCCCTAGCTAACATGCCCAACCGCACCCCTCATACTATTTCACATATTTATTCACTAATGAATAGATCAAGACATTCCCAAAAACTAAAATTTATGACTAAATGGGAGTCATGGCTGGACTCTACACTAGAAGACACACAATAGACTAATATATTCCGATCCCTTCACAAATGCTCATCCAATACCACACTGCAAGAAAAAAACTTAAAGATACTCCACCACAAATACCTGTCCCCTCAGAGAATATCACAGATCCACCCAAATGCCTCCCCTCTCTGCTATCGAGGTTGCCAAATGGTTGCAGACCTATTTTACTGTTGGTGGAGCTGTGCGGAGACCAAAAAATTGTGGGCTATGTGCAAACGTTTAATCCATAAAACTCTACACACCTCAATAACTTTAGATCCCTGGACGTCCCTATTCGACAAGGATATATCCCAATTATCTGTACTAAGTAACAAACTTATACATAGCTTCTGTGCTGCCACCCATAGCCTTCTTGCGGCAATATGGAAACAACCTTATCCCTCTTTACATCTGCTATAGTGCGTGGGGCCGGGGCGTGCGGCGGGCTGAATATTGTTCCTCGATATCCAATGAACTATCTTCAACTTTCGCTTATTATTTCAATTGCCTACTTCTTTATTTCTAAATGTTACTGGTTATATTGTTTGTATTGTTTATCCAATAATAACTAATGTATGATGCTAAGATATAAAAGTAGACCCAATTTATCACAAGTTTACCACCGTGGGAACTCTCCTACGTATGGCACTGATGTCTTAATTTTATCTGATATGTTTTATTTGATATTACACAATAACAATTATTGAAGGGGAAAAAAAGCAAATCTGTCTACTGTAATATGGTTACAAGTTTTGTCCTTGATAAGCTGTAGTTGGAAAATGTTGCAGTATATGGTTTGCTTGCCTTAGTTCCTTAATACCCAATATAAATCATTTTATTCTATCAAAAAAAAAGAAACTTGTCAGCTACAGCAGGGGAACTTTTTAATCTGAGCTTATTTCAGCCTGGAACACAGTAAAGACAGAAATCCCAATTTCTTTTAATTGCATTGCAAGTATTACACAATAGCACATAGACGCATCAACAGGAGGTGTGCATGTTTCTCATGAGCAATCAAACAGGGTCCAGTAATCTCCACAAACCTCAGTTTCCACTGATATATTTAATACAATGCAACAGAGAAGCCCTTCATGGTGGTCTAGATAATTTCTTTGGTACAGAGGGCACCAATTTCAGTTTTAGACTAACTCAAACGTGACACCTTCTTTACATTCCTTCTACACCCCCAACCCCATTTTCACAAATAGTGATAATGCCCTAAATTTCTTTTGCTAATTCTTTTGTACCTGCAGTCTTAGTCTTTGGTCAGATCCCCCATATGTACCAATAGAGCTTTAGAAACCTGAAACATCTAAAGTAAACCTCAGATCGTTCCATGCAGAGTGAGCCTTTTTATTGTTAAGTCTCACAGTGTCATTCTCAGAATTGATACAAAGACACCTTTTCAATAACATCATCAGGACTATGGCCACATTCATTGAATTAAAGTTTAAGATGTTACCTTGAGTTCTCCAATAAACACTCGTTTTTAGTTTATCTCATAGTGTAGCAATTGTTTTTTTACTGTTCCACTAAATAAGCTCTGCTTTCCCAAGCTTCTTTTTCAGAAAATTCTGAACATACAGCACCTGTTGCAAGCTGTAATCCAAGAACTCGGTTTTGGAGTTGCTACTACCATATCCTTGGAAAATTAAACCTTTCTGGGAACAGCTAGTTCAGCACAGTGCAAGAACAATTGGTTTTATCTGTTAGTTGGCATGACACAGCAATTCAAATACCTTAAACATGACATATTTTTTGTAAATGAATACATGTTTGAGACTAATGGAGCACTGGCTGGGAATGTACCCGGTGAGGGAAGAGGCAGAGCTCATCAGGGTGGGGTTTAAACAGGGTTTCAGAATCCCCTTTGAGTTTTCAAATTTACCCAAGTTCGCCCAGAATTTGAAGTCGGTCAAGGAAATGCCGGAAGTTGCCAGGGAAAAGGTTATGGTAGAGGTTAAATTAGGGCGTATAGCGGGTCCTTTTACCGAGCCCCCCTTTTATAATCTCAGGATTTCCCCTTTGGGTATAGTTCCTAAAAAGGAGAGTGGTAAATTCCGTTTAATCCACCACTTATCATACCCGAAGGGGAGCTTGGTAAACGATGGAATTCCTAAGGAGGCGTCCTCGGTTTCGTATGTCTCATTTGACAGGGCGATTCATTTAGTAAGAAAGGCGGGGGTAGGGGCTTTGTTAGCAAAATCGGACATAGAAGCGCCCTTCCATCTGCTGCCGATTCACCCCGACTGTTTTCATCTATTGGGCTGTCAATTGGATGACAGGCATTACTACGACATGTGCCTCCCCATGGGCTGTGCCATATCCTGTTCCCTATTCGAAATTTTTAGTTCATTCTTGGATTGGGCTATTTCTTACGAAAATGGTTCCTTAAATGTTTTCCATTTACTTGACGCTTTTGTTTGTTGGCCCAGCTACTTCTATATTGTTTCTTCTGTTAAATTCTTTCCGTTTTCTGATGACAAGTCTGGGGGTGCCATTTCTGAGGAAAAAAACGAGGTCCAGTAACAGTGCTGTCTTTTCTGGGTATCGAGATGATACAGTTAAGATGGAAGTTTTAGGTTACCAGCAGTTTAAACCCAGGGCATGTTAGACGGCAATTTCAGTGTTCCTGCAGGTTAAAAAAAGTTACGCTAAGC
Source organism: Hymenochirus boettgeri (assembly GCA_019447015.1). Taxonomy (NCBI): domain Eukaryota; kingdom Metazoa; phylum Chordata; class Amphibia; order Anura; family Pipidae; genus Hymenochirus; species Hymenochirus boettgeri. The sequence continues at coordinate 147,485,374 of CM033471.1, forward strand.
AGTTGCAATCGGTGCTGGGATCGTTGAATTTTGCGTGTAGGTCATGCCAAGGGAAGGGTATTCTCAGGAGATTTCACTAGCCACCCGGGGAGTGCCTGCAGTCCACCATCACATCGAAAATAGGGAGTTGCGCTAGCGACCTACTGGTGTGCTGGCATACTTTTCTAACTAATATAAGGTAGGACTGTTTTCAGGAGGAGAAGAAAACTATTCCGAATTACAGATTTACACGACGCACCAGGCTTGTAGGTTTCGGGGCCATTCTGGGCTCAATTGGTGTGCGCATGGTGGCCCACCTCCTGGAAGGAAAGGGCCATTGCAGAAAACTCCCACTTCCTGAATCTTCCCCATTGTGGTGGGTTATATTGGCGAAAAAATTCAGAATAAAAGATCAGATTTGGACGGACAATGAGAGTTGTGGGTTTATTGCGATCAACAACTTAACGAGTTTCTCCTTTACCGGTGTAGCGCTGATTAGGTATTTAGTTCTAAAAGTTTGGAACGTATGTGTCATTTGAGCGAGACACATGTCCTGGTGTTCTTAATTGTGTCTGCCGATGCTCTATCCCGTTCAGTGGGAAGAATAAGATCCACCGCCTGCACCAGGAGGCCAACCAGCTAGGTCAGAGATGCCCGGACTTCCTGTGGGGGTTGATAGACAGCAACTAGCATTGCAGCTGGTACAATCTCGGTCGTCCGTCTAATGCGGCCACGTCACGGTAAGGCTTGGTCTGAATAGTTTAGAATTGCCAAAGGAAAGAGATAGTAACACTAACTCTCATGATAGATTACAACTCTCTTAGATTACCAGATCACCTGAGAGTGACAGGTTCCTCGGGTTTGGTACCTCATGGAGAATGTGCAGGTTGTCCTTCTGTTTTCAGGTTGCTGGGTTGGAAAGACATCTCCAAGGAATTTATTGTAAAATCTATCTTAAAGGGCTGGAAAAAAGAGCAAGTGGCCAATAGCGCCAAGCGACCGATTAATTTGTTTGCTGTTAATGTTTGGAAAGTTGACAGGTTGTGTGCGACTCGGAGCATGAGGCTAAACTTGTTTGAAGCCAGTTTTACGTGGCATCTTTGGAGCCTAGAGATAGGAGAGTTGGGTTTTCGGCCAGTTCAAAAAGGCTGGGGGTTATCGGCTGATGATATATTCATCTCACAAACATTGGTGAGGGTCAGGATAAAGAGATCTAAAACTGACCCCTTTGGTGAAGGAGTTGGTTTCTATATCCCCGTTAAAGTCCACTTGGTGCCCAGTCAAAGCTTCGCTAAGTTTTGCGGACATTAGGTCCCCTTCTGTGTCATTCCTGGCCCATCAGATGGTCTCCCTTTGTCTCGCTATCAATTTGGGCAATATACGCAAAGCTTTAGGGTCCTTGGGCCTCCAACGAAAGAGTTTGGACGCACTCCTTTAGAATAGGAAGCTGCAACAGCGGCCCATTCCTTAGGTTTCTCGGAGATAGGGTGCGCAGGCTCGGACGGTGGAGATCTAATTGCGTAGCGAGGTATATTCGCCCGAAATGGTTATTAATTGATTGTTTTATATCCAGGTGTTCGCCAAACTTCGGTTTGGCTAGAGGGGCACTCTTACTTTTTCTGGGTGGCGCAACGAGCTGAAAATACGACCTGGAGGAAGCACCTGGGATTTCAGACGGCCTCACTTTTTTGGAAAGGATTAGGGGTTAGTTTGGAGCCAAGTTCTGTTAGAGATTGTGAATATTAGCAGACGGATCCAGGGCCCACGTAAGATCCACGCAGCTGGGAACGACCTCTGTAGGAACCGTTTGTCAGACCTTCTATTCCTAATGAAGCGTGATTTGCAGCGTTTTCGCCATCTTTTTAGAGAATTGATTCTAGTGTGGGTCAGAGGTCGTTCCCAGGGTGCATTGGCAAGGGCGAAAGATCAAGGAGCGGTGGAAAAGGCCAGGAGGGTTCTCACACACCAGAATCTCCAGATTCGTGAGATCCCAAGGGGGTGTTGTCTAGGCATTGCCAGTTTGGAGGGTGAGTAATAGGTCCTTGATGAGGCAAGATGGGGTACATCAAACGATATAGGGCTCGAGGCCTTTTTAACTGGACTGCGAAGATGGAATAGAACAGGCACTGTATTTGTTGTTCCAGGTGGCGGACGGAGTTCCGTGTAGGCTTACAGCAACTCCTGGTGGTGGGGGCATCCTTGCAGAGGTTATGTTGAGCCGTTACATGCCCTCTGGGGATCCAGAGGCTTGGCATTCAGCAATGGCTATGGCTAGTTGGGGTTTTACATCTAATTAATATGCAAGGATGCAAAATTATAATTTGGCTAATTAATTGATCACATGATGTTACAATGTGTCAATAAAGCTGTTGCCATTTATTTCACCCAAAGGTTGTGTGTGTGTCTGCCTGTTCATTTACATACAAATAGGTTTTACTGGTAAAAAAAAGGGGGGTTAAGTCAGTTTTAGGCAACCAAGTTATCAGCAGCAGGTCTGGTAGCTCCGACACGAGTTAGGGGGCCGGAGCGTCTGACCTGCAGCGCCACTCCCGCGAGGATGCTGGGAGTTGTAGTTGGCACGATGGCTCCGCCTCCTCCTGGGCTCTGTGCTGGGTTTCGGCCGAGCGCGTGACGTCATCACGTAGCGAAGTGCTCGCGGATTGGCCGCGGCTGGTCTCGCGAGAGCCGGGAGGATGACGCGAGCGGTGACGTCAGCAATGATGTCACCGGGACTATAAAAGGGGCGGAACACGAGGTAGCAGACGCCATTTTGTGCAATTGCTAACAGGAGGAGAATCTCCCCACCCTCCTTCCCTATTATTATGAGAAGTTATTTTTATGGTTTTGGACGGGAAAAAGTTTTAGTTGGAGTCACAGCGGCGGGGGCATCCTTGCAGAGCTTATGCTGAGCCGTTACATGCCCTCTGGGGATCCAGAGGCTTGGCATTTATCAATGGCTACGGCTAGTTGGGGTTTTACATCTAATTAATATGCAAGGATGCAAAATTATAATTTGGCTAATTAATTGATCACATGTGTCAATAAAGCTATGGCCATTTATTTAACCCAAAAGATTGTGTGTCTGCCTGTTCATTTACATACAAAATAGGTTTTTCCGGGAAAAAAAAAAGGGTGTTTAAGTCAGTTTTAGGCAACCGAGGTATCAGCAGCAGGTCTGGTTATTTGAATAATAGGCAAGTTAAATTCATGTGCGTTTTCTGCAGAAAATAAATCTTTCTTAATACTATACAATACTGTGAAGGGGAAACAGTCTGGAGGTACATGCAATTCTCTAATTTTACCCATCTCTTTCAGAGTAATGCAGGAAAGGGAGCTTTCCCCCAAATTACAGAAAACCCCATGCATTGTAATTAAAGGGTTAACATTGTTTTTTCTCAATTTTGTTTTGTAAATATCCCTCCTATTGTGTAAGAATATCTTTGTTTTTACAGAAATTGAGTTGAGCTTTTAGGAGCCATCTATAAGGGGGGCGGTATAAAATATTACATATAGTTAAGGTGTAAATGTATGGGTGGCATTTCTTCACTATTACCATTTAAATGACCAAAAATATATGCAAATAAAGTATAGTACATGACAAAATATATAAAGTTTATACATTGCTGGAACTTTTTTAAATATGGAATAATCAAAAGTGCAAGGAAGTTCTTGTATTACACCCAATTATGTGATATTTGTAGAACATGTGACAGTCTCAGACAATCAAAAATTGTATCAGACACACACTGCAGATTCACTCACAGCCCCTTCCATCCCCATAGGCAAAAGAAGACTTCTTGTAGGGGGAGAGTCCAGCTGCTTTTCGAATATCTGCCACATTTCATTAATCTGCTGTTGTTTAATTTCTTCCCTTGTGACTGAAAGCTGTTATTGTGAAAAAGTGTATTGCTATTGGGTTTTTTTTACAGGAGAAATTCAAAAATAGGGGGTATAGTGATCTCTACATCTTTACAAAGGACATTGTCCCTAACTTTTAATAAAACTCAGGAGGGGACCAGGGCCACTTCTATCATTAGGCAGAGTGAGACATTTGTCTCAGGCGGCACCCCTGCAATAGAAGAAAGGCGGCAGACAGGCAGTGGTGGAAAAAAAAAATTTTTTCCCTTGACCAGTCAAGAAAAAAAGGAATTTTCCTTAGTAACAGATATGATGCTGTTAAAATAATTTTATATATTTAGGTTAGCTTTAGTTAGTTTGTTAGGGAAAGGTTAGACTAGTTGGGTTAATTAGGGCCCTGCTGAAAGAGTCACCACTTTAAAATAGCGGCTTTGCAGCACGCCTGGAAATAATCAAGGGCGACATACAAAAGTTTGGTTCAGGCAGCAGAAACCTTAGAAGTGCCCCTGGAGGGGACTGACATTGATAAATGTATCTGCTCCACAAAGTTTACTACACTATGGGGAGAGGTACAGAAAGTACTACATAATAATTGGAATATTCTACATGAAAAGGTTAAGCTCAAAAAACTCCCTGGGAGACCCACAGTGGCATTCAGTAGGGGCAAGAGCTTCTGTGATCTTTTGGTTTCTACTGACCCTGTTAAACGTTAAAAGAAAGGGTGTAGCTACAAGTGCTCAAAGTGTACCTCTTGTAAATATATGACTGCAGGGCCATCCTTTAAACATCCACACTCTGGGAAAGGTATATAAATAAAAGCAGCTATTAACTGCTCGACCACACATGTATGTATGTATGTATAATTCTATTTATAAAGTGCCACTTGGGTACACAGCACTGTACATTATATACATTATTGTATACAAACAAGGGGATAAGTGCAAGCCATTATACAGATAGATAAAAATTAAATTAGATACAATTTCTTACATCGGTTAAGAAAGCACAGGGCTTAAAATAATTTGGCCAACTTATTGAACTGATTGCTTTTATTTATCCAGGGTTTAGCAGGCTGTTTGTAGCAGCAACCTTATGGAGTTATAGCCAATATGCAATTAGAATTATTTGTGCACTAGAATGTTATTTTTTGTATGCTAACTATTTTACCAATGTCTGTATGCCAAGTTGGTATTGGTAATTGGTTGGCAAATTAGCAGTGGTAAATGTGCCAACCATTTTGCTACCTTCAGTTTTCCAACCAACTTATAAGTGTCTGTGTGTCAAGCATTTTACCAGTCTGTGTGTGAACTATTTTACCAGTGGTCATTTATACCAAGCATTTACCAGTGTTGATGTGCAAAGCATTTTACCAGTTTCTACGCGCTAAGCATTTTATCACTCTCTGTGTGCTGAGCATTTTACAGTCTGTGTGCCAACTATTTTACCAGTTGTCCTGTACTAACCATTTTTATCATTCTAGTAGTAGAGTAGATGTGGTGCAGATTTGTATTTGCGGTGAGGTTGGGGGGTCCATCACAAAATTCTGCACAAGGGCCTATAGGTCTGTAGCTATGCCACTGTGTATATAGATGTTTATGTGTTCCTTGATCATCAAATTTAACATGTATACACTTTATTTGATTTACATTGTTTTTATGTTTTTTACATTTAGCTGAGTACCCGGTGTTGCCTGTTTTTTCTAAAGATCCAGCCCGAGCCTGCATCCAAAATTCAACAGACCCACACGCACAGCTTTCCAACTAAACCTGGCCCTGACCCATTCAAACTCACTGTGGGCTAGCTGAGTCACAAATCTGGTAAATTTTGGGGTGCCTGACAATGCAGAATTCTAAGGCAGATCTCATCTCCAATAAACATACCTCACAACATTTGGGGGGGGGGGGGTATTGTTTTGCCTTAAGGAGATATTGCAAAATTTGGGGGTAAATAATGTTTTGGTATTTACCCTAAAAAAAGAAATTTATGTATTAATGTGAGGTGTTGTACCCTTTTGTTAAAGGAGAAGTTGATATATGCTTTAAAGGTAAAGGGGAAGTTGATATTATACACTTTAACGTGTATCACATCAATTTCCCCTTTGACGTGTATCACATAAACTTTCCCTTTAAGGTACATCACCTACCCCTTTAATGCATATCACATCAACTATCCCTTTAAAGCATATCACATCAACTGCCCCTTTAACACGTATCACACCAGCTTCCCCTTTAAGGCATATCACACCAACTTCCCCTATAAGGCGTATCCCACCAACTTTCCCTTTAAGGCGTATCACACCAACTTCCCCTTTAAGGCATATCGCATCAACTACTCCTTTAACACTTATCGCATCAACTTCACCTTAAGTACGTATTGCATCAACTTCCCATTTAGCATGTATCGCATCAACTCCCCCTTTAGTACATATCTAATCAACTTCCCCTTTAGCATGCATCACATTAACTCCTCCTTTAACAATAAAGTACAACATATCGCATTAATAATTTTTACTGCCATCAATCAAATTAAATTATTGACACACAATGTCGCCCAGAAAACACAATTTGCCTGCAAAAATGACACATTGAAAAGAAAGGTGAGTGAAAACAGTGTGGACGTGGCCTTTAATACTAAAGTTTTTAGTAGATTGTGGGGAAAAGAGACACAAGGTGTGAAGTAAAATGAACCCCTTACAGTGCAGTTGTATTGCAGTGTGGGCAGTGTCATCCCATTCACAGCTGTCATTGTCTTTACTTAAGTAACTACATATTTCCTTAGCTCTCTTCACTGAACTCTGCACCAGACTGCTGCAAACTGTGATCTCCATGAGTAGCTGCCTGCCCAACCCCCAGTACAAGAGACTTATCTTGGATTGGCCAGGTTACCCCTCAATTTTGACTCTGGGAGAACCACAAGTGAGAGGAGGTGACTGTGTGTGGTCACAACATAGTTACATCACAGGTTCTGCTACTCCTCATGATTGACAGCTTTATCCTCTTATCACAGCAACAACAGAACAAAATGTAGCAAAGAACTGTACTGCCCTGAACAATTTGTGATATTTGTAAGGTGTGCAATTAACTTGATTCACCAGTAGAATAGTCCGAACTTCGAAAAATCTGGTCCGCTCGAGGATCCGCGGATTTTTGAAAAAATCCGGAAATTCAAAAATCCGCGAGCGGACCCGTTAAAACGTATTAAAATGAAAGTTCGGCAAAATTCGCATTAAAAGTGGTCTAAATAGCCTTGGTAACGTACACTTAATCACTCAGGGACCTGGGTAATGACCTTAGAAACACGTATCAATGCCTACAATACCTAAAAATTACAGTCTGCTAGCGTGAATTTATAAAAACGGTATTTTTCGAAAATACGAGGATTTCCGTAAAAACGGGGATTTCCGTAAAAACGAGGATTCCCGTAAAACCGCGGATTTTCGTAAAAAAGAGGGATTTCGTAAAAACGAGGAACCGGAACTTCCTGCCTGCAAAATGGCGAGTTCTGCGCTTCGGCTACCAAACCACTGTCTCTACCCTCCAGAGACAGTGGTCTGATCTGAAGAGACAGAGGCCTCATTATGTACAAGCCATGCGGCAAATGATGGAAGGCAAGTATACTTTTTATTATATTACTGTATTGTAATAAGTAGTAAAATATTTTAATTCACTTTTGACAAAAACATTGCCATAGAAATATGATTGACTTTTAAAGCAACTATAACATATTGCCTTATTTAATCTGTATTTTCAAGCAGAATCCAAAGCATATAATTAAATATATCCTTTAGATATATCATTCATTATGTATTTTTTTATTTTAATTTGCAGCTGAATCTTCCTCCGACACCCTACCCCCACCACCGTCCCCGCCAGAGGGAGAATGTAAGTGCAGCCTATTGAAAAAAAATTTTTTTTCTAAATTTTTCATTTGTCCAAGGCCACATTACAACACACACAAGCGCTCCAGAAACAAGCATACAAGCGCGTGTTTCTGGTGCGCTCATGTGTATTGCCGCGTGAGTAGGGTACGATTGCACAATTGTGCAAAAATTGAGGATGACATTAATTGTGCCACACTGTTGTGTGCTTTTTAACACGTAGATGTGTCCAAGCCCTTTATCCAAATGTTTGCATATTTTTTGACAACTTCTCCGAGAATTGTTTTAGTAAATGTATTCGCACATTTAATGACAGTGAGTGTTAAAATAAATTTCCTTTTTTTTTTAGATATCTGTTGTATTCAATTAGATCAACTGGACTTGAAATGTAGTTCTTGAAGACGTTTCGCTAGTCATCCGACTGGCTTTCTCAATTCAGAATGACTTGTACAAGAATCTGTGGCAATTATGTACCCTGGAGAATCCCAATTAGCATATCACAGCCAGGTGTTAAGGGTGTGATTAGATAGTGGCTAAGAGGTGTTATAGGAACGCCCAGAGTAAGGTGTTAAAACAGCATTGTACATGGCAGACAGTTGGTGTCGAACCCCCCCACCTCTATTTAGGCTTGGTTTCTTTATTTTCACATAAATGGCCTCCTTAACACCTCTCTTGAACCAGTCACGTTCCTTCGCCAGTATGTTAACATTACAATCTTCAAAGGTATGTCCTTTATCCTTAAGATGCAGATACACGGCTGAGTCCTGACCCGAGGAATTGGCTCTTCTGTGCTGGGCCATACGTTGATGCAGTTGCTGTTTGGTCTCCCCCACATACAAATCAGAGCATTCTTCACTGCACTGCACTGCATATATGATGTCGCTTTTCTTGTGTTTTGGTATTGGGTCTTTCGGATGTACCAATTGCTGCCTCAGTGTGTTGTTCGGTTTAAAGCAGACAGGGATACGATGTTTTTTGAAAATTCTTCTTAATTTCTCGGAGACCCCTGCTACATATGGGATGACCATGTTCTTCCTCCTGTCTTGCTTTTCCCCTTCACTGTTGGTATTTGTGTTCTTTTCTTTCCTTCTACTTCTTTTGACAAAGGCCCAGTCTGGATATCCACAAGTTTTAAGGGCTCCTCTGAGATGTTTCATTTCTTTAGCCTTCGCCTCTGTGCTAGTGGGGATGTTCTCGGCTCTGTGTTGCAGGGTTCTGATGACACCCAGCTTGTGATCTAAAGGGTGGTGGGAGTCAAACATCAAATACTGATCTGTGTGTGTTGGTTTTCTGTAAACCTCTACTTCCAGTTTACCATTCTCCCTGACTTCTACCAAGCAGTCCAAGAAAGCCAGTTTGTTGTTTTGTACCTCTTCCTTTGTAAATTTGATGTTTTGGTCTACCGCATTAATGTGTTCTGTGAAAGCTTGTACTTCCTTCTGGTGGATTTTAACCCAGGTGTCATCCACATATCTGAACCAGTGGCTGGGTGCTATGCCCTTAAAGGTATTAAGCGCCTGTGTTTCTACCTCCTCCATGTAAAGGTTGGCCACAATGGATGAAACTGGAGATCCCATAGCACATCCATGTTTTTGCTTATAGAACTTATCCCTGTATTTGAAATAGGTGGTATTCAGGCACAAGTCCAACAAGGAACACACCTGTTCTGGGTTGAGATCAGTTCTGCTGGTAAGAGTGCTGTCTTGGTGACCATGCTCCTGGCCGATAACAACACATATGAGGCTTTAACAAGGGATCCCACCAGCCGTTACAAGAAAAGAGTCATAGACTTACTACAACAGCTTCAAATGGCCGATAACAACACATATGAGGCTTTAACAAGGGATCCCACCAGCTCCACAGCCCAAGATATAAAGAAATGACTGACCAGAAAGTTAATGGGTGGGAGGCTGACATGTGACATTCCTAAGGCTTCTCCTGCACAGAGCCCACGGCTGGGGAGAATCTGCAGCTACAACCAGCCGGTGAGTCCTCAAATGGGGCACACAGCCACAGGGAAGTTAGGGAAAAATCCAGAAGCATAGGTGACACAGGGGGCTGGCAACGGAAGGGGGGGGTCAGCCTTAATAGGTGGCATGAAGATGCTACTGGCCAAACTAGAAGGTCAAAATTTTGGGTCACACCCCATACAAGTGTGGACTGCAGGGGAACAAGGGGATATGAATGGAGAAGAGAAGTCAAGGTGGGGAACAGAAGCAGTGTTAAGTAAGGAAAGGGGTGGATGGTGTACAAAAAGACGGGACACCTGGGCCAAAAGAAGGGGCTTCAACAGGGCCCCCAATGGCACCAAGCGAGGTTATCGCCAATCAATCAGGGGCGTGTCCAATTTTTCAAAGGGAGCAACCTATTTGTGTTTTGAGGGCCCAGTGGGCCCTTATATCAAGGCCGAGCTGAGGGAGAGGATATGGAAAGGTAAATTTATCGACCTGTTTAGCCTTCTGCCATTAGACAGATTTCCATTAGACAGGAATAGCAAATCGGAGGAGCTAAGGAAAGAGGATGAAGAAAAGATGAGATATAGGCTCATACCTAGGACCTTCCACAACTGGCTTCAGGCCTTTGCAATATTTGCCAGTGTACTAGTGGAAAAAAGAACCTGGGAGCTGTTCAAGTTTATTTTGCTACTTGGACACAATCTTTGAAGCTTATAGGACCTATGGGGGGACCGCTTGGCTAAGGTATGATGAGCAGTTCCGGCAGAGGAAGTCAGTGCGCCCCTCCATAGGGTGTGATCACAGGGACATGGGGTTATGGTTAAAACTAATGTGCCCCAGTCGGCCCAGCCAGCCTTCCTTTCCAGGGGGAGCCGGCGGGGCAGCAAACATTGCCACGTCGGCCAGCACAGAAAATAGCAAGAAGGGTGTCTGCTGGTCATTTAACAAGGAGCCTGTAAATTTGGCCCAAGGTGCAAATTTAGACACGAGTTCTCAGGCTGCAGGGGCGGACACACCTTGGGACAATGCTTTAGAAGGGGCAGACCCACCGGTAGACCATTTGAACCTTACCCAAAAAGGGATCACGCCAGTGAGCGTCACAAAGAACGCGCCTTACCTTGAATCATACAGCAATAAGGAAGCAGCCAGGGTATTGGGGAGGGGTTTTTCTGATACCATTTCAACCTGGACCAGCAGTAGTGGGAGGTAAAAATCTGAAATCAGCACTAGCACATCCGGAAGTAGTTGAACAAATGTTGCAAAAAGAGATTGAGCTGGGCCGCACGGCAGGCCCCTTCAAAGTGTTACCGCTAGAGAACATGAGAGTTTCTCTGCTAGGGGTAGTGCCAAAAAAGGAGGAAGGAAAATTTAGGCTCATCCATCACCTTTCTCACCCCAAGGGTTCATAAGTTAACTACGGGATTGACAGGGAGCAGTGCAGAGTGATCTATGCATCCTTTGACAATGCAATCAGAATGCTCCATGAATTGGGACAAGGCACGCTAATGGCGAAGACTGACATAGAATCGGCCTTTCGGCTGCTCCCTGTGCATCCCAGCTGTTTTATTCTGTTGGGCTGCGAATGGGGTGGACAGTTCTTTGTGGACAAATGTCTGCCCATGGGGTGCTTGATCTCTTGCGCACATTTTGAAATGTTTAGTACTTTCCTACAATGGGTAGTCAAACTACAATCAGGCTTCAATACGGTGCTGCACTACCTGGACGACTTTTTCTTTCTTGGCCCCAGAGATTCCATGCAATGCTTAATATTATTGCAAGTGATGGGACAGGTCTGCCAACGCTTTGGCATCCCACTGGCGGCGGAAAAAACTGAAGGTGCATTTACGGTTATAACGTTTTTGGGGCTGGAGATTGATTCGGTCGCCATGGAGTGCAAGCTCCCTCTAGACAAGTTATGCGAATTAAAATATCTGGTAAACATGGCCAAACTTAGCAAGAAGTGGACCTTGCGGCAATACAATACAATCGCTGCTGGGGAAGCTCAATATTGCTTGTAGGATCCTGCCAATGGGCAGGGTCCTTTTGCAGGAGGCTGGCATTTTTAACCGCAGGCGTAAGGAGTCCGCACCATTTCATCAGGCTAGGAAAGGAGGTAAAGGAGGATCTGGCGGTTTGTTCAGCTTTTCTAGAATGATACAATGGTAAGACGGTATGGCAGGGGCCTAGGGTAGAGAGCGAGTCCCTATGCCTATATACTGATGTGGCAGGTAGCACTGGGTACGGTGCATACCTATAGGGTCAATGGAGCGCGTAGCCATGGCCAAAGACTTGGCAGGAATCAGATTTGACAAAGAACATAATGTTACTGGAGTTATTTCCCATTCTGGTAGCGGTAGATTCATGGGGTGACAAGTTTGCCAACAAACATATTGTATTTTGTTCTGACAATCTAGGCATAGTACAGGCAATAAATAACATCACTGCCTCCTCACCACCGGTTATTAGGTTGTTGAGGTACCTAGATGTTTAGAAATGAACCTGTGGTTCCGAGCTAAGCACGTACCCGGGGTACAGAACGTAGTAACTGACTCCCTTTCTCAATTGCTTTGCGACTGTTTCTGGCAAGCAGAGCCTACAGCGGAACGAGAGGGGAGTCCCTGTCCGAATTGGTTATGGGAGCTGGGGGAAGGCAAGTGGCAGACCTGATGAGGAAGTCACTGGCACCAAGCACCTGGGCAAAATACAATAGGACCCGGAAGGAATGGTTATCGGTAAAAAGGTCCTTTCAGGAAGAGAGCTTTCTGGTGAGGGATCGGGATATACTACTGTCCTGGATAAGTGGTATGTATGCCAAAGGAATATCCATAGCCAGCATAAACAGCAGAATGGCAGGCTTATCGTTTGGGCTGAAAATGGTAGGTATGAGAGACCTAACTAAAGAGGCAATAGTGCAACAGGCACTAAGGGGTTATAGAAAGAAAAGGGTGGTCCACGACTCAAGACGGCCGATATCTTTCGCACTGTTACAGTCCTTGATTGCAAGCCTGGGCTCGGTGTCCCACTCGGAATATGAGAGAAGGCTGTTCCAAGTAAATTTCTCAATGGCCTTTTTTCGGAGCGTTAAGGATCAGTGAGTTGGTGAGCCCCAGTAATCAAAAAGATGGCGGGCTCCAGGTAGAGGATGTTAGGGAAATAAGGGAAGGCCTGCGAGTGGACATTTGCAGGTCAAAAACAGATCAGGCAGGGAAGGGCACTATCATTTTTTTATGGCCCCTGGAAGGGGAACCTTCTTGCCCAGTGAATAGCTACCGTCAGTACGGAGCGGCAAGGTTAATGTAAGCGGGCCCATTGCTAATTCATGAAGGGGGTTCATTCCTATCTCAATTTCAGTTTAGGGCGGTATTACGTAAATGCTTGGAGACAGTTGGACTACAATCAAAAGAATACGGGTCCCACTCATTCAGAATAGGAGCTGCTACGGAAGAAGCCCGCTGGGGATTGGGAACCAGCATAATTAAAAAGATAGGGAGATGGGAATCCAAGGGATTCAAGTCGTACATCAGGCCAGGCAGGGTAGAAGTATAAAAAAAAAAAAGGAAAATGTTGTCTTTGTTTGATTTAAAATGCCACAGTTGATCAATTTATTTAAATTTCAGAGCCAGCGACCATGTGGATTTACAGGCATTTATATATCTATTACGTGGCTAGAAGGGCGGCTGTTCGACCAAGAGGCAGGCCACTGGGATTCGACGAGAAGGTCCTGATGGTCAGATGGCTGTGAAGACGTGGTTTGGTATGGAAAAGGTTTTTGACGGAGGTCAGGGAGTACGCTATAGTTCAGGGCCCACCAGACATTCTTCTGGTCCACCTGTGGGGGAACGATGTCAGATCAGTCCCCATGGGGACCCTGATAAAAGACATTAAATGTGACCTGTTAAGGTTCTGGTTGTCTTTTCCTGGGGTCTTGCTGGTGTGGTCTGACATCGTTCCTAGGCGGAATTGGAGAGGTGGGCATAACTGGAAGGCTCTAGACAAGGTAAGGATAAAAATTAACAAAACGGTGGGCAAATTTGGAGGAGGAACAACGGGTTGGTCTGTAGGCATCAGGACTTAGAGTCATTTCAGAGTTAGTGGTATGGTAGAGACGGTGTCCATTTGATAGATCTGGGTTCAGACGTACTAAATAATGACTTCCAAGAATCTGCACAGTTGACTTTAGCGGTGGTGGTGGGCAGGAGAGCTGAAGGCGTACTGCCTTCCTGCGGTGGCAGGAGGAGAAAGTGAGTGGATAGGGGAGAGAGAACAGTTGTTGTAGGAGAGTTACAGGTGGATAGGCCTTTGGTGGCTAGGAAGAAGTGGTGATAGGAGAAGGATGGGGGGGCACTCATCGAGACAGTGTTGGGCGGCTGATGAGCTGCACAAGGTTGCCAGCAGAGTTGGGCTGGACTCTATGGACCATTTAAAAGTTATATTGTTTTACAATGTATGTTAAGGAATGTTAAGGGTTAATTAATTAAAATTTTGCACTGTTTTGCACTTATATAAAAGGATAATATGTTGCACTTTAACTTTCTGTAAATAAAGATAACCTGCTGTGGCCTTTTTGATGCAAGAAGTTGTATGTGGTTTTTTATTAGGAAAGGTTAAGGATGGCAGTGGGGGGAAAATGGTGTATGAAAAGGGGAGTTTCTATAGGACTAACACTGCCATGCTTTTATTCACAAAACAGGTATGTGCAATGGCAGATCTACATACTTTTATTATCCTATCAGGTGGAAATAGGTTTTACTCTGTAATCTTTCTGTGTATGTTCCAGATTAGGCAGATGATACCTGTCTTAAGGAAGCTGAACACATAGGGGCATGTTTATAAACGATCGCTATTGTCACCATTTATAAAGCGGACCATTTTTGCTGCAAAAAAAATGTCATATAAATGTGTAGTACAAGATATGTGTGGTGGTAATATTGCCATATTTATTTTGTTAAGTCCAGTATCGTAGCCATGGATAGGCCAGCAAGCTTGCGCTAACTTCTCTTGACACATTCTTGTGAAGGTTTTCGTTCATCCAGGTCATGGTATATCTGTTGTATTCAATTAGATCAACTGGATTTGAAGTTTAGTTCTTGAAGACGTTTCGCTAGTCATCCGACTGGCTTTCTCAATTTTGAATTGAGAAAGCCAGTCGGATGACTAGCGAAATGTCTTCAAGAACTAAACTTAAAGTCCAGTTGATCTAATTGAATACAACAGATATTCTCTTGACACCTATCTAGTTTCACATAAGTAGCATGTTTTCACTCAGTTGGGTTTGTTGGGCTCATTGGGGCTGCCACTGGTCATGCCCCTAGCATAATCCATCGCTGTTTGCTGGAAAACAGAGGGGGCTTCATCTCGGAAAGTGGGTGTGGCAGGCTGACTAAAACTGGCTGGTGGACTGCAGAGAATGGTTCATACTTTTTCCCACAGTACTTATAGTACTTGTAGCAGCAGAGGCAGGATCCACCCATACAATAGGCACACTAGAAAGGCAGTTTGTGCAGAGCGTTTTTTCCTCTCTTCTGCTCTGCAGCCTTTCTAGTGGACTGCATCCCTAGAACAATGAGCAGGTGTAATATTTATCCAAAATGGATTTTTATAGTCAGACCCAATTAAATACATATTACAATATAGAATTGTATCAATTAACCATGTCTTAATGCAATAAATAAGTCCATACCATAAAGTGCTGTATCAGTGAGGTATAAGGCAAGTTAATTCACTTCCTTCCTTTTCTCTACATTAGGAGGTGACAGTGTAACTAGTCGGTAGATTAGTTACTTTTGGGTTTTTGGTCCATTCGATCACCAATTTTGGTCCATTTCTGTCAAAATCACACAAGTCTACAAGTCTATGTAAGCAAGTGAAAAAGGGGATAAAAGCAAACACAAATCAATTGGCCATGCAATTTATTTAAGGTAAATTTTTACCCATAATCCCCTGGGAAAGGCAAACGCACTACAAAGTGACACAAGTGCACAGAAATGCACTGCATTTATTTGTGCATTGTAGTGTGGCTTTAGTCTAAAAGAAGGCTAAACATTTACATAAATGTGAAATTAAGACCCCATTCAACTTTATTGGCAAATACCGAAAATCTTAACCTCAAAAAGTGATCATTGAACTAAGATTTGGCAATTTTGAAAGGCTTAACTTAATGCAATAAACACATTTCGGCGACTTATACACACAGTTATGCAGTTAACACTGTGAAGTGGCGATAGGCCCTATAGTGATCTTTGCATTATTTGATATTGTATAATATATTGTATAATATCCATTGCTCAACCCACATAAATATACTAATAAATATAGAAGTGCATATTATATCTAAAAATCAGTGTAAAAGAGTTGTATACACCTAAATCACCACCTCCATAGAGTTACCTAATTATGCTCTGACCATACAATAAAATATGGAGGCGTCTACGCAGATACTAACTGCTATAACGTGTTTTAATGCGGCATATTTCGACATACAATTAAATACCCTTCTAAGCTCCACCCCCTGTATGGTAACCCATAGTGTCCAAAATGTGTCCAAAGTTCAATCCAAAATTAGCACGTGTCCCTTGGTTTCCATTGACCATATCTTTCTTCCATGGGTAATCCAAACAATCCAAGGCATACTTTTTCACCTTTAATTATTGCATTACAACAATTACAGTTTAGGCAAGGCACTAAACTGGGCCAACTTTCAAAACAAGAGCATTACAAAATTTCCTAGACAGATACCACATGGCAGATTAAGAAAGAGGTTGATTCCTTGTTGGATGAAGCAAAATTAAACAGTATTATTTCCGTGGAGGAAGCTATTGGATTAAGGGTGGATTACATGAGAACTCCAGTGTTATATACGCTTCTGAAGATTCCTAAAAATCCCC
Source organism: Hymenochirus boettgeri (assembly GCA_019447015.1). Taxonomy (NCBI): domain Eukaryota; kingdom Metazoa; phylum Chordata; class Amphibia; order Anura; family Pipidae; genus Hymenochirus; species Hymenochirus boettgeri. Next base: position 147,501,927 of record CM033471.1, read on the forward strand.
ATGGTAGACCTATCGAATCTAGTATGGGGTCTATATTAGAACCTCTGTCGAAGTACGTTGACAGTTATTTGTGTAACCCCCTGTAAAATAAAAAAATGCTGTCAATTTAGTGCTGCAGGTTAAGTATGCTTAAGAACTTCAATTTTCTCTTACCTGTCTGGACATTGTAAAATTCAGCCACTCTGTCTGGGGATAGAAACATTAACAAAAGATTTTATTTAAGGTATTCCCCTTTCCAATATGGCAATTGCTAAAGCTGTCACATGACTGAGGCAGCCCAATGGGAAGGACTAGTCAATTTAAGGAAGGAGAGCTAAGGAATCCTGGGAGGAAGGAGGGTGGAGACTGCCGTGTGTGCTGAATCAGGGATAGATTGCAAGGAGCTGCTGCTGCTGTGGACTGAGAGAAGAAGACACACGCATTAGAAAGTTGCTTTGAGAAAGCTGTGGGAAATGTTGATGATAAACTGTCTCAAGTTCTGAGTCTGACTGTGTGACTATCCAGTGACTCCCAACTGTGAGTAGTGCAGTGTGCTGCATAGGGTCCTGCTAAGCACAGAAGAGGCCCAAACAGATATACAGGTGTACCTGAGACACCCTTTCACTGCCAGTCCTCAGAGACCATATTAATCTTCAATACCCAGTTTACTATTACCAGTAAACTGCATTTGCCTCTGGATATAAGTGTGTTGTTGGGATTCTCCAGTCCAGGTGACTGTGGTGCCAATTAACCCTGTATGGATTACAAATACTGAATGAGCTCCAACATAAGGCCTGGACGCAACCACTATACAGGGATCTTCACTTTAGGGGTGCGCACCCAAATTGCTCTAGAACTATACTTTAAGGATCTATTAAAGTACCAGTACATTTATATGTTTATAGGAGTATAGAAAATATTGTTAACAATAGGCACTGTTATTTGTTATGCCAATATATGTGTGTATAGAAAGAATTTATATTTACATAATAACTACGTTGTTTAACCCTTTTACACTTTTATTATCACTTTAGTAAAGGAAATGCAGACAGTGTCTGTTTGTTATATTACTCCAGCTGTAATGTGTGATCAAAGAGTAAATACGGTGTCATCACTGGGGCTAGAGCTAAAACCCAAATACAGCGAACGTTCGAGTAAGCTGCCTTATATATACTATAGCAAAACAAGTTGGCCAATCCCAAAAAGGGGGGGCTACATAGCGCAGCGTATTCCTACGTGCCTAAAGGATAGCACTGATTTGCTGACAAAATTACAAGACATAGGGCCGATCATTAATAAGACAATTCTATGTGGAATAGACATACAGGCACTGTACACGTCTATACCCCAAAATGAGGGATTACAGTGCGTGGAAGAAGCACTGTTGTGTACTGAGATGCGTAGCCAGAAAGTCTATTTCCTGTTAAGTTCCACAACCAGTACTTTTGGCAATGCCAAGGTACATCGATGGGTGCTTCAGTAGCTTCACCTCTGGCAAATATTTTTGTACATAGCCTGGAACTTAAGATGTTTCTCCACAACGATAAATACAAAGAATTTATAAAAGCTTATTATCATTTTGTGGATGATATTTTGATAATTTGGGAGGGTCCTTTAGATAAATTGCATGAAATGGTCGATTGTGCTAATGAGATGCACCCCACTATAAAATTCACCCATACAGTGTCAGGGGCAAGTCTCCCTTTTCTAGATGTAGTGGTCGAAATCGGGGAAGATGGTATAAAAACAGATCTGTACCACAAGCCGACTGATCGCAACCACTTACTGCATGCCACAAGCTAACACTTTCCTTGTGTCATCCGTTGTATCCCCAAAGGTCAATTAATTAGAGCCAAAAGAATCACGTCAAGGGAGGACCAATATAGAGCGGCAGCAGATAGGGTAAGTGACAGGTTCTTAAAACAAGGATACCCGAGAGAGCAAAGGAAGAAGTAAGCAGGATAAATAGAGGGATGTTTCTTAGTCCTGTACACCATACAAAAGAGAAAGAAAAAGTAAGAATGACGCTTATGTCCAGGTATGGTCTATAAAATAAAAAAAATGGAGCAGATAATTAGGAGACATTGGCCGATACTTCAAGCCGATAGTGAATACAGAAAAATATTTAAAGATCTACCTAGATTCTGCTATAAGAGAAGAACAGCATTAGAGATAAACTATGCCCTTCTGACATCAAAGTTAAATCAAATAAAACAGGCAGTAAAAGGAAAGGCACAGTGCCTTGCCTAAACTGTAATTGTTGTAATGCAATAATTAAAGGTAAAAAGGATGCCATCCCACAAAGGGATTTGATATTCCAATGAGACTTTAAACATGTGAAACCAAGGAGGTAGTATATATGATCAAGTGTCCATGTGGAATGGTATATATTGGGCAGACTCAGAGACAAGTTAAACTAACAGTCCAGGAACATAAAAGAAATCAGAAATTATACTCCTAGGACTCAGTCAGACACCTCTATAGCAAGACATTTTAATGAAAAAGGACACACGACAGCACAATTAAAATGGAGTATTTTAGATAAAATTAACAGACCAGCAAGAGGGGGCAACATAAAAAATTGTTGTTACAAGCAGAGGCCAAGTGGATTAAAAGAATGCAAAGCTTAAACCCAACAGGTCTGAATGACGCATGGTCTATCAACCCCTTTTCAGATTAAGATATTAAGATATGCCTTTATTTTACAGGTCATATTATTAATTTTTGGATAGGTACGTGGAGATATGTTTTACAGTTTATACTTGTTTATATATGTTTTTAAATTTTTATCACAGATATAACACTAATTAAATTTTACCACATGGAATATGTATAAATTATTTGGTATTTATTGCACTGGTCATTTTGACCAACTATACTTGTACACTGTGAATTTGCAACATTGTCACTATGTACGTATAGTGTTTCAGTTATATTTAATCCACTTGGTGAAGTATTGCTATTTTTTGTATGGATTAATGTTTTAGATGTTTTAGATTTATTACAATGTGCACTTAGCAAGTTGATACATTTCGAACAGATGGTGTTTCCAGCAATTATTATAAGCACTTGGATTGTTTGGATTACCCATGGAAGAAGGATACGGACAATGGAAACCAAAGGACACATTGATTTGGATTGAACTTTGGACACTATGGGTTATCATACAGGAGGTGGAGCTTAGAAGAGTATATAATTGTGTGTTGCACGATTGTGTTTTGCTTGAAAATGGGTCGGTTTGGACCCAAAACATGTTGCATTAAAACACGTTATAGCAGTGAGTATCTGTGTGGACGCATTCTTATTCTATTGTATGGTCAGAGTTTACGGTCTGCAAGTGTGGGAGCAGAAAGGTGAGGTGCCCCAGACGCCGTCCAGACGTGCCATATCTTTATTACCTAATTATGCTCTGCAGAGTAAAAAATTTTAAATGTACAAATATATAAAAGGATACTACAAATAATAATAAATGATGCAGTAGAGATAATAAATGATGCAGTAGTCACAAGTTATGAATAAATACATATATGATTCATTTCCTAAGGTAATCACAGCATAAAGAAAAATGTAAGGGGATGTTAAAGGGATATTTAAAGGGCTATTACCATAAAAGGAGAAATCAAACCCCTTAGGCTGTGCATCTAAAAATCAGGATTTCTATTACTAATAATTTACAAATAATAATTCATAAGGTATTTATCAATAAGTCCAAGAGGTGTCAAGTCCAGATCCAATAACATTTGTGTTGGCCGTATTACCTTGGCCTTTTATTTTAAAATGTTCTAAAACGATCCATCTTAACTAAAATATATTATGTTTTTTCTCATTAAAGTGCGTCGCTAATGGCATTTTCTTATTTATATGAATATCACTTTTGTGTTCAATTAAACAAACTTTTACAGGCCTAGTTGTTTGGCCAACATAATAAATGTCACTTGGACAACGTATCCCATATATGACATTTCTGCTGTTGCAGTTTGCAAAGTCGGAATGTTATGTCCCGAATGAGGATGGGTAATAGATGTTCCTCTGATGATCTGTATTCTAGAAGCTTGCACAGTGTGAGGTGCACCCTCTGAAGACCGTGCCACAACAGGTAAGTATCAATATGAATGGGTTAAAGGGAGGCACACGCTGCTTATAGTAAATAAAATGCTTATTTATTACTGTGCTGAATAAACACCAAATGCACAATGTTCCGGGGAGACTAAGCCCCCTTCCTCAGGTGTACCCAAACAATGCATCAAACCAAGTATTTATAGTGACATCATTTCAACCATTATTTTTAGACTCCTCCCACTATCAGGGTGGCATTCAAAAAGTGCAAGTGCAATAAATATGTTAGACATCCACTTAGAGGTGGTGATTTTGTGCAACAGCTCCTGTGACGTGAATCCACACAGTAAATATTTGGGCCTAGGCACTCCTTCTTGCAGCTTGCCATCGAAGTTGAAGGTGCAGCTTCCGTCAGTCCTCTACCTAAAGAATGCTATGTCTCCTTCATCAGGTGTGACCCTCTCAACAACCCTCTTCACCATATAAAGACTAGAATGAAGAGGCAGACAGGGCACTAGTAAGTAGTGTAGGTAGGTAATGGTTAGGTGCTAGGTAGGGATAATGATAACATATGAAATATAGGCAGAAAAGATCCCTAAAAAAGTCCTGCACATTAACAGGGTAAGTAATAAGGTTATAATAGTAATGGTAGTAATGGTAGACTGAGTTATAAGGAGAAGAGAGGGCCTCTATAGTGAACATATGAGTCACAGCAGTCAAAGCAGTCAAAGGACTTATCTGTCTGGTGAATGCAAGGTCAAAACTGAGGTAAAACAGGCAGGTGCAGTAGACTCAAAGAAGGACAAAACGTCCAAACTAGTAACTGGAACAGGCTATCTCTAAACTCCTCTAAGGTGTGGCTGAACACGAGGTGAGCCGAACGCGCTCGCCGATGACGTCGGCTTCTGTGCTGCAGCACATTTTCTTAACGGAATTAATGTCCATCTGAACAATGTCCAAAAAGTTCATCTTATATTGTGCAAGAGTCCAAAATCATTCTCTATGAAAAGAGTTCTTGTGAAAAGGAACTTGATGTTTAGATTCATATTTAGCTGTGAAATAAAAACAAGAATGAGCATATATACAATGTGACAAGATCACTGGGTCTTTATAAGGTGAAGAGGGTTGTTGAGATGGTTACACCTGATGAAGGAGACATAGTGTTCTCCAAAACGGTTTACGTTTGTATGATGTGTACCTTGGGGGCCCAGCCGCAGGCAACCAGTATTTGCCGATTTCAGAATGGATTCTAGCTGTGTCCTCCGCAGCACCGCTAGCGCGTGCACACCTACTAGTACTACAGGAAATATGGGTGGCGCGCGCATGCGCAGGGCTGGTGCGCGCCTGTCACTGAAGAATCAATGACTGAAGACTGGAACACTGAGCGGCGGAAGTTCAAGTCGAAGTTTTGTGTGGAATGCCTCTGGCTGCAATCTGAAATATGATGAAGTTGAGCCCCAGGTTAGTCAGGACAGAGATTGAAAGCCTGCCTCAAAGAAAGGGAGGGCAAGGGGGTTTGGGGTTGGGGTGTAAGAAGGCTGATCCCTGCTACAAATAAAATATGCCTTTCTGTCCTTTTTTCCCACACTATAGCGCCAGCCAGCACTGACATTATTGGTAAAATGGTTGAAAATTTGCAGTGGTAAACAGTTGGCAATATCTGTGCATTAAGTCTTGATGCACAGACAATGCCGACCATTTACCACTGCCAATTTGCCAACCAATTAACAACGCATGTATGCAAAGTTGTAAGTTGGCATATTGGCAGTGGTAAAATGCCACTTGATACACAGACAATGCCACCCATTTTCAACTACCAATTTGCCTGTATGCCAACATTGATAAATCAAAATGATTGGCAGTTGTAAATGGGTGGCATTGCTGTGTATCAAGTGGCATTTTACCACTTCCAATATGCCAACTATTTTACTAATGTGGCTAAAGATGCTATGACAATTAATAATGTGAGTGGATATATGAAAACTACAGTTGAACCTATTTCTGGAGTATTTACTGACTGCCCAATACAGACTGTGTTGAACTCTGCTTCTAATAGATTCTATGTGGATTATCCCCTTATTGTGAACTTATCTGAAGTAGACTTCACTAAAGAAAAGCTATCAGTTATACAAAAAGAAATGGGGTTTGTGCCCACATATAAAACAACTGAATCACTTTTTTGTGATGAGGAGGTAGCTACAATGGATGAGGAGGTAGCTACAATGGAGGGTCCGACAAGGGTTGCTAAATTAAAGAAAAAAATCTGTGTTTAACCCCATAGTGCCAAATAAATTTGACAATAGTTTGACAATGTGTTGAGCAAGCAAGTTCAGCTGCTGCCTTGGCAAAAAGTGCATTACAAATTTAAGAATTTAACGCATAGGGAATGTCTGCCACTAAAACAAATTAAGGATTTGAATGAAATAATTATATAAAAAGCTGACAAAGGAGGGTCCCCTGTAATCCTTAATAGACAAATGTACATAAATGAGGTTCAGAGACAACTGAATAAAACAGATCCCTATGAGAAACTAACCTCGGATCCTACCCATAAATAAAAAGGGAAATAGATGAACTGTTGAATGACGTTGTGCAAACGAGACTTATTAATAAAAAGCTTAAAGAGTGCTTAACATGTGAATTTCCCAGGACACCAATACTATATGTCCTGCCTAAAATACACAAATCGTTGGAAAACCCACCAGGCAGGCCAATAGTATCTGGTGTAGGCTCTCTAGTGCAACCACTGGGGATCTTTATAGACTCTTTCCTTAATCGTATTAACCAAAAATTATCGAGTTGTGTGATAGATACAACAGAATTTTTTAACAGATTGAATTCTATTTAGAATATTAAAATAAATTCCCTCTTGTGTAGTTTGGACGTGGAATCCTTGTACATGTCAATTTCACACAACGAGGGCATAGAGATTATGGAAGAAGAAATGTTGAACACATGGCATTCTTTGTCAGTGAACCGCTTACTTTGTGTTTTAAGAACAATTTCTTCAGGTTCGATAGAACCTTTTATAATCAGAGGAAGGGCACAAGTATGGGCGCAAATTTCACGCTGGCCTATGCCAATATTTATATGTCAGCCTTCGAAAAGAAATGGATACTTACCAATGAAGATTTATCTCCATATATAGTAACTATATATATTCTTTTGCAATGACGGTCGCACACCCACTTTTAATTGTTTGTGCTGTGAAAGTGAAACGGAGTGATAATGTCTTACTCCTCCTTCATATAGACATGCAGAGACTCCAGCACACAAGAAAAGTATATTCATGCTTCTTTATTCCATCATACATGCCATCTATATGCGACGTTTCGGAACACCCTGGTTCCTTTTTCAAGCTCAAAGACATACACATGTGTTACAAATTATACCTATTTATACCATTCAAGAGGAAGTGACCTCACACATTGAGCATCACATTACCATATACAGGGAATAAGTCAAGTTACAAGTATAGGTACTTCATATTGACATATCATAATATAAATATAAGTCATATCTTTATTTAATCCATTTGGTGACAAGCCCCAGTTTGTGTACCCACCATACTTCACGCTGTTTCAGTTTTAAAGTCATCCCACCTCTCGGTGGTGTGCTTACACATTCTGACACCATAAATTTTATTTGTGTATCAGTATGTCCTTTTTCAGCATAATACATACTTAGAGTCACAAGTGAAGTGCCCCCTTAGGTCATATCGACATGACGTAAGGGGATGTATAAATCCGTTGGCCTTGTGGACATAGGGACATTGGGCACATCCCAAGCAGGGAAACATGCCCACCGTCCCCAAGCCCATCAAGGCAACAGGTCTCACTTTTTTTTATTTTATACATAGAAGAGGTCAAATGAGAACCGATGGTCCGTCCTCTTCTATACGAAGTCACCAGGTAATTGTTCAAATTCTTTCAGACCTGGATATGCATTTTGTATGATGTGCCAATGTTTCTTAATCACATTATTTATACGTTCACTTCCCAGTGTGTAATCTGTAACAAAAGGGATTCTCTGTTTAGTCTTTTTTCTATTTTCAGACTGCCTTGGATTCCTACATTTTTCTAGCGCTGTGTCTATAACACCTGTTGGATAACCCCTTTCTCTAAATCTTTCTTTACCCTTTCTTTCCCTGTAAGCTATTTCTTTATTCTCAACGTTGTTAGTTATTCTATCGACTCTTTTAAACTGGCTATACGGTATATTACATATATATGTAACTACATGAGGTATGTAGACGGTATCTTCTTCATTTGGGAAGGCGATGAGGACAAACCAAAGGCCATGTGTGAAATGATTAATAACAAACACACTACCCTGAGGTTTACATTAACATATGATAAAGGAGATTTGAACTTCCTGGATGTGATGGTACAAATACAGATCCTAATCACTGACTTGTATGTTAAACCTATAACCTTCTTCATGCTACAAGCTTCCATCCTAAGGGTCGTGAGAAGAATAATCAGTGATGACTCAGTATGCAAAACCCAATCAGTAGAAATGGTTACAAAATTTGAGGAAAGAGGTTATGACAGGAATATGCTTATCGAATCAGCCCTGAAAGCTTTACATACTCAAAGAGATACAGTGTTAAAAGAAACCCAGGAACAGAGTGAAACTAAACCAAGGATTCCCTTTATCACTTATAACGTCTTCTCTGGCAGGATTAGGAATATTATCAATAAAAACTGGCATATATTATCATCTGACCCAGTAACCGGTCACCTACTTCAAGAAAAAAATTATTCTCATTTAAGAGATCAGCAAACATTGGAGACCAATTAATGCATACGGATTTGTTACCAAGTAAGATAGAGCGAATACTGTTCTTTGGGAAATCAAAAATGGGCACACATCCATGTAAATCTTGTCAGATGTGTAGTGCCATTATTCCAGGTGACACAGTATACCATCTAACAAAAGGAATACCTATTAAAATATTATGCCACATGTATGAGCCAAGGAGTGATCTACTTCCTAAAATGTCCATGTGGCTCAGGGTATGTAGTGCAGACTAAAAGAGAGGTAAGAAGGAACATAAAGAAATATAAAACTTTGCAAACCCAATGAGACAAAACACGATACCCCAGTGCCACGGCATTTCTATAATTTTAAGCATAATTTCATGCAACTGAGATGGCAGGTATTAGAAGTGGTTATACAACCACTTAGAGGTGGGGATTTTGTGCAACAGCTCCTGTGATGTGAACACTGGTGGATAGACCATCTGCAATCATTAACACCTCAGGGGTTGAACGAGGAGTTTAACCTAGCTTGCTTTTTATAAAATACTTTTTTGGTAATCATATTACTTTATGCCTTATATATAACTTGTAAGATCTAATTGGAGTGAGGAGTGTAAGGATTCTAGTATGTGTATACTGTTACAAATTAGAGTATAGAAAGAAAAATTTGCAAATATGATGGCAGGGATGCCATCTAGTGGATCCTTTTATGAACTGGCCGCAAAACTTACCAGATATGTTATTCCTCAAATGTTACACGTTTAATTAATAATTTTATACCATTTTGGTGGCGTATTATGGAACAATGAAGAGAGACTCATGATCATAAAGATGTTTTTAATGTAGTTTTATTGTATTTGGTGTTATTATAGCACTTTATTCACTTATTGCATATATAACACAATAATGTACTACAATGTCCAATAACATTTTAAGATCCACAGTTAATCCTGGATCACTTGATTTTTATGGTATTATTATGCTTTTATTGATTATAACACGTATTTATTGCACTTGCACTTTTTGAACTCTACCCTGATAGTAGGAGTCTAACAATAATGGTTGAAGTGATGTCACTATAATAATTGGTTTGATGCATTGTTTGGCTACACCTGAGGAAGGAGGCTTAGTCTCCCTGAAACGTTGTTTTGGCATTTATTTAGCACAGTAATAAATGAGAATTTGATTCACTATATGCAGAGTGTGTCTCCCTTTAACTCGTTCCTCTGATGATCCCATTACAATGAAAACAATTTGAGCAGGGGAATGTACCTTTTGGTTTCTGTCCTGACATTGTGGTCTGTGTTCTATTATCCTGTATGTCATATTTCACCAATATTTTACCGATAGCGGCGCAGTTCCTGTATGAAAACAAGGGGGGGGGGTGTTATCTTTTATCTTCTTTTAAAATGTCCCAATATTTTCAAATTGCTCTCTTAAGCAAAGTTTTTTTTCTCCAGCCATTGTTTCTTATTTTTGCAGATTCCCTCATGTCCGAAAGTGTGCCTCTGGATTAGAAAAAAGATGATGTAATGCCAATATTCAAAAAGGGTAGTCGTTCACAGCCAGGTAATTACAAGCCTGTAAGATTAACTTCAGTGGGGAAGATATTGGAAAGTTTGATATGGGAACATATTCTAGAGTATGTTTCAAGGACTGACCTTGTAAGTAGTAATCAACATGGATAGATCTTGTCGAGCCAACTTGCTTGACTTTTATGAGGACGTTAGTAGGAATTTAAGCTCTGCCATAGCAGTTGATGTAGTATACTTGTGTAAGGCGATAGTAAAATGGCTTAGCCACAGCTGAAAGGGTACCCAGCATATTCAAGAAAGTGCGATTAAAGCATTCAAGAAGGGCATCCCCCTCAGGAAGTAGTATGACTTTTTTAAAACATTCAGCAGACTTAACAACTATCAGTCGGCTCTCAAAGTCTCTCCCTTGGTCTGAGTGAATTCAGTTGGGAAGCCCATAATGTACAAAGAACTTCTCCCATATAATTTTTGCTATCGTCCCAGCTTTCTGATCTTTAGTGATATAAGCTTGGGCATAACATGTATAATAATCAGTCGCAATCATTGCCAATCCCACTAGTGACAATGCACAAAAAGTCCATGCATACTAAATCCATAGGCCCAGTACTTTTTTAAATTTTCCATTGGTGCAGCTTTAGTAGGCAGGGTCTTAGCAAACAGACTACACATCTTCTGCAGTAGTCAACCACTGTTTCCCTCATCCTTGGCGCAAAAAAATGAAAAAAAACCCCAAAAAACTAGGCCATACATTTTTGTCAGCTCCTAAACGTCCATGTTGATCATGTAAACTTCTCAAAACAGCTTTTCTGTAAACTTGGGAAGCACCAATTGCCTCCTCCATGGATGATCATGAAACAGATGAACCCTATAAAGGAGCCAACTGATAACTTTTAATTTATCACATTCTTTCAGGAAAAAGGTACTTTCTTTTGGTATATAATTTGGATCTTCTTTAACAACAGATTGCCTAACATGGCAAATCACAGAATCTCTTTTTTGGAACTGTATCATGTCTTGTGTTCTTAATTTAGAGTACTTGTGTACACCCTAGTGCTGTGGGGTAGCAATACATAGTAGGAACAGAGTCCTTTGCCCCTCCAATGGAGTACACCAGCCATAACCCAGAGAAAGCTACACAATCACACTGCATAGCTGCTGTAGCACAAAGAGCAGCCACTGCTGGACCTGGAAGTTCTTCCAACTCATCTTCTTCCTGCTGAGGAGGTAGGAAGAAGGTCTTGAAAGGGCATTTGCCCCTGTGTTCTTTGGGCCTGGCTTGAATTTTAAAGCAAACTGGTAATTAGACAATTAGCAGCCAACCACCAATGCCCAGCAGCATCTAATTTGGCAGTGGTTAAAATGTACAGTTTCTGACAAAATCTTGTCGCTTGTGTACAAATAGACCTGAAGTGCCGATAATTCTAATGCAGATTTTGTTTCAAGGAATGGTTCATTTTACCCCAAACAGCTTTTGTAATAATGTTTCAATGCAAAATGAAACTAACAAAAAGCATTCTAATATTCACAGCTTGGTAAAGCCTGTTAAGTCAATTTTTGCATTTTTGTTGTCGCCTTGTCATATGGGCTTCACCTGTGACTAATAATGGATAAATTAGGTGTCAGGTGTGTATAAAAAGAACCCCTGTACACTAGACCTTCACATCAACTGCAAATAGACCTCTGCAAACATACCTAAGATTCACCCTGAGACTAAAGTGTTGATTATCAAGAGGCTGAAGACCAAATCCACTGCTGATGTGGCGCACACCTTCAATGTCTCTCATCGTCAAGTTCAGAGGATAAAGAAAAGATTTGAAGAGACTGGAGAAGTTTTTGACAAGCCCAGGTCAGGCGGGACCGTTTGTTGGTTTGCAAATCCAAGGCAAGCCCATTTTCAACTGCAGCAGAGCTCCAGGAGAGCTGGTCACCTGAAATTCCTGTGTCAACCAGAACAGTTTGTCGGATTCTGTCTCGAAATGGCCTCCATGGTCGAATCAGTGCCCATAAGCCTACACTAAACAAAAGACAATTGAAAAACCGTATGCCATTTGCCAAGTCCCACAACCTGCTAAAAGGATGGACGCTGAAAAAGTGGCAAAAGGTGGATTTTTCAGATGTATCTTCTGTTGAATTACACCACAATCACAGCAAATATTGCAGGAGACCTACTGGAACACGAATGGAGCCAAGATTTACCCAGAAAATAGTGAAGTTTGGTGGAGGCAAAATCATGGTCTGAGGTTACATCCAGTATGGGTGTGTGCAAGGGATCTGCAGGGTGGAAGGCAACATCAATAGTGTAAAATACCAAAAAATCTTAGCTACCTCATATATTCCCAACCATAAAAAAGGCCAAATTCTGCAGCAGGATGGTGCTCGATCACAAACTTCCAAAGTTCCTTAAGGCTAAGAACATCAAGATGCTCCAGGATTGGCCAGCCCAGTCACCTGACATGAACAACATTGAGCATATGTGGGGTAGTTGGAAAGAGGAAGCATGGAAGACGAAACGAAAGAATATTGATGAACTCTGGGAGGCATGCAAGTTCAACAAATTATATGAATCCTTGCCAAACCGCATGGATGCTGTCCTTCAAGCTCATGGAAGTCATACAAGATACTAAATTTGGATCTCAGAGCACCACTACTTAATTTGCTGACATATTTTTGGATTGGCTGTAAAGTAGATCATTTTCTGTATAGGCGACTACACTTTTGTCTTGCAACATTTTGACCTTTCTGTCTTGATTAAATGATAAATCTTTTTTCAGTGAAACTATTTTTTACCAGTACATTTAATAATATTTGGGAGGGCTTTAGCTTTTCATATGAGCTATTTCTAACACCAATTGATCAATTAAAAATCAGGAGTTTCTGCAAAATACACAGACTTTTGTCAGAAACTGTATGCTAAAGGGTAATTATCAGTTTTTACCTCAAAATGGGCCCCATAAAGATAGCCATGTAGCTTTACCTTGACATCCCATTTTAAGGCCAAATATTATAGTTTGTGTACAGGACAGTTTTTTCAGTTGAGCTGAGACTCTGACTGACAAATGCAATCGGTTTGAATCCTCCAGGATATTCTTGATGAAGGACGCCTCACAACCCTTTGTAACTAGGATCTACATGCAAAACAAGGCTTGTAGAGGGTCACCATAGGCAATATTGTCCCCTTCCAACCATCCATTTAGTGGATAGGCAATTTTAGAGTAACCCTCAATAAACCTCCGATAATAACTGCAAAATCCCAAGAAGGATCTCAGCTCAGTTCGATTTCTTGGGCGTAGCCAATTTCCACAGCTGCTATCTTTCTTGGGTCATTGGCAATGCCCTTGCCAGATACAATGTGTCCCACAAAATGCACAGATTTGCAGGTGAACACTAGTCAATTGAGAGTTTCAGGCTTTCCTTTTCAAGACACTCAAGCACACTGTACAATTTTTTATCATGTTTCTCCAGGGTACAGCCGAAAACAATAATGTCATCAAGATAAACTTGAATTCAAGTCTCCCCACTTGGTAATTTGGTAATATCCAGATTAGAGATGTCCAAAAATCCATTCCGCTCAAGGATTCGTGGATTTCTGAAGAAATTTGAAAATCAGTGAATTTTGCCATTAAAGTTATTGGCCCTTTGGGGCTTAATTGGTCCCGCAGCTCAAATCGGGAACCCCACCTCCCTGTCACTTATAAGTGCCCTTGTGGCACTGACAAGTGCCTTTTGGGGCTTAAAGGGTGCAGCAGCTCAAACCGGGACCCCCCTCCCCAGCACTTAGAAGTGCCCTTGTGGCACAATTGCTCTGACTCCCTTGCCACAGGCAATGAGAGTGCCCAGTTGTTGCCCAGGAAACCAAATTGAACTTTTGTTTGGGAGGGCAAGAATTTATTCTGTAGGAAGCCATTTATGTTTGCATTGCTATGTTATGGTTATGTTTGATATTGTAGAGGGTGTGATAATAAGAAACCATTTTCCGTGTGCTGTGTTTGTTCTTCCTTTGGGACTAAGTCAGGAGGGGGGCTGTTTGTAAATTGTGTGTGCCAAGCAGTTTTACCCATGCCTGTGTGTCCAGCAGTCTTACCCATTTCTGTGTGCCCAGCTGTATTACCCATGTTTGTGTGCCCAGCAGTTTTATCCATTTGTGTGCCAAGAAGTTTTACCCATGCCTGTGTACCAAGCAGTTACCCATGTCTGCGTGACATGCAGTTTTGCCCATGTCTGGGTGACATGCAGTTTTACCCATGTCTGTGTGACATGCAGTTTTACCCATGTCTGTGTGACATGCAGTTTGTCATGCCCCCCATTCCCATTGTCAGCATTTATATAACTATAAACTTTTCAGAAGAATCCCTATTTTAAGCTTCTTTTTAAGCCATTAAAGGAAAACTGCAATGTCGCTGTACGGCTAAAGAGTTTTTAGTAGCAAAACGGCGCCTGAAACGTGTAAGACAACTAGCCACCATTTCTCTGACTGATGCATGTTTTTAAAGATTACTAATAAAATGTGAAGTTGTTTTAAACAATAAGGAGACCTGTGCCGTTTTGCTACTAATAAATCGCTGTGCAGCAACATTGCACTTTTCCTTTGATGTTTTAGATATCGAAGTGGGGAAGGGATGACCCCACCATCGCTTGCACCCTGTGGGTATGACTGGGTAATGGAGGATAACGAGTTTGGGAGGACTTGAGCCACCATACCTGTATATTATTTTTAAGCCACACCTATTTAAAACCACACCCACTGGGTTGTACTGGCAAAAAGCAAAAAGCTCCTCCTACATCTGTTTGGGTTTGCACTGACAAAAAGGTGGCAACCCCAAAATGTTCTATTATTTCTGTATCTTGATATTATTTAATAGATTGTTGGGATAATACATTTCTTTCTCTCCATGCTGTGGGCAGCTTGCTCCCCCCTCCATCCTGTTTGCTTTCATCTATGTTCATTAATGCTCCTTCAAGCACAGGTTATCAATGCTTGTAACTAGAAATGGACACAAAACTGAACTCGAACCCGAGTTCGTGCCGAACTTTATGAGTTCGGACGAACTCGAACTGTTCGCACTCAAACTAGTTTTTCCGGACTCGCGGCTATATTTTCGATTATTATCGTAAATTCGATAATTAGCAAATTTTCGGGCTGTTCACTAACCCTAGAATGTATCGTTCGCTAACCCTTGAATGTAGCCTTCGATTTTCGGTAACCCTTGAAAGTATCGGTCGCTTTCGGTAACCCTCAAATGTATCGTTCCCTATCCCTCGAAAGTATCGATCGGTTTCGGTAACCCTCGAATTTATGGTTTGATTTTCGGTAACCCTCGAATAGACCGTAACCCTTGAATGTAGCTTGCGCAAAACCCGACAATTGCCCACTTGTGTTTAAGAAATGTTTTAACAAGTTTTAGTGATAGTGACATGTTCCCAAGCCCATTTTTCGAACTATTACTCCCCCATTGACTTTAATGGGTCCGAATTCCAACTTTCAAACTTTTACTGAAGTCCACCTCTTAAAGATACATTCACCCATGTGAACCCTTATACTTAACACCATATTTCATCTGAATATATTCTACCCAAGTCCAAAATATTAAAAACACTTAGCATTGTGTATTGAATGATTTGAACCCTTAAAGGGCATGTCCAGCATAAAATAAACTTTGCAAAGAAACGTTCACCACCCCCACAAACCTAGGTTTTGCATTACATGGAAGGTTGCTGCTGCACAGCTAGACTGCCTTATTGTTGCAAACAGGACGAACTCCGGATTCTTTATATAAATTCATATATTTATTGCTTTCGATTTAAAAACATTCAGCTTTGGCTGGGGATCAGTTATTGGCCGCCATTCCTATTATTGACAGATTTTGCATTATCCATCCCTGCCAAAGATGCCCTTGAAGTGGCTTAACTATGCCGGCCTCCTCTACTCTGCGGCATGTCAGTGAAGGCATGACGTGAAGTCATGTCGAATAGGGTCGTGACAAGGTGGCAAACGCAAACTCGTTCTGCCATACAATTAATTCCACATTTTGAACGGAATGGGTAGTATCCCTTAAATAAGAGGTGAGTCTCTGTACTAAGGGTTGAAGTAAAACGTTCACATGGCACAGCTGATTGTAAAGGTGTTTGCCTCTCAGATGACATCACTAGAATAGAGATATCCTGTTATGGGCACAGCTAGTGCCCATAACAAACATGGCTGCTCCCAGAACCTGAAAAGGAAGAGGAGCAAATGAACAACAAATCAAGAGGGTTAAATTTAAAAAGTGACACTAATAGGATGCCAGAGGGGTAAGGGCACTCTTAGCAACATATTTGGACATGTATTTTTCACCAAAGATACCCTTTAAGACTTTTTTTTTTAAACACCTCTGTCTTAGTGACCCTGGTACTAAGGAAGAAATCCTAATGACATAATGGGATGATGCAACTTTTTTGGGGGGATGCCCCAGAACCCCTTTGAGTTATCTCATTGGAGAGAGAGAATACAGAAATCTACTTTGTATTAGTTGGGTTATTTTTCAGGCATCTTACAATGACACGGGGCTATCCTTTTCTGTGAGCCTGAAGAAATAAACATTTTCACATCACCTATATTCATTTGAGATAGACCAGCCTAATAAAGACACACCACTGCATGCATTCATATCCAGAGATGATGCATCAACAGCAGGGCAGAGGGTACACCTAATATTCTGTATAATATTCTTTAAGAAAGTGTTTTTGCAGTGGTTTACAAATAGTTTTTGATGTTTAGGAAATATCAAAATAAAATCACTATATGTAGTGTTTCACTAACAATGGCTGCTTAGTCACTAAGGAGAACAATCCTGTTGCTTGTGTCAATGTAGTCTTACAAACCATTGTGTGGTGTAGAGATACAGGAGATGGTGCTCCTTCCTGGCACAGTTTTTAAATTAAACAAGACTGATCACATGCAGTTAGGCCAAATTTTTAATTAGGAATATGGCAAAGGGGTGAGACTCAAGTCCTAGAATATATTGGTCAAGGCCACAACCAGGGGTGCTAGACCAGTGGAACATGTAGGGATGCCTATGAAAAACACATGCAGACACCATTGTCTCAATAGACAGAGCACATTTCCAAACATACAAGCTGTGTCTCACCTCTTCCTTTGCTGTGGCTGATGGTTGACTGATGAAATTAACCTGTGGGTACTGGGGATCGGCTAATATAATCCACGTTAGATGGGTAAACCCCCAGCTAAAAGTCTGCGTACAGGCACATACTATGTAATGATCGTAGATAAAAACAAAAAAGCTGCAGCCTTGCTTCCTAGAAACTGATAGCCAATCACATAACAACACAGGGATCTTCCCCACCCTGCCACAGAACAGGGATATCAGTTGTTGTTTTCAAATACATTCAATGCTCCTGTCCTTAATAATGACAACAATCTTTTATTCTTAATAAAGAAATGTAATCTTCACTGTGTATTTCTTAAAGGAATAGTTTACTCCCAAAGTGAACTACCGTATATACTCGAGTATAAGCCGACTCGAGTATAAGCCGAGGCACCCATTTTTGCCTCAAAAAATAGAAAAGATGATTGACCCGAGTATAAGCCGAGGGTATACAGTAACCCTAATACCTTTCCACTGTAGATGTTTGGAAACTACAACTCCCAGCATGCTTGGTTGCTGGGAGTTGTAGTTTCCAACCACCTATAGTAGAAAGGTATTGGGGGTTACTGTATGGCATACTGTCCCCCACCCTAATACCTTTCCACTGTAGATGTTTGGAAACTACAACTCCCAGCATGCTTGGTTGCTGGGAGTTGTAGTTTCCAACCACCTATAGTAGAAAGGTATTGGGGGTTACTGTATGGCATACTGTCCCCCACCCTAATACCTTTCCACTGTAGATGTTTGGAAACTACAACTCCCAGCATGCTTGGTTGCTGGGAGTTGTAGTTTCCAACCACCTATAGTAAAAAGATAATGTGGGTGTCTGCATGGCATACTGTCCCTCCAGCCCTCCCCCAGTACCCCCAGCCCTCCCCCCAGTCCCCCCCCAGCTTACTTACCTGTACCTGGTCTTCAGTCTTCCTCTTCGCAATCCAGAGGCAGCCGCGAGTCCGGCCGGCAGTTCCCATTACTGCTTCGGCTGCGCGATGAGTCATCCCGCCAGCGTGCGTGATGACGTCATCGCGCAACCGCGAGGAACTACTGGGAACTGCCGGCCGGACTCGCGGTGCCTCTGGATTCAAGGTAAGTTTCTTCGACTCGAGTATAAGCCGAGTCAAGGTTTTAGGTTATTTTTAAACCTAAAAACCTCGGCTTATACTCGAGTATATACGGTATTCCTTTAATGTATGATTGAAGCCGGGAGGTTAAGGAGCTATGCCTTACTCCCGTTCTTCAACCAATAGGATCTGGGAAAGAAGATTCAAGAAACGTACCTTTTGCGCGATTCATTGCGGCCACAGTGACAAAGCAAATTCATTAGAGATTGAACATTCCTAAATGTGTGGAAAGAGTAATTTTCTAGAACAAATACAATTAAAAGACGAGAAACACTGTTTTCCAACTTTTATGCTCCTCAAAATTATCCCCTTCTATGAACAGAGACCCTAAACTGCTAGGGTATTATTTAAAAGGGAGGTGGGGAGTAACTGTTATTGCTCTTTAAAGAAAATATTGCGTTTGTTTTACAAGTTCAGGTGAAATGCGTCATAACTTCATCTTCACATCTAACCTGTTGTTTTCTCCCACAACCTCATTATCTTCTTAAACTTTTTCCAAAGCTGCACCCTTATCTTTGGAATTCTATGCTGTGTTCCAAGTTTTTTCTAAATTTCAAATATTTCATTTTATACTCTATTATGCATTAAACTCAGATTCCTTGATTTCATACACAATTTCAGCCACTAGATGTCAGCCTTATACTGCATTTTCGTAGTCACAACAATTCCATTTGATGTATGTGCTTGAGATAATTTGTAGTAAGGCTTATTTCATGGAAGTCCAAAGATTTGCTGTTAATTTGCAGCAACAAATTAGTTGATACCTTTTTACTGATTTACTACATTTAAAAAACATTTGATAACATGCATGCTGCAGATTGCAGCATAGGCACCTTTTATTAAATAAGGCCTATTCTGTATAACAAGAAATTTAAAGGGGAACTGTAAAGAATACAAATGAAAAGCCCTTTTATTACCTTTAGAACAATTTTTTCAACGAGGTTTCTAGTCTGCTCTGAAGTCTGCAGTAATGGCCAGCACTGCCTGATGCCAATGTCTTTCCCCAGGTCTCTTTAACCCTCAACCATAGGTTGGGGCATACACTGTTGCTCTTTTTTGATGTAAAGAAGAGATGGTGCCCTAATATCATCTAGTGAGCATCCAGACGAGTGTCAGAGGAGGAAGAATCTTCTTGTGTATTTACCACAGTCACGGTTTAATTTCAGATTATAATGTTTGGGAAGCCATGCTAGCAGTCTAGGAGATATAACCACTAGGGCCCTATATATAAACCTGCGGTACTGGACATTGTTGATAACATGGGCTTATAATAACATGGCCATAAAAAAACGCTCATTGCAGTTTGTTATTTTATTGCCATGGTCGCAAATTTTTCCCCACAGCATTCAATACCACAGGGCTTGTTAAAGGATAAGTATGTTGTAAAAGCAAGTTAAGCTTAACTGGAAGAAGCAGCTTTTAAAAATATTTTCCCCCACCCCAGGAGGGACCTAGAAAAAAAAAGGAAGGGGGGGAGATTTTTAAAAGCTGCCTGCATCCAGTTAAGCTTAACTTGCTTTTACAACATACTTATTCTTTAAAATACACTGCAGAATTCTGCTGCCCTTAATGGGCATGTCCACCCCCCAAACCTAAAATTTAACCCACTACTGGCCACACTGTGAAGTTTAAAAAAATCCTTACCATACATCTCTGCTCCTTATGGTTCTCCTGTAGTGCTTGTCCAGGAAAGAGTAGTAGCTGTCTTTCCAAAGTTTTCTGCCTCTTCTGCAGCCTCTATGAGGTAGTGTGACATGCCCCCTCCCAACTCTAGCTGCATTGTCCGTTTTTAAAAAAAAGTCCCCAGAACATTACTTACCAGCCCCGGATCACATGGCTAAATCAAAAGCCAGCAGTCGCGTTTATAATAGGCTCTCCCCCACTCCCTCCCACTATCTGGATCCATCCTTGCGTTGTGCCTAGCATAAAAAATCCTTTTAAGATATGGTAGATACCATACCAAATGTACTTACAGCCCTTTGTTCCCATGGCGCTCTCCATTGACGGCTGGCGTGTCTGTGATTGGCTGAGAAGCCAATCACAGACGTGGCAACCGGTCCGGGCCCCTGCTTGCAAGTTTTGGCAAGCAGGTAGCCGGGTCAGTGCACCGCTGTAAGTACAGTTCTAATAGCATAGCAGTTGGGGGTGGGCAGGGGGTATCTACCATGTATTAAAAATGATTTTTAGGGTGTACATGCCCTTTAACACATGTGGTGATGCCTCCCAACCTTCACATTGTTGGAACAGTGCAGTAATAGCCTACTACTGGCTAAAGTCAGGAGGTCTAATATCATGAGGCGAGTTGAAAAACTCTATCTCTACCCTAAACGCTAGGGTCTTACCTTGAAAATTGCCCAGAAATAGACTTGCCTACCTTTGTTCCCTCTGCCTCTGCCTGTACTGTTACTTTAGGGAGCAGAAGAGCAGTAGGGGGGGAACTGGCAGCCATGTCTGTGATTGGCTGAGAGTCAGCCAATCACAGATGCGGCTGCTAGTTATTCTAAAAGCTGAGAGAACAAAGTCTTTTTGGGGGCACTTTTTTTTTAGGTTAAAACCCTAGTATCTAGTTTTGGGGGGTCCCCTACATGACAGAAAAATGTTTTTGTTTCTAAGGGGTAATGCAGCATGGAGGGATCCGGAGGGAGGGGGTAAAGCTCAATGAGGACAAGAAAGTACCAGGACCCAGATGACACACTGACAGCTCCTACTCCAGTTTTGTTGACTTTCAGGACAACCACAAGGAGCAGAAGAGTAATGATTTTTTAACACTACATAGTTGGGCCAGCAGTGGGGCAAATTTTACTTCTGGGTGTGGACATGCCCTTTAATTAATGTCTATGTACATGTGCCTCTGATCACTGGGGCATGCTGGTGAGAGGTGGAACTGGCACTGCTCTGCTCTGGTCTGTGTGGCCACTTACAATGGAAAGCATTTTCCAGGCTCAATATGCAATTCTTGCATTCCAGGCTCAATATGTTAAGTAGAAATAATGACTACTGTTGGGGATGTACAGTTAGCCCTACCAGTTGGCTCTATAGGTAAAATTTCTGGGAATGCCTGCAATAAAGTAATTAGTCCATCTCTTTATCATCTGTACCAGTCTGGGGGGATTTAATTGCTGATTTGTCTGCTGTTCAGTGCTCCAGATGATTGCCTGGTTGATGGTTGCAGGGAATGTGGGAATCAATAAAACAGCTTTTGCCCACATGGGAAGGACCAAGCACAGACAAAAAAAGAGCTAGGATACATACATATGCAGTATCCTTTAGCTAAGAGCTGATTAACACTACCCTGTCCATAGGCAGGAGAGCAAAGGATCCAGGACACAAGTCTAGAGGAGGAGGCAGACTAGAACATGCCAGGAAAGCTGAGCAAGAGACAACTAAGCTAAGACTGTAGGACACATGTTTAGGCAGTGTCCAGCAACTCAGAGATTTTAAATATTACCCTGCCCCTTAGTTTTAGAGATAGTGATCTAGGAGCCAAGAAGGAGGAAGCAAACCAGGAAACCCCAGCAATAGCAGCCCAGCAAATTGAACCTCAGGAAGTGGCACCACAGAGATCCTAGGATATGCATATGCATCCTCCTTTCTTGGTAGGATAAGGTTTGTTTGGTACTGGTGCATTATAACAAAGATCCACAAACAACAGAAGAGCTTGTGTTGCCTGGTTTGCCTTATTTCCCAAGACCTCCCACGGGGCATCCTGTGACACAGTCCAGGTACTGATATGAGATGATTTAAAAGCATAATGGCATACTTAATTGGTTTCTATACGGGTCTGCTGAGGGAATACATCATGGCATAACACAAAAGCACAATGCAAAACCACAACACTGCATGACACCACACCACAAATTGCCACAAAAACATGAAAAGACAGGATACCACAAAACAACTCTACAGCACAACAAACCCAACCAATGTGACACAACACCACAAGACACACTTAGAAGGCAAGACACACCACCACAACACAACATACCACATGACACCATAAAACGACACTCCACAACACAACATTTAACCACACCCTACCAAACCTCCCACACCACATGACACAATGAAATGATATACCAACACAACATAACACACCACACCTACCCCTCAACACACCACCACAACAAATCAACACGACACACCACCCTAACACATCACCACACAAAACTGCCATTGCACAGGACACTCTCAGTGGAATAGCTGTTTTCAGCTGCTGCTGGTTTTAAATTGCCCCTGCAGTTTTACTGCTGCACTGTTTAGAAATTCAGAAAGACAAATCAGTAAAAGTAAATTATGGGTTGGTCTGTGCTTTTTGGCTTGCAGTGATCTTATGTGTATACAAGGCTTTAGTCTCTATTTCTAGAAAGCTGACAACCAGACTTGTCTTTTTACTCTGTTCAACAAGTTTATTATTACTATTTATTTTTTTTTTAAAGAAATTGCTTCTATTATGCAGTTTGCCTTAAACTATTACCAGACAATGAACTGCACCCATAAAGAATATAATGTCTTTGAACATTTCCCTATTTATATACTATAAAACAGCACAATATCAAAATGTAATATTTAAAGTTCAACTGTAATTACCAAGGACAGTGATTTCATTGGTTCCATCCCTTCCAGTTTCATGTAGACATGGTGACTAATTACATTACCATTTTATGAAGCAATGTGTAAATATTGTTTGAACTGTGCTGAATTGTTTGTTACTAATCACATTACTTGTGTCACTGTGAATCTACATAACATATTAACCAGTGGTTTTGAAAGATGATTTAAGTTTTGTTTAAATTTGGTTACTTTAACTCCCAGAATCATAGGAATTTAAGACATGTGTGTCACAATCCCCCACACCGATCTGTACATCAGGCATTCCAGTCATCGAAAATACACTCCAATTAACAGAAAAGCCAAATAAATCCCAAAAGGCGAGGGAGGCGGTAAACATAAAACACAGCACACACTTAAATATAAAAATCTGCCACCACATTTAGCGACAGCGAAATGACCTGCTAAATATATCTAAGATATTACGGTATACAAACCCCTAACTTATAAAAATCCTGCCAGGAAAAGTTAACCACACCTATCACACAGAAATATATATCTAAACAGTAATTCTTACAAGGTAACGTTACTACGAAAGCAAGGTTCGTTTTGGGATGAAGTGGGACACTCCCACGAAACGCGTCAGGCAAGGTGGAAGCAACTGAGTGAATATGTCTCCGTGTTTTTAGACCAATGTTTGAAATAAAAGACTGATTTTAACACTCTCCTGTTCGTGAGTATTGCACTGTTCCGTTCTTCCTTCAGCTACATCGTTTTGGGATATACTCAGAATTTAATCATTAAATAAAATTACAAAAGAGTGCATACAAAGATAAAGAAATATGCTATATTAATGAATTGAACACTATGGTAGTAACACAGTTCAGAATAAAGGGGAAAAGGAAGAAAATACAAAGTCCATGAGAACTTTGTAATCCACATGGGAAAATGACAAAGTCAAATATGAATGCCAATTTACAGCCTTCCCAATTGGCTTTGATGTTCCCTGATGGTAAAAATGGAGAACTCTGGCCTTTAGTCAGACCCTAATATTTGCATTATTCTGAAAATAGGAGCAGTTTGGTCCCTAGAGGGGTGTGTCTGTCCCCTCCCTGGAAGGTGTTTCTGCTGTACTTTTGGATGGAACATTTAATCTCTATTTTCTCTCTGGTCTATACTATCGTACATATCACACACAGAATATTAACAGGTTGTTATTGGCTAATTTTACACAATTTAGAGATAAGATTCCAAACATTATATGTATAGGTGTTTGCATAATCAAGTAAAATATCTCAAGTTCCCCTTGTGATACCAACCTATAAAATATATGAACAGTTGCGCCTTAATTCCAGCATCAACTGACATTATTGGGAAAATATTTCCTAAGCCATTCCCTTGAATTATTATGAAATATGAATTGAATGTGAAACTGACATGTGGTTTAGCTTTTCTTAGAGCAGCAGACCCCCTATCGCTTTTGTGCCGGTAGGTCTGTGGCTATACTGGTTGCTGCAGCGATTTCTCACAACTTGTCTTTTTGAAGCAGATAACCTGCTTCAAAGGGTCTAACAACACTCTGTAAAACAAATTAGGATGGGGGAGAATACTTTACTTCCTACAAATGGTCTAAAGTCTGAGCCTTTGAATCCCTGACAGTTGTAATAGGTTGGAGCTGCCATATTACTTGACGCCGCTAGTAAGGTGAAATAAATGGAAAATTAATAATTCCATTAATGATAATACCATTGGGAGTTTAAGTGGAACTCATGGTTGTGACAGTATGCACCAGTGGACCAAACTGAACCGCTGACCAAAACACGTTTTGTGCGGGGGGGGTCATCCCCCCTGTATGACAGATTGAAAAATGTCTTGTAACTCCTGTACACTTTAATCTGAATTACAAGCACAGCACATGAATTATTTTTAAGCTTTGAAGTCTAACCAGTAGGTTAAGTAGGAAATACTGACCCACATCAGGTGAATGAAACTTGTTTGGGTCTATGTAAAACCATGGGGCAACACTGTCATAACTCAGTTGCTAATTTATATACAACCATCCAAATCCCTTCTTTATATATTTGATCCCTGCCTCCTTTAGACTGCAGGCTTGCTTAAGCAGGACCCTCTGTCAGTTTGTATCAGGGTACTTTTTGAACTACCCATGTTTGGATCATGCAATACTTGTATGTATTTATAGTATGTATAATTATAAATGTAAAGTGCTACAGAAAATATTGATGATATATAAATATACAGTATAATTATAATATAGTGGATAATGTACCCACCTACTATAAATTATAAGGATATTAGAAGTCACAAAAGAGCTCTATGACTATACAGTATACAATACAAGCACAAGGCTGCAGCAAATTGCTTTTATAAAGGTCACAGAACTTCTTTTGCAGAAACCAAGTTATTTGTAAATAACTTGGTTTCCCAACATATATATTATATCCTTCCCTCTTGATAATTCTAACTATATTCCAATTTTACTCCTCACCCACAGTACCCACTCAAATTCTGAAGCCCCCTTCCTCAGGTGATGGAGGGAGGAACATCCACCCCCTGAAACGTTTGGATTTTTTCCTGTGTGGTCACCAATAAATCTGGATATTGACTTTTGGAGTGCAACCCTCAATTTCTTCTCCATTTGACAAACATTATTACATGTTTCATGGTATTCCTCCTTTTAAGATATTGTCTGCTAATATTTACATGTTAGATACTGTATTCCTGAATCATAAACTTTAACACACCCAAGCAAATCTCAAGCAATCATAGTTTAAATATTTGGATCCAGTCTGTTTAAATCTTTCTTATCTTTGGACTTAATTCAAAATTGACTACAGCTGTGATTGTCCATCTCAAAAAATATTTTTTTTTCCAGCTCTGTAACAATTTTGAAGCTAGTAAATTTAATATTTTTAAAAACATATAATTTTACAAATGTTAGTATAAATCAGTCCTAGTAAAAAAAAAAGAAAAAAAGGACCTAACAGTAGAATTATATATTAATGAATACATATACAACACATTACTTAATGTAGGTGGCTGCGTTACAAACAAAAACTCCCTTAGACATCCGTCTAGTTGGGGTGCTATGCCCAGACCCGTAACTGTGTATGTGTACTGGTTTTTCAACAATTTTAAAGGGTATATTCAATTCCCTCCAGACATTAGAGACAATAAATCAACAAATCATTCATAGCTCACCATTTCCAGGTGGTGGTCCAAGTGCAGACCTGTTGATCTGTACAGTATATCAAGTATGATCTCCAAAGTTGGACACTGGTGCAAGACTAAGCCATACACAGCATGTCATATAAATGGTAAACAAATTTACTTCTTACAAACCATGAACTTACCTTGACTCCCTGCCAGTTTCGCACTCTTAGTTACCCCTATGACTAAGATCTTGTAGCTCGAAATGGATCAAGCAGTGGCGTGGCTATGTTAAAAGATTCGGGGCAAGTGATCTTCGGCAAAGTGCCCCGAATGTTTTTACCCAACTTACCTAATAGAGGTGCCCCTAAACTCCTTTTCCCAGTAGCACTCCACGGCTGCATAATGACGTCACTGTGCATGTTGTTGCGATGACTTTTTCACACAGCTGTGCATTGTACTACAGGGAACTTCCACCCCTGCACTGCCTCTGCAATGACTCTGCAATGAATTCTGGCCTACAGTTGCTCCACTGCACATGGATAGGTAATAGCCCTACCTCTTGTACAATCCACTCATTATATTAGTGGAGGCAGTGGCAGCATTTGGTAATATTATACTGTGAATATCTAGTAGTGCACATTACCAAATGCTGCCACTGCCTGCATTAATATAATGAGTGGATTGCCCTGCACATGGGGTGGGTAATAGCCTACCCCAGTATATGATGAAATGGCCAGTTTGCTGCCATTATGTGATGAAATTCCCACGGCTACCAGTATGTAATGAAATGGTTATGGCTACCAGTATGTAATGAAATTCCCATGGCTACCAGTATAAAATGTAATGGCTACCAATATGTAAGGAAATTCCCATGGCTACCAGTATATAATTAAAACCGCACATATCTAACATGCATATTCCATATATTCTTAACCTTTAAATGAAACTTTATGTAGTTCCAATTAATCTGTTTACTTACTTGCACTTTTTTGTATACTCTGGGGGAGATGCAATATCAGCAAAGGGGCGAAAATGAGTTAAACCCACGCTTCCCAATGTTATGTCGGGTTTGCTTGGGTTTAACT
The DNA here is from genome assembly GCA_019447015.1 of Hymenochirus boettgeri. NCBI lineage: Eukaryota > Metazoa > Chordata > Amphibia > Anura > Pipidae > Hymenochirus > Hymenochirus boettgeri. The sequence continues at coordinate 147,529,327 of CM033471.1, forward strand.
CATTAAAGCCATTTTCTTTTAACGGCACATGCACCTGATGCAAAGGAAAATCTGTTTGTTTTTATGCTGCTTAATAGTGCAAACACACCTTTTTAAATATGCTTGTGAAGGTTCTCATTCATCCAGGTCATGGTATATCTGTTGTATTCAATTAGATCAACTGGACTTGAAATGTAGTTCTTGAAGACGTTTCGCTAGTCATCCGACTGGCTTTCTCAATTCAGAATGACTTGTACAAGAATCTGTGGCAATTATGTACCCTGGAAAATCCCAATTAGCATATCACAGCCAGGTGTTAAGGGTGTGATTAGATAGTGGCTAAGAGGTGTTATAGGAACGCCCAGAGTAAGGTGTTAAAACAGCATTGTACATGGCAGACAGTTGGTGTCCAACTCCCCCACCTCTATTTAGGCTTGGTTTCTTTATTTTCACATAAATGGCCTCCTTAACACCTCTCTTGAACCAGTCACGTTCCTTCGCCAATATGTTAACATTACAATCTTCAAAGGTATGTCCTTTATCCTTAAGATGCAGGTACACGGCTGATAGAAGTTAAGGAAAATGGTAAACTGGAAGTAGAGGTTTACAGAAAACCAACACACACAGATCAGTATTTGAGGTTTGACTCCCACCACCCTTTAGATCACAAGCTGGGTGTCCTCAGAACCCTGCAACACAGAGCCGAGAACATCTCCACTAGCACAGAGGCGAAGGCTAAAGAAATGAAACATCTCAGAGGAGCCCTTAAAACTTGTGGATATCCAGACTGGGCCTTTGTCAAAAGAAGTAGAAGGAAAGAAAAGAACACAAATACCAACAGTGAAGGGGAAAAGCAAGACAGGAGGAAGAACATGGTCATCCCATATGTAGCAGGGGTCTCCGAGAAATTAAGAAGAATTTTCCAAAAACATCGTATCCCTGTCTGCTTTAAACCGAACAACACACTGAGGCAGCAATTGGTACATCCGAAAGACCCAATACCAAAACACAAGAAAAGCGACATCATATATGCGGTGCAGTGCAGTGAAGAATGCTCTGATTTGTATGTGGGGGAGACCAAACAGCAACTGCATCAACGTATGGCCCAGCACAGAAGAGCCAATTCCTCGGGTCAGGACTCAGCCGTGTATCTGCATCTTAAGGATAAAGGACATACCTTTGAAGATTGTAATGCTAACATATTGGCGAAGGAAAGTGACTGGTTCAAGAGAGGTGTTAAGGAGGCCATTTATGTGAAAATAAAGAAACCAAGCCTAAATAGAGGTGGGGGGGTTCGACACCAACTGTCTGCCATGTACAATGCTGTTTTAACACCTTACTCTGGGCGTTCCTATAACACCTCTTAGCCACTATCCAATCACGCCCTTAACACTTGGCTGTGATATGCTAATTGGGATTTTCCAGGGTACATAATTGCCACAGATTCTTGTACAAGTCATTCTGAATTGAGAAAGCCAGTCGGATGACTAGCGAAACGTCTTCAAGAACTAAACTTCAAGTCCAGTTGATCTAATTGAATACAACAGACACACCTTTTTAAACAGAGGCAGACCCTGCGCACTCCTTGCCTGCCGGGTTACTGCAATGCAGTAACCCATGTTACTGTAAATGAGTACTATATTTCAAGACCCTGGTAGAAAGAGGAGCATGGAAGGTAAGTATTACATCTTCCCCTTTGTATTTTATAATCCACAATGAAGTGTACCCAAGCGATGCTTTTACAAAAAAAAAAATTATCTACATACAAACTGTACCCTACATGAATACTTACTCACTTGTCAGACATAACTGGTTGAAGAACTTTAGGGCAGTGAACACTGGACTCTTAGGAAGGTTCTGTGATTCAAAAGTTTAGATCAATTCTGAATGGAACTTTGGATCCAGGAGTTCCAATTTGGACGTGGATTCTATGTCTATCATTGGTATTATTTAGTTAACTTATCCAGCCCACTTTTACAGCTATTCAATGAACTTTTCCTAACCTCAAGATTAAACTTCTTTTCTTATAATCTTAAAGGGCATGTCCACCCCAAAACTAAAATTGAACCCACTACTGGCCCTACTGTGTAGTTTAATAAAATCCTTACCTTACATCCCTGCTCCTTATGTTTCTCATGCAGTGCAGTCCAGGAAAATGAAGAATAGGAGCTGTCTGTGTGTAAAAGGTTTTTGTCCTGTCTCCCTCCATCCATCCAGATCTATCCATCTTTGCTGCTTGGTTTCCTACTCACTTCCTCATAAGCAAGTTTGTTTGACAAGATCTGTTCCTCCTAAATCCATACTGATTACTACTTATAAGGTCAGTCCTTAAAACATACTCTAAAATATGTTCCCACATACAAATTTCCAGTATCTTCCCTAACGCTGAGATTATTAATCTCACAGGTCTGTAATTACCAGGATGTGAATGACTACCTTTTTTGAATATTGGATTTGATAAGCTTTTTTCCAATCCAAAGTGACATTTCCAGAGGGATTCTGTGAAAATAAGAAAACGTATCCAAGGTTTTTGTATTTTGTCTTGTTTTTGTCTGTAAAGCTTAACACTTGTAACAAGCTAACACATGCTCAAAGGGGGCAGCTTGACCAACAGCAGTAGGTCTTTGTCTGAGACATTGGCAATCACAGCCATGATTGACTGCTGCTTCAAGAAAGAAGACCAAGGGCCAGAAAAGCTCTTTGTTTAGTAGTGTCTGTCCGGTAAGTGAGTGTGGTAATGGGGTGGGGATATATATAGATTTATCTTCTTACTTTCTGTCCCATCATGAACTGCTTGACATTTTTAAATCCTCCTCTGTTTCTCCTATAATTACAAGGCAAACACGCTCCCAACTCAAATCACCTACTGTCACTCTGCCTCCTCCTGCTTGCTGCTGGGGATATTGCCCCCAACCCTGGGCCCTGCAACATTTCGACTGGCCTTCGTCCACGACTTTCCCCCCATTCTTTTTCGGGGTCTTATCTTTCTAATTTTTTTAGTCTCCCTACTCTTTCTCCTTCACTCTTCCCTTCTCCTGTGGCATTCTTAATGTACATTCCTTTGCTAACAAACACACCTTCGTTCATGGACTGTTCATTCTGCTGAAATTCCTTTCATCTCCTGGCCCTTACAGAAACTTGGTTCTCACAACATAACACTACTCTTGAGGCCTTGTTATGCATGGAGGTCTAAGTTTCTCTCATTCGCCTCATTCCTCAGGACTGGGTGGAGGGGTAGTTCTTTTTTTGTCCCCTGTCTGCCTCCTTAAACTTGTTACTTTTCCACCATCTATTTTATTTTCCTCATTTGAAATTCATACTGTCCAAATTTTCCACCCCTCATGTGGTCATATACAGACCTCAGTCTGTCTCAGCCACCTTCCTTACAGAATTTGAAACATGGCTCTCTGTATTTCTTTCCTCTGACTATCCAGCTATCGTTTTAGGTGACTTCAATTGTCACATTGATTACACTAACTTCCTAACTTCCTCATTCTACCTCCAGCAGTGGACCAACACTGGCACTCATAAGGATGGTCACTTTCTTGATTTGGTCTTTACTGAAAACCTTTCAGACTCAAATCTTGCTAGTAACTCCTTCCCATTCTCGGATCACAATCTAATAACTTTCTCTACTACCTTCTCTCCCCTCTCCTCTAATACTCCTTCTCTGACTTCTCTGCATTTTGTTTGTATCTGAAAATTAGCTGTTTCATGGTTATCTTCTTACATTTCTAACAGATCTTTCTCTATCTCCTGTGCTAATAAGACTTCCTCTACTGTTCAGCTTAGTGTAGGGGTTCCCCAGGGCTCTGTTGTGGGACTGTTACTTTTCTCCCTCTACACTATCTCTTTGGGAGATTTAATCAGTTCATTTGGCTTTAAGTATCACCTATACGCTGATGAAACCCAAATCTACGTGTCCAACCCCACACTAACCCCTGAAGTTCAATCTCAAATATATAAATGTCTGGTCTCTATTTCCTCCTGGATGGAGCCCCACCGTCTTAAACTTAATCTATCCAAAACCTTCCCCCCCTAAACCTGGACCTAGCCCTCCCTTTTCTATTTCTATTATGTGGTTGTTAACCCTGTTGAAACTGCTCGTAATCTTTGACTCCTCTCTTTTCTTCTGTCAGAACATTAACAATGTCACCAGGATGTGTAATTTTCTACTTTGCAATATTGCAGAGACCTGCCCTTTCCTCTCTCAATCCATTACTAAAATGCTTGTGCATGCCCTTTTCCTCTCCCATCTTGACTACTGTAATATACTTCTTGGTTTCCTGGCCTGTCATTTGTCCTCTCTCCAGTCGATCCTGAACTCAGCAGTTCAGATCATTTCACTCTCCTCAAAGTGAGAACCTGCAACCCGATACTGCAGTCTATGGGGTGGCTTCCCATCAAGCAAAGAATAATATCCAATACCCTTCTTTTGACATTTAAATCTTTACAATCTGCTGCACTCCTCTACCTATCTTCTCGCTTGGTCCCATATACTCCTGGTCATGCCCTCCATTCCTCAAAAGAAAATCCTCTCCACAAACCCTGAACGAATACTGCCTCCTCCCATCTTAAGCCATTCTCTCTTGCTGCTCTCTACCTTTGGAACTCTCTCTCACCTCTCTTGTTTCACCAGGTGACATTCATTAATACTTTCAATTCTAGACTGTTATTCTACCTTTCTGAGCACCAGCATAACAAATGATTGTTAGCCATTTCAAGCTCTTTGTACCCATACCCCCCTTTATGTTCTGTATGTTGTGCTACCCACTTTTGTTAGCTCTTCTGGGCAGGGATCTAATTTCTAATGTGTCAAGGCATGCTGCACTTATACCAATTTATCCATAATATGTATAAATATTACTAGCAAAAGTGTGCCCGTTGGTGCACAATGGAAATTATGTGTGTGTATGTTTTGCTATGTGTGGATATAGTGGATATAGAATCTTTACACAGGTATATTTTAAACTATTACTCAGACAGTCACCAGCTTCCAGAGGAACCAAATAGGATAATTCTGCAGGTCTGAGAGTAGACCTAGTCAATCCTGCCACACTGTGTGGTTAAAACTAAACATGCTAGTTTAATATTTATTAGTATTCACCACGGCAAGTGGTGATGGTACCTCATATATTCATATATTATAACAGAGGATACCTCACAGCATCATGTTATTATAATAGCATTACCCTAATAATCTAATGTATAAACAAACATTTCTCATTCCCAGTTTACCTAAAGAAATTGATTTATCCTTTATATACTCTTATACAGATCTAATTGAAAAAAAATTGCTTCAGAGCAATTTTTAATAACTGATAACTGCTTTTTATTTCAGTATTACAGTAAATCCTTGGCCTACCTGCCTGGCTTTACCACTAAGCAAAAGGCTAAGGACTTGCAAGCGAGCACCTTCATCCCAACCATTAATAGTGACTGCCAATTCAAATTGTTCTAGCCAATCAGTCCACTCCCTAGTTACCCTATCAAATGGATCAGGTTTAAAAATAGGTTTGGCAATTGGGCGTGGTAGAGCTACGGAGACTAATTGGGGAATTTCATCTGCAGGTACAAGAACAGGAGGATTTAAAGGAACACTAAACCACATAAATCTGTTTTTTAAAGTATATGTCATCTGTTGTGCATACTTCATACTACAAAAGCAAAACATTTTGATTATTCATAGATTATTCATATACCTTTTAAACATACATTATGTAGTGTAAGTACTATAATATGATAAATGACTGAAGATTAGGGATGGCATAGAACTCGAACTCGAACCCGAGTTCGAGCCAAACTGTTCGAGTTCGAACGGACCCGGACTTCTCGAACTATCTCGGACGCGGACTTTCGATATTTCCCGGACTTTCGATGATTTATCGAATGTTCGAACATCGAATCTGCGAGTAAAGTCTCCATTACAGCCTATATGCGAGCATCGAATCTGCGAGTAAAATGTCCATGTTACCTCGAACGTTCGAACGCGAAAGCTCGAAAGTAGCGCGCGTGAGAGTAAAATCGATTTTACGAAAGTCCTGGATATTGGAACGTGCTCCCCAGACCATTTCCCAGGTCCCACAGCCATTTACATTAAGTTACCATTAATATTTTAGTTGTATTTGACTCAAACTTTTCGAACTATTTGCCTCCCATAGACTTTAATGGATCCGTTTTCGAACTTTCGAACTTTTACAATAGTTCGAAAGTTCGAAAACGGACCGAACTTTCAATAGTTCGACCATCTCTACTGAAGATCATTCTAGAGTGTAAGGTGTCCTCTTACCTGTTTATTAGCAAAATTCTACAGAACATCTAGAAAGCTGATAACTGACCAACTCTGACAAACTTTAGAAGGCTCTGGAGTCTGGCATCTTCACAGTAAAGCAGTGCATAGATGAACTACTGTAATTGCTAATAATTTGAAATAGCAGATTTGTTTTAATTCATATGTTATCATTTTGCGAATTGGCTATCAATAAGCTAAAAATGTTACTTTAAATATTAATTCAGCTGTTTAGAAATTATTTAAATATATATGAATGTTATCTATAGTTTGCTCTTCTTTAGTTCTGTCATCCGGAACCAGGCCAATAGGAACACACGCTTCTACAAGAGCATGTGTTCTGACTGGCCGGTGGGTTCTTTCATTTGGTAGGGGAGTTGGAAAAGGATTTTAATTGTCCTTTACGATCTGCAAATTTTGATATTACATCCCTGGAAAAATTCTCAGCTATGCTTTAAAGTGTTCTCATCCCATGGGTGTTTCATTCCTATTGTTAGGAAAATATTTTTCTCCTGTGAACGCCTCCCCATTAAATCATGGAAAATGTCTGGGAGAAGTTTGAAAATGAAAAGTGGGCTCCAATGCTTATCACCTCATTTCACAGAACTTTTCATCCAAGCTTATTTGAAATATTTCCATGTGCATACGAGCAGGGACGTTTCAAGCCATCTTAGTGCCCTAGCCCCCCCCCCCTTCTACCCACGGAATACAGGGAATAACAAAATTGGCATTAATGCTACCAGTGCAAGCACTTTCCCAGGGGTATTGCCAGTAACCCTCCAGTGCCCGGAGACTTCCCCAGAGTATTTCCATTACCACTTTCAGTGCCAGCAGAGTATTACCATTAACCCTTCAATGCCAGTAGACTTTCCCATTAATACTTTCAGTGCCAGGAGATTATAATTTATAACCCTTTCAGATGCCAGCATTGACATGATATACAGTATGTATCTGTTTTCCATGGCTGCTCCATTGAATTGTTCACTCCTTACCTACTTTAAGTTCTAATTGGAGAGTTGGGTGGAAGAAAGAAAAGGACAGGGATAGGGATCTCATGGCTGCTCACTGTTAAAAAGTCTTCAGCAGCTTTTAATTGCTGTTTTAGAACTGCGCTTCTCAGTTCTTTTAGCTGAGCTCATCCTCCCCCTCCTTTTTTCATCTTCAGTTCATTTGCAACATTGTTCCCAAGTAGGGAGAGCCGAGTTCAGGCTCTCCACTCACTATAATGTTGCAAATTAAAGCAGCTGAACAAGGAGAGCAGTTTTAAGGCAGGAAGTAAAAGCTGACAGGGAGATGCTAGGGAGAATACTGGGTGTCCTAGCTCAACATAGGCACCCTAGTTCTTTGTCTAAGTGGCCTATGCCTAAAAATGGTCCTGCATACAAGGAACTTAAAGGGGCATCCCAGTCGGAGAAGAGACCATTTTAAGATTAAAATTGTGGACCCAACAATCTTATTGGTTTTTCAAAAATGTTCTTCCCTAAATAAGTTCCATTATTATTTTATTGTATCAAAATGCTATTATACTTTGAAAGAGGATATAGGGAAGCATGTCTATTGGTTTGTATTGGATGTGTATTGGTTTATAAAACATATAAGCCGAGTACCCGGCGTTGACCATTTTTTTCCAATCAATATTTTGCTGGGCTTAGTCGTTTTTCAGAGGGACGATAACTTGATTCACCAACAGATTGCAGCACAAAGGTCAGATTAGAGTCCCGCGGGTGACCGCAAAACTATTACCCGTATCTTAAATAAAACAGTCACCCAACTCGCATCCGCTAAACCATAACCCACACCCAACCTGCAACATCTTTGCTGGTGGGTTCCATAAGTACCATAAGTATGTTCCCGCAACCTGCACCCACTACCATGACAAGCACTCACAACTTTCAAACTGAACTTGAACTGCAACCTTTTCAAACTGTGGTTTACCCAAGCCTGACCTTCAAATTTGGTAAACAGTGGGTAGTGGATCCGAAGAAGGACTCTAGGCCTGCCTGCAATTAACTGCAATTATTGTGTCTATTGTGTAGATTGTGCAGCCCTAAACATTAGATTACTAGTGAAGGGCTGGCTGTAACACTGTGTGATTTGTGAACTGGAGGGCTTACTGTAACACTGAGTTCTGAGTGATTGGGGGGGGTCCGGGGTGTGTATGTATGTATGTATATGTTTATTTATATAGCGCCACTTGGGGACACAGCGCTGTACAATATTAGAATACAAAAAGGCATACAAGGGGGACAATAAATAAATGCATAAATATATAAATAGAAAAATAATTTAAAAAATATAAAAGTATATGCATCATGAAATATACAAGTGCTTGGGTGTGTGTCCCAGATATCAACATTGATAGTGTGGGATGTCTGTATAAAGCAGGTAAATAAATTACAATCATGTGATCTTGCCTCTGAGTTAGTTGTGGTTCTTGCCATAAGCAACTCTTCTCAAGTTCAGCACTCACTGAATGTGCAGCTCAGACCACCTCAGAGCTTCTCTAAATATATGAATCTCTGCCTCTGTCTAGGTCTATCACACTATCCTATCAAATTGGCAAGCAGAGATGGGGCATCTGCTTGGCCATTCGCGCTGCCCTTCAATTGAACCTGCACTGCTATTTGCTGGCTGCATAGATTGGATGCATATCTCAGGTTATCTCACATGGCAGCACACAGGTCAGATCACACCCCCCCTTAACTTATACATGAATAAAAAAAAGATCCGAAGAAATGGATACATTTTTTTTTGTAAAAGTTGTAAAGTAGCCTATGTTTTTTTTCTGGGTCCTGAAAGGTATGTATACATACATTTACTTTTAGATATAGATAAATATAGAACAATAATACAGTACCATAAGACTTCAAAGTCAAATTTTGCAATGAATGAAACTGGTGATTTTTGTTCCCACAGTGGTTCTGCGGAACCTATTAAATTTCTGAAAATCCGATTCGAATCAAGATTTTTTTTTTTTTGAATATTGTTCTTTTAATCTAATTTTAGAATTATTGATTTTCAAAAACAAATTTTGGATAGGAATTTTCAATTTTAGATTTTTTGATAATAAAATTCCATCAGATCTGTTGATTTTTGAAACCAGTTTAGTTTAGAAACAATAACTCACCACTGGTCAAAATCAGAGGACTACTCTGTGAAAAGAAAACCCCTTTAGGTTTGTTGTGTTTTTAACTTAATATTCCTTTAATAAAAATGTTTTTTTTTTTTTTATAGGAAATCTTAACAAAAAGTTTATGAAAAACAAATATGCAGATTTTTACTTATTCATTATTTCCACTCCCCTCACAAAGTATCTACCCCATAATGTTTCACAACGTTCCTGAAAGAAGATATTTACATTGAAGTTCACCATCCCTGTTCTTCAATCCACTGGTCTTCCAGATATTGGCAATGAGTCATGGCCAATGACTTAAAGGAATAGTTCAATCATAAAGTGAACTATTCCTTTACTGCATTTATTGAAGAACGGGAGGTAAAGGAGCTATGCTTTACCTCCATTTCTTCAGTTAATTTAAAGGGAGTCAGAAACAAAGGGAGTAAAATTTACCTTGTGCTCAATCCAATGCTCGCTCTACTGACAGGTCCAGACCACTTCCGGCTTCAGTTTAACTACAGCGTGCATTAACGTGCATGTGTGCTATGCATGGTAATCTTGGGTGTCTTGGGGTTAATATTCCCTTTAATTCTAGAATATTCAAAGGAAATTACACATATTGCACATGTACAATATATTTACAAATATTATAGTGGGATGAGCAAAAACACTTAGGAATGCTCTAAATTTAGACACAAATTTAGACACACAAATGTGACCTACAGTACATAGCACCAATAAAGTTCTGATAGATCTAACTCTCAAGATAATACAAGCCAACATGAAATAACAGGCAAAAATTATTTAACCTTATAAAAATGTGGCCAAGCATACTTCAGGGACGAGGTATTGCCTGTTAAGGACGACTGTCAATTTAACAATTAACAATTTTTTAAATCCCAATTTTAAAGCTTTTCTCTCCAGAACACCTGTACATTGTAAGATTCTTCTCAAGTAAGTTTAGTACATGTGAGAAATAGATTGTGTATCTAAGAAAGCTTCTATATTGTTGCCAGTACAAATCACAGACAGAGTAGTCTTAAAGGGCATCTCCAATGGTAAAATAATTTTTTTGTATTCAGTTTTATTGAAGAACAGGAGGTAAAGGAGTTGTGTGCATCGCACACTAAGTCCGTTGGGACTTGTCAGTGAACGCAGCAGAGAACACAGCAGAGGAGCGGGAGATCAGGTAAGTTCTCTAATTTTGTTCCTGGCTCCTGCACGTTTTATTGAAGAACGGTAATTTTACAAGCCTATAATTGGAGATCACAATTACCCTTTAAAAACTGAACTTTTATTTTTTTTTATATAGAAAGTGCAATATTCTATTTTTTAGGACAATATCTAAATCTGATATCCTAATCAATCAATAAATTTAAAAAAATGTAGCTTCATAATAAAAAAAATTAAGGTGAGTCCTTTAAAATCCTGTTTTGGATGTACACAACTAAGAAAAGCACATATGGAATACAGCATTGTGTATCATTTGAGTTACTAGTAAATCGGACCATATGCAAAATACAGATTGCGTAAGAGATGACAGCTTGAATAGGCTGGAGGCGATTCTTGGCCACTGAGACAGGGAGGAGCTGGTGGAATGTAAAGGGTTAATGATTAGAGGTATGTTGTGGATAGGACAGGTCATGGCAAGGGCAAAAGGGGGAAGCAAGAAAGAAATCATGTTACATAAGCCCCTTATGCTCAAAGTCCGTGATGCTGCTGAAAGGCTAGGTGAAAATTGGCTACAAGGACTCCTTGCATCTCAGCCCTCTTGTTCTGCTATTGCTGACATTCCCCAGGTGCCAAGCTCAGGGATTCGTCGCACTACTAGAAGTTCCCAACCACCCGAGAGACTGTCCTCTTCTGGTACTATTGACAGAGCTGCCAGATCTCGCATGAGGCATCCTCCTTCTCCGGTCCCTGGCCCAGCTACAAGACGTTGACGCTTATTTACTGATCCTGCTCCTTCTGGTAGGAATTCCAGATGTGGCTGCTACATCGACTCATCCCTGCAGCCTCAATCTGCCCCACCAGCCACAAGAAGAAGACTACTAGGCCACATTCCTCCTACTAACCCCCGGTGAGTGCCATTTTAGAAGCCACCTAGGCCTACGCGGCACAACGACGTAATGACGTTGGTGCATAATGATGTCACGGAATGTGGCCACGTTACGCGCGCACAAGGCGCAACTGCAATATTGGATTCCCCCACCAGAGATACCGCTGCTGAAAATGCCCGACAGCATCAGGATACCGAATCACTGTACAGAGTGTCTTCACCCAATAGCATGGGAGTACCTTCACTGGGTAGCAGGCCTGTTACCAGTGCACCCCTGTCATCTGTTTCTGGACTTGCTACCAATATGCCAGCCACTGTCACTCGAGGCATCAGGGAGCAGGACAGACCGGAGGCATCTAACCGACAAGACACAATGCCGGCTGCAGCGCACGTCGAGAGACATTGGGGAAGGGTTTGGGATGGTCAAACCACAGCCAGCTCAGGAGATAGTGGGGGTGCGGGGGTAGGTATAGGTGATTCTACATTAGTTGATACATTACAAAGAATCCTGGGCTTATTAAACAGAGGGGTCCCATTGCTGAAACACATCCCCAAAATGTAACCACTGTACCCATTACAGCCCCTCAAACTTCACCAATTAATACCTCAACCTCCCATCAGGATGTATTACAATCATACACCCTCCCTGAAGCAGTGCCCATGGTCATATCACAGCTGCATGCAGGTAATTCACAATTTTCATCAGGGCACATGGGGGGGGGGGAGGTTCTACCGCACCCCAGAACAGTGGATCAATAACTGGGCCACAAATTGCCTTGCCCCCACAAATAGGGTTGCCTTCACCTCTATCAACAGCTAATACAGTGGGAGGGTTCCCTAAGCCCACTAACTTAGAACAGCTTTGTAAAGCAGCCCCTTTAGGTTTTCACCTAAAATTTAGGCAGCCCAAAATGTGGATGTTTTTTCATTAGTTCAGCGCGAAAAAAAGTCGATTGATAAGCCTCCACCTTTGCCTTGTAAATGCACTGAAACTGAAGATTTACCACACACAATAAATAACTGGTTACACGGTTTCACCATTTATGCTAGCGTCCTTTCCGAAGGCTACACGGAGAAAGGACCATCACTCTTCTGTTATTTGGAACTTATATGGGGAGCTTATAGGACATAAGGTGGTCAATGTTGGTTAAAAAATTGACGAGCAATTCAGAAGGTGTATGGCAGCCCGCTCTTCAATGAGATGGGACTGCCAGGATATGAGCCTCTGGCTCTTAACGATGACCCTGTCTAGTCCCTCCCCATATAGCTTTCAATCAGGGGTGTCAGCAGGACTTGGACGTAAGGGCGCATGCTGGCTGTATAATGAATCTCAATGCAGGTGGTTCCCTCCTGCAGATTTCACCACGAGTGCTCATTCTGTGGAGGTGCTCACCCAGCCGTTAGGTGTTTTAAAAGAGCCAAGCAAGGAACCAATAGGTTTTTGTCCCATTCTGCCAAGAGCGAGGACACCAGTGAACGTCCAAAAAATGCAGCCCTGGCTAAACCTTTACACTAAAAGAGAGGAAGCTTGCATCATCCAGGCAGGCTTTACAGTGGGGTTTTGGATCCCCTTTTGCTACTCTCCATTCCCTCAGTCTTCTTCCAATTTAAAATCTGATTGTTTACAATCCGATTTAGTGTGGACAAAACTTATGAAGGAGGTACATGAAGGAAGGATGGCTGGCCCATTTCAGGAGCCCCCTTTCCCTAATTTAAGGGTATCACCACTTGGTTTAGTCCCAAAAAAGGAAGAGGGTAAATTCCGCCTCATACATCATCTTTCTGCCCCAAAAGGTTCATCAGTCAATGATGATATCAAATAGGAAGCAAGGGTTCATTATGCCTCATTCGATAATGCCCTAAACTTACTGAGGCAAGCGGGACCTGGGGCTTTAATGGCCAATTCGGACATTCAGTCAGCCTTCCGACTCCTTTTAGTGCATGGCGATTGCTTCAATCTGTTGGGCTGCCAACTTAACGATGCGTATTTTGTGGACATGTCGCCCTCTATGGGATGTTCAATTTCATGTTCATATTTTGAAATGTTTGCATCGTTTTTGGAGTGGATGACAGCCCGGCAGGCAGGAATTGGATTGCTTTTACACTACTTAGATGACTTTTTGTTTGTAGGCCCTGAGACAAATAGTGTTTCCATTCACCGGCTTAAAACATTTTGTGCCGTGATGCATTACTTTGGTTTGCTGATTGCCGAAGAGAAGACAGAAGGCCCTTCTACCCTTATTACTTTTCTGGGAATAGAAATTGATTCCATTAATTAACTCAATTAATTAACTCAATTAGTCAGTAGGACATTAATGGCAAAAAAAGTTACCCTTAAGCAACTCCAGTCCCTAACAGGTCACCTAGTATTCACGTGCAGGGTAATTCCCATGGGAAGGGTCTTTTACAGGCGCCACCAAGGGAGTTTCTATACCACACCACTACATCAGAGTTTCTCGCCCCATGAAATAGGACTTAAAAATGTGGCAAACATTTCTATCCAATTTTCAGGGCACCTTCTGCTGGCAACAGGCAGAGACTTCCAATAGGGACATAGAGCTGTATACTGATGTGGCTTCTAGTGTTGGCCTTGGTGCCTATTTTGGAGGGCAGGGCTCCCCGATTCTCAAAAACCTCACTTTTCTGGAACTGTTACCAATCTTAGGGGGAGATACAATATAGCCCATTTCCATCTAAAACCCATGTTAACCCGAAAAAATTTCGGGTTAATGTGGGTTTTAGATGGCTTTTAGAGCACAGTGCCATTTCCGAATGTTTTTGGAAATAGCGCTGTGCTAACGATCCAAAACCTGTAGCATTAAGTTTTGCGCTACCTCATAGCGCGAAACCTAATGCTACGGCTTTTGGAGCGTTAAAGTCCCGCTACTTACCTTAGCCCAATCCCGCAATGCAATAACTGACGTAATCTCGTTTACGTCAGTTATGGCATCGCGGGATCGGGATAAGGTAAGTTACGCGAGCACAGTTATTGGATCTTCCCGTTAGTGTCAGTGTACCTCTGGGGTGAGGAATTCAGAAACAAACGCATTATCATTTGGTGTGATAACAGCAGTGTTGTCGAAGTCATCAACAAACAGTATTCCTCATCCCTTCCGGTACTTTCCTTACTTAGGGAATTTGTCCTGCAGTGTTTGCACTATAATATGTGGTTTCGAGCTAGGCATGTAGCAGGGGTAGATAATTCTATTGCGGATTCATTATCTCGATTTCAGTTCCAAGAATTTCTGAGGTTATGCTCGGGAGCAGACATGAAGGGACATGTGGTACCACCATACTTGTGGAACCTGGTTTTCACAGCTTGGTTGCCCTAATCACTAATTCGTTGTCTCTCAGTACACAGAGGGCTTATGCAAGAATCTGGAACAACTGGGTTTCGGCTGCACCACACATTCATTCCATTCAAACACCTGGGGGTAGGTTGCTTATGACTTTAACATATTTGTCAGGACTAAGAGACATGGGAGTAACGGGCTGTACGGCTGAAAGAAATCTAGCTGCCCTGTCCTTTTTGTTCAGATTTTTCCACTGGGAGGACATTACAAAAGATTTTGCCATCAGGCGAATGTTTATGGGATGGAAAAAAAGGACAAGCGAAAAGGACACTAGGCACCCTGTATCCTACCAAAAACTGGTGTTTGCCCTGCCACAGGTCTGCTCCTCTGAATATGAGACCTGCTTATTCCAGCTTGCTTCCAGGCTGGCATTTTTCGGTGCCTTCAGAATCGGGGAATTAGTCTCCCCTTCCACTTAAAGGGTGGGAGGGATTTGCATACAGGATATCGTTTACGGACCCACTGCCATTCATATAAAATTTATATCCTCCAAATCTGACCCATATGGTAACAGCAAGACAGTGTCACTATGGGCTGTAAGCGGGTCCTCATGTCCTGTTCAGTCGCTCACAGAGTACCTACATATTCGTCCTCATAGTCAAGATCCCCTATTGGTACACAGTGATGGAAGTTTTCTCTCCAGGTTTCAGTTTCTTGCAGTTTTTCGGTCATGTCTCCCTTACCTGGGTCTCCCCTCCCTAAGTTTTGCCTTTTTGATGGGTATGCCCGAGGGAGGAGTTAAGTGATTGGGGAGATGGAGGTACAAAAATTACATCGGCCCACACATGTTAGTCTAGCCTTCTTTACTCTCCTCCAGGGAACCAGGTGTCGACAGTGTGGATCTTGGGCCATTCGCACATATACTGGGCGGCTCAGAGGGCTGAACTCTGTCGGTCTGGCCGAAATCTGGGTTTCGATGCTTCAGTAGCTAAGATATGTTGGAGAGGTATCTGTGGTTTACCATGGTCATGTATTTTACCCGAGGTTATCCAATTACAAGGTATGGGCGGAGGGCCCAAGGTCTTGGTCATTCACGCCAGGGGCAATGACCTTGGCCAGGTCAGAACTATAGACCTGATCCGGGATGTTAAGCGTGATTTAGCCACATGCACAGTCATGATACCCACGTTAGTGCTAGTATGGTTCAAGGTTATACCAAGGATCACCTGGAGGGGGGCAAGAGATGGATGAGCCATTGAAAAATGTAGACGAAAATTGAACGCTGCAGTGTCTGCCTTTGCGCGGCGGGTGGGTAGGGTGGCATTTCGACATAGGGAGCTAGAGATAGACAACAGGGATTTATTATGATGGGATGGAGTGCACTTAAGTCCAATTGGGATAGACATACTAAATGTAAACATGCAAACAGGTATTGAAACAGCCCTGGCAATGCTGGGGCGACAGGCCCACGGGTAGTGGTCCTGTCGGTGGCGTAGGTCTTCGATACGAATTCCCAGGGCAATGTTAAAATATGGACATTATTATAAGTTATATGCTGTTAAATACATTTGGTGAGTTAAGCTTGCGGGGGGAAAGGGGTGTGGCCTGTGGCTGACGGCGCAGAGAGCCCCTCGTCACGCCAGCAAGAGACTCCTGTTTTACATGGTTTTGAAAACGTGCCAGCTGCTCAGACATATTATGTAATCTTCTATTGCGTTGGTGTTGTTGTTAATAAAGCTGTGGCCATTAGTTCAACCAATTCAAGGAGTGTTGTGTGTTATTCTTTGGTGGGGGTTGGGGGCCACAGTGGGGGTAATGGGGAATGTGTTATCTAAGTGTCACACCACCTCCTCCAGATCTGTCCATCAGTAGCCAAGTGAATAAAGATCAACAACAACAAAAAACAAATGTAACAATTTTAATTATATAACAACATGGTTGAGCATTTCTTCTTTTAAAGCAGAGCAAAAGGCTTTGTGCCTATTCTGTGAGTGTGTAACAAATTGCTACCCAGAGTGTGAATTTGATTACTGAATCAGTAAGAATCAGTCTACTAATCAGACTATTGTGTTTGAAAACATGTTTGGCTCAATGTTCTGTAAATTCTCACTGCTAGACAAAAATCTTGGAAGCCTGACTAACATTAATGAAGACCATAAAGTGTATTTGCAGGTTAAAGTGTAGGTTTATTGGGAAATCTTACTTTTCCCATGATGAAAAATATTTCAGAATTTAGATTTGTCAAACACTCCCTGCCAATCCCATTGCATGTTATTTAGAAATAACCAACAATCTGTGCATAGCTTTCCAATAAGCTTAAAACAAAACTAAAATGACCTGAAAAATGCAAGACACAACCTGCCAGTAAGTACGAGTTTATCGTATATTATGTACATAGTAGGATTTTTATTGTAATGTTATAGTACCAAACTATTTTTTTTGCAGGAATTGCAATTGGAGACTGTAGTCTAGGCTGTAATAAGGATGCAAATAGTTATCTTGTATTTCTATATAAAAATAAGTAAATGTGTAAATATTGCATGGTAGAAAGCAAAAACATTTAAATGCCAATTTAATATAATTTTTAAAGACAGTGCAGATGAAACGCTATTAGAAACAAGCCTTCACAGTTAAAATATCCAGGATTATATAACATAGTATATGGAGTTCCAGGTAGTTAATTGATAGCTAAAGGTAGGTAGATAGATAGTGGACCTCTTAAGCTGGCCAAACACTGTTTTGGATGTTAAAGCTGACAAATGTCTAATTGCCATTAACATCTTCCTGTCCAGTGGGTCTTACCTGTGGTGTTCCAGTGGCATTCCCTGGCCAGATTACCCTTTCCAATCAAAGTTAGAGCTGTAACATCAGTTATAAAATGGATCATGAAATTTGATTTGGGGAACGTCACAGGTAAATTAAGGGCACCTTAAATTGTATAATTCCAGTGTAGGTAGGAACAAATTCCATTGTTCCTACCTAATCTATTTTAATTTGTTTCTAAACGCTTTGCAATCCACAGTTAAAGTTACCGTAGCCACAATTTCTTCTTTCTTACTCCCGCCTCTACTGCAAGTTGAGGGAAAAACTTAAAAAAAAAAAAAGGTTGAAAATGTGCTTTAAGGCCTACTGCCGCAGTTAACTTTGCTTTTTGTATCGCATGTCTATGGGAGACAATGTAGCCCCTGCTGCCCTGTGCTCCAGTCTGTCATTTCAATGCATGTGATCACCATTTTGCAGTGCGGATTGCATGCTTTGTGATTTAATATTACTATCGAAATCAGTCCAGCGCACAGTAGCCTAAATCGCAATACATTGCTTTTGCATTGCAGTAAGGCCTCACTCAGCCTTAGTGACTGGAGTTGGAAAAAAGCGAAAATTAACTTCAACTTACCGTAATTTTCTTTTCCTGGTTCTGAAACACGGCAGTGATGAATGGGTTAGCCCCTGATGCCTTGCGTGACAGGACCAATGGAAATAAATAGCTCTGACTCCTCCCCTCCTTTCGTCATATTTGACTGTCCGAGCCCTATAATAAGCAGGGAGGGAAGAATTCACTGCCGTGTTTCAGAACCAGGAAAAGAAAATTACAGTAAGTTGAAGTTAATTTTCGCTTTTCCCTGGTCCTTCACATGGCAGTGATGAATGGGATTTCCCAAGCAAAATGAATAAAGGGAGGGACAATAGAGTAGTTAGATGCAATCAGAATTTAATTTGTATCGGCTGCTAATAGAACTGAGGAACCAAAGTTCGATTGAGCCTTAGAGAATATATCTAGTTTATAATGTTTCACAAAGGTGTTCATTGAAGTCCAGGTTGCTGCCTGGCAAATTGCTTCTGGAGATACTTTTGCTGACATAGCCCATGAGGTGGCTATGGCTCTTGTGGAATGAGCTGTCACTCTGGAAAGAGTGGATTGCTGTGAATCATAAGCTTGCCTAATTATAGTTTTTATCCAAGATGCCAGAGTCTGTTTTGATGGTTGGAGACCTCTGTTTGGTCCTGAGAACAGGATAAATAGCGCATCTGCTTTTCTAAAATCAGCTGTTTGAGTTTTATAAAGTCTGAGAAAAGTACTAGGATCAAGGGACTGGCTTCCTGGAGAATCAGGATCTGAAAAGTTAGGCAGAACAATGTCTTGGTTTAGGTGGAAGTTTGTAACCACTTTAGGGGTAAAGGAAAAGTCCGGCCTTAAAATGCTTTTGTCGTGGAGCAAGATTAAGTATGGCTCCGATGCTCTGAGGGCATTCAGTTCTGTAACCCTCCTAGCCGAGGTAATAGCCACTAAGAAAAGGGTTTTCATTGTTAAGTCCTTTAGACTGATTTTATCCAGGTCAGAAAATCTAGGGGTTTGTAAGAATTTGAGTACCAGCGGTAGATCCCATTGGGAACTTTAGACCTGATTTGAGGTTTCAGTCACTTGACCCCCTGAAAGAATCTTATATTAGTGGGATCGAGGCCCACTTATTGTTATGAATGGCCAAGATGGCGGAAATTTGTGCCTTCATTTTGAAAAGCTCAGGTTCTTGTCTAGGCCTTGTGAAGAAAATCTATAAGGTTTTCCACTTGTACCTGCTCTGGATTCAAATCTTCCTTCTTACACCACATGAAAAATTGTCCCATATTCTGTAGTAAGATTTAGCGGTGAAGGCTTCCTAGCTGCCAAGAGAGTGGCAATGGAACCCTCTGATAACCCTCTGCTGGAGAAACCCCTCCTTTCAACAGCCAAGCCTCTAGGTTGATCTTGTCTAATTGGGGGTGACATATTTCTCGTTGAGATAGTAGTGGTGGTCCACCACATTAGGTCTTTTTGAACGTTGGGTGGAATCCGAATTAATTTCGAAGTGTCTTGCTAAGGTTTCCAGCATTTTAGGAAGTTGAGCTGTAGAGACCTTAGGTGAGGCATGGTCCATTTCACTGAGTCCTTTAGAGACACTAATTTCCCCACAAGTTGTTGACAGTGACAAACAGATAATATCGGAGTGGTAACAGAACTGAATTTTTTACTCCCAGAAAAAGAATCTCTTGACATGGAACTAAGTTGGACTTTCGATAGTTCAGTAGCCACCCCAAATTTTCCAGATAGTTGATTGTAATTCGAATATGTTGAAGAAGAGTGGATTTGCTGTTTGCCTTGACAAGGATATCGTCGAGGTACAAGAAGATTTGGATCCCCCGAAGTCTCAGGTTTGCTATCACAGGAGAGAGAATCTTTGAAAAGACCCTCGGAGAAGAAGCTAATCCGAAACGGGAGAACCCTGAACTGGTAATGATTATTTGCAATATGGAAACCGAAGAAAACTGTCTGTGTGCCGGTGGATTGGCACATGCAGGTATGCGTTTTAAATAGATCTTTGCTAGCCAGTCCTCTCTTGCATTTGCCAAGAATGGAGCGCAGAGTTTCCACTTGAACTTCTTCTTTTCCAAGAAGTGTCAGGTAGTTTTAGATCTAAAATACTTTTTGCTTCGGAGGAAGAATGGAAAGTAGATGCCCTCTAGTTCTTGAGATTGTGGGACCCTTTCAATCGATTTTCCGTAAAGTAAATCCTGTAATATGTTTGTGAGGGCTAAATTGCGACTACCTCTTGTGGTGTCGTGGTGTTAGGAATTGATGAAAATATGCTGGGGATTTGAATTCCAACAGGAACCTAGTTCACTGCTTGGACTACCCAGCGTCTGAAATACTTGCAAAGTATTGAAGACCACCCCCACTTTTGGTTGAGGAGCTTGTACCCGTCATTGATTTGGGGATGGATTTGCCACCTCTGGGCCCGCAAAAAAAGCTTTTGTTGGAATCAAAATGCCAGGAACTCTTTTAAAGAATGGTCTACCTGGTCTGTATTGTTTTGTTTGTTTGAATGGGGTGGATCAGTGTTTTTTTTTTTCGATTAGTTCCTCTAGTCTTGTCCCAAAAAGTAGGTCCGCTTCGAAAGGGAGACCAGATAGTCCTTGCTTGGACTGTAAGTCTGTCTGCCATTGCTTCAACCAGAGAGAGCGTCCTGCTACTACAGACCCATTGCTTTGGCATTAAGTTTTACAATGTCCAGAGAAGCTTCTGCCATGTAGTTATTTGCTGCTTTGATGTCCTTAATCATTTCCATAAGTTGATCTTTGGACCCCGCACCGGCAACTGCATTTTCCAAGTGTCTCACTCTGCCTAATGGTAGATGTGGCCCTGCCAGAAGCAGAAATTAAAATATTTGAACCACTTTGCCCGCTTGCCAGCAAACTTTCTGCAACATTTAAGAGAATCAGCATAGAAAAGAATAAAGGCCAGTTGGAAAAGGCCAGTTGGAAAAGGCCAGTTGGAAAAGGCCAGTTGGAAAAGGCCAGATGGAAAAGGCCAGATGGAAAAGGCCCCCAGATGGAAAAGGCCAGTTGGAAAAGGCCAGTTGGAAAAGGCCAGTTGGAAAAGGCCAGTTGGAAAAGGCCAGTTGGAAAAGGCCAGTTGGAAAAGGCCAGTTGGAAAAGGCCCCGTTGGAAAAGGCATTGGAAAAGGGCAGTTGGAAAAGGGTGCTTTGAGTTCAAACCTCAGAATGTTAGCATTTAAAAGTTCAATCCATTAAAGGGTATCTTTACTCTAAAAAAAAATCTAATTTTCCAAAGGTGGACCTTAAGATACAGCAAGATCCCACTGCTCCAAAACTTTTTTCGGATTTTAAATCTAAACTGTAGATTCTGAGAAATCATCAGTATTTACAGGGAAAGACCTTGCCCCTCCAGAAGCCAGGGGCACTTCCAGAAATAACTTTGCTGCCTGATCCAAACTTTTTATTTCCGCCCTTTCGCGCGTTGCCGCCATGTTAAAGTGCCTGTGGCTTTGTGGATGGACGTGGTTAAAGTTTTCAATTTTGAACTTCCTACCACATAGGTTTTTAAACTACTTAGCCAGAATAAGGTATGAAATCATTGCCATAGAAATATAATGACTTTTAAGAAACTATAACATATTGCCTTATTTAATCTGTATTTCAAGCAGAATTCAAAGTATATAATTAAATATATCCTTTAGATATATCATTCATTATGTATTTTTTATTTTAATTTGCAGGGGAATCTTCTCGGATACCCCACCCCCACCACCGTCCCCGCCAGAGGAAGAATGTAAGTGCAGCCTATTGAAAAAAAAAGATTTTTCTAAATCTTTCATTTGTCCAAGGCCACATTACAGCACACAGAGCGCTCCAGAAACAACCATACAAGTGCGGTGTACGATAGCATAATTGTGCAAAAATTGAGGATCACATTAATTGTGCCACACTATTGTGTGCTTTTTAACACGTTGATATGTCCAAGCCCTTTATCCAAATGTTTGCATAAATTTGACAACTTCTCCGAGAATTGTTTTAGTAAATGTATTCGAAAATTTAATGACAGTGAGAGTGTAAAATAAATTTCCTTTTTTTTTTAGCACTACCACCAACTAGCCCCCGGTCCCTCCATTGCCCCACCGGGCAGTCCCTCGCCCTTCCGGGCAGTCCATCGCCCACTCCGGGCTCTCCATTGCCCACTCCGGGCTCTCCATTGCCCACTCCGGGCTCTCCATTGCCCACTCCGGGCTCTCCATTGCCCCCACCGGGCAGTCCACCGCCCCAACTGGAGGCACCTGGCACCAGCCAGACACGTAAGTGCATCCTAAGCAATTTTTTTATCTTTATTGACCTTGATTGTCAGCAAATATTAGTGAATTATCAATCATTTAAGTGAATTTTATATTTCACTGATAAAAATTTTTGTTAAAAAAAATGCAACAAATCTATTAATTTGGCTTGAGGGACAGATCACAGTTTCTTCTCATTTCTCATTCCCATTTATTGTCCCCGACTCTGGGCTGTATTTGTCCCTCAGTTTTTGAGCTTAAGTTACAAAATTCGGTCCAAACATCCAAAATTATCCAAGAAATGTTCACACATAGCCTTTTAGGAAATGTTCTTATACATGTATAATATTACTAATGGATTGGACGGTGATTGTGAAATAAAACATTTTTTTTTTCTACAGGCCTCCACCTTCTCCATGCCCTCCACCCTCTCCAGCCCCTCCAGACTCTCCACCCTCTCCAGCCCCTCCAGGCTCTCCACCCTCTCCAGCACCTCCAGCCTCTCCAGTCCCTCTGGCGGCCAGCTTGAGAATCGTAAGTAAATCATATGCAACGTTAATGAATGTATATACAAAGACTATTAATATCTGTATTTTCCCAGTGTAAAATCCACGCTACTTGATGCAACATTGGGTACTGTGGGTTTGACAATGCTTTTATGGGGGCTGCACCACTTCCAAAAAATTTTGTATGTGAGCACAGTCCTAGTGATACAAAACAAAGAATGTTCTGATACAATTTCGCAATAAACATAATGTTTTATGCCAGCATTACCTACTGCTGTTTATCAGTGATCCCCCATGATGCAATAATATTGCTTTAAGTGGAAGTTCAGTGATAATATATATACTTTTAAGAAAAAAAGAGCAGTATTTATCCATCCCAATAACCTTAATCTGCCCATTCAGCAAGGTGTCTGTGTATAAATAAATGCAACGGAAATAATGACTTCCTGTTTGCAGGACCCCTAATAGAGACCATTATGGTCTTGCCCTTGACCCAGTCCCTGGGTTGATTCAGTTGGTCAGAGTAGAGATCTAGCATGTGGAACCCATCCAACAGCCAATCAGTAGAAATCACTGTTACCATAACTAGGTATGCATAATATAAACTAAGAATTTTAGAAATAATGATATCTTATACTGAGCTTTCCTTTTTATGACATACCGCAACATTATAGCATTGCAGTACCATGTATGTGTAAGTAGTTATCAGGTGCAAAATGCGATCTACCGCATGGTGCTTTAGGAATGTGCTCGAACCTCTTCAACACAATTCTCTCAATATCTTCCTCCAAGAACTACAGAGCAGCGGCGGGAGATGCGCCACATGGTGCGGCGCCTGGACTGCCGCCTGACCAGACTGGAGAGGAGGGCACCCCAGTAACCCCAGGTTTTGTTGTTTGTATATAGTTTCTTAAAAAAAAAAAATTAATTATATATATATATATATATATATATATATATATATTAATATATATATATATATATACACACAAATACAAATTTATGCTGCTCAAACCTTAATTCAAAAACACTTTCTGGTGCGGTGCAATGAGAGGAACGGCAATTTATACATTATACAAAAGTCTACAGCACTCAAATACACATGCATATAATTGAATAGAGTAAAAGAGTTAGACATGGATGCAAGCAATGGAGGCAAATCACCTGCACTTAAGTTCAAATGGATACCTTTAGTTACATTGTTTGTACAAACATGCTTAGCTGACACACTACTTTACGGCAGTATCCCAGTGTCAGTCCTAACCTAATAAAACAAATTATGTTCCCTGGGGCTAACAGGCATACCTGCTTCTCTCTTTATCTGCATGCCCTTTCCAGGGAATAAATGAGCTACAAAGCTTTCTACCTTTTTAACCTTCTTTCACGGACTGCCTTAAAGGCGGAGGGAAACATTTACACAGGGAGCAAAGCATATAAACGGGCTTGGCCGAACTACCAATTTAAATACAAATACAAATTATGCTGCTCAAACCTTAATTCAAAAACACTTTCTGGTGCGGGGCATGGAGGAACGGCAATTTATACATTACACAAAGTCTCCAGCACTCAACTACACATGCAATTATAATTGAATAGAGTAAAAGAGTTAGACATGGATGCAAGCAATGGAGGCAAATCACCTGCACTTAAGTTCAAATGGATACCTTTAGTTACATTGTTTGTACAAACATGCTTAGCTGACACGCCACTTCACGGCAGTATCCCAGTGTCCAGTCCTAACCTAATAAAACAAATATATGTTCTTGGGGCTACCAGGCCAACCTGCTTCTCTCTTATCTAGCATGACCCTTTCCAGGGAATCAAATGAGCTTACAAAGCTTCTCTACCTTTTTAACCTTCTTTCAGGACTGCCTTAAAGGGGCAGAGAATACATTACACAGGGAGAAAGCATACCAATTTCTACATGTTATCTATATTTTATCACTGTTTCCAAGCTCTATCCCGTTTTTTATTACTTTATATATATATTATTACTTTTTGATATATATCCTGGTGGACCACTGTTGTTATTAAGGCTATTTTAACTATTTATTAGCAGTCTATTTAGTTTCACACTTTCTTATTCTTAGTTTCTTTGCTATTTATTCGAGCCACTATTGTCACTTAGTATCCCTACACAGCTTTAATTGGGGAGTATTGACACTTTATCAGCTGTTATGATTGGGTTTCTGTGGGGGTTGGACTATGGGAGGTTTATAAGTCACATTCGTATGTTTACGTCACATCCTGATGACGGCCAATATGGCGTCCAAAACGCGTTGATGGCGTGGTGTTCGTTACAATAAATAATTGTTTCTTCACAAGTCCCAGGAGTGCTCCGATCGATTACTTCACTGTGACTATCCCTACTACTTCGGTAGGCACCCGGGCGACCACCAAATAGCGGTTTGTGCTTCGTTTCGCTTTCTACTTCTATATAATATATATATAATATATATATAAATATATATATATAATAAATAAACTGTTCAGGGAAAAAAATGGTTTTGGGCTTTATTTTTCGATATATCAAATTATTCAAATTAATCAATTTTATTTGAAAAATTACAATACACATATCTATTTAGCTAGCTATATGTCTCGGTACATAATTGTATATACCTTACCATTAATGCCATTACACACACCACATTGCCACATTCCCTATATAGTAGTTTGCACCAACAAGGCAAGAAGGCGATGGGGGTACGGGTTACATAATGTCCACTGCGGTTTGCCACCATTGTTGGGGCAGGAGGCTTAGCCCCACTGGACATACCCTCAACATTGGCTACTCTCCTCAGAGTATGCTTCATGCAAGGGAAAGCAGGTGAAAGGGTAAGGCTTGAGAACGCACTATTGAGTTACAGCAGGCCCACTGCAGTTTGCCACATTGTTGAAGAGCCAGGCAGGCTTGGCCACTGGACATACCTCTCACCCCATGGCTACTCTCCCTCCGAGTATGCTTCATGCAAGGGAAAGCAGGTGAAAGGGTAAGGCTTCGTAGGAACAGCAACCTTTGAGTTACAGCAGGCCCACTGCAGTTTGCACCATTGTTGAAGAGCCGAGCGGGCTTGGCCCCACTGGACCTACCCCTCACCCCATTGGCTACTCTCTCAGAGTATGCTTCATGCAAGGGAAAGCAGGTGAAAGGGTAAGGCTTCGTAGGAACAGCAAATTGAGTTACAGCAGGCCCACTGCAGTTTGCCACCATTGTTGAAGAGCCAGGCAGGCTTGGCCCCACTGGACATACCCCTCACCCCATTGGCTACTCTCCCTCAGAGTATGCTTCATGCAAGGGAAAGCAGGTGAAAGGGTAAGGCTTCGTAGGAACAGCAACCTTTGAGTTACAGCAGGCCCACTGCAGTTTGCCACCATTGTTGAAGAGCCAGGCAGGCTTGGCCCCACTGGACATACCCCTCACCCCATTGGCTACTCTCCCTCAGAGTATGCTTCGTGCAAGGGAAAGCAGGTGAATGGGTAGGAACAGCACCATTGAGTTACAGCAGGCCCACACTATGTAATATGGAGTACTGCTCTCGGGCCAGGCAGGATTGACCCAGAGCTGAAAACATTAGCCACAGAGTAGCTGTTGCGGCTGAATGAGATGGTCAGAATAGGTGACACCACAAAGGTGCCTCATGGAGAGAGAAGGAAGAACAAATATGGAGTACTGCGGGGGGTTAGTCCTTAAAAGGACTTTTGGGTATCACAAGGAAGGTTAGAAGAAAAAGGATTTAAGGTACCGGTATCATCATGAGTGGGTGGGATAATATCAGATACCACCCTAATTTTCCAAAGGAATGTAAACTGAGGCATAATAATGTTTTAAAACCCCAAAAACTAAGGAAGCACCAAACCAATCGAATTCAAAAATACCAGATTTACTTCTCCTCTCACCATTAGGATAATACTTACCACAATCTTTTTTTTTTTTTTGCTTTTTTTTTGTCTTCTCTACTCTTCCTAATGCCCTTGTTTTTTTTTTTTTTTTTTTTTTTATCTCCGGGGAGTTTAAAACTTTTTAAGAGGGGCGGAACCTGCTAGTTTCCGTAAAGAAATGTCATCACCTCAGGGGCCACTCAGGGACCCCTCCCACTGCCACACTACAATTGTAGAAACTATCCATTCACTAAAACTAAGCTTTTCTCTGGTCGTCACTGATATGGCTATTGATTTCAGCATTGGGGCTAGTCACCTACTCTGCTGTCGCGTTTTTGCCTTCATATCATTAGAAAACGTGTCACCTTTACGCTGCTCCGAACGCGCGTTTTTTGGGGGCGTGCGAGGTGATTTCGTTCGCATTTAAATCCATGGTTTTTTCAAAACTTACTAAAAAACTCCGGCGCACAACTCATGAATCGCACCTATGCATCTGTGCCATGCCCACACCCGGAACGTTAATACTCATTCTCTCTTGCTCTGTGCTCTTTCTTGCATCTAACCCCATCCAGCAGTTACTGCTTTGGTTATTTAAGTCCAAATGTAGCCTGTACCTAAGAAATCACTTACAAAAGTCCCCACAACCCACATAACCTTCCAAAAAACACTCAGCTAAAAAAACTCTTACTTGATTCAGCGTGTTACAGCTCCCCCAGTGTCCCTCTCTGCAAGCACGACGCGCTGCAGTCCGCCGGTTGCATTTCAGCAAGCTGAGGGCCGGGCATACGGCAGAGTAAAGGGGAAGTATAAAGGATCTGGGGGGCGTTTTCGGAAAATCTATTCTAGTGGTTGGGCTTGGGGGAGGTGGGGGGTAAAAGAACCTATTTATATCCAAATATAAAGGGGTGGACTGCCCTTTAAACATATCCTCAAACGTACCGAAAGTTATCCTTAAAATGGTAAACAAATATCTTTCTGTAACTTGAGAACGATTCCCTGTACAGATCGTTCTCTACACCTCTAATTCTACACGAACTTGTTATTTGATATATTGTTATCCTTATAAGCTAGATTGTATCTCTCTGGGGCAGGCAACTCATTACCTCTTGTGTAAGCCCTAGCACTTTGCTAATATTTATAGAAAATTTTATTATTTATGTAATAACAGCTATGTATTTATCCCCTGTAACTTTATTCGATTTTAAAACATGCGAGCGCTGCGTCCTCAAGTGGCCCTATGACCCTGTAACTACCTAAGGTAACACGATTCACCCTGTTACCACGATAAGAAGTGTCTTTTTTCCCTGTCTCCCACTACTGCAAGCTTTGAGACTTTTGGTGTTGAATACTTCGCTCCAAACTGGTCCTGCCGAGGGGCAACTTAACGAGCTAGTTGACTGTCTGCTCTCTAGCACCATGGTATTCCGCAAAACCTTTTTTAGAACTGTGCCCATTTGGCATGAAAAATTTCCACACCTGATATTCTGACTGGGTTGGTTTACAGATGATTCACCTAATTTGATAATGCCTTTACTGGTTTTGTATTCAAGCATTTAGTTTAACTTACACTATTAACGACTGTTGTATTTTTATCTAATTATCAGATTTTTAGAGACACAAAGTAAAAAGTCTATGTCCACAACAAAATTGGGGCACTCTTTGTCTCTTCACCTTTTGAGGATTCCTGCCCTAGCCGTCCCGGGAGTCGTTTGTTACACCTACGTAATATACAAATTTGAGATAATGCTGGTGCATGAATTGCCTGTCTCTATGAACTATTAAAGATTAATTTTTAGATTTAGAGTGTCTTTTCATAGGACTATTGAAGCGAGCAAACCTGCCATGGTGACATGCAGGGGGGTCCGCCACCCGGCTTCACGCACACATTATCCAACAAAACACGGGATGTTGTTCAATGAAGGTGGAGCGAGGCTGACTTTCCAGTTGAATTGTGCAACATTCGGAGTTTTTAAATTGGGACTATTGTGTTACTGTTATATGTTGACCACATTCATAGGGTTAAATAGCTGAAAGACAAATGACTTCGGTAACTACAGCAAATCCTCGCTGTCCTTAGGGATCGATCTTTAAAAACTGATGTACCATTTCCGATTTCTGGCAATTGAAAGCTTTTTTAGTGAAAGAGAAAGCCAATCACATTTCATGCATAATCTTTATGATGAAGCTCTAAATGATGTTGCCTGGCATTGAATTCGGTCTGAGTGGGGGTAGAGTTCCCCCTTTCATGTTCATTGTTTTAATCAGATGGGCAACTTTGATAAAAGAAGGTTAAAATTGTAGTAGATGATCGCAGAGCATTGCCTCGATAGAAAATATATTCGCCAAGCCACGCCAGACCCCATAAGAGACCCTTCTTACCGCCGCAGGATAAAGATTCACGCACACACAGATATAGCAGACTCTAATAGTTATTGTGTAAAAATCTAAACATGCCTAAATCGACTTAAAAAGTAAGATATTTATTGGCAGAAAGTTGACCAGACACCAACTGAAAATAATGGGTCCATGTCATTTGTAAATTCCGTGCTTACAAATTTAAGGCCAACTGTGCTATTTCAGCAAGTTTTTCGTATTCTAATAATACAACATGTCATCCAAGACATGAACTTGTTTCAATTTCTTTCTACTTGCGTTAGATGCATTTTCCAATGAACCTTAAACGTTTACATGACTTCATAGACTGGTTTGCTAGTGCCGCAGACTATAGCAATAGTTTAACATACTATTTAGCTATATATACTAACAGTGAAAGTTACTTCCTTCATACCCTCCAATTTATGGTCTAATGTAGATTTAATTACACTCACTTCCCACTTTCTCCTGTACTCCATACTGAGTAGCTGTGTCTGCCAATATCAGTCTATGCTATATACTCGTCTGTGCAAACATCGTTTCACATTTGAAAGTTACAAATAATGAGAGAAGGCAATACTAAGTTCATTGAGATATTCTAAACAGTTAACTTATTTTTTTGTTCTTGACATATTAACAGCATATTTCACTTTCTTCATCAAATGCTGCTAAAGCACCGTTCTTTTATACAAATCCATATGGAACATGCTTGCGTTCCTTCCCGTTTTCAAACTATTACTCAAAAAAAGACAGTCACCAGCTTCCAGAGGAACCAAATAGGATAATTTCTGCAGGTCTAGAGTAGACCTATCAATCCTGGCCACCTGTGTGGTTCAAACTAATACATGCTATTTAATATTATTAGTATTCAACCCAACGGCAAGTGGTTGGTACCGTCATATATTCATATATTATAAACAGAGGATACCTCACCGCATCATGTTTATTATCATAGCCTACCCTAATAATCTAATGTCTAAACAAACATTTCTCATTCCCAGTTTACCTAAAGAAATTGATTTCTCCTGTTATATACTCTTATACAGATCTATTTAAAAAAAAAAATTGCCTTCCTGATCAATTTTTAAATAACTGAACCTGCTTAAACTGCTTTTTATTTCAGTATTACAGTAATCCTTGGCCTACCTGCCTGCTTTACCACTAAGCAAAAGGCTAGGACTTTGCAGGCGAGCACCTTCATCCCAACCATTAATAGTAGACTGCCAATTCACATTGTTCTCCAGCCAATCTAGTCCACTCCCATTACCCTATCAAATGGATCAGGTTTAAAAATAGGTTTGGCACATTGGTCGGGTAGAGGCTACGGAGACTAATTGGGGGAATTTCATCTGCAGGTACAAGAACAGGAGGACTTTAAAGGAACATAACCACATAAAATCTGTTTTTAAAAGTATTGTCATCTGTTGTGCATACTTCATATACTACAAAATCAAAACATTTTGATATATTCATAGATTATCATATACCTTGAAACATACCTTATGTAGTGTAAGGACTATACTATGATAATGATTCAGATTATGGATGGCATAGAACTCGAACATCGAACTCCCGAGTTCGACCAAACTTGTTCGAGTTCGAAAACGGACCCGGACTTCTCGAACTATCTCGGGACCGGACTTTCGATCTTTCCTCCCGACTTTCGATGATTTATCGAATGTTCGATACATCGAATCTGCAGTAAAAGTCTCCATTACAACAGCCTAATCTTGCGGCATCGAATCTGCGAGTAAAATGTCCATGTTACCCCCGACCACTTACCTCGAACGTTCGACACGCGAAAGCTCGAAAGTAGCGCGCGTGAAGTAAAATCGCTTTTACGAAAGTCCCTGGATATGGACGTGCTCCCCAGACCATTCCCAGGTCCCCCAGCCATTTACATTAAGGTTCCATTAATATTTTAGTTGTATATTGACTCAAACTTTTCGAACTATTTCCTCCCATAGACTTTAATGGATTCCGTTTTCGAACTTTCGAACTTTTACAATAGTTTCGCAAGTTCGAAAACTGACCGAACTTTCAATAGTTCGAGCCATCTTCTACTGAAGATCATTCTAGAGTGTAAGGGTCCTCTTACCTGTTTATTAAGCAAATTCTACAGAACATCTAGAAAGCTGATAACTGACCAACTCTGACAAACTTTAGAAGGCTCTGGAGTCTGGCATCTTCACAGTAATCAGTGCATAGATGACTACTGTAATTGCTAATAATTGAAATAGCGATTTGTTTTAATTCATATGTTACATTTTTGCGAATTGGCTATCAATAAGCTAAAAATGTTACTTTAAAATATTAATAATTCAGCTGTTTAGAAATTATTTAAATATATATGAATGTTATCTATAGTTTGCCTCTTCTTTGTTCTTGTCATCCGGAACCAGGCCAATAGTACACTACGCCTACAAGAGCATGTGTTCTGACTGGCCGGTGGTCTTTCCATTTGGTAGGGGAGTTGGAAACGGATTTTAATTGTCCTTACGATCTGCAAATTTTATATTACAATCCTGGAAAAATTCTCAGCTATGCTTTACAAGTTTTCTCATCCCTGGGTTTCTATTCCTATTGTTAGGAAAATATTTGTCTCTCTGTGAACGCCTCCCCCATGTAAATCATGAAAATGGTCTGGGAGAAGTTTTGAAAATGAAAAAGTGGGCTCCAATGCTTATCACCGTCATTTCAGCAGAACTTTTCATCCAAGCTTATTTGAAATATTTCCTGTGCACGAGCAGGACGTTTCAAGCCATCTTAGTGCCCAGCCCCCCCCCCCTTCTACCCACGGAATACAGGGAATAACAAAAATTGGCATTAATGCTACCAGTGCAAGCACTTTCCCAGGGGTATTCCAGTAAACCCCTCCAGTTGGCCGGAGACTTACCCAAGTATTTCCATTACCACTTTCAGTGCCAGGCAGAGTATACCATTAACCCTTCAATGCAGTAGACTTTCCCATTAATACTTTCAGTGCCAGGAGATTCATATTATAAAACCCTTCAGATGCCAGCATTGACATTGATATACAGTATGTATCTGTTTTCCAGGCTGCTCCATTGAAATTTTCACTCCGTTACCTACTTTAAGGTTCTAATTGGAAGAGTTGGGGTGGAAGAAAGAAAAGGACAGGGATAGGGATCTCTGGCTGCTCACTGTTAAAAGTTCTTCTCAGCTTTTAATTGCTGTTTTAGAACTGCGCTTCTCAGTTCTTTTACTAGCTCATCCTCCCCTCCTTTTTCATCTTCAGTTCATTTGGCAACATTGGTTCCAAAGTAGGGGAGACGCCGAGTTCAGCTCTCCCACTCACTATACGATGTTGCAAATTAAAGCAGCTGAACACAGGGAGAGCAGTTTAAGTCAGGAAGTAAAAGCTGACAGGGAGAGTAGGAGAATTACTGGTGTTAGCTAAACTAGGCACCCTAGTTCTTTGTTCTAAGTGGCCTATGCCTAAAAATGGTCCTGCATACAAGGAACTTGAAAGGTGCATCCCAGTCGGAAAGAGAACCTTTTAAGATTAAAATTGTGGACCCAACAACTCTTATTGGTTTTCAAAAAAGATGTTCTTCACCAAAGTTCCATTATTATTTTAGTCTGTATCAAATGCTATTATACTTTGAAGAGGATATAGGGAAGCATGTCTCTTGGTTTGTATTGGATGTGGTGTATTGGTTTAAAACAGATAAGCCGAGTTACCCGGCGTTGACAATTTTTTTCCAATCAAATTCTGCTGGGCTTAGTCGTGTTTTCAGAGGGACGCTAACTTGATCACCAACAGTATTGCAGCACAAGGTCAGATTAGAGTCCCGCGGTTGTGACCGCAAAACTATTACCCGATCTTAAATAAAACCAGTCACCAACTCGCAGTCGCTAAACCCATAAACCCACACCCAACCTGCAACATCTTTGCTGTGGGTTCCATAATACCAAAGTATGTTCCCGCACACTCTGCACCCACTACCATGACAAGACCACA
This sequence comes from Hymenochirus boettgeri, assembly GCA_019447015.1. Taxonomy (NCBI): domain Eukaryota; kingdom Metazoa; phylum Chordata; class Amphibia; order Anura; family Pipidae; genus Hymenochirus; species Hymenochirus boettgeri. Next base: position 147,562,408 of record CM033471.1, read on the forward strand.
ACTTTCAAACTAACGGGGACTGAGAAACGCATCACTTTCAACTGCTGGTTTACACCAATGCCTGATCATATTCAAATTGTGGTGTAAAACAGTGGGTTAGTGGATGCGATAAGGACTCTAGCCCTTGGCCTGGCACTGTCCCAATTACCTGCAAATTATCTGGTGTCTTCATTGTGTAGCATGTGCGGCCCCCTCTGCAAGCCATTCATATTATGAGTATGACTAGTGAAGGGCTCAGGCTTGTAACACTGTGTGATGTCATCCGCATGAAGGAGGCGGCCTATTACTTGTATCACACATTGAGTTGACTTTGCTTGATTGGGTGTGGGGTCCACTCCGCGGGTGTTTATGATCATTAAGTACTGTTTTTATTTAGTATTTAGTACGCGCACTGGGTGATGCACTACGCACTGCTTGTTACAACTATTGTGATAATAATTCAAATAAGGCATACAAGGGGAAGCGCGGCACTTCAATTTAATATCTATACATATATACCGGCTTAAATAGCAATCAAACCTACCACACTTACTACAACAATATGCAAAGATGTATATGCATCATGCATATTACTTCACCAAGCCTGTGTCGCTATTGTGTATCGTAGTCGTATGTCCCATAGATAGTGCGGTTTGCACTACTTTGTAGCGTGACTGCAATCTTAGTAGCAGGTTAAATAAATGTTACAATCTTGTCTGATCTGTTCTGAGTCTATTGTTGTTGTGGTTTGCCATAAGCAACTCATCTCATTCATCAAGCACTCATGAATGTGCAGCTCAGACCACCTCGAGCTTCTATCTAAATTATTGAATCTCTGCCTCTGTCTAGGTCGATCACACTATCCTATCAAATTGGCCAAGCAGAGATGGGGCATCTAGCTGGCCATTCGCCTGCCCTCTACATTGAACCTGCAGGAAACACAATGCCCCAAAACACTCAAAAAAAATGAAACAAGAATACACGTTTGCGACGCATTAGTTGGATGCATATCTCAGGTTATCTCCACATGGCAGACACAGGTTCAGATCACAACCCCCCCTGCCTAACTTATCCAGAATAAAAAAAGATCCGAAGAAATTGGGAACATTTTTTTTTTGAAAAGTTGTAAAGTAGCCTATGTGTTTTGTTTCGTCTGAAAGGTATGTATACATACATTTACTTTTAGATAATGATAAATTAGAACCTAATAAGCCAGTAACCATAAGACTTCCAAATCAATTGTGCAATGAATGAAACTGGTTGTGATTTGTTCCACAGTGGTTCTGCGGAACGTATAAATTTTCTGAAAATCCGATTCGATCAATGATTTTTTTTTTTTTGAATATTGTTCTTTTTTAATTAATTTTAGAATTATTGATTTTCAAAACAAATTTTGGATAGGAATTTTCAATTTATATTTTGTGATAATAAGAAATTCCATCAGAGATCTGTTGATTTTTAAACCAGTTTAGTTTAGAAACCATAACTCACCATGGTCAAAATCAGAGGACTAACTCGTGAAAAGCAAACCCCTTTAGGTTTGTTGTGTGTTTAACTCTAATATTCATTTAATAAAAATGTTTTTTTTTTTTATAGGAAATCTTAAAAAAAGTTTATTGAAAGAACGAATATGGCAGATTTTTACTATCATTATTTCCACTCCCTCACAAAGTATCCTACAGCCATAGCATGTTTCACAACGTTCCTGAAAGACGATTTTACATTGAATTCACCATCCCTGTTCTCAATCCATGCGGCTTCAGATATTGGCAATGAGTCATGGCCAATGACTTAAAGAATAGTTCAATCATAAAGTGAACTATTCCTTTACTGCATCTTATGAAGAACAGGGAGGTTAAAGGAGCTATGTCTTACCTCCATTTCTTTCAGTAATTTAAAGGGAGTCAGAAACAAAGGGAGTAAATTTACCTTGTGCGTCATCAATGGCTATTCTGCTACTACTGGAAGGTCCAGACCACTATCCGGCTTCCAGTTTAACTAACAGCGTGCATAACGTTGCATGGTGTGCTAATGCATGGTAATCTTGGGCTGTCTGGGGTTAATATTCCCTTTAATTCTAGAAGATTCAAGGAGAATTACAACATATTGCACATGTAAATATCTTACAAAATTATATGGGATGAGCCAAACAAAAAACTTAGGAATGCTCTAAATTTAGACACCAAAATTTAGACACACCAATGGTGCCTTACGTACATAGCACCAATAAAGTTCTGTAGATCTAACTCTCAAGATAATACAAGTCAACATGAAATAACAGGCAAAAATTATTTACCTTATAACAAATGTGGCCAAGCTATACTTCAGGGACTAGGTATTGCCTGTTAAGGACGACTGGTCAATTTAACAATTAACAAGTTTTTAAATCCCAATTTTAAAAAGCTTTTCTCTCCAGACCACCTGTACATTGTAGATTCTCTCAAGTAAGTTTAGTACATGTGAGAAATAGATTGGTTATCTAAGAAAGCTTCTATAGTTTGCCAGTACAATCACAGACAGAGTAGTCTTAGGGCATTCTCCAATGGAAATATTTTTTTGTATTTCAGTTTTTATTGAAGACGGAGGTAAAGGAGTTGTGTGCATGCGTCACACTAAGTCGTGGATGTCAGTGAACGCAGCCAGCAGAACACCGCAGAGGAGGGGAGATCAGGTAAGGTTGGTCTAGATTATGCTGTCGTTCCTGGACTCCTGCACGTTTATTTAGTTAAGAACGGTAATTTACAAGCTATAATTGGGAGATACCAATTACCCTTTCAAAACTGAACTTTTATTTTTTTTTTTATATGAACGTGCAATATTCATTTTTAGGACAATATCTAAATCTGATATCTAATCAATCAATAAATTAAAAAAAATGTCTTCGATTAATAAAAAAAAATTAAGGTGAGTCCTTGTAAATCCTGTTTTGGATGTACAACTAAGACAAGCACATATGGAATACAGCATTGTGTATCATTTGAGTTACTAGTCAAATCGGACCATCTGCAAAATACGATTGCGTTTAGAGATGACAACTTGAAGTGAGCTGCAGCGGAGGGCGCGGTTCTTGGCCAACTGAGACAGGGGGAGCGGTGTGATTCGGAATGTAGGGGTTACATGATTGAGGCTTTATGTGTGTGTTAGGGAATCAGGGTTTCCAGGTCGAGAGAGATGTGCATGAGGGCGGGGGATTAGCAAAGACAGATAATCATGTTTTTTTTAAACAAAAATACAGCCCCTTACCCTGCTCTAGAATCCAGTGAATGGACTGCTGAAGAGCTAGGTGAAGAATTGTGCTACATGGGACTGGCCGTCGCAGGCCGTCAGCCCTCCTTCTTTTCTGCGTATTGATGAGCCAGTTCCCCACTTGGTGAGTTTCCATAATTGGCTCGGGATTCGTGGCAACTAACTTAGGATAGTTCCCAACCAGCCCGAGAGACGTGTCCTTTCTGCTCTGGTACTATTTGACAAGACTGCCAGGACGTCCGCATTGAGCATCCTGCCTGCTTCTGTCCGCTGGGGCCCCGTCAGCTACAGATCGTTGAGCGATCTGTATTATGTACATGTACTTGCTCCTTCGTATGTGACCAGATGTGGCTTGCTACGATCTCACGTCTATCCTGCGCCTCCAATCTGGCCCATACCAGCTCATCAAGAAGTGAAGAACTAATATCTGAGGCCATCATGTACTCCTAGCTAACACGGTATGCGCTTCATCTTAGAATTAGTGCATAGAAGGCCACGCTAGGCCTTACACGCGTCACAACGAAGTAATAGACGTTGCGCTGGTTCTATATGATGCACGGAATGTGACCACGTACGCCGCTTGCACGGAAGGCGCAACTGCAATTATTGGATTCCCCAGCACGACAGCGATACCGAAATCCGCTGAAAATGCGGGGCCGACAGCACTCCAGAATACCGAATCACTGTAAGCAATGGTCTCACCAATAGCAATGGGGAGTACCTTTCACCTGGGTAGCAGGCCTGTACCAGTCGCCGGTACCCCTCTTCAATCTGTTTTCTGGACTTGCTTACCATATATGCCGCCGCTCATTGTCGACCGAGGCATCAGGGAGCAGGACAGACCGGAGGAGTCCTATACCGACAAGACACAAGGCCGGCTGACAGCGCCACAGTCGATCAGGACATTGGGAAGGGTTTGGGATGGTGCAAACCACAGCCAGACTCAGGAGATAGTGGGTGTGCGGGGTAGGTATAGGGGTGATTCTACTTGTTTGTGATTACATTACAAAGAATCCTGGTTATTAAACAGAGGGTTCCCATTGCTGAAACACATCCCCAAAATGTTAACCATTGTACCATTACAGCCCCTCAAACTCACCCAATTAATACCTCAAACCTCCATCAGGATGTATTACAATCATACACCCTCCCTGAAGTGCTAGTGCTCCAGGCATATCACAGCTGCCATGCAGTTAATTGTCACATTTTCATCAGTGGACACTGGGAGGGTGGGGGGATGGTTCTAACCGACACACCCAGAAACAGGGATCAATACTGGCCACAAAATTGCCTTGCCCCCACAAAATAGGGTTTGCCTTCACCTCTATCAACAGCTAATACAGTGGGAGGCGTTCACTAAGCCACCTAACTTAGAACACTTTGATAAAGAAAGCCCCTTTAAGGTTTTCACCAAAATTTAGGCACCCAAAATGTGGATGTTTTTTCATTAGTTTAGCCGCGAAAAAAAGTCGAGTTGATAAGCCTCCACCTTTGTCCTTGTAAATGCACTGAAACTGAAGATTTACCACCACAATAAATAACTGGTTACACGGTTTTCACCATTTTAGCAGCGTCTTTCCGAAGGCTACACGGAGAAAGGCCCATCACTCTTCTGTTAGTTTGGAACGTATATGGGGAGTCTATAGGACATAAGGTGTCAATGTTGGTTAAAATTGACGAGCAATTCAGAAGGTGTATTGGTCAGCCCGCTCTTCAAATGAGATTGGGACTGCACAGTGATATGAGCCTCTGGCTCTAAAACGATGACCCTGTCTAGTCCCTCCCCATATAGCTTTCAATCAGGGGTGTCAGCAGGACTGGACGTAAGGGCGCATGCTGGCTGTTTATAATGAATCTCAATGCAGAGTGGTTCCCTCGCTGCAGATTTCACCACAGTGCTCATTCTGGTGGAGGTGCTGCACCCAGCCGTTAGTGTGTTTTAAAGACCAAGCAAGGAAGGCCAATAGGTGTTTTGTCCCATTATGCCAAGAGGCGGACACAGTGAACGTCCAAAAAAGCAGCCCTGCTAAACCTTTACCTAAAAGAGAGGAAGCTTGCATCATTCCAGGCAGGCTTAACAGTTGGGGTTTTGGATCCCCCCTTGTTGACTACTCTCCATTCCCCTCATCTTCTTCAATTTAAAATTGATTGTTTACAATCGCGATTTATGTGTGGACAAAAAACTTATGAGGGAGGTACATGAAGGAAGGATGGTGGCCCATTTCAGGATCCCCCTTTCCCAAATTTAACGGGAGTATCACCTACTTGGTTTAGTCCCAAAAAAGGAAAGAGGGTTAAATTCCGCCTCATACATCATCTTTCTGCCCGCAAAAGGTTCATCAGTCATGATGGATACAAATAGGAAGCAAGGAGTTCATATGCCCATTCGAGTAATGCCCTAAACTACTGAGGCAAGCGGGGGACCTGGGGCTTTAATTGGCCAATTCGGACATTCAGTCAGCCTGTCCGACTCTTTTAGTTCATGGCGATTTGCTCACATCGTGTTTGGCTGCCAACTTAACGATGCGTATTTTGTGGACATGTCGCCCTCTATGGGATGTTCAATTTCATGTTCATATTTTGAAGATTTTGCATCGTTTTTGGAGTGGATGAAGCCCGGCAGGCAGGAATTGATTGCTTTTAACTACACTTAGATGACGTTTTGTTTGTAGGCCCTGAGACAAATAGTGTTTCCATTCACCGGCTTAAAACATTTTTGTGCCGTGATGCATTACTTTGTTTGCTGATTGCCGAGAGAGAGACAGAAGGCCCTTCTACCCTTATTACTTTTCTGGGAATAGAAATTGATTCCATTAATTAACTCAATTAATTACCTCAATTAGTCAGTAGGAACATTAATGGCAAAAAAATTACCCTTAAGCAACTCCGTCCCTAACAGGTCACCTAGTATTCAACTGCAGGGTAATTCCCATGGGAAGGGTCTTTTACAGGCGCCACCAAGGGAGTTTCTATACCACACACACAAATACATCAGAGTTTCTCGCCCATGAAATAGGACTTAAAAATGTGGCAAACATTTCTATCCAATTTCAGGGCACCTTTGCTGGCAAACAGGCAGAGACTTCCAAAGGGACATAGAGCTGTATACTGATGTGGCTTCTAGTGTTGGCCTTGGTGCCTATTTTGGAGGGCAGGGCTCCCCGATTCTCAAAAACCTCACTTTTCTGGAACTGTTACCAATCTTAGGGGAGATACAATATAGCCCATTTCCATCTAAAACCCATGTTAACCCGAAAAAATTTCGGGTAATGTGGGTTTAGATGGCTTTTAGAGCACAGTGCCATTTCCGAATGTTTTTGGAAATGCTGCTGTCTAACGATCCAAAACCTGTGCATTAAGTTTTGGCTACCTCATAAGCGCGAAACCTAATGCTACGGTTTTGGAGCGTTAAAGTCCCGTACTCCTAGCCCAATCCCGCCCAATGCAATAACTGACGTAATCTCGTTTTTTAGTCAGTTATGGCATCGCGGGATCGGGATATAAGGTAAGTTACGCGAGCACAGTTATTGGATCTTCCCGTTAGTGTCAGTGTACCTCTGGGGTGAGGAATCTCAGAAACAAACAGCATTATCATTTGGTGTGATAACGCAGTGTTGTCGAAGTCATCAACAAACAGTATTCCTCATCCCTTCCGGTACTTCCTTACTTAGGGAATTTGTCCGCAGTGTTTGCACTATAATATGTGGTTTCGAGCTAGGCATGTAGCAGGGGAGATAATTCTATTGCGGATTCATTATCTCGATTTCAGTTCCAAAATTTTCTGAGGTTATGCTCGGGAGCAGACATGAAGGGACTATGTGGTACCACCATACTTGTGGAACCTGGTTTTCACAGCTGGTTGTCACTCTCACTAATGCGTTGTCTCTCAGTACACAGAGGGCTTATGCAAGAATCTGGAACAACTGGGTTTCGGCTGCACCACACATTCATTCCATTCAAACACCTGGGGGTAGGTTGCTATGACTTTAACATATTTGTCAGGACTAAGAGACATGGGAGTAACGGGCTGTACGGGCTGAAAGAATCTAGCTGCCGCTGTCCTTTTTGTTCAGATTTTTCTCCACTGGGAAGGACATTACAAAAGATTTTGCCATCAGGCGAATGTTTATGGGATGGAAAAACAAGGACAAGCGAAAAGGACACTAGGCACCCTGTATCCTACCAAAAACTGGTGTTTGCCTGCCACAGGTCTGCTCCTCTGAATACTGAGACCTGCTTATTCCAGCTTGCTTCCAGGCTGGCATTTTTGCGGTGCCTTCAGAATCGGGGAATTAGTCTCCCCTTCCACTTAAGGGTGGGAGGATTTGCATAACAGGATATCGTTTACGGACCCACTGCCATTTCATATAAAATTTATATCCTCAAATCTGACCCATATGGTAACAGCAAGACAGTGTCACTATGGGCTGTAAGCGGGTCCTCATGTCCTGGTCAGTCGCTCACAGAGTACCTACATATTCGTCTCATAGTCAAGATCCCCTATTGGACACAGTGATGGAGTTTTCTCTCCAGGTTTCAGTTTCTTGCAGTTTTTCGGCTCATGTCTCCCTTACCTGGGTCTCCCCTCCCTAAGTTTGCTTTTTGATGGGTATGCCGAGGGAGGAGTTAGTGATTGGGGAGATGAGGTACAAAAATACATCGGCCCACACATGTTAGTCTAGCCTTCTTTACTCTCCTCCAGGGAACCAGGTGTACACAGTGTGGATCTTGGGCCATTCCGCACATATACTGGGCGGCTCAGAGGCTGAACTCTGTCGGTCTGGTCCGAAATCTGGGTTTCGATGCTTCAGTAGCTAAGATATGTTGGAGGGTATCTGTGGTTTACCATGGTCATGTATTTTTACCCGAGGTTGTCAATTACAAGGTATGGGCGGAGGGCCCAAGGTCTTGGTCATTCACGCCAGGGCAATGACCTTGGCCAGGTCAGAACTATAGACCTATCCGGGATGTTAAGCGTGATTTAGCCACATGCACAGTCATGATACCCCGTTAGTGCTAGTATGGTTCAAGGTTATACCAAGGTATCACCTGGAGGGGGGCAAGAGATGGATGAGCCATTGAAAAATGTACGACAAAATTGAACGCTGCAGTGTCTGCCTTTCGCGGCGGGTGGGTAGGGTGGCATTTCGACATAGGGAGCTAGAGATAGACAACAGGGATTTATTATGATGGGCTGGAGTGCACTTAAGTCCAATGGGATAGACATACTAATGTAACATGCAAACGGTATTGAACCAGCCCTGGCAATGCTGGGGCGACAGGCCCACGGGTAGTGGTCCTGTCGGTGGCGTAGGTCTTCGATACGAATTCCCAGGGCAATGTTAAAATATGGACATTATTATAAGTTATATGCTGTTAAATACATTTGGTGAGTAAGCTTGCGGGGGGAAAGGGGTGTGGCCTGTGGCTGACGGCGCAGAGAGCCCCCCGTCACGCCAGCAAGAGACTCCTTTTTTTTACATGGTTTTGAAAACGGCCGCTGCTCAGACATATTATGTAATCTTCTATTGCGTTGGTGTTGTTGTTAAATAAGCTGTGCCATAGTGTCAACCAATTCAGGAGTGTTGTGTGTTATTCTTTGGTGGGGGTTGGGGGCCACAGTGGGGGTAATGGGGAATGTGTTATCTAATGTCACACCACCTCCTCCAGATCTGTCCATCAGTAGCCAAGTGAATAAAGATCAACACAACAAACAAACAAATGTAACAATTTTAATTATAAAACATGGTTTGAGCATTTCTTCTTTTAAAGCAGAGCAAAGGTTGTGCCTATTCTGTGAGTGTGTAACAAAATGCTACCCTAGTGAATTTGATTACTGAATCAGTAGAATCAGTCTACAATACAGACTATTGTGTTTTGAAAACATGTTTGGCTCAATGTTCTGTAAATTCTCACTGCTAGGACAAAAATCTTGGAAGCCTGACTAACATTAATGAAAGACCATAAGTGTATTTGCAGGTTAAAGTGTAGGTTTATTGGAAATCTAACTTCCATGATGAAAAATATTTCAGAATTTAGATTTGTCAAACACTCCCTGCCAATCCCATTGCATTTTATTTTAGAAATAACCAACAACTGTGCATAGCTTTCCAATAAGCGCTGGGAAAACAAAACTAAAATGACCTGAAAATGCAAGACACAACCTGCCAGTAAGTACGAGTTTATCATATATTATGTACATAAGTAGGATTTTTATTGTAATGTTATAGTACCCAAACTATTTTTTTTTGCAGGAATTGCAATTGAGGACTGTAGTCTAGGATGTAATAAGGATGCAAATAGTTATCTGTATTTCTTATATAAAAATAAGTAAATGTGTAAATATTGCATGGTAGAAAGCAAAAACATTTAAATGCCAATTTAATATAATTTTAAAGACAGTGGGCAGAGAACGCTATTAGAAACAAGCTTCACAGTTAAAATATCCAGGATTATATAACATAGTATATGGAGTTCCAGGTAGTTAATTGATAGCTAAAGGTAGGTAGATAGATAGTGGACCTCTTAAGTGGCCAACACTGTTTTGGATGTTAAAGCTGACAACATGTCTAATTGCCATTACATCTTCTGTCCAGTGGGTCCTTACCTCTGTGGTGTTCCGTGGCATTCCTGGCCAGATTACCCTTTCCAATCAAAGTTAGAGCTGTAACATCAGTTATAAAAGGATCATGAAATTGATTGGGGAACGTCACAGGTAAATTAAGGGCACCTATAATTGTATAATTCCAGTAGGTAGGAACAAATTCCATTGTTCCTACCTAATCTATTTTAATTTGTTTCTAAACGCTGTTGCAATCCAAGTTAAAAGTTACCGTAGCACAATTCTTCTTTCTTTACTCCCGCCTCTACTGCAAGTTGAGGGAAAAACTTAAAAAAAAAAAAGGTTGAAAATGGTGCTTAAGCCTACTGCCGCAGTTAACTTTGCTTTTTGTATCGCATGTCTATGGGGACAATGTAGCCCCTGCTGCCCTGTGCTCCAGCTGTCATTTCAATGCATGTGATCACCATTTTGCAGTGCGGATTGCATGCTTTGTGATTTAATATTACTATCGAAATCAGTCCAGCGCACAGTAGCCTAAATCGCAATACATTGCTTTTGCATTGCAGTAAGGCCTCACTCAGCCTTAGTGACTGGAGTTGGAAAAAAGCGAAAATTAACTTCAACTTACCGTAATTTTCTTTTCCTGGTTCTGAAACACACGGCATGATGAATGGGTTAGCCCCTGATGGCCTTGCGTTGACAGGACCAATGGAAATAAATAGCTCTGACTCCTCCCCTCCTTCGTCATATTTGACGTCGAGCCCTATAATAAGCAGGGAGGAAGAATTCACTGCCGTGTTTCAGAACCAGGAAAAGAAATTACAGTAAGTTGAGTTAATTTTCGCTTTTCCCTGGTCCTTCACATGGCAGTGATGAATGGATTCCCAAGCAAAATGAATAAAGGGAGGGACAATAGAGTAGTTAGATGCAATCAGAATTTAATTTGTATCGGCTGCTAATAGAACTGAGGAACCAAGTTTTCGATTGAGCCTTAGAGAATATATCTAGTTATAATGTTTCACAAAGGTGTTCATTGAAGTCCAGGTTGCTGCCTGGCAAATTGCTTCTGGAGATACTTTTGGCTGACATAGCCCATGAGGGGCTATGGCTCTTGTGAATGAGCTGTCACTCTGGAAAGAGTGGATTGCTGTGAATCATAAGCTTGCCTATAATATTTTTATCCAAGATGCCAGAGTCTGTTTTGATGGTTGGAGACCTCTGTTTGGTCCTGAGAACAGGATAAATAGCGCATCTGCTTTTCTAAAATCAGCTGTTTGAGTTTTAAAAAGTCTGAGAAAAGTACTAGGATCAAGGGACTGGCTTCCTGGAGAATCCAGGTATCTGAAAAGGTTAGGCAGAACAATGTCTTGGTTAGGTGGATTTTGTAACCACTTAGGGGTAAAGGAAAAGTCCGCTTAAAATGCTTTTGTCGTGGCGCAAGATTAAGTATGGCTCCGATGCTCTGAGGGCATTCAGTTCTGTACCCTCCTAGCCGAGGTAATAGCACTAAGAAAAGGGTTTTCATTGTTAAGTCCTTTAGACTGATTTTATCCGATCAGAAAATCTAGGGGTTTGTAAGAATTTGAGTACGCAGCGTAGACCCATTGGGAACTTATAGACCTGATTTGAGGTTTCAGTCACTTGACCCCCTGAAAGAATCTATTATTAGTGGATCGAGGCCCACTATTGTTATGAATGGCCAAGAATGGCGGAAATTTGTGCCTTCATTTGAAATGCTCAGGTTCTTGTCTAGGCCTTCGTGAAGGAAAATCTATAAGGTTTTCCACTTGTACTGCTCTGGATTCAAATCTTCCTTTCTAACCACACTGAAATATGTCCCATATTCTGTAGTAAGATTTAAGGGGAAGGCTTCCTAGCTGCAAAGAGTGGCAATGGAACCCTCTGATAACCCTCTGCTGGAGAACCCCATCCTTTCAAACAGCCAAGCCTCAGGTTGATCTTGTCTAATTGGGGTGACATATTTCTCGTTGAGATAGTAGTGGTGGTCCACCACATTAGGTCTTTTGAACGTTGGGTGAATCGAATGTAATTTCGAAGTGTCTTGCAAGGTTTCCAGCATTTTGGAAGTGAGCTGTAGAGTACCTTAGGTGTGAGGTATGGTCCTTTCACTGAGTCCTTTAGAGACACTAATTTCCCCACAAGTTGTTGACAGTGACAAACAGATAATATCGAGAGTGGTAACAGAACTGAATTTTTTACTCCCAGAAAAAGAATCTCTTGACATGGAAACTCAGTTGGACTTCGATAGTTCAGTTAGCCCACCCCAAATTTTCCGATAGTTGATTGTAATCGAATATGTTGAAGAAGAAGGGATTTGCTGTTTGCCTTGACACGGATATCGTCGAGGTACAAGAAGATTTGGATCCCCCGAAGTCACAGGTTTGCTATCACAGAGAGAGAATCTTTGAAAGACCCTCGGAGACGAAGCTAATCCGAAGGGAGAACCCTGAACTGGTAAATGATTATTTGCAATATATGGAAACCGAAGAAACTGTCTGTGTGCCGGGTGGATTGGCACATGCAGGTATCGTCTTTATAAATAGATCTTTGCTAGCCAGTCCTTCTCTGCATTTGCCAAGAAATGGACGAGCGCAGAGTTTCCATCTTGAACTTCTTCTTTCAAGAAAGTGTTCAGTAGTGTTTAGATCTAAAATACTTTTGCTTCGGAGGAAGAATGAATGGAAAGTAGATGCCCTCTAGTTCTTGAGATTGTGGGACCCTTTCAATCGATTTTCCGTAAAGTAACTCCTTAATATGTTTGTGAGGGCTAAATTGCGACTACCTCTTGGTGTTCGTGGTGTTAGGAATTGATGAAATATGCTGGGGATATTGAATTCCAACAGGTAACCTAGTTCACTGCTTGGACTACCAGCGATCTGAAATACTTGCAAAGTATTGAAGACACCCCACTTTTGGTTGAGGAGCTTGTACACCGTCATTAATTTTGGGATGGATTTGCCACCTCTGGGCCCGCAAAAAAAGCTTTTGTTGGGAATCAAAATGCCAGGAACCTCTTTTTAAAAGAATGGGTCTACCTGGTCTGTATTGTTTTGTTTGTGTTGAATGAGGGTGAGATCAGTGTTTTTTTTTTCGATAGTTCCTCTAGTCTTGGCCCAAAAAGTGAGTCGCCTTCGAAAGGGAGACAGATAGTCCTTGTTGGACTGTAAGTCTGTCTGCCATTGCTTCAACCAGAGAGAGCGTCTGCTACTACAGACCATTGTTTGGCATTAAGTTTTACAATGTCCAGAGAGCTTCTGCCATGTACTTTTATTTGCGGCTTTGATGTCCTAATCATTTCCATAAGTTGATCTTTGGACCCCGCACCGGCAACTGCATTTTCCAAGTGTCTCACTCTGCTAATGGTAGATGTGGCCCTGCCAGAAGCAGAAATTAAAATATTTGAACCCTTTGCCCTTGCAGCAAACTTCTGCAACATTTAAGAGAATCGCATAGAACAGAATAAAGGCCAGTGAAAGGCCATTGGAAAAGGCCAGTTGGAAAAGGCCAGTGGAAAAGCCAGGGAAAAGGCCAATGGGAAAAGGCCAGATGGAAAAGGCCAGATGGAAAGGCCAGATGGAAAAGCCAGATGAAAAGGCCAGATGGAAAAGGCCAGAGGAAAAGGCAGATGGAAAGGCCAGTTGGAAAAGGCCAGTGGAAAAGGCCAGTTGAAAGCCAGTGGAAAAGCCAGGTGGAAAGGCCAGTTGGAAAAGGCCAGTTGGAAAAGCCAGTTGGAAAAGCGTTGGAAAGGCCAGTTGAAAAGGCCAGTTGGAAAGGCCAGTTGGAAAACGGGCAGTTGGAAAAGGGACAGTGGAAAAGGGACAGTTGGAAAAAGGGTCTGCTTTGAGTTCAAACCTCAGAATGTTAGCATTTTAAAAGTTCAATCCATTAAAGGGTATCTTTACTCTAAAAAAAAAATCTAATTTTCCAAGGTGGACCTTAGATACAGCAAGATCCCCTGCTCCAAAACTTTTTTCTGGATTTTAAATCTAAACTGTAGATTCGGAAAATCATCAGTATTACAAGGGAAAGACCTTGCCCCTCCAGAAGCCAGGGGCACTTCCAGAAAATAACTTTGCTGCCTGATCCAAACTTTTTATTTCCGCCCTTTCGCGCGTTGCCGCCATGTTAAAGGCCTGTGGCTTTGTGGAGGACGTGGTTAAAGTTTTCAATTTTGAACTTCCTACCACATAGGTTTTTAAACTACTTAGCCAGAATAAGGTATGAAATAATTGCCAATAGAAATATAATGACTTTTAAAGAACTATAACATATTGCTTATTTAATCTGTATTTTCAAGCAGAATTCAAAGTATTAATTAAATATATCCTTAGATATATCATTCATATGTATTTTTTTATTTAATTTGCAGGGGAATCTTCCTCGGGATACCCCACCCCCACCACCGTCCCCGCCAAGGAAGAATGTAAGTGCAGGCCTATTGAAAAAAAAAGATTTTTCTAATCTTTCATTGTCCAAGGCCACATTACAGCACACACGAGCGCTCCAGAAACAACCATACAAGTGCGTGCGATAGCATAATTGTGCAAAAATTGAGGATCACATAATGGGTGCCACACTATGTGTGCTTTTTAACACGTTGATATGTCCAAGCCCTTTATTCCAAATGTTTGACATAAATTTGACAACTTCTCCGAGAATGTTTTAGTAAATGTATTCGAAAATTAATGACAGTGAGAGTTAAAATAAATTCCTTTTTTTTTTTTTAGCACTACCACCACTAGCCCCCCCGGTCCTCCATTGCCCCCACCGGCAGTCCATCGCCCTCTCGGGCAGTCCATACGCCCACTCCGGGGCTCTCCATTGCCCACCTCCGGGCTCTCATTGCCCAATCGGGCTCTCCATTGGCCCACTCCGGCTCTCATTGCCCCCACCGGGCAGTCCACCGCCCAACTGGAGCACCTGGCAACCACCAGACACGTAAGTGCCATCCTAAGCAATTTTTTATCTTTTATTGACCTTGATTGTCGCAAATAATTAGTGAAATTATCAATCATAATTAAGTGAATTTATTATTTCACTGAAATAAAAATTTTTGTTAAAAAAAATGCACAAATCTATTTTTGGCTTGAGAGGACAGATCACAGTTCTTCTCATTTCTCATTCCCATTTTTGTCCCCGACTCTGGGCTGTTATCTTGTCCTCAGTTTTTGAGCTTAAGTTCAAATTCGGTCCAAACATCCAAAATTATCCAAAAATGTTCACTACATAGCCTTGTTAGGAAGAATGTTCTTATACATGTAATATATTACTATGGATTGGACGGTGATTGTTTAAATAAAACATTTTTTTTTTCTAACAGCCTCCACCTTCTCCATGCCCTCCACCTCTCCAGCCCCTCCAGACTCTCCACCCTCTCCACCCCCCAGGCTCTCCATCCACTCTCCAGCACCTCCGCCTCTCCAGTCCCTCTGGCGGCCATGCTTGGAATCGTAAGTAAAATCATATGCAACGTTAATGAAATGTTATATACAAGACTATTAATATCTGTATTTTCCCAGTGTAAAATCCACGCTACTTGATGCAACATTGGGTACTGTGGGTTGACAATGCTTTTATGGGGGCTGCACCACTTCCAAAAAATTTGTATGTAGCACAGTCCTAGTGATACAAACAAAGAATGTTCTGATACAATTTCGCAATAAACATAATGTTTTATGCCAGCATTACCTACTGCTGTTATCAGTGATCCCCCATGATGCAATAATATTGCTTTAAGTGGAAGTTCGTGATAATATATATACTTTTAAGAAAAAAGAGCAGTTTATCCTCCCAATAACCTTAATCGCCCATTCAGCAAGGTGTCTGTGTAATAAATAAATGCAACGGAAATAATGACTTCCTTTTTGCAGGACCCCTAATAGAGACCATTATGGTCTTGCCCTTGCCCAGTCCCTGGGTTGATTCAGTTGGTCAGTAAGATACTAACATGTGGAACCCATCCAACAGCCAATCAGTAGAAATCACTGTTACCATAACTAGGTATGCATAATATAAACTAAGAATTTTAGAAAAATGATATCTTATAACTGAGCTTTCCTTTTATGACATACCGCACATTATAGCATTGCAGTACCATGTATGTGTAAGTAGTTATCAGGTGGCAAAATTGCATCACATTCCGCATGGTGCTTTAGGAAATGTGCTCGAACATCTTCAACACAATTCTCTCAATATCTTCCTCCACAGAACTACAGAGCACGGCGGGAGATGCGCCACATGGTGCGGCGCCTGGACTGCCGCCTGACCAGACTGGAGAGGAGGGCACACCAGTAACCCCAGTGTTTTTTTGTTTTTTTTGTATATAGTTTTCTTAAAAAAAAAAAATTAATTATATATATATATATAATATATAATATAATATATATTATATAATATATATATATACACCAAAACAATTTATGCTGCTCCAACACTTAATTCAAAACACTTCTGGTTGCGGTGCAATGGAGGAACGGCAATTATACATTATACAAGTCTACAGCACTCAACTACACATGCAGTTATAATTGAATAGAGTAAAAGACGTTTAGACATGGATGCAAGCAATGGAGGCAAATCACCTGCACTTAAGTTTCAAAATGGATACTCTTTAGTTACCATTGTTTGTACAAACATGCTTGCTGACACACTACTTACGGCAGTATCCCAGTGTCAGTCCTAACCTAATAAACAAATATATGTTCCCTGGTCTACCAGGCCAACCTGCTTCTCTCTTATCTAGCATGACCCTTTCCAGGGAATCAATGAGCTTACAAAGCTTCTCTACCTTTTTAACCTTCTTTCAGGACTGCTTAAGGGGCGGAGAATACATTTACACAGGAAGCAAAGCATATAAACGGGCTGGCCGAACTACCCTAATTTAAAACAATACAAACTTTATGCTGGCTCAACCTTAATTCAAAAACACTTTTGGGTGCGGTGCATGTGGAGGAACGGCAATTTATACATTACACAAAAGTCTCCAGCACTCAACTACAATGCAATTATAATTGAATAGAGTAAAGAGTTAGACATGGATGCAAGCAATGGAGGCAAATCACTGCACTTAAGTTCAAATGGATACCTTAGTTACATTGTTTGTAAACATGCTTAGCTGACACGCCACTTCACGGCAGTATCCCAGTGTCAGTCTAACTAATAAAACAAATATATGTTCCTTGGGGCTACCAGGCCATACTGCTTCTCTCTTTATCTAGCATGGACCCTTTCCAGGGAATCAAATGAGCTTACAAAGCTTCTCTACCTTTAACCTTCTTCAGGACTGCCTTAAAGGGGCGAGAATACATTTACACAGGAGCAAAGCGCATACCAATTTCTTACATGTTATTCCTATATATTCTATCCACTGTTCCAATCTCTATCCCGTTTTTTTATTACCTTATATATATATATTTTATTACTTTTAGATATATTCACATCTGGTGGACTCACTGTTGTTATTAGAGCTATTTTAACTATGTTATTACAGTACTATTTAGTTTCAACTTTCTTATTCTTAGTTTCTTTGCTATTATTCGACGCCACTATTGTCACTTTAGTATCCCTACACAGCTTTAATTGGTGGGGAGTATTGACACTTTATCAGCTGTTATGATTGGGTTTCTGTGGGGGTTGGACTATGGGAGGTTTATAAGTCACATTCGTATGTTTACGTCACATCCTGATGACGGCCAATATGGCGTCCGAAACGCGTTGATGGCTTGGTGTTCGTTACAATAATAATTGTTTCTTCACAAGTCCCCGGAGTGCTCCGATCGATTACTTCACTGTGACTATCCCTACTACTTCGGTAGGCACCCGGGCGATACCAACCAAAGTAGGCGGTTTGTGCTTCGTTTCGCTTTCTACTTCTATATATATATATATAATAATATATATATATTATATATCATATAAATAAACTGTTCAGGGAAAAAAATGGTTTTGGGCTTTATTTTCGATATAATCAAATTATTCAAATAATCATTTTTATTTGAAAATTACAATACACATATCTATTTAGCTAGCTATATGTTCTGGTACTTATAATTGTATTACCTTACCATTAATGCCATTACACACACACCACATGGCCAACATTCCCCTATTAGTAGTTTGCAACACACAAGGCAAAGAAGGCGATGGTGGTACTGGGTACATAATGTCCACTGCGGTTTGCACCACCATTGTTTGTGGGGCCAGGAAGGCTTAGCCCCACTGGACATACCCCTCAACCCATTGGCTACTCTCCCTCAGAGTATGCTTCAGATGCAAGGGAAAGCAGGTGAAAGGGTAAGGCTTCGTAGGAACAGCACTATTGAGTTTACAGCAGGCCCACTGCAGTTTGCCACCATTGTTGAAGAGCCAGGCAGGCTTGGCCCACTGGATACCCTCACCCCATTGGCTACTCTCTCCTCAGAGTATGCTTCATGCAAGGGAAGCAGGTGAAAGGGTAAGGCTTCGTAGGAACGCAACCCTTTGAGTTACAGCAGGCCCACTGCAGTTTGCCACCATTGTTGAAGACCAGGCAGGCTTGGCCCCACTGGACATTCCCCTCACCCCATTGGCTACTCTCCCTCAGAGTATGCTTCATGCAAGGGAAAGCAGTGAAAGGGTAAGGCTTCGTAGGAACAGCACTATTGAGTTACAGCAGGCCCACTGCAGTTTGCCACCATTGTTGAAGAGCCAGGCAGCTTGGCCCCACTGGACCATACCCCTCACCCCATTGCTACTCTCCCTCAAGGTTATGCTTTGTGCAAGGGAAAGTAGGTTAAAGGGTAAGGCTTTGTAGGAACAGCACCATTGAGTTACAGCATGGCCACTGCAGTTTGCCACCATTGTTGAAGAGCCAGGCAGGCTTGGCCCCACTGGACATACCCTCACCCAATTGGCTATCTCCCTCAGAGTATGCTTCGTGCAAGGGAAGCAGGTGAATGGGTAGGAACAGCACCATTGAGTAACAGCAGGCCCACATATGTAATATGGAGTACTGCTCTCGGGCCAGGCAGGATTGACCCAGAGCTGAAAACATTAGCCACAGAGTAGCTGTTGCGGCTGAATGAGATGGTCAGAATAGGTGACAACCACAAAGGTGCCTCATGGAGAGAGAAGGAAGATCAATATGGAGTACTGCTCTCGGGCCAGGCATGATTGACCCAGAGCTGAAAACACTTAGCCACAGTAGTAGCTGTTGCGGCTGAATGAGATGTCAGAATGGTGACACCACAAAGGTGCCTCATGGAGAGAGAAGAAGAACAAATATGGAGTACTGCGGGGGGTTGGGGGGTTAGTCCTTAAAAGGACTTTTGGGTATCACAAGGAAGGTTAGTCCTTAAAAGGACTGTTGGGTCTCAAGATGTGTGAATACAGGGGTGGGTAACAACAAGTGCTAAACCACCACACTGAAATCCATACACAGAAAGCTCAAAAAGCTCAAAAAGTGCAAAAATCTCTCTCCAACTCCTACACTGTCAGGTCTCCACTAAACACACTCCAACACACTGACAAGCAGCCTTTTATACCCAGGGGGCTGGCAATAATCATGTTAGCTGCCATTGGCTAATTTGGGTCATGTGGCTTGTTCCGTCTTGAAAATAATCCCCAAAATGCGAAAATTCCGCGAATTTACAAGAATTTCTCGTTTTTACGTAATTATGGAGATACTCGTATTTTCGAAAATTTTTGGAAAAAAAAAATCCGCGGTTCGGAAGTTCGGAAGGCGGAAAATCCGGAATAATCCGCCGTTCGCGGAAGGGATAAATCCACGGCGGATCCAGGTTCGGGTCCACGAACCGGCCATCTCTAGTTGCCACTACCATATCACTCCTTTCAGGTTTTTGTTGTTCAAATCAACTTATTTTATAGCCTGTGCTATACATGTTGGTAAAACAGTTACAGTAAATTAGAAATGCCATACTTTCTGTAATATAAAAGATTTTGGCCAAAAGATTTGTAAGCCTGCCACCACATCAATGGTGTCTGCCGCCTTTCTTGTTTAGTGCAAGGGTGAGTGTCTCACTCTGCCTAATGGTAGATATGGCCCTGTTTGTGTGGGAAACTTGTATGTACCAGTCATTGTGGGTAACTAATATGTAACCATATGTTGCTCACAATGTAAATGTTAATTGCCCATAGTGACTAGTACATGCAAGTTGCCCAGAGTTACTGGTACATGCAAGTTGCCTAGAGTGACTGGTGCATGCAAGTTGCCCACAGAGACTGGTACACGCAAATTACCCACAGTGACTGGTACATGCAAATTACTCACAGTGGCTGGCACATATAAGTTATATCTTACTGTGGCAGAAGATTTGAAGGCAGAGAGGCAGGAATGGATCACAGCCACTGTATACCGACAGTGAGTGTGCCCCCGCTATTGCTAGAAGTAGTATGATCAACAATATAGGGATCTAGTAAGTCTGTATTATCAGGTGGTTTCCCATTTGTGGTGTTGGTAGTGTTTTGTACCTGCTATTTTAAATATCTACATGCTAGACTCAATGTAACAATAATCACATGCTTGTGTGGGTATGATGGAATCTATAATCCATAACAAGTCTTACAGTTCAGATACTTTGGTATTCCCTTCCCACAAAATATATATTTCTGTTATTTTCTGTATTCATTATTGACTTACACGGCATTACTTATTTTTATATAATTTCCGTTTTATTTAATTTTATATTATAATTAAGTACTGTATATAATAAATTCTAATTCCTTTACAAGAATCTGTGCTTGCAATTTACCAGTCTTACACTTGGTGGCAATATTTATTTTTTAATGTTTTGTCCGAAACCGGGCAGATCTTTCGGATTTCAGGACTTCAGACCGCATTTTCGAATGTACAAGGTTATTTTTGGTAATCCTCGAAAATAACCTGGAATGTTCAATAGTCCTTGAAAATACGATTGGAAACTCAAAAACATTTGAGGTTATTTTCGTGGATTACCAAAAATAACCTTGTACATTCAATAATCATCGAAGTCCCGAAATTACGTTCCTTTTTCAAGTTTTTGGATCTTCGGGATTTTCCAGAGATCCATAAATCTGAAAACAGAACAAAATTTTCGGCCATCTCTAATAATTTATTCTGTCATTTATGAAATTTTACTCATCATCAACTTTTTGTTTTGTTTTACTTTGTATGTTCCATTTTCTAAGAAATAATATCTCTAATATTGACCCTCTGACTGTTTCAACTCTAGCGTCCCAGACATGCCAATTTTGCTGAGGCAGATCTGTTTATTTTACTTAGGAATAACCTAACATAATCCATGTCACCTATATGAAGCAGATATTAAAAGTGACATTGTGAAAGTTGAACTTGTAAGGAGGTACAATATATTAATATATGATGTATACTAAGTTTGGCCACTAGGTATCAGTGAGCACTAAATTAGACTATGTAATTATAATGTTAAAGTATGAGATTGTTTGTAGGGGAAAGAAGATAAGGAGGACAGGAACAGGAAATCGAGTGGGCATGGTTTTCTGGCAGTGATAGAGCAAGGGACAGTAGTCTATGTCAGGGAAAGGTAACAATATCCAAAAGAAAAACTGCGCTGCTTGCTGGCTGACAAAAACTATAAGTCACTGCAATAAAGTTGAATCCTTTTTGAGAAAGTCTTCCATACCTCTTGTCTCAAGGCTACAAACTGCCTTTTTTTCCATCTGGAGCTTTGGATCACATGATTTCTTGCTTGTGAAGGTTCTCATTCATCCAGGTCATGGTATAACTGTTGTATTCAATTAGATCAACTGGACTTGAAATGTAGTTCTTGAAGACGTTTCGCTAGTCATCCGACTGGCTTTCTCAATTCAGAATGACTTGTACAAGAATCTGTGGCAATTATGTACCCTGGAAAATCCCAATTAGCATATCACAGCAAGGTGTTAAGGGTGTGATTGGATAGTGGCTAAGAGGTGTTATGCTTTTCCCCTTCACTGTTGGTATTTGTGTTTTTTTCTTTCCTTCTACTTCTTTTGACAAAGGCCATGGTGAGAAAACGGCTGGGCCAAGACAGCACTCTTACCAGCAGAACTGATCTCAACCCAGAACAGGTGTGTTCCTTGTTGGACTTGTGCCTGAATACCACCTATTTCAAATACAGGGATAAGTTCTATAAGCAAAAACATGGATGTGCTATGGGATCTCCCGGATGACTAGCGAAACGTCTTCAAGAACTACATTTCAAGTCCAGTTCATGCTTTCTTCTTCCAGAAGTGGGGCCCAAAAAGCAAACGTTGGGGGAAAGGTGCGCACCTAGGGATTTACTGTTTAAGCTGCTAGCTCTAGCTTAACTTGTTTTACTGTATATTGCATGTTGCACCAGTTATAATATTTCTATTGTACTGCTTAGAAACCCATAACTAACTTTATTATCATCTTTCTTAATAAAATGCAGACTGTGCCTGTGCCTCAGTGTGCTGCCCCTGAAACTTCATTATGTCACATGATACCAGATCATGCTGGAGCAGACCCTTGCTGTCACCCATCTGGGATACTAGCTCCGCCCAGTAGTGTTTTTTTACCCAATTCCCTTGATACAAAGCACGGTAGAGCCAAAAGCTATCACTTGAATGACCCTGCACATTGCACTGCTCTTGCCAGTTGCTGAATTCTCTGTGGGACAGGTGTACCACCCGATGGACTGCTTAGCCCCACAAAATCGCCGTTTAATCATCCATCAGAAGTTGGAAAGCCGAGACAAATATCTTCAGGTGAAAAAAAATTAAAGTCTGACTATAAGGGTGATAGAAGTATAGGATATCTCTGTAGCTCAAAAGAAGCATTGCATCATTGAGAGACTGCAGTGCTGCAAAAGAAGCTGTCCACAACTTTGCCAGAAGGCCTGTACTGTATTTAATATCTTCACCTGCTGCGGAGTAGCCTAATACTTGCATATGTCATTTATTATTCAAATATGATTGGTTAATGTGTGGATTTGGTCCTTCAGCAAACCTATATATAGAGGTGCAAGCCCCCGCAGAACTCAGTCATTGGAGTGGTGGCAAAAGAAAGAAGAGGGAAGAAAGAATATTTCGGATCAAGGGGTCGGCAACACTGTCGACGTTGATGTCGCCAGCGTTGGCAAGGTCACTAGCGACCACGGTGACATCACATGGAGTTGGATGCCTAAGTGCATCAATCATATCCATCTACGTGAACATACAATGGTTAAAAGTATACATGTTTGTTTTATTTTAGATTATTTTAGATGTTTTTTATGCTTCTTATAGGTATTATCTACAAACATGTATACTTTTAACCATTGTATGTTCACGTAGATGGATATGATTGATGCGCACTGCCTCTCACTTTGTTAATATATGGCACATTTTGTACTGTTTATTGAATAACACATGGCACTTGATGGTATGGATAGCCTCACTTTGGAACCCTGGGGCATCAAGCAACCCCTAGCCACATGGCATGTGGTGGAGCCTTCATAAGCCGGTATATATTGATATCACTTGATATTCAACTATATTCAATATTCAGTTGCCAGATTAGGTACGGCACACGCGCGGCCACCGCCGTGTGCACGCATGTAACGTCAATTGACGTCGTCGACGGACTGTGACGTTAGCGTGCACTTGCACCGGCTCAAGATTTAAACACAAGCGGACAACGAGGTCCAGCAAACTCTCGGGGGGCGGAGCGTACGAGGAATTTCTTTCATATTCCCAAGATGGCCAGCATCTTTCCTACTGGGCTCAGGTAGGCTCCTTGAAGGGACGTTAAAAAAAAAGGGGGGGGGTGAAGTTAGTTAGGCATTCAGCCTACCATTTAAAACTGTCTTTGTTTTTTTCAGTATACTTCTCCTTTACAGCATCCGTTTCTGGTGACCTACAGGTAGGTTATGTGTTCTCTCACGACTATTTAACAGTCGCCACAGCCATTTACAGTAAGTACTATTACAATTTTAATTGCTATTTAATCCGCTCTTTTCAAAACTATTTCCCCCCATTGACCTTAATAGGTTCATTTTCAAACTTCCAACTGTTTTTTACAGAAGTTCGGCACCTCTAATGGTGGTAGAGCTGGCCACCCTCCAGGTTCATCTCATCCGGTGTGGGTTTTATGTCGAGAGGAGGTCACTGTAGTCGTTTGGAACTGAACTTGGCTGTCAAGTCGGCGACGAAACTAAGGAATTTCATATCAAAGATTTTGTGGTCAAAAATGTCCACAATTCTGTCAGTAGTTTCAACCAGCCACGAAGAAAGCAAACCATTATCGAGTTTGCAATTCGCACATATATATATAGGCTTTTAGTGTTGATTGTTTCATTTGGAATGTTATTTAATAGTGAAAAAAAGTTTTGTTTTTTAAAATATTAAATGATTTTTTTAAAACACTACAGCCCATTGTAAAAACTGTGGATCGGTAAATTTTAAACCTACAGACTATTTCCGCCTTTTTCTTACACCCTTTTGCCAGACGTGGAATATCTAAATTCGATCATGAGCTTTTAGTAAACTTGAGCATCTGCACAGGAGCCAGAACGCGTGAAACGAAAGATGAACGCGAGCGAACTATCTTCTCTGCCGAATGGGGGCAACCCGTCTGGCTAAGTCCCTGTTTGCTTCCTTGGATTCAGATTTTGTTCCACGCTTCCTAGCTCTGAGCTAGTCTTGTGCCTGTTGTTAGCTTGCGCTCTGTTTCCTTGGAGTATCCCCGGCTCAGCACCAGATATTTTGCACCTTAAGTCCGGGCGGCAACAGTTTTCGGTGAGGCGCTATCGCCCTCCCGGCAAACGGGGGGGCTGGCTATTGGCGAAGCAAGTGGTGTGTAGATGGTGGGTATATGTCGCTAAGGGTACCTTGGGGATTCCGGCCCTGGCCGTAACATTATATAGGCGCCTCCATATAATTACCTTTTTTATGGAGACCGTACAAGAACACTTTTTCTCTTACTGTGCCAGGTTAAACCAGCTGACGAAAGAGTCACACTGCAAAGAAGCTCGCACACCCCATGCCCTCCCCATCGCGCTGCCATGTACAGAGCCCTAACCGTTACCTTACCAGAAAAGTTCCGGTGGGATCGTCAAAATTCAACTTCATGAATGCTTGTAAGCTGTACTTAAGTCTACGACCTTACCTCCTCTGGTTCAGAATCCAAAAGGTAGGCATTGGTATCTTACTCTCCTCCTGCATGGCGACTCTCAATAACTGGGCCTGCTGCGGCTCCTCAAGATAGTATGGAGTTGCCGTCTGTGGAAGAATTCTTTAAGGCTATGGGTATCCTATACTCTGAACCGGACAAGAAAATACTGCTGAAGCCAAATTGAGGCCGGACTTCGTCAAGGACGCAGAGCTCGTTGAGGAGTATGCTTCCGAGTTTCGTAGGTGGGCAGTAAATACATGCTGGAAGATCCGGCATCAAAAGTCAGTTTTCTCTAGGGCGTCTGACACACAATCAAAGCGGATATGATGGTTGCCCACGCAGCTCCCCACCACCCTGGCGATGAAGCATAGATTTGGCCTATGAGAGTTGATCGCAGGTTAGGGAAGCCGCCAAGGACAGACAAACCTCTTACTCTGTTTTTCCGGTAAGGTCCAAATGCTGTTCGTGCTTTGACTGTTTCACTGCCCCACAAGTTCCTGAGGAACCCATGCAGCTGGGAACCCACAGGTGGTCTTTTTTGCTGACAAGTCTAGAAGTGAGAGAAAAGAAACCCAAGGCCTTGTTCATATTGTGGGACTCTGGACATTGATGCACTTGCCCTCGTAAGCTGCGGTGTAAATCCAGTGCTAGATGGTATTGGACCCCAGCCCACCTAGGTAGACAGGTACTCCTCTAAAGTCCGCCGTGTTCTCTGCCCGTCTATATCTCTGGGGAGAACACGCTATTATGAGAAGGCTTTCTTAGATTGGGGGCCTACTGGTAATTTGGATATTCCCTAGCTACACTATGGGCTTGTCCTGTTACGAATTGCTCACGCTTGGTTGCTGGCTTGTTGATGGTTCACCCCCTACACCACGGCAATACCCAACCAAGAACTTCTAAACTCCTAGTTCAATCGGGGTTCTGTCATTTTGCAATTTTAGAGTGAGTTTCTTTGTTCACATGCCCTCTCGCCCTAAATGGGTCTGCCTTGGTACGTAAGCATAACCGTAATGACTGAAAAGCCTGGTCAAGTCCTTAAGGGAGGGATTCAGCTACCATTTAAACTGTATTTGTTTTTTCAGTATACTTATCCTTTAAAGATGTTTTGGTGATACCGGTATGTATGTGTTCTCCAGACTATTTCCCAGGTGCCACAGCCATTTACAGTAAGTTACTATTGCAATTTTAATTGTATTTAATCCGATCTTTTCAAACTATTTCCCCCCATTGACTTTAATAGGTTCATTTTCAAACTTCCAAACTTTTACAGAAGTTCGGCCACCTCTAATGTTGGCTAGAGATGGCCCCTCCAGGGTTCATTCCATCGGTGGGTATGTCGATGAGGATGTACTGTAGTTTTGGAACTGAACTTTGGCTGTCAAGTGGCGAAACTAAGGAATTTCTATATCAAAGATTTTGATGGTCAAAATGTCACAATTCTGTCAGTAGTTTCAACCAGCAGAATAAAGCACATTATAACGATTTTGCAATTCTGCACATATATATATAGGCTTTTTAGTGTCTGATTGTTCATTTGGATGTTATTTCCTTAGTGAAAAAAAGAAACCAAGGCCTTTGTTTATATTGTGGTGACTCTGGACATCTGGTATGCACTTGCCCTCGTAAGCTGCCGGTAAACTCCAGTGCCTAGATGGTATTGAGGAAGCCCACCTAGGTAGACAGGTAATTCCTCTAAAGTCCGATCGTGTTCTCTTGCCCGCCTATATATCTTGGGGAGAAAAAATCTATTATGAGAAGGCTTTCTTAGATTCTGGGGCTACTGGTAATTTTATGGATATTTCCCTAGCTAAAACTATTGGGATTCCTTTTACTGAATTGTGGATATTTCCCTAGCTAAAACTATTGGGATTCCTTTTACTGAATTGATCAAGCCCTTGTGTTTGCTGGCTGTTGATGGTTCACCAATACAACAAGGCAATACCCTAACCAGAACTCCTAAACTCATAGTTAAAATAGGGGTTCTTCATTTGGAAAATTTAGAGTTTCTCTTGTTGCACATGCCCTCTTCGCCCATAATATTGGGTCTGCCTTGGTTACGTAAGCATAACCCAGTAATTGACTGAAAAGCTGGTCAAGTCCTTAAGTGGGGTGCCCAGTGTCAGGAACTCTGACTTACGCAGCAAATTGCCAGCACCTCTTTAGCTTTGGTGCCTACTCCTTATAAAAGTTACGTTGATGTTTTTTCTCCTCAGGCTGCTGATGAATTACCACCTCATCGCCCCTATGATTGTCCTATACAGCTGTTACCTAGAACCATGCCCACTCTGGGACATTTGTATAATTTAACGGGACCTGAAAATCTTGCCATGAAACGGGCTAAATTAGCACCATTTTCAACAATTATAACTTTAATTGAATAACCCTGATAAAGTCTCCAGTTCGTATTTGAACACTAGACAGCTATCAAATATCTTCAGTGTTTGATCAGCTCTCATATAATATGGTAAAGCCCAGTCAGCCTAAACTAACAGCTTATGTGCACAGGCCAATTTTGCCTGGTTATTTTGACTGGTGATCAATAAATTGCTCGGTAGCCTGACAGGTGGTATAAAAATGACATGGCAGACAAATCAGACCAATTGATGTTGAAGTCTATTGATGTTCGTATGACTGAAACTAAATGGCAGAAATGTAAAATTTTGGACTTAAAAATCCTTGCGATATGCATTTTTGCACAATCGCATGCGCTGCGATTGTGCAGCATTTTTTTTTTTAGGGAAGTAATTAATATTTTCCTTTCTTTCATCGTCCTGGATGATGGTTAAACTACATATCAGCATCCCTTACTGGACAGAGTTACGTAAGTGTTCCCAAAATCACAGCAATAAATATGTTATGAGAACACTATAGGGCATATTTATAAATGATCGCTATTTTTGCCATTTCGCTATCGTAGGACATCGCAATGACAAATTCGCTATTTTCACCTTATTTATAAAACCGCTCGTTTTCACTTTCGCCTTTGTGGGAAAGTATCGCTGAGGCGATGTGTGGCGATAGCTTTCTCCTTATTCATTGCGTTAAGTGTGGTATCACTGAGAAAAGAGAGATTGCTCTCTAGTGTAATTTGTATTTAAAGCTATTTATAAATAGGTGAAATTTCGCCTTTTTGACCCTTTTCTCCCTGTGTTTTTTTTGCAGTTTTACCAGAATTTTTTTTTAGTTATTCTACATATTCTCTCCCATTTTCAGTTGATTTCATTCCCTTTGCTGTTCCCTGCTGTTGACATTAGTGAGCTGACATTTCAGGTTCTAACAGTCCTTCTTCTTCCCGGATGCACCACATCTTTGGAATGTTCCTAACTGTATTTTTTACTGATTGGCTGTTGGATGGGTCAAAGATGCTCAGATCTCTACTGAGCAACTGAATCAAACCAGCCCCAGGCGCTGGGTCAAGGGCAAGACCATAACGGTCTCTATTAGGGGTCCTGCAAACAGGAAGTCAGTATTTCGGTTGCATTTATTTATACACAGACAAAATGCTGAATGGGCAGATTAAGGTCATTGGGATGAAAAAATACTGCTCTTTTTTCTGAAAAGCATATGTATTTGCACTGAACTTCCCCTTTAATATTACTTTGAAAAAATTGTGGTAAAGGCTGGTGGGGAAAAAAAGCAAAATAATGCCCCTTTATAAATATGTCCCTCAGACCCCATTTCACTTTATTGGTAAATAAAGAAAATCGGAACCTTTTAAAAAAAAAAATCTGTAAAAAGCAAAAATTAACCTTATAAAAGCAAAATCTCAGATTGTATTACAGTAAATTCTGGAAAATAGTCTAACACCCCCCTAGGCACCTATTAGTATTGAGAAACACAATGTACTGACACCTTCCATGGACCCACTGGCAGGCTAAATAAATGGCCACTTTCGACACCTCAGACTTGGCGAACTGGAATGGCTGAAGTTAACGCAAACATTTATTTTTAGCCACTTTATAAATATGCTTGAGCAGTTATATGGCGAAAAGCAAAAAGCAAGATGTAGTGGTAATGACCTTTCGCCACTGGTTTTCGCAACTTTATAAATAGTAAAAAATTCAAATTTGCTGAAAAGGCTGCGTTAATGAAGGCAAAAAGTTTATTAAACCTTTATAAATATGCACCTATGTCTAGTAAGGGATTCTGGAAAGTGTAGTTAAACCATCAACCAGTGTAATTTTAATAATGCATTGTTGTGGCCTTCATTGCTGCCCTGAATAATGCAGTTTTTATATCACTTTATCTGATAATGGATGACCGGAGGTATAGTTTAACCACCAACCAGGACAATTTTAAAGCAGTTACTTAAGTGATATAAAACTGCATATCTTAGGGCAGCAATGATTATGTCACAACAGCACATGGTTAAAATGATCTTAGTTGATATTGAACTACTAATCCCAGCATCCATTACAAAAAAAGTTAGTAAGAGGTTAAAAAACAAATCCCATCATCCCTTACCACCTGATTAAAGGCATAATGTATATATAATATATAAGTGTGATATTTTATAATGGGAGCTGCAGTGGTATATATCCTTATAAAATCACTCAGCTATGTCACTAAGTGACTAATTTCTTATATTTCTTATATCCCACTACTCCGCCCATTCTAGTGTTCATGCCTGGACAATGACTCAGCATTTTTTGCAGTGTTTAACTTCAGAACCTGCTGGAGCTGCTTCCTGTCACTTCATAACCAATGTCTCTCTCCTCCTCCACAAAGATTTGTTTAACCACATAGATGCTGGGCTGGGATGTTCCTTTCTACTGGGTTTAAGTTACAGAAGGTAACTTGGGGATTTAAGGTGGAAATAGGGACAAAGCTAGAATTTAAAATGCGAATGGGGTGAAGGAATCCAATACCTATGTATTATAAGAAATAATGCGCCCCTTCACATTATAATATAAGGACATTACGCCACCTCGGAGTTCCTATATGGTCAGGGAACTCCTCGGTGGCGTAATATCCTTATATTACACTGTAAGGGGTGCATTATCCCCCTATTTTTTGTTATGCATACCCTCCAACATTCCCCCTTAGACCTCTGCTAAGATCAGGTTTAAGCTATCTTCTCCCTGCAGCTTTGCACTGTTTTGTTTCTATATGTGTAAATATTAAAGGGGTAATGTTGGAGGGTATTGATTTAAGGTTGATGTTTTAATCAACATTAATTACGCAGATTGCTTATTTAGACAGATTGCTCATTGAGAAACTGACCAAATGAACCAACACCAGGGATTTGTTGAAATAAAAAACAGTCTACAAAATATATATTTCCCTAAAAAATATATATATTTCTTAAAAAAAAACCTTCAGTCTGTGCAGCTCCCTTTCAGGTGTATTTAATTAATTAATTGAAAAACATGCATTCTGCCACATGCATTAGAAAGTTACAAATATTGGTTCAAATACAGGATTGAAAATCACGGACTGTAAGGAACTAGGGGGCATATATATGAAGGGCTGCAAATACCGCCCAAAAATACCGCCGCAAATCACTCCCTCACAGTACAGTATCATGGCGAAGACTGCTCAAACCTGATGTACGGAGCAGGGGGCTGGGAGGGGCTGCTGGGAAAGGATTGTGCCGCGGGTGGTCGCATCCACCGCCACAGGGGGCAGGCAGGGTGTACACCCACCCCGCCCTCGCCCCCCACGGCGACCACCCGACGCACGACCCCTTCCCAGCAGCCCCTCCCAGAACCCTACTCCATACGTTCGCGGGGAGGGGAAGGGAGGGACCCGCTGGGAGGGGGGAAAGGACCCTCCAGCAGGGGCACTGAGAAGTGCCTTTTGGGGCTTAGGGGGTCCCGCAGCTTGAACCAGTACCCCCCATCTCCGTACCTAACAAGTGCCTTTGTGGCTCTGGGACTTAAGGGGTCTCACAGCTTGAACCGGGACCCCCCTCCCCCTCAACATTACAAGTGCTCTTGCAGCCCTGAGAAGGGCCTTTTGGGGCTTAGGGGTTCCCGCAGGTATCACATGGTTATACAGTACCCAATCATATTTCAGAAATATGATTGGGCACTGTATAACCATGTGATACCAAGCATTGAAAAATTGACCAATCAGAATCGGATTAGGACTTTCTGCAAACCTATATGAAGAGCTGCAATCCTCCATGGAGCTCAGAAGTACCAGCAGTAGATGACAGACGAAAGAAGAGGCTAGCAACATCGGCTCCGCTGAAGCTGGTGGTGCCAGCGGGCTCACTGATGGCCGCAGTGGGCCTGCCTGGCATCGGCAACTTCAGCTTTGTTGGTGTCACTTGCTGTAAAGAAGAAGACATAAGATCAAGACTCCGGTAACATCGGCCTTGTTGAGGCCACCGGCGCTGGAGGTACCCCTGGTGGCCGCAGGGGTACTTATCGGGGTTAGTGGCCTCAGCAGAGTAGGTGTTACCGGATGGAAGAAAGAAGATGCCGCCCAAGGGCTCTTTTAAAAGCCGACGGGGGTCTGGGTTCGAGCTGCGGGACCCCCAACAAAGGTATTTCTCATTGCCGCAAAGGCCCTTATAAGGGCTAGGAAGGGGGGGTCCCAGTACGGGCGGCGGGGTAGGGCCCATGGCAGGGTGGCCGTATACCCCTACCCTCTTTGGCGTGGACATCGGCCGTTTTTGGCAGCTTTGAGCTGGCAAAAAGGCCGATGTTAATGCCAGAGAGCAGTTACTGGCGTTTTATAAATAGAAGCGAGCGGTAACTGATGTGATGTTAGCGCGGTGGTGGTTTTCCACCTCGCTAACTTTTAGCCATGTTAACTTTTCGGCACGTTCATTCGCCTGCCATTTCACCCGTTGTATAAATTGCCTTATTAGCAATTTTGCCAAAACGCGGCGGGAAATAGGCGGTGAAAAGTTAATGGACCTTTATAAATATGCCCCTATGGGTCATATTTCTAAACACGCGGTATTGCACATTAGCTATACTGCATGTTATTGTTAAATTACGATGGTGGGCGTAAATGTGCGGCCACAATCGTAGATCTATGTCGAACGTTCATGATTTTCCGAACATTCGGTCATAGTAAACTACTGCAATGGAATTCTATGTGGATTGTAAATCTATGATCTTAAATGTCATACTGCGCCTTTATAAATATGGCTCTAAGTACCATGGGTAATTCAGAGCTACTGAGCAATTCTAAAGCCCAACAATGGAGGTACCCGACTGTTTAACTTCAAAAGCACCAGATGGATATACTACGGAACTACAGATGAATCTATAGGTCAGTAAATACAGTGTAATGTAATGTGTAGCATTTCTAGCCTTCATGCCTAAAGGTGATTCTTCCACTGAAGTGGAATAGATATGCGCTATGAAGAGTGCATTAGTACTTATTAGGAATTACCCTGAAAGCATGATCCTTTTAGAAACTGACAACAAAAGTGAAAAGATAGCTGTACACTAAAGAGTTCATCCCAATCTGACATGTGATCATTATCCAGAAACTTTATTTGTAATAAGGCATTTTGACATACTCCCTCAGGCTGAGGTCACACTATAGTGCTTAATTCACGTTGGAAACGGATTGTGTGCTCGTTTTCGCCATGCTCGTGCACATTGCAGTGCGCATGGGCTGTAATTGCGCAATGTTTGGCAATTGGATCGCATGTAATTGTGCAAAAAATGAGGATTGCATGTGCTCTGATTAACGGAATGCAGTGCAGACACACAGCAGTGCTTCAAAAAGTACAGAACTATATTTTACATAAAATACTTTATTATAAGAGTAAACATGATTACAAAAATACAAATAATGATAACACAGCAACTTATTACAGTATTTACACAATACTAAAGTTAAGCACATTTTTGCTTAATTTTAATGCCAAACAAGGTGGTCTTTTTTTTAACTTAAGCAACTTGTAAAGTAGTGTAATGTTTGTTGACCGTAATACAAAATAGGGCTTAAATTTCTTCCACTATAGTAACCGAATGCAACAAATCAGTTATTCGTTTAATGGCATAAATATATTAGATGAAATGCTATCACAGATGAATTGTAATGGTTTACTGCAACATTGAAGGGGGAAACTATTCAAAAAGTTATTGCCCCCAGTCACTGATATGTTTGGCTGTATATAAAAAACAATTGACCATCAGATATTACATGCTAATAAAACCTAATCATCTGAACTGAATTAGTAAATATGTAAATAGGACCTCTTAAACAAAATGTACAAGACGTTTTACCATTATTGCAACACCATTTGATGGATAAAATGCCTTTTTCTATAAAATGTATAGAGGTTGCCAACCTATCTATTTAAAAAAAAACAAAAATTCACCATTTTTAAAGGCGATTTCCTAATGAAGTTGTTAAGAAATATATTATGCAAATTAAAATTACAATACATGGCAAATTGCAATGGGGATGCATGTAATTTTATTCTTAATATGCTCATTAGGGACCTGACAGCCAATTAATCTTTACTGAGCACCAGCACCAAAGACTTCAATGGGAATGACTCACTAGCCTCGAAGGACACATGATATAAAGATAATATTAGCATGTATTTCTCCTGTAATGTTGTGCTGTAGCAATGTAGCATCATCATGTAACATACTATTATTGTGACTGGATTTTTTTTTTCCAATTGTATTTGCCACGTTAGTTATACAACATTTCCTTGGCTCATTAGGAAAGAAGATGGGTACAAAAAAGGTATATTTGGTGTTAGAAATAACAGACAGGTAATTGAATGTTGATTTACACAAAATGTAAATTTATAATAATAAGAATAATTAGCACTAAAAATAAATGGTTGGTTGAGCCTCTTTGTTAGAAGAGAATAATTAGAAGCTGGAGATGGCATGTTATTGCCAGTCTGGAAACTATATGTAAGGAAAGTCTTTGTGTTGGCCATATGAAACATGCTGCTATGTAAACTTGTTTTGTGTGACTTAGGATTGTATACATTCACTTTGGCTTAATAATTATTATTCTATTGAGGCACAGCCCAGCACAAATAATAACAAATACATTAAAAAATTACTATATATAATATATACATATATATCAGTACCAAGCAACTGTTGATATGTTTCTTGCACAGCAAGAACCATTAGATTAAATATATATTT
Source organism: Hymenochirus boettgeri (assembly GCA_019447015.1). Lineage (NCBI taxonomy): Eukaryota > Metazoa > Chordata > Amphibia > Anura > Pipidae > Hymenochirus > Hymenochirus boettgeri. The sequence goes on from CM033471.1 coordinate 147,596,417, forward strand.
ACAATATATTACACTTTGTACAATCTAATACTGACAGACATTTAAAGGGCATGTCCACCCTTAACAAAAATTGGTGAGTCAATTATTTGCCTGTAACCCCAAGTGCTACTTTTAACAGTTAATTACATGTATTTTTAACCAGATATTTAAAGTTCTCTTCTGATCTTGGAAAGATATCTGCCTCCTCCCTCTGTCCAATGAGCTGTTTCTAAGCTTTGAGCATGTGCAGTGGAGGCAGCAGGGCAAACCCCAGTCAATCATTGGTTGTGATGTCAGTTGTCAAAGCGTTGATTGACTGCATGGAGAAAGGAGACAGCTTACTCTTCCAGAATGGAGACAATAATTATATTTAAATATCTGGTTAGTAATACATCTAATAATGTGCTGAAGATAGTTCAGCAGTTGGGGTTTGTGGCAGGTAACCGACATGTGACCAGTTGTTTGTCTTAAGGGTTGGCATGCCCTTTAAATGATGAAATACTCTCTAATTAGAAAACAAACCTAAATTCTTACACATGTACAACAATGAATGAACATTTAGATTCTACCCAGGCATTTTGTACACACACCTTAGCTTTGGCACCATTTTTTTTAAAGGCAAGAAACGCACCAACAACATTTCTACTGTAAAGCCTCCTTTCACATTACCTTAATTATGGTACTAAAAAATAATGCTTTAAAAAGGAGTTTAAAAACCTATAGCCCTCTCCTTGGCATTTACACTAACTTCTGCACAACTGAACTGCCATAAAATAATTTTGGGACAAAATGTTAAGCCTGATAATGTGTATTTGTGTATAATCTGCATATGACCCTTTATTCACATAAAATACAACAGGCATCTGCAAAATAGTTTTATGAAATTTTGACAATTACACTGTACAGCAGGAGAGAAAATGAACACACTCTGCAGGTTTGTTAAATCCTTTTCCTGATGTATACTTTAACAGTGGTAAACTTGGTGATTACTGGTGTTATAGTTTCAGGCAATAAATAAATTGATGCTTTATATTCTGTATTAATTCACTACATGATCATTCATTTGCTAGGCTAAAAGGTACTATCTATGCAGATTATTCACGTGAGGCAGTGTTCCCTGTATGTGCACACAACTTTACAGGCCTACGCACAAAAGTTAAGTGGTACGCACACAAAAATCTGCTCGGATCTGCTGGGATATATAATATGCTGTTTAGAACGCAAAAAGTTTATTTTGTAAGCACATAGAAATATATATCTGCACACACATGCAATTTAAAATGAGATGAAACCTTGATGTGTGGCTAATGCTTGCCATTCATCGTCCCAATATCTGGTGGCCTCAAGGTTCAGTTGTTGCCTGGAAGGTTAAGGAGCTATGCCTTAAATTCCGTTTTTCAATATTTCAGGAGCCAGGGACGAAGATTGCAGAAACTTACCTTTCGTATCATCCAATGCAGCAAAACTGAAAATTCCTGCATTATCACGCATGCACGCTATAGTTGATTAGAACCAGGAAGCGGTCGGTATATGCTGCGGTGGATCACGCGAAAGGTATATTTTTTTTTCTATCTTCGTCCCAGCCCTCCTGAGATATTGATTAAAGAACAGGAGGTAAGGCATAGCTCCTTAACCTCCCAGTCTTCAGTCAATACAGTAAAGAAATACTTCACTTTTCAAGTGAAATATTTCTTTAAGATATTTTATCAATGGAATAAAAGCCATTTTACTAGAATCAATTGTTTGATAAAGGTAATATATCGCTCTGGACTCTGGAGGCACAGCTGAAATTAGAATGTACATATAAATATTAGAACATATATCTATTGTAAATGAAGATAACACTGACATAACATGAAAACTATATTTCAATATAGATGTTTAGATCTGAATAAAAATCTGGCTTAGGCTAAATCGTTAACCTTAAAATAAAAATAGTTTTATTGGGTGTGTTTTATTAAAGGCACAAACAAAGTGTAGTGGAAATCCATGTATACTAGGTCATCTGGATTTTTATGTTGCATGCTACAACTAAACTAGGGAAGGCAAATACACATCAAACTTTTAAACACATTTTAAATATATATAAAAATCTAATTGTGTTAAATATCAGTGAGGTGCACTTGTCCAATAGAAGCCCCTTCTCTTTAAAACTACCCAGGGTGAAAACCTAAACCATTTGGCCCTCACCCCTGGGTTTAGCTTCTAACTCCAGCACTGGCCTGGTAAAGTTGTGGTTGCGGGTGCTCTGTTCCCTGCCTTCTTCTTTTCACCCAGGGCAATACAATGGGAAGACATGCTTCTTCAACAGTATGCCTTCCAGTTGGTCAGCTTGCGGCACTGAGGGACAGCATGCTGGTGGTCACAACTTTACCTGGTTAATGCTAAACCCAGGGGTGAAGACCTAGCAATTTAGGTCCTCTCCCTGTGTAGTTTCAAAGGGTTGAAAAAGAGTATCAGGCTGAGGTGATTATAGATGTCCTCAGTGGAGTTACTAGGAATCACTGGGTCCCCCCATAAAAATTATGATGGGGCCTCTAACTGTGCTTCATCTACAGTGGTTTTCTGGGTGGAGGCTATATTTGTAATAGGAAAAATAAGAACATGGGGCTGGTAGTTACGCACCTTGTTGTCCTTCAATCAATCTGCAGCAGTAAATTTATTACAGATTACATTATTTTTAGATTTGTTTTTATCATATTTCTTTGTGAGCAGTGTCCCTATTTGTCTGAAGGCATCTATATAGATTACTGCTGTCTTCCACTTATTTTTGGTTTGTTTATGATTTTAAGTTGTTGTTTTTTGAAGGGAACAGATGAATTTAGGTTTGAAGCAAAGACACCAATGTCACAGTTGAAACCCAATTTTTTTTGAGAAAAGGGTCTGTTATGGGGTTAGAAAATGGTAGTTCATAATACATATGAAGTTGCCTGGGAAATACCTTAAAACAAACCAAAAAAAAATGATTTGTTGCTTTAATATTACACCTTAAGTATTTTCCATTTTATATTTTATAATGTAGTAAAATAATGTTTATATTATAATTTAATAGAATTTTCTATTCATCTGCTATGATCTTTATTTATTCTTGCCTTTTTCTGTTCTGTGTAATGTACTAACAAGATATTCAGTGTTACGCATGAGGTTCATTGAATCAGATGAACCACAAGAGCAGCATAAAGTTACCCATATATACCCCTCCCCCTTAAATGATTTAAAAGGGAATTCAAGCATACTCAGGAATTTGCGCCAAACCTCTACATAATAAAGTTCATCTCACATAAACATAATACTTAGACGATCTGCCCATTAATATAAAAATGGGTATCAATAAAAAAAACTTGACCATCAAGTAAGTTTTTCATCATTACTATGATAATAATTTTTCAGGAATACTGTACATCCATCTTCTTTCCTTTATGGAGCCTTGTAAGTTAACATGATTTTATGTATCCATTTTGCATAGTATGCTACCCTGACAAAAATAACTGGCCGCCTTCGAACAGCACAACCACGTCCTGGGATGATCACTCCTTGTACTAAGTGTGTTCGGTTTTCCTCACAGACAAGCGGTCCTCCATAATCACGCTAAAAGCCAAGAGGAAGGATAATAGTTTAGGCACTGTAAATACTAAGGACTAATGCAATGTTCACCTATTCTCTGTATTATGCTCAGACATACTGAAACTTTAAATACTAATCATTAGATTTTCTGAGAATCAAAATATAAGTGGGTTTGCACTGTGTTATCTGTTGGACTAGATTAAGGCCCCATCATATTTAAGTGAAGCTGTATTTTAAAAATGTAAACACCTTAATAAATCTAAGCAAGTAACCTGTGATTTGCTCATTGCAGTTTAGCCATTGGATTCAAAGCCTCAGTTTGAGAAGCAGTAGCAAAGTTACTATATATTTAAGAACATCTATACTGAAATTGTAAATTTTTGCTGGCTACATGAGAATATAATACTGATTAAAATGTACTGGAGCTTGCTTTATTGTTTTATCTAAATGTGGTTTCTTCAATATCTACACAGGTCCTAAAAAGTCCCAGTAAGAGGTAAAGCTGTGTAAAAACTTTGAACTGCATATTTACCTTCATTTGGCTCTGCAGTTGATTCTATTTTAACCTGCATGGCTGTAGATTTATGCACTCAGGATACACACATGGTCAAATTTGCATTGGTGGAACTGTACAAATTGAAGTCCCAGGAGCACACCTTGTTCAACACTTTTAAATTGTGCACCTTTGTAATTTAAAAAATGTTTATTTTAGCATGGCCTCTTGTATGTTGGGAATAGCAGGGAGATGTAATACTTACCTGCCTTGCTCCTCTTCCTGCCGAGTTTTCGCACTGCAGTACTTATTTTGCACGAGTTACTGCAGTGCAGGAATAAGGCAGGTAAGAAGTGCGGGGGTAACGTTTACCTTGGAAATCACGTTCATTTTCACGCTACAAAGTAGTGTAAAAACTAATGTTTTTTGTTCTACATCGGGCGCCTGTGCCGTTAAGAAGAAACTGTGCAGGCCCCAGAAATATAGAGTCAACGCCACGCTAACCCAATATTACATCCGGAATCGTGAGGTTAACTCCTTTTTATCCTCAAATCGGGGATATTACATATCCCTGTTAGTTCTTTAGCTTTTTGTTTTGCCGAAGGGCTTGGGGCATAGGGGAAGAATGGACTAGTGTAACTTTTACTAGGGGTAAGTAGATTTTATGTAGTAAAGTATTCTAATAAAACCAGCAAAAATGTCCTTTAACAGTTTTAAGCAGAAAATGTAAAGCTCATTTTGACCATTTTTAAAGGTATTTTGCTGGATTTTGGAGAAAAAGTAATATGAAATCTCTCCTGTTGTGTATTATATATACATGTTCATCATGTCTTGTAAATTATTTTAGTGTAGCTAAATGTAAAATATGTGGATATTAGTATGAATACAAATGGGGTCAGACTGGCATTCCAGACTACAGTGAAAACCCCTTATGGGCCCACAGTCCATGCATCCATGAAAACATTGGAAACTGTTAAAGGGAATGTCCATCCCCCAGAACACATCTATACTTACCTTTCCTTACCCCCATAACCCCAAAATTGTTATAGTTACCTCCCTGCTGACCCTGAAGCTCATAATTCTTACCTTCTCCTAGATACTTACAATACAAGAATTGTGGAAGCACTCCAATTAGGCTAATTTACAACTACATTTAGCGGAAGTGCTACTGATCTGGTCAAAACATTTATACAAACATAGAAAAGATAATCAATGCACATTCCTAGGCCCCATACAATATCATATTATCTGCTCACTGGCATACTTTATAAACAAAGGGGTTTTAGTATACATTACTGTGATCACATGAATGAAAAGCCTTCCAACCACGTCAAGGTAACCCCAGTCTGGAAGGTCCTAACGTCTAACCTTTTCAATTTCTTTTACTTCAATTACGATTAGCAAACTTTTGCATTTCTCGATCTTACACACTGGATCCATTTAACAGGCTCTCTCCCTTCCCCCTCAGCCCTTTGGCTTTTTAAAATGAGGGAAGAGGCCATCCAGTGCTTTATATTAAAGGCAGAGGAGCCATCCAGCTAAGGTGGATTTTGGGAGCTGACCTCTAGTACTGTTAATTTCATAAATCATGCAGCTGCCACAGCAAAGGTACAGGTGAGACACATTTCATAAATCATGCAGCTGCCACAGCAAAGGTACAGGTGAGACACAGCCTGTTGTAATTTTTTTTAATTTGCATCGAACTGATCACAAAAGAAAGAAGGTGATGCAATATAATAATGCAATGCTACTTACCTTACCGTGCTCCCACAATGCAGTAATCAATTTGCAACAGTTACTGCATCCCAGGAGCAGTGTAAGATATAAAGATAGGGTCGTGGTTAATAAATATTCAGCTGCATTCTACACATTAGCATGAAATAAAAGTATACTGTGCAGTCGCTAAAAAGCTCTGGAAATGGAAATGCCACAGGCTTCACATAATGAAAGTAAAAACCACACTAGCCTGATTTTTTTCTTTACAAAAAATTGTTCATTATTTAGACTGAAAATGCAAAACTATTGCTTTAAGGAAGAAAGGGAAAAAATGATAATATCTTACTTCCAGTATGTCCCCATCCATATACAGCACACACAGTATTTTCTGGAATGGTGCATCCATAATAAGGCAGCTTGATCCTGTCTACATAGGCATTCAGAACAGCAGGTCTGGTTACAAAAATACATGTAACAAAGTTATCATAGGTCATTGTTTAAATAATAAATGAACTTATATTTGAAATTGCTTTGTTTATAGCTATATTTTCTGCATATAAGAGAGAATTTGGACATTTTAGAAGAAAAGATAAACATTTAAAAAGAGATATTAAGGACTGACAAAATAGGGTTTTGTTCTTTGTTCTATTGACTTTTAGAAGTAGTAAAGATTTGCAAAGAAAAGGAAAATTGATGAATAACAATGTTTTAAGCTTTTGAAGGTTCTCATTCATCCAGGTCATGGTATATCTGTTGTATTCAATTAGATCAACTGGACTTGAAGTTTAGTTCTTGAAGACGTTTCGCTAGTCATCCGACTGGCTTTCTCAATTCAGAATGAGAAAGCCAGTCGGATGACTAGCGAAACGTCTTCAAGAACTAAACTTCAAGTCCAGTTGATCTAATTGAATACAACAGATAAACAATGTTTAAAGTGTCTGGAATATACATACTAAGTTGAGGAAGCCACTTGCATACGAAAACAAGTTGATTTAATACTATTTGACATTAGAGATGGCCGAACTTTTGAAAGTTCGGTCCGTTTTCGAACAATATGGAAAGTTCGAAAACAGACCTATTTAAGTCAATGGGAGTCAAATAGTTCTAAAAGTTCGAATGAAATACAATTAAAATATCAATGGTAACTTAATGTAAATGGCTGTGGGACCTGGAAAATTGTCTGGGGAACATGTTCGAATATTTCAGGACTTTCGAAAACTCGATTTTACTCTCACGCGTGCTACTTTCGAGCTCGCACGTTCGAACATTTGATAATTATCCCATGAACGACTCATGGATTCGATGTTCGCGTATAGGTATATAGACATTTTACTCGCAGATTGGATGCTCGTGTCTAGGTATAATAGACATTTTAGTTGCAAATTCGATGCTCGCGTATTGGTATAATAGACATTTTACTTGCGGATTCGATGTTCGCGTCTAGATATAATGGACAATTTACTTGCGTATTCAATGCTCACGTCTAGGTATAATGGACATTTTACTCGCGGATTCGATGCTCGTGTCTAGGTATAATGGACATTTTACTCGCGGATTTGATATTTACTCGCGAATAGGTACAATAGACATTTTACTCGCGGATTCAATGCTCGCGAATAGGTAGAATAGACATTTTACTCGCATATTCGCTTTCCTCGAACGTTCGAACAAAGTCCGGAAAATATCGAAAATCTGGGTCAGGGATAGTTCAAGGAGTCCGAGTCCAATTGAACTTGAATAGTTTGGCTCGAACTCGGGTTTGAGTTCGAGTCCATCTCTATTTGACATGTGATTTGCTTCAATATAAATAAATATTAATAAATCTCAGTGAAGCCCGAGGAAGGATATTGGGAATCTGAACCAACCCTGCATTATTAAAAGCCAAATAACACCGGTTTAATGGTATTTAGTGACTGTGTATTTGATTAAAAAAAAGAGTACCTGGTATTTCAGGGTGAAGTCACTAAATTCAACCAGATTAGCATTATTTAACAATGCAGTTGCTAACTATGGCTGCTGAGCAGTATTTAGCAAAGCAGGAGGTAACTTGAGGTTTACCGTACCCTAAATTTCCTTCAGGACTTTTAATCAAACTGAGGCAGATTCAGGCAACATTAAGAGTGACAACCGAAATGATTTTGAAAACTAGAAGCTCATTCACTTACTCAAGTGAATTAACTTTGTAGAATTTAAGGCTTCTGTTTAAAATGTGTATGAATTCTATCAATTATAACATAACTCTTGTCATTTTCCTATATCAACTACCTACCCTGCAGGAAAAAAAGATTAATGTATCTATCCAAAGCAATGATTATTCATATAACTGGGAATAAAATGACAGATTTATATCCCATAAATATATTATCTCCTGGTTATCTTTTAATTTGTTAATATCCGGAAACTACAAATTTCTGAAGACAAGCTTCAACAAAAATGCTTAAAATTGTCTTCCAGCAAATAAAGTAAAAGCTGTTGTGTTGGAAACACACCTTTAACCCTTTCAGTGCTCACATACTATCTACATATTTCTATATATAGATTGCTAGGACATAACAAGTTAATAAAGTCGTTGTATCCCTTTTGTTGTGTGCTTACAGTTATTTGTTTTACTCTTTTTTATATCTCAAACAAATCACCTCATGTAGCAGACACCTTCATTATTTGTGTTTATCTTATAAAAGCATTTTGGCTGCCACTGTCTTAATGTAGGGGCCTACATGTACCATAGATTTATGTTCTGTAGAAGAAAAACTGTGCACACCAGTCTTAATGATATATGGTGTTTATTGAAACATCAAACAACACAGTGATAAACACCATATATCTTTAAGACTAGTGTACACAGTTTTACTACTACACTTCAATATGTTCTCCACTACACCATAGCACCCAACATCATTGTCTCTGACCTGGGAAGTGTGCAGGATCTCTTTTTCTACATTGTATAGATTTATGTTCTCTCTCAATACAAGAAAGTGAATATTAAGTAAAAAATATTAAATACATATGATTTTTATCTCAGGAGAGCATCAACCTACTCACCCAAAGATCAGACACAACTTTAAAAATGTCATTAAAGCAAAACATTATATACTCAGTCCATGGGGGAGTTACCAGCAGCTGCACCAATGAATGGACTGGTACAGAAGAGGACTTGTTCCTGCATACTCATGAAATAGTGCACACATTTGAAGACTGCAATGTTAACATCTTAGATAAAAAGGAACTCTTGTTCAAAAGAGGTGTGACATAATCCACTTATGTCAAAATAATAAAACCAGGCCTGAATAGAGGGGGCCATCATTTGTCGCCATACACCTTACCCTGAACAGTTCCTTATCTCTTAGCTAGAATGTAATTGACTTCTTACTTTAAAAGGTCCCTGACACCTTGCTGTTATGTACTGATTGAAACACATTTCAGAGTATTTATTACCAAAGATTCTTGTACAAGTCATTCTGAATTCTGAAAGCCAATCCGATGAACTTAAATGCAAGTCCTGTCAATTCAACTAAATTACCTTTCAAAATATGACAGTAGTTGAAAACCAGTGTTAATATCTGGTAATAATCTTTTAGTATGCTGTTTATTCTGTGTTGAAGAATGTATTCAGGATTAAAGGTTTACAAGCAATTCTGGATGAAAGTGAATAATTATTATATTTTGTGTGAGGTACAAGATGTCAAATTATAAGCAATATTAGGATTATTCAAATTCTTTAGATAGCCTATGAGTGTAGCCTGAGTAAGGAGTTGAAAGGCGTCTGAAATGCACTAAGCCTGTGTTGGTGTGCCATGTGAAGTAAATAAAGATTTTTTTTATCTATATACCGGAGCGTGTTCATAGATTCTTTCTGTATAAGGAGCAGTGTACAGTCCTGACACTGGAGTGGCAAATATCCAAATTCATCCCCTTCAATCTTTTGATAATAGATTTATGTCATTTATATTTTCATTCTAGTTTTTTCAAATAAAAATAAACTGACCTTGAGAGTTTTAGTAGAACAAGATTTGAACCCTTTGGTCCATGTACCAACTGTGATATATTGAGAACCTGTTTGTGCTTTTCTATTGTGCTGTAAATATTATGTACTCCCAGCCACACTTCATATTCTTTCAGGTCAATGTCTCTAGGGGGAAATAGAGGATTAGAATAAAAATCACAGACAAGGAAATCGCACTGCAGAAATACCATACAAACTGAACATTTCTGATTCAGACAGCATAATGCAGTTTTAAAAATTTCATTGTTAGATTTACATAGATGTGGATAATGCTATGTGTTTAGCTTTATATAGTATATTTACTTTTATTTCCCTTTACACTGTTTGGGTAATTACTATATTTAAAAAAAAAAAAAAACATTGAGTTGTCTTTATTGGATACTATTCAAGGGACTAAATAGCCTTAAAGATATCTAGGCGCCTTTGATTAGTGTGTTAAAATCTAATTTAATATGTTGTGCAAAATACTTTTATTTATTAACTGTAGCTTAATCTGAACAGGTTTGATGCCCCTAGGCTGTAAAGTTACTGACCAAATGACATTTCTTTTACTTTAAATTGAAATCCATGCAACATTAATAGCCCCTCTAGTACATGTAAATGCTCTAGTACGGTGATCCTCAAACTGCGGCTCTCCAGATGTTTGAAAACTACAACTCCCAGCATTCCTCAACTACAGAGGGAAGCATAGGAATGCTGGGAGTTGTAGTTTTCAAACATCTGGAGAGCCACAGTTTGCCCATCAGTGCTCTATTACATATAAATGTGCTGTTTGTGGATATATCTGCTACATTTTGTTAAACGCACACAGTATGTCAACGTAGAAAAAATAGTTTCTGTTAAGTTCTGTAGCGAACCCAGAAAAGTCCAAAGCAGAGGTGAGTAACCAGAAAATGCAGACACAATTGTCTTATCGCAGTGCTTTATTGTGCAACACACAATGTGCGTTGCACATAAAAAGAACTGCGATAAGGCATTTGTGTCTGCATTTGTCTCTGCTCTGGACTTTTCTGGATTACAATACACTGATAGGCTTCTGTGAAGGATGCTTTGTAACCACACCACAGCCTGGTTTAGTTGGACTCCCTACTTGCTTTTGTGAAGTATATATTATAATACATAAGTGCACTGTAAAATCAAGTTTTGTTGATTTGGAAGCTGCATCTCTAAAAATACTGTTGCCGTATTTTTTTTTACCTATGCCCCTCCAGAGCCTAGCTTTGTGCCTTGAAAGTTGCTGACATCTTGTTACTGGTTTGCTGAATGTTAAGCTACTTTAACCTTCTTGCAAACCATTTTGTGGGCAGCGCCTATACTTTTGGAATGCCTCATTCTGCACAGACCAGTCAACCCCGCCCTAAGACTGCCAAGGCACCATTTGTTTCTGGATAACTCTTGACAGTCTAGGATGGGACTGTCCTGGTGAAATTTGGATGGTTGGGAGGTATAAGTAACCCTGAACCTGGACTTTTCATTCAAAACAAAAAAGTCCAATTATTGTCTAAGCATGTTGGAGCTTTATAGGACATTATTTAGCTGTTTGCATCAAATCCAAACCAAAGCAATTTCCCATGTCTGCAAGACCTTTAAAAATATGATAAGCTCAATCATCAAATGCAATTCCCCGGGGGAAATTCCTGGCTGAAATCACAGTCAATTCTGATCCAGAGAGATGAGTCTCTTCAGAAATGACAGTGTATATATAGTGCTTTAGTAAAATGCGCTACAATACATGTTCTTAATTAAATACATTTTAAATTATCTAGTTAATTGCTCCTTTTATCAAAAATATGTATAAACCTACCCTGACAGAAAGCACTGCCTTGCTGTTAAAATCCAGTTTTCTTTTATCAGAGTTCCTCCACACTTATGAGAGTTCCTAAGAGTACAAAAAGTAGAAAAATAAAATGAATTTAATTCTTGCAAGACCCCAGGATTGGGTATACTTCTAATTTTCAATGAAATATGAAAATATAAAAGGTTATTAAATTCAAACATTTTGTGGAAGCTTTTTAAGAATGTAGAAGATATCATAATAATGCCAAAAAGAATGTTATTTAATTTTGTAACTGGCTAGTATAAGATTTGTTACTCTGATGCTTGTACTTAAGTCCAAAAGGGCAGCAATTAAAGAGGGGGGTTAGGGTAGCTTTGTACAGTTAATCCAAATCACACAGATGTTCAAAACTTCAGAGAACAAGACTGGATAAGTCCCAGACTAATTTATGGTCAATCTTTATTGCAACGAAAAGACAGCAGGATGATATAAATGCTTATTTGTTTTTCTTATTTATTTTTCTAAGGTTTCCTGTAGGTCTGTTTTCACTTGAATTCAAACATCTGGTTAAACTAAGCAAATCTGATTCACTTGTGCCCTGTCCTAATCTTTAATTGTTTGAAGCAAGCTATGCATTAGTTACTAGGCTCAAATAACTGTATGTGTAAATTCTGTGCTGGGTACTGCAATTCAATTGAATAAATATATTTTTTTCTAGCTGGAAAAATGCTAAAAAAAAATACTGCTATATTGACAATACTGCAGATACTAAAACCACGTGCTCAAATTATGCTAACTCATTGAGAATTTGCATGACCGGGATTTCAAGCACTGTGACACTCAGTATCTCATGTTATCCAAACATTATTGCAGGACTTTTACATAAATATATATTTTACACAACCTGCTCCCGCCTTTTCTTTTTAATCAGAAATCCCTCTTACAAATAACTTTTTCCCTCCCTTTATCCAAAACTGATGCTTATCCTACTGCCAACTGCTTCTTCATTAAATCTGGGACCCTGAAAATAAGCATATTGGAGCAGAGGACCCACATGCCCAGTCACAATTGTGACCAAAATCGCACAATTCATTAGTTATATGTAACCACCAGGTGAATTGCTACTGAAACATGATGAATGATACCAAACACCCATTCAAAGTATAGTAGTCCATCTGGTATTTGTTTTTATCAGCCAAATGGCAACCATACTATTCAGACAGATGTTCGAAACTGTTTGAAACTGTTTGAAGTGTGTGACCATTTTGAGGGACAAATAGTAACAGTAGGTTACTGTAAATGGCACCGAGACCTGGGGAATGGTCTGGGGAACCTGTAAATATAACCAAAACTTATTTTAAAACTATCCTCACGATAGGTCTGTTTTCGAGTTTCCGCATTCTATTTTCGAGAGTTACCGAAATCGATCGCTACTATCAAGGCTTACCGATATTACAAATTCGAGAGTTACCAAAATCGTTTCTTGCTTTAGAAGGTTACCGAAATCGATCATTACTTTCGAGGGTTACTGAAATCGATCATTAAAATTTGGAAAATATGTGTTCCATGAAACCCGGGAGTTCTGAAAGTTTCATTGGGACTTCGAAACCCTCAGATTCTATTTGCGAGTTCCATTATAACCAAATCTCATGCGCAATCATGTGTGCAGACACGCAAAAAACACGTAAGTGGGGCATAGTCCTCAGAACTGCCTTAATTCTTCACAGCATAGATTCAAATGTTGTAGACATTCCTCACAGATTTGTATCCATAGTGACAGTTGCTGCAGCCTTTTCGGCTGCACATCCATGATGGGAATCTCCCATTTGACCACATCCCAAAGTTGCTGTTTGGGGGGACTGTAAAATTGTAACAGTTTTCTGTTCTTAGCTGACAGGAGTAGATTCTGTTCTTAGCTGACAGGAGCAGAAGTCTGTAGTTTACTGTTGTTGTAGCCCATCTTCTTTAAAGGCTTAATATGTTGTGTGTTCACAAATGGTATTCTGCATGGTTGTAATATTGAACCTTGGTTGAAACAAGTTGTAATTTGAGCTGCTTACTGTTGGTTTTCAATCTCTTCAAACCAGTCTGATCATTTTCCTCTGTCAATGAGGAAAATTTCTTTCAAGATTGAAATTATGTTACCTTTTGAGTTTGTTGAATGCTTACACCTGGCCACAAGGTGGAGCTGGTGTTGTAATATATGTTTTAATGATGTCACAGATTGATGGTATAATTAAGGGTGAGGGGAGTGGTTCATTTTAACTAGTACCTGAAGAAGGATGAGATGTATCCAAAACATGTTGTGCTGAAGTCTTGAAATAAAATTCACTTTTGAGGCAGTTGCCCTGGCTCCCTGATGTCATTCTGTTTAAACTTTAAGTCCAGTTAATCTAATTGAATACAACAGTTCCATGACCTGGGTGAATGAGAACCTTTGCGAGCAGATTAAAGTAGTGCTCTGTGGACAATATTTTATGTATGTTGTTTTTGTACTGGTGGGACAATGTATGTAATGTGTTGCTCTGCACAGATTTTAAGAATCCATCCGAAAACAAATGACTGACAGAAACTGCAGATTAAATTTCTGCATTATACGTGCTCTTATGTAATTCCTAACTAGACATTTACAGTTCCTAGTTAAAATCAATAAAACACCTCACTACAGAAATTCCTCCAGTTATTTTACTTTCAATATGATGCTTCTCCCTCTGTAGCAATAGTTACAATATATATATCTGATTGGAGTTACAATATATATATCTGATTGGAGTTGCAATATATATATCTGATTGGAGTTGCAATATATATATCTGATTGAAGAATGGCTCTCTCCTGGCTGTATCTGGCCCTTTGTAAAATATTAACTTGCCGAACTGTTTAAATATGTAATTATATAGTTAAAATTTTTTACACATTTAAGAATCAGAGGACAACATGGATATATATGATTTTATTTGCATGATGCGCAATGGATATTCTGTCATATATTGGATTTAGTTGCTTGACTGAATTCCTGAAAAACCACCTTTTCTTAAGATCCGCATTCCAAATTCTTCCCCAACCCATTCTGTCAAGCAAGTATTCTCTAAACTTGTTTTAAAAAATTCAGACAATTGAAAGATTTGCCCTAGAGAGCAATGCTTAAACAGTGGTCTCCAAACAAGTTAGGGTTAAATGAAAGCCTGCAGTTTTTTCTTTGAGCCCTGGGTCACATCTCAGGCGGCAGCCTGTGAGAAATTAAATTGTAATAAATGTTCAAAAATCCTGCTTCCAGTAGTTAAAGTGACATCACCTGACTAGAGATGGGATCCGGGTCCATCTCGGATCCGACACAGAACCCCTTGGTTCCAAAATCCAAATGTTCCATCCGAAACCGGACGGATTGTTTGGATTTCGGGACTTCGGATCCCATTTTCAACAATTAACGAACGTTCAAGCTATTTTCGATAATCAAAAAAATACCCTCGAACGCTTGATAATGATCGAAAATATGATTGGAAACTCAAAAGTAGTTTCCGATCGTATTTTTAAGGATTATCGAACGTTCAAGGATATTTTCGAGGATTATCAAAAATAGCTTAAATGTTCGATAATCATCGAAAATGGGAGGATCCGAACTCCCGAAAGCAGTTCCTGATTTTCCAGAGATCCATAAATCCGACAACAGAACACACTTAATTTCGGCAATCTCTACACCTGACCTATGCTCCTCCCCTCTGCCCACAAAGGAATTATTGCTTTGGGGTATCTCGACCAGGTAAGTAACGGGCCTTCTGTATATTGCATCTCTTTGTGCTTTATTAAAATTTATAAGGAATATAGGTTCCACATTTTTTTCATGGCTAGGCTTATTTTTCATATGTTAGGAGGAGAATCTGAACTGGCTTTTAAGAGAAACAACCACTTCCTTAGATGTAAATCAACCATACCAAGTTCAATATTATTATTGACTGAATAGTTTTTGCACCTCTCAAGGCTTACTCATGAACCATGCATGTTTTAATTAGTACTACTTTTCCTATGACAAATCCAATGTGAGTATTGGTATTGTTATTGCCTGCATTAAAATTGCAATTTGTCATTAGTGATGGCCCAGTTTGCGGATCCAAACCCGGATCCATGGCGGATTTACCTCATTCGCGAACGGCGGATATTGCGGATTTTCCGGTTTTCCGCCTTCTGAACTTTTCCGAACCGCATTTTTGAAAATTTTCGGAATTACGAGGATTTCGGGAAAATGAAAACCTTCGTATTTTCGAAGAATCCTCGTATTTTCGAAGAATGACTAAGATTCGGGCACATTAGAAATTCATGCTAGCGGACTGTAATTTTTAGGTATTGTAGGCATTGATACGTGTTTCCAAGGTTATTACCCAGGTGCCTGAGTGATTTAGTGAAAGTTACCAAGGCTATTTAGACCAATTTTAATGCAGATTTTGCCAAATTTTCATTTTAATAGGTTTTAAAGCGGACCGGATTTTGCGAAGTTCGGACATCTCTATTTGTCATATTCGTATGACTTTTTAAAAAAAAATATCCTTTTTATATCCTTATGACCTTATTTTTTAATGTTATTTTAAAGAGTATCTCCACCCCAAAATCAGGGAATCCCCAGACCTCGCTAGGCGTAAAATCCCAAAATCGTCCCCTAAAGGTACTTACCATTCTTTGTTACTTCGTTCCCGGACCCTTTTGCTGCTCTTCCTCATGGAACAGCAGAAGGGGCCAGACTGGCTACCAGTCCAGAACAGCAGCAGAAGAAGCTGAGGGAATAAGGACTGGTAAGGAGCTGATTTGGGGAATTTACTTGGCTTCTAAGGATTTCCTTCTCTTACTTTATTTTGGTTTTGCCTCAGATGCAATGATTTATTAAAAGGGAACCGGAGGGAGGGGGGACAGCTCCACTGCCACACACCTCTCAGAGGAGCAGGAAGAGGCAGATACACATTACACACAGAGAGGCTTTCCTGTACTTTTATCAGGCCCTGCAGGACAACCATATTGAGAAGAAGAGAAAGGTAGGGATAATTTAATACTACACAGTGGGTTCAACAGTGGGGCAAAATTAAGTTGGGGGTGGACATGCCTTTAATGCAGGTTCAAGAGTAACAACCTCATCCCATTCAGCCTTTCAATTTCCAAAATAGTTTTTATAAAAGTGGTGTATAAAAGGTTAAATACAAAAAAACTAATGACTAAATCCTTAATAGACATTAATATTGGGGGTAGAAAGATATAAGTTTAACAGAAGGGTAGCTGGGGCTAATAGTGCTTTGGCAGTGCTGGATTTAGATGTCAGGAGCCTCTAGGCACAGATTCTTTGCTGCATTGCACCCTAGCCACTACTAGCCACAACCACTATTAACCACACACATTACCAGCCACACACACTACTGACCCTTATGATCTTTCCCTCAGCATTACCATTATCGCTTTCTATGCCAGCAGACTTCCCTTAGCAGTTTTTCATGGTATTGTCATTAACTCTTTCAATGTCAGCAGTCTTTCCCCACAGTATTGACATTAACTTTTTCAGTTCCAGCAGACTTTCCTAACAATATTTACATTAACCCTTCAGTGCCAGCAGATTTTTCAAACTATTACCATTAATATTTTCAGTGCCAGCAGACTTTTCTCAATATTACCTATTAACACTTTCAGTGCCAGCAGATTTTCCTACAATGTTACCATTAAAACTTTATGCCAGCAGACTTATTCTCAGGGGCGTCCCTACCATGAAACAAACTGAAATATTTGCTTCCACAATACTGCATTACAAACACCATGAGTTCAGTTCAGAAGTAGATGAGAAAGGGGTTGTGTGTTTCACCTTGTGGTGCCTGCACCTGGGAATAGAGCAGAACTGACAGTATGTTGTAACAAGTAATGAGAATATTGTACAGGGGACAGAATTCCACTCACACTTCCTTATGTTTTGGGTTTAAAGTTGGGGCTGAACACATAGTGTTAACAGACACTGTCTGGGGGTGGGGGGGGGAGTGGTTAAGCCCATTGTATGTCCTGTCTGGGCCGGCCTTAGGTTTAAGTTTGATAATGGAGATTGATGGGAACTGTGTGTGTGTGTGTGTGCAGCTGTGTGTGTCTGTATGTGTTTGTGTATCTGTGTACGTGTCTGTATTGGTGTATGTATGTGTCTATCCATGTTTGTGCCTGTCTGATTGCATTTATCTACGCATGCAAGATATTGCAAGATGTATTTGTATGTGTGTGTGCCATTCTGTATGCCATTCCCTCAAATCCACTAGCCAGTGTTAGATCAGCCCACCACACCCACCTCCACAAGCTCCACTAGCCAGTGTTAGATCAGCCCACCACACCCACCTCCACAAGCTGCACCGCAATCCCTGACAAAGCCCACTATACCTTGTCCGTCTGTCTATAGACACCATTCAAACATTGTTTCAGGTGCAAAAAACCATAGGAACAGCCCATAGCTTTATCTTTGGCTATTGGCTTCCTAACATGCTTAAAGGACAACAATATAAAAAAACAACATCACTTGCATTACATGTCCACACTTCCA
Source organism: Hymenochirus boettgeri (assembly GCA_019447015.1). Lineage (NCBI taxonomy): Eukaryota > Metazoa > Chordata > Amphibia > Anura > Pipidae > Hymenochirus > Hymenochirus boettgeri. The sequence continues at coordinate 147,614,496 of CM033471.1, forward strand.
GCAGCTGAAATCGCTTACTCACATTTACAACTATGCTGCCCTCCCTTAGATATCACACAGCAAAGATGAGGACTAAAAGCCCAGCTCCTAGATGGCCCAGGGCCATGGTTTACATAACACTTGTCATTGGCTGGTGGGGATGTCTGTTACAACCACTCTCCTCCCCCACTGTCAGTCAAAAAAACTTGAAATGTCCTGTTGCTAGGATACAGCCTACATAATCAAGCTGATCAAGGGTGGATGGAGGAGTGTTTTCTAGCTGCTAGCTGTGAGTGATAGTTAGAGGAAGACAGAATTGTTACACCCCCTTCACAGCACGGCTAATAATGTATGGGGAGGGCTGCATACTTTTACTCTTTTTAAAGCATTTTTTTTTAAATGCATTGAAGCAATACAGTTATCCTTTAAAATCAAATCAAAATTAAAAATAGTCAAAATTCAGCCACCTTGACTAAAGTAACAGGTCCAGCTGAATAAAGGCAGCCCAAAAGCATAATGATGCCTCTACCATTCTTTTGATATTGTGCTGGTATTTTTCTGGCAAACATACCTTTTAGAATTATGGGCACACACTGTAGTTAAGATTCGGATGAACGGACGATCAAGGTTGGTAGCGGCCGGCCGCCCACACAAGGAGTATTTTCGGCCTGGTGTGTGTCAAAGAAAATATCTTCTTGTGTGTACGGAGCCTAAAGGATACAGCTGAATACAAAAAATAGAATTCTAGTGCACAAACAATTCCAATTGCGTTTATTTATCCAGGGTTTAGCAGGCTGTTTGTAGCAGCAACCTTATGGAGGTAGCCAATATGCAATTAGAATTGTTCTATTTTTTGTATGTATTATATTTTGGTTTAGTTGCACTTTAATATAGATGTACAACAGCCCAATTTTCTATATATTGTGTGTTACATTGAAGGTTTGACAAAGCCTTCTGGGAAATTGTACTCCACCCAGAGTTAGGTCATGTGCTTGTTTGAGCAAAGTTCTTTTATCTAGAGAGTCAGCTTCAAGCATCCAGGCCACACAGGAGAAGCTGTCAGCTCATGTAGCCAAAAAGGCAAGTTCCAGTAGGTTAGGACCCAGTTAAATAAAGCAACCTTGACGTGGTGACTGGGCTTAAAATAATTTGGCCAACTTATTGAACTAATTGCTTTTATTTTTCCAGGCTTTAGCAGGCTGTTTGTAGCAGCAAGCTTATGGAGGAGCAATATGCAATTAGAATTGTTTGTGCACTAGAATTCTATTTTTTGTATGTATTATATTTTTGGTCTCTAGTTGCACTTTATATAGATGTACAACAGCCCAATTTTATATATATTGTGGGATACAGCTGAATGTTGTCACATGAAATCTTGCGGCTACTTTAATGATAATGTAGGCCACTTGAAGGTCTACCTGGCCAGTTTACTTGTCTTCCCATCTGTCTTGGAGGGATGTCCTGATCTTGGTAGTTACATATTTTTTCTACCCGTTTGATGACTGCCACTGTGAACCTGGAATCCATGTCCTGATTGATACTTTTTAACTAAGAGATCTGTCTATGTGTTATTGCTCCAGTCCTGCCTTAACCAGAGGTTCTGCATGTAGACGGGCGCGGGCGTTCACACGCGGGCAACACGGTCAAGCTGGGTCCTCATGTGCACACGCGCCATTGTTTCCGCACAGGTGCAGGTGCCGTGGGGTCCAGTCTCCTACTCTGGTTATTGGTGGGTGTGGAATGATGATGTAATCAGTTCTTCTTTAGCCCTCCCTGCCTTTCAGCTCTTGCTACCAGTTCAGTGTTTATCACTCTGTTCCTAAGCCTTGTTTGTTGGAGTTCTTAGACCTGTTTGTTTCCTGCTTTGTTTCATTCTCCACTGCAGTTTGTTCATCCAGTGACTGTTTAATCAATTCATCTGCTGTTAACTGCTCACTGATCATTCACCATTGCTGTTTGTTCATCCAGTGACTGTTTAATCAACTCATCTGCTGTTAACTGCTCACTGATCATTCACCATTGCAGTTTGTCTATCCAGTATCTGTATAATCAACTCATCTGCTGTTCCTGTTCAGGATCATTATCCACCAAAGCAGTTTGTCTCTGCCGTATCTGTGTAATCAACTCATCTACTGTTCCTGTTCTGACTCCTTATCCACCATTGCAGTTTGTTTACTCAGTATCCGTTTTACCTACTCTTTTGCTGTTACCCGCTTAGACTCACCATCCATATTTGTAGTCTGTTTGCCTTCTGCCTGTCTGTTCGTCTTGCCAGCTCGCTTCTCCAATCGTGGGATCGGTTCTTGTGGTGTCTCCTCTGGAGCCGCGACCTGGTACCTGCTTCCCACACACCATCAGAGGCTCTCAGAGGCTCTGGGGAAGACCGGCAGGTGCTTAGACTCCGCGTCCAGAGGGGGCCTCATAGGTTTCCTTTCCAGAAGATTATAACACTACGCTCTGAAAATTCTTTGCGATACATGGATTTTTGAGTGTGAAACTGGAAAGAACAGTCCTACAGGAACAGCCAGACTTTTAGCACAGTTATAAACATGATACCTGCTAGACATCATATTAACTAACCATTTCTGGGCTGTAAGACAGAGGGAAATGTGTTTCTGGCTGGCATTATCCAGCCAGTTTTATTGCTATTTTCAAAACAAATCTAATTTTTTAAATAAAATTCAAAATTACCAAAATTGGTAATTAAAGACAATATTAATATAGTAGTAAATACTTCCACTGGCTACAATTCACGTGTATAGAGATGACCACAGAATAAAGGAAATTGCACTCACAGGACTTGTGTAACATTCTGTTGGATTTGCAGTAAACCACTTTAAATCTCTTCAAAGTCCTGTGAGTGTAAATCACACCTTTAAAACTTTAAAGGAGAACTAAACACAAAATTTTACACTGATCTTGAAATATCCCCTCTAAAAACACCAATAAACTGTAAAATCCCACTACAGTAAATAACATTTAAGTAAATGTAACCCCCTGAAGAACTAGATGAAATAACTGTGTATATGTAAGCGACTGGCCACACCACTGACCTCAGTTAAAGGACTGCCTAAAGGTTTCTAGTGTGTGTGACCAACTGGGATGTTGGGAAATAAAATACAAACCCCATGTTAGAAAAAGGTTAATTGCCCAACAATCATATCAAAATGATAGGTGAGACACAGATTACTGCTTTATATTAAGGTGCTCTTCATTTTGAAAGTTGTCCTTTAAAGTTACAGTAGATTCATTTAAAATGTAATTAAAGCAAAAAAAAATTACTTGTGTCTCACGCTAACCATCCAAACTTTTCTTGTCTGTGCTGGAATCCCATTCACCACTCTTGTTTGTTTAGATGATGAACAGGTTACTGGATCTAAAAGCACATTAAGCAAATATTAAGCAATTTTAAATAAGTAAAATAAATAAATAACAGAACTTAAGAAAAACCCTTTAGGTTTATTACCCAGCTCCTGTGGTACCTATGTTCTTCTCTAGTTCTCAACCAGCTGTTGTGTTGTGACCAGGAACTGATAAAGCCTAATGTGGGTCATATGATCACTCAGTGACACCTGCCAGTTAGGATGCCAATTATGTTACTAGGCAGGTATCCAGCCTATTGCCTCTTGGTTACACGTTTAACTGGCTACCAAAAAGATCATATACATTGAAAGAGCATAATAGCCACTGGTCATGGGTTCAACCAAGGTAAAAATGTCCGTAACAATTATTATTTCATCAGTTTGTTGTTATGTGTGATCAAATTATAAAGACCAAACAGTTATGGGAAAGGCACAACCAACTATCAGGGTTATTCAATAAAAGTTCTTATCATTAAAATGGTGCTAATTTTGCCCCAACCAATCAGATGTTAGCTTTCAAATGTTAAATAACATCTGATTTTTTGGGACAAAATTAGCACCATTTTTAACAATAAGAACTTTTGTTGAATCTCCCTGTATGTTTTGTAAGTAAGTACCAATGGTACCATAAAAATATTACGTTTACAGTAGATATTGCTAAGAGAATATGATCACTTTAAAGAATTAGCTTATTCTCTATATATTGTTAATATAAGAGACCCACAGTGTTGCTAAATGGAGGTAACGTCATGCTAACTGATGTATTACTGGCAATATATTCTGTATATAGTGGCAGCCTGAATTACACATTTTAACCAAGCAGCTGCAGCAAGCAACGTTATATAGAAATAGTGGCTAACCATTGTGGCAGCTATTGGCTGGTGTTTATAGTCCTGTAGTATGTTTATTACAATCCAGAAACATGCTAGCTCTAACATCTCTGCTGCAATAGTTTCGGGGACCCGATATTGGCTCTTGATGTATCACTCTTAAAGTATTTTGCTGCATACTTACTATCAATATTTGGCATTATATTCGTTGTATCTCCTTCACCTAATGGAAAATATAAATAATTACATTCATTAAATTACAACAGAACAGGAAAGTAACACTTTTATTTAGTTTGGCTTTTCATGATAATATTAACATAAATGGATTAACAGAAGTAAGTTGTGTTGCAGAATTTCAAAGGTTGAGATTTCACCACAATTCACCACAGACACTGGTAGTTTTGACATGAAATCAGGTCCAGGATAAAACTATGGTATATTTCTAGTTATAGAAAGTTCTGAGCAACACTTTTTTTCACAGTGAAATACTAATATTATATATAGCATATCAAGCAACATTTTCTCAGAAGAAATTTACAGATGACAATAATGGTCTACGGAATTGATCACTTTATGTACCCAGTTTGATTTATGATGTTGTATGGAAGAACCTATTGTAAAAACCTTACTTTTCTTTAACCAAATCTATAATTGTCTAATCTGCTGCTCATGCAAGTAATACCAGGAGGTAGGAGTACTCATTCCTACCTGCCACTAGTATAAAAGTATAGATTTGATTAGATTTGATTTTAAAAGAGAATTTTTTTAAACTCTAATGGTATAACTGTGATTATTCCATGCAAAAATAAAAATAATTCTTACATCTTGATATTTGGCAATAATCCCAAGGTATAAAAGGATTGTTAGTATAGCACCATGGACCATGAGCATCGTTGTCTGGGTTCCTGCAGTAATTTTTTTCTAGTATCGATACATCAGGTTCATTGAAAGTATGCCTGTAATAAGTAGACAAAAGCACTTAAATATAGTAATGTACAATTTTAAAGGGTATTTGCACCCTAAAAAAAAAAGTTCTGTAGTGTAGCCCACCCCCAACCGTCAAGATTATTTTGTAAAAGAAGCAGCAGAAATGTACTTATACTTCTTCGTTCCCCTGGTGCTCTGTTCCCGGCCCCCTGCTTGCCGGAAGGGGCCGGACCAGCAATTGCAATCTGTGATTGGCTGAGAGGCAGCCAATCACTGATGTGGCTGCCGGCAATGCAGAGAGTCAAGGGAATGAAGGATCGTAAATACATTTACAAAGCAAAGTTGGCGGTTGGGGGTGGGATAGGGTAGGCTACACCCCAGAAAAAGCTTTTTTAGTGAGGGGATAAAGAAGCCAAGATGGGCCCAGAGGGAGGGGGGGGGGGGGCTCCCCTGCGCATGCCAGAAAACGATCAGAGAGAGGACAAGGAAGAAGCAGGGACAGAATGATGCACAAACAGCTCCTACTCTTCACTTTCTGGAACTTTGAACAGGCCCTACAGGAGAACCATTTGGAGCAGAGATGTAAGGAAAGGGTTTTTTAACATTACACCGTGGGGCCAGTAGTGGGTTAAATTTTAGTTTTGGGGTGGACATGCCCTTTAAGCTTAAGAGAAATAAATAAGTAAGAGATTATGTGCATTTTTTGTGGAATGTTTCCTCTAATCTTTTTTTTTTTTTTTTTTTTAATTAGCTTGCCTCACTCAACATAAATCTGGCATCTGTCATTGTTTTAGATATTTATTTTTAGATGTTCATAATACTAACAATAATCCTGGTAAATTGTACAGTTCTAATCAGCCTCTTACCTTCTTAAATCCTCCAAATTTTTTTCCCACATGGAGCAAGGAAGTTTAAAACGAGTCCTAGATAACATCCCCTTGTAGCTGCTTCCATTCCCAGAGTAACACTCTGCAAATAACAAATGCAAGTTGCCAATAAAATTGCATGCAGACAGGGCTATTCAAACAAAAGAGCAACTAAATAGCAGTCACTCCAAAGGGTTTACTATACAATAAAGGCAAAAACCTCTGCAACAAAATCCACCTTCCTTTAATTAATAAACCAAAATATATTATTAAAAAAAATAGCTAGATAAATATACCTGATAATTAAATGTCCATTAGTAAAATTGTATTATTGATTGGCAGTTATTACAAAGGTTTTAGATTACTGGACCAGTTTAGACTGGGAGCAACCATGTGTATTCTGCGGTGTATAAGAAAGGCTAATAAAGCTTTACAATAAGCAATGGTAAATCTCCATACACATAGCAAATTCCTCTCGACTGAAATGGCCGAGGCTGCTTGGCTGGCCCTCGAGTGGTATGCTCAAGGAAAATTTGGCATGTGTACGAAGCTTTTTAGTCATAAGTTGCTATTAGGTTTTTATTTATTTTATTTAATGAGAACAAATTACAACACACTCAGCTTTTCTCCAACCTCAATATAAAAGAAAGTTCGCCTGACATTTTCCTCCTTCCTTAAATCATATCTTTGTATGGATCTGTGCAGGTTTTCTCACTTTTTTCAAACCATCAGCTGGAAACTTTTTGTTGCTTGTGCCAATTGATAATAAAACATTAAACAATACAGGTGGTATATTTTCTCCTTTAGTACTAAATGTTTAACATGTAAATCTGAAATAAAGTGAGTATTATCAGAAGGTACAAAGTTTCTAACAGGAGGTATAGAAGATAAAAGACAAGAGCTAGGCTGTACAATTTCAAAATGTGACTTCTTACAGAGCTGATGCTTAGATCATGGTTAATCATGAATATTTACCTTGTCGATTTGGTGCTTGACATTTAGGTATTTGTGAGCAGTGTCCAATCCGGATGTTTGGATCTGTTGTAAAGCACCATGGTGACTCTGAACCATCTGGATTTCTGCAATAATTTTCATTCAAATCTCTACAATAGAAATAAACTTTAAATAGATTTTCTAAAGACTTGCATACTTATACTTATATACCACTTCTGCCAGAAACACATACTAAAACTTTTCAATGGCCACACAGTGCAAAACACACTTGTGGTTCTACACCTCTAGCATACAGATGAGTGAAGCTTGGATTGGGAGACCACAAAAAAAATTTGAGCCAAGCTGAGTTAACTCATCTCATTTGTCTCACAAATCACACCCAATTAGCTTAAGGGACATTTTTTCCCCCTGTCATGTAGTTGCATCAGACAGACATGAGGAGGCATAACAAATACAATGTTTCCCTAGTCAGATCAGGCTCCCCAATGAGACAAGTTTTAAACAATTCTCCTGCAGAAGGTGTGTAACATTGCTTCATTGTTATTCCATTGATTTTACAGCAGAATTTTCTTTACCGTTTGAGCCACAATCACTTGGTGTAAGGTGTAGGTCCTTACCACATGGCACCAAGAAGCACTATCGCTTTCTGGTCCAAAAACTTTGACTTCAAAATAGAGGTTTAGTGTGCCCTTTAGCTATTAGCTATTGTTATTTTACATTTCCAGTGTCTGAGCAAACTATGGGCCATATTTATAAAGAAGTGGCATTGCTATTTTTTGTGCCTTTATATGGCATTGTAAAATATCGCTACAATGTAGTATTGTTAGAATGTGCGGGAATAAAATACCAAAGGCATCGTAAATTATAGATATGGGGCAGAATTGCACAGTGGCTCCCTGGCTGGACTTACATGACTATTTAACTTTCTGTAATTTACCCAGAGCCTCAGAGCTGCTGGTGATTCTCACCATGGAGACTTTACCCAGAGCATCAGCGGCTCTGGGTAAATCCTCCAATATATCTCAAAATCATGGGACTTTAAAATAACGGAAAAAATCCTGTGATTTCAACATAACTGATAAAATTATTTACAAGAAATTAAAAGCGGATTTTTATCCAAGAATTTAAAATAACAAGTAAACACTCCAGGATACCATTTTAAAATCACGGATTAAAAATCCTGCAAATTTAAAATCACGGATAAAAACTCACGGATTTTAAAATCACAGATAAAAATTCCAGGATTTTAAAATCACAGATAAAAATCCCTGATTTAAAAAAAAAATGTAACCGTATCCTGGTATTTTATATATCTATGATTTTAAAATCATGGATAAAAATCATGGGATTTTAAAATCACAGATAAAATCTTGGGGATTTAAAAATCACAGCTAAAATTCCTGGGATTTTAAAATCACAGATAAAAACCCCAGGATATGATATTACAAATAAAAACCCCAGAATATGTTTTTTAAATCATTTTAATTCTGGATTTTAAAATCCCAGATAAATTAAATTGGATAAAATACCAAGGGGGTTATTCAATAAAAGGTCTTATCATTTAAAATGGTGCTAATTTTGCCCCAACCAATCAGATGTTTGCTTTCAAATGTTACATAAGTTCTGATTGGTTGGGGCAAAATTAGCACCATTTTAAATGATAAGAACTTTTATTGAATCTCCCTGCAGGTTTTTTAAATCACTGCTAAAAATCCCGACATTGTAAAACCAAGGATAAAAATCACGGCAAATATGATTTTAAAATCCATGGATAAAAATCCCCGTGTACGATTTTAAATTAGTTTTAATCACAGATAAAAATCCCGGGATATGATTTAAAAAAAACAGATAAAAATCTTGGGGATGGTTTTAATCATGCATAAAAATCCCGGGATACAATTTTATAATCATGGATAAAAATCCAGGATTCAATTTTAAAATCATTTTAATCGCAGATAAAAAAAAAATCCCAGTATATTATTTTAAAATCACAGGTAAAAATCCTGGAATTTCATGGGGCAGTTTTTGGAATCCTATATACAAAAAGGACATGAATGCGATGCTGACAGTAGTTGTTAATGGGGCTTCATCAATATGGACTAAAGTACTAAGTGGGGTGCCACAGGGTTCTGTGTTGGGGCCACTTCTATTTAATTGGTTTATTAATGATTTGGAAGTGGGTATTGTCAGCAAGGTTTCTGTGTTTGCTAACGACACAAAACTTTGTCGACCATTAAAAGCCTCAGAGGATGTGAGCAGGTGGAGAATCGTGAGAATCGTTGCAGGTGGATCTAGATAGTCACATTGCGCTGCTAAGATGAGATTCAATGTTGTTAAATGTAAGTTGATGCATTTTGGACTTTAAAATCCTTGTGCTGCTTATACTATATATGGCTCTGTGTTAAGTGAATCCCTGTTGGAAAGGGATCTTGGAGATTTGGTGGATAACAAACTTAAAGGTAGCAAGCAGTGCCAGGTGACAACAGCTATAGCCAGCATGGCATTGTCTTTTATAAAGAGAGGTATGGATTCAAAGGAGAAAATTTTATTCTCCCTCTTTACAAAGCATTGGTAAGGCCTCATTTGGAATATGCAGTGCAATTTTGGAATCCTGTGTACAAAAAGGACATCTTCAAAATGAAAAGGGTCCGAGAACTAAATTAATAAGGGATTGGGGGAGCTTCTACATTTATGTATGCTAGAGAAAAGGCACTTGCATAGGTATGATTACTGTGTATAAATACATTAACGGGCCATACAATAAACTATCTGGGGCATAGTTCACCAATAGAGCATGTCAGTGACATGGACATCCCTTAAGACTTGAAGAAAAAAGGTATAAGCTTCAAGCTCGGAAAGGGTTTTTCACTGTGAGAACGGTAAAGCTATGGAACTGTCTTCCAGTGGACGTTGTAATGGCAGGTTCATTGGTCAGTTTCAAAAAAAAGCTGGATGAGTTTCTGCAAACAAGGAATGTTGCAAGTTACTGGTATTGATACATAAAGTAGAGTTGATCTAGGGATAATTCCGTTTGCCACTTGGAGTCAGGAAGGATTTTTTTCCCCTTCAGAAACTTAGTAAGGTTTTTTTGCCTTCCTCTGGATCAACAGTTAGGCAGGAAATTAGGAAATGAGAAAATTGATTTAATTTTCTTGGTTTTCACTATTAATTTGTATTATTTTGAGTTTGTAACAGTTCCACTCCATATGTTGTGGAGTTGTCTTTCTTTCTTCCGCTTTCTAGCACTCTTGTTTGCAGTGTTTCTCATTTAACCTATCACTGGATAATGGGCAGTACACTTTGGGTATTTACACCCCTCTCCTCCCACCAATCTCTACCTATGATTAAGTACCTACCTGGTACAAAACGCGTCAGGAAATTGGGCCTGGAGTGTTCCAAATGCTTTTATGTGTTTGTTAAATAAAAGTAGATTTTAACCTAACTTACCTGGAGTCCCGGTTCCATTGATCGGTGTGCACGTCCATATCAGTGCTTTGTTGGATATGTTGTATGCAGCTGTGGCAACTGGCTTGGGGCTTGTTGCACCCGAGCCACCTTACAAGTTTGGTGAGTTTGACTACACTATCTGTTTCAACTGTTGATACAAGTGAACTATGTCCAGCTAATCTTTACCATTAGTGACGGGTCTGGGGCATGAGCACCTGGATCAGCAGTGTTTAATTGTGAGTTACCTGTGCAATTTAGCTCACACACTGTATCTGTTTTTTTTACTTCACCTGAGACAACTTAAGTCAGCTTAGCAGTGAAGTTTAGTTTCACTATAGCGGTTTGAGTACTTGTTTAGGTGGTTACACAGACACATTCTCATATCCCATTCATTTATTTAGGAAACAACGATATTGTTAGGTGAAATACAACATTACAATACAACAAGCCTTCTGCTAATTTTTGTTTCAATCAGCACTGAACAAGGGCCTTAGATAGCCACAAGAGCTTTCCTATACTTCTTAAAGCCACATCCAGTGCCATGGACAATGTTATTTTCAGCAGCAGAATACTTAAAGGAGAACTAAACTATTTGCATATACATACAACTAGGAGGTTTATTTTGTAACTAAGAATACTTCCATTTTGTTGCCCAAAAATATTTTAAAGCTTGTTTGTTGGTGAATGTGGGACAATGTTGCCTGAAGTCTTTAGTTCCCCTTTTAATATACATTCCTTACTTACCAATTTGTCCTAGACTATGGTTAGATTGGACATATGGTAATAATGGTACAAAAAAAAATATCAATGAAATCCAATACAGGTTTCTCATTGCTTGGTTATGACTTAACTCCTTTGTAACTGGTGCTGGACCTATTCCTAATTTCCTTTGATCTTAGAGGCCATATTAATAAAGATTCATTATTGGTCGAATGTATGATTTATGAACAAACCTGCATGTAGGGGTTCCGCACAGAATGTTCCTTTTTAAATATAAATTCCTTACTTACCAATTTGTAATAAACTAGATAAAAACCTCAGGATTTTAAAAACCCAGATCAAATGTAACATTTTTTCAATCGGCTAAATCCCGAAATTTTAAAATCACAGATAAAAACCCTGGGATATTATTTTAAAATCACAGGTAAAAATCCCAGGATACAATTAAAATAAAATCTTTTAATCATGGATTTTAAAATCCCAGATAAAATAAAAAAAATCAATTGGAAAAGACTTATTTTCAGGGTGAGACTTTCTCTTGAAAAACTGTTATCAAGTACCGTGTGTTCTTTCAGATGCTGCCAGTTATTCCCATTCTCTCAGCTGTTATTTTATCTTATGGCATTGGTATGTTACCAGCTGATAAGGGAAAAGGGACATCTGGATTAATCTGTGAAAAAATTAGGCGACCTCCCAGAAAGCATTTCTGACGCTTGTTTCCTTACAAATTCATGTGTATATATCATGTGTTCAATAACCTAAATATTTTATTTAATTAGTTGTTTACAAATCTATATTATAAGATAAAATATAAAGATATTAGAAGTCAGTTGTTGCAAAATAGTCAAGTAGTTCCAAAATCATCTAAAAATCTGAAGCTGAATGCCGTAAAAGTGACTTACTAATATCCTTATATTTTAAAGTAGAAGGAAAATGATATGCTTTAAGAAATAATTTTAACAAAGTGAATATAGCTAAGCAAAGTTTACAAGTATATAATTTCCAGGATATTCAGCATATGATTACAATGTTGTATTTCAACACCCTTTAGAGGAAGAGTTTTATACGTGACAGTAAAATACTTTTGTAAAATAAGATTATCTTAAATTTCTACAAACCACTTACTGAAATATGGACTTAATAGCTAATGATAACTATTAGTCAACAAAATAATATATTACAACTTATAGAGAGACATGTTTTTGGCAGTGTTTCATTTAAAAAAGGTGATTATTAAAGACAAACATCTGGGTTTAGCACACTTTATCTACTTAATTTTTAAACATAAATCTCTACGTAGCAAATTATTTTATGTGACATACATAATATCATTGATCCATTGGCATGAAGCCACTAACAGTATGTAGTCAAGAAAAACAATAACTTAAGTGTGATTTCCATTTTGTAAAGTGCAAGAAAGATATATAGATGTACTGTATTATCTGAACAGACTCCATCTGCGTCCATCTACTAACAAAAAGAATTCCCACAGTGTTAAAGCTATAAGAATGTGAAAAGTAGGTGTCCTACCACAGCATGATATTTCTGTGCTGAAAAAAAAAAAAGCACGTTTCATTTAATTTCCTACCTACTTAAAATCATTACAGTATATGTAACAATCTATGTAACAGTCTATGGGAACCAGGAGAAAGAGAACAGCACTGAGCAGGCAGAAAGGGGGAATTCCAGGCACCAACCACCCCCCCCCCCCCCCCCGCAACATATTACCACCAGACATAGAGGCATACAGGGGAGGACTGGGACCTTTTGGCCTGGGGGGCAAATACAACCAAATGGCTCTTTCAAGGTCAATTACAAAATGTTTGACCATGCCCACTTTTGCTAAGGTCACACACCCTTTGTTCAAGTTACGCCCATTTTTAAGACTACTGTTCTCATTTTACATGGTCGCCTGCAACATTTTCAAGTGTATGATGTGGTTAAGATAACTAACAGAATAATAAACTAGAGGGCTGACTGCCTAATGGTGTAGAGAGCTTATAATGGTGACTAATGGCTAATGAAGGGCTGACAATACTGGGTAATGAATGGTAGGGCTGAACACTGGGTAACAATTTGGAGGGCTAATAACATTGGGTAATGATCTGAAGGTCTGATTCTGTTCCTTGCCCATGTTGGAGCTAGAGGCATGCATTGTGCCATTTAGGCGCATAACTTACTAATAGCTTCTGTGGCAGCCCAAATTTTTAATTTTGAAGACCAGCCCGGGGGGCATTTGCCCCTCAACCTACTGGGCCAGTCCTCCCCTGAAGGCATACATATTAACAAAGACATATAGGGCCGACATATTAACCTGTGTGTATCTAGCCTAGGGATGGCTTGTGAAGGTTCTCATTCATCCAGGTCATGGTATATCTGTTGTATTCAATTAGATCAACTGGACTTGAAATGTAGTTCTTGAAGACGTTTCGCTAGTCATCCGACTGGCTTTCTCAATTCAGAATGACTTGTACAAGAATCTGTGGCAATTATGACCTGGAAAATCCCAATTAGCATATCACAGCCAGGTGTAAGGGTGTGATTAGATAGTGGCTAAGAGGTGTTATAGGAACGCCCAAGTAAGGTGTTAAAACAGCATTGTACATGGCAGACAGTTGGTGTCGAACCCCCCCACCTCTATTTAGGCTTGGTTTCTTTATTTTCACATAAATGGCCTCCTTAACACCTCTCTTGAACCAGTCACGTTCCTTCGCCAGTAGGTTGTAATGTTAACATACTGGCGAAGGAACGTGACTGGTTCAAGAGAGGTGTTAAGGAGGCCATTTATGAAAAAAGAAACCAAGCCTAAATAGAGGTGGGGGGGTTCGACACCAACTGTCTGCCATGTACAATGCTGTTTTAACACCTTACTCTGGGCGTTCCTTAACACCTCTTAGCCACTATCTAATCACACCCTTAACACCTGGCTGTGATATGCTAATTGGGATTTTTCCAGGGTACATAATTGCCACAGATTCTTGTACAAGTCATTCTGAATTGAGAAAGCCAGTCGGATGACTAGCGAAACGTCTTCAAGAACTACATTTCAAGTCCAGTTGATCTAATTGAATACAACAGATATAGCCTAGGGATAAGTAAAAGAAAAGTTTAGTGGGTGACAAAAGTGCATACAGGTAGTTTTATGTTTTCTGTACTCTAGTGACTAAATGCTGAAGCTAAGTAGTTCAAAGTAATTATGATGGTGGAAACTAATTAACAGTTGCTAAAATTCAAATGAGCAATTACCACCAGAGACTGCCAAAGTAGAAAGCTGATATTCCTACCTCTGGATAAAAGGCTTTCGCCATATGCTAATTTCTGTTTGCAATCTGCACTGAGCAAGGGCCACCTTTAGATAGCCACAGAAGCCTTCCTATACTTCTTAAAGCCACATCCAGTGGCATGAACAATGTTATTTTCAGCAGCAGAAAACTTAAAGGGAACTAAGTTTTTTTTTTTAAATGTGAAAGCCTTTCTCCCTAGAAACCTATTGTAAGATACTTCTCTAGTAAGTTGCATATACATACATGTAGGAGCCTTATTTTGTAACTAAGAATGCTTCCACATTGCCTATACATATTGTATCTTGTAAAGCTTGTATGTTTGTGAATGTGGACAATGTTGCCTGAAGTCTTTAGTTCCCCTAAATATACATTCCTTACTTAGCAATGTTTTCTAGACTATGGTTAGATTGGACGTTTCAATCACTTTGATTGAATCTGCCGAGAATCAACAACCTCACCCCCACTTTCAAATTGATAAAATACCTGATCAGTTTTGGGCAGTTTTTTAAGCCTGGTCTGAAATTTAGGAAAATAGGCGCATACTTTGTACCCCAACAGTTATAAATCTATTGTCTTAGGTGGTAACAATGTTACAAAAACAAATATCAATGAATCCTCGATTGGAAATCCAATACAGGTTTCTCATTGCTTTCATTGGTTATGACTTAAAGGGCATGTCCACCCTTAATATAAACTTTTGTCATATAATAGAATAACTTCCCCCAGCCCCAACCGCTATAAAACAAATTTAAGAAAGTGACCAGATCTTTACTTACCTTCCCTCTCTCCTCCGACGCCCGGCCCGGCCTTCTGCATGCAAGACACTGCAAGAAGGGGTGGGACCGGCAGCCGCATCTGTGATTGGCTCTTTTGCGGTTGGGGCTGGGGGAACATATTCTATTATATGGGCAAGGGGTTTTATTGTAGGGGGAGGGATCGCAAAACGGGAGGGAGAGGGAGGGGGAGGGAGGGGGAGAAGGGCTGCAGTACGCATGACAAACTTCTCCCGGAGGCCAGATAGGAGGCAGAGTCCTATATGGACTCTGCTATCCTCCTGGTGGGCAGTTTTTGGGGACTTTGGGGGGGGGGTCAGGGAGGAACCTTATGGAGTGGGATGTGAGGTAAAGATTTTACTACACTACATGGTGGGGCCATTAGGGGGGGGGGTTATAGTTTTGGGGGTGGACATGCCCTTTAAAGTGCTGGACCACTTTGCTACTCTGTTATTTTTAATTTCACTTTTTCCATTCAGAAAATTTAAATTTTAATTTCCTTTGATCTTAGGGGCCATATTAATAAAGATTCATTATTGGTCGAATCTGTGATTTTCGAACAAACATGCATGTAGGGGCCCGCACCAAAGTTCCTTACTTACCAATTTGTAATAGACTAGATAAAAATCCCGAGATTTTAAAATTAAACATGCATCTAGGGGTCCGCACAAACATGCATCAAGGGGTCCGCACGACATGCATCAAGGGGTCCGCACAGTAAGGGCCAGGCCACACTGATGCCCTTATAAACCAATTGTTGTATTTCTGTACTGCCATTGTTTACTATTGTTTTGTTGACTTACTTGCATTTGTAGTTTTCAGGTGTAAAATTGTGCTGGTGTGGAAATTGAGCATTCCATCTTTGACACTGAATTCCATTGTACGTTGTATTCACAGTTCCACGATATCCCTCGCCTTGGCCTTTCATGCAGTCTTTTGTAATGTCCGTGATATTGGCAAAACTGTGTACTATAAATGGAAACATTTCATAAAGGTCAGATGTATGGCCCACGTTTTAGCTTCATTAATAATAAATATAATCTCATCTGCTGACAGTTCTAATGTATTTTTAAAGGGTTTTTTAAAATTCTTAATTATTTGTATTTTTTATCTTGCTTAAGGTGGCCATACATCTATGCGATATTACTTACCCGACCGAGCACTCACGCGAGGTTCATCGATCCTGCCGGAACCGTCTCTCTCGATCTTATATTCGACCGACATGCGATCGCAAAATCCCATTCATTTTGCGATCGCATGCCGGTCGAAAATAAGATCGGGAGAGGCAGCGCCGGCAGAATCGCACGAACGTCGCGCGAGCTCTAGGTCCGGTTAAGTAATATCGCATAGATGTATGGCCACCTTTAGTAATTTATATCTAGGGACTTTTATTTCTTGTGAAGCTTTTGTACATCATCTGTTTCAAAATATGTCTATGCTTAGCTAGTTCTAACCCAAAACTTTATAAATATTATCATGTTTTTGCAGCAATTATTTCTTTTAAGTTTAACAGAAATAATTGGATGAATTATTTCTATTAAAGTTACAGCTAATCCTTGTAAATTTTCAAAATTGCATCCAATTAGTAACACTGACCTAGTCCACTGTAATGGAATGGTTATATGGTTATATGGTATATAAACTTTGCAAAGATTCATTATGTTATGCTCTTTATACTGTAGGACATACCAGGCCCTTAATTAAATATGTAAATCATTTAGAACAATTGTAAGTATACTTTGCATATAAATGACTACGCTATCTATTATTTTAGGTTCCACATTGAGGACACAATAAGAAATATGTGAATCAGTATGTTAAAGCATCAGACATCCTAGGTCCAAAGTGCACAATAACTAAAAATAACTGCATAGAGATGTCTACCAATGCAATAGAAAAGGCTTAAGTGCAAAGTTTCAAGATAAAAGGGTATAACTGGCCAGTAATTTGCATTGTGCCCTTGATTATAGAAGTGAAAAGAATGACAATCTGAAAAGGTGAATGACAAACTGATCTGGACATTGCTAGAGATGTTCTACTGGTCAATTTGAAAAAATGATGAAAACATTTCAATGATGATAAAACAGGTTTCAGAAGCCAAATTGTGTTGTTAAAATCTGTAAATTTAGTACACAACAATTTATATATTATTTCAGACAATTCAAATGTGTCTTAAATCACAGTAATTGATATACAGATGGCATAGTGAAGCACAACGTTTTAACCAGAATGGAGGATTAGAAGGAAAAACTGCTGCTCCCAAGAGGATTAAAAATTATAAAATAGACTTTAATCAAAATTGATGGGTTTTACAAACAGTTAAATCAAATGTAAAGGGATGTGTATTGTACATATACAGTATATACCACTTCTCTTATTGGACTTATAGTGCCTCAATCTCTTTACAGTAACTGGGTTAGCTATCTGAGGTGCATTTAAAATATGGAGGCACAAAGAGATTATGCAAGGTCACTTGTAGGTCACCATAGGATTCCATCCAGGTTTTGCTGCTTATGATCCACTGATCACTTAGCAAAATATGGTCATATTATGTGATAAAATGTAAAACTCTCCAGCTTTTGTTTTCATCGTAAACTAATTAAACTTTAAATAACTTCTGATCAAGGACTTAAGTGCTTAAAAATTAAGTAGATTTCAAACAACAAACCTGTAGTGTATATTTCTAGTTTTTGTCAAAGAGGCAAAATGTAACAGCTTATTAATATTCTGTTTCTTTGGCCAAAGCAATGACTAGATTCAAAGATTCTTCTAGGAAAAATAATCAGTCACAATTTAATCAAGTCTCTTAGGGCAGTTTGAGACCAGAGCTACCTAGAATGTGCTAGGATATTACACTGGATAAATGGCACATTTTTGTTTGGTTTCAATTTTCTCTCTACCTTTCCACATGTTCATTTCAACTTTACTTAGTCCTATTAGGGTACATTTTATTTAAACTATATGAGTATGAACTAAACAGTGATAGCAGTTGTCTGAGAAAAACATTTAAGATATAGAGAAGTATAAACTGACGTCTATAAATGCTCTGGTAGTACACCGTTAAAACCTCTGTGGCTTCTACAGCAGGGTGTCCCCATGTTTACAATTAAGCTAACTCACTATTCAGTAAAATGGAAATTGTAGGTTAATTGGTACTCTGGCAGTTCAGGTTTCAAAATGAAGGTTATAAAATGTAATCAAATCAAAAAAAAATTAACTCTTAAAAAGAGAACTAAGATTTTATCTTGCATAGATTTAAAGGGCATGTCCACCCCCAGAATAATACTTCCTACTCACCTTCCCCACCTCCAAAACCCAAGATCATTCTATTTAGTTGTAGGGAACTATAAACTAGTTACCCTTTAGTCTTCTTGTTCTGACAGGATTTGGCCAGAAGGGGTCAACGTGTAAAAGTATAAAATGGAGAGCAATCATGTTCTCAGCCTGGTGTTCCCCTAGAGGAGGGAAACAAGCCTGGGACTTAGATAACAGGTAGGCCCAGTTAATGTGAGATTAGATTCTGTTATAGATCACTCCAGGAGCGATAGTAGGGTAGCTAGTGAGCAGCCTGAGCTCCAACAAGGATATTTAGTAAGGACTAGAGCCCTGGGTATACCACAGAATAGGGACATAGTGCCAGATATAGGGGTAGAAGATTCCACTACAGTGACCTGAAAGCTGGGTGGCATTTGCAAGCTGATTGTTATTTATGCTGTTCCTGATTTCTCTAGTTTGTAAGTATTTATGTGATATCTGTGCCATACTATGCCACCTTTAGATATGGCCGAACTTCATAAAGTTCGGTCCGTTTTCAAACTTTTGAACACTGGTAAAAGCTTGAAGAGTTTGGATGATTTACAGCTAAACTAACAATGGCAACTTACTGTAAATGGCTGTGGAACCTAAGAAATGGTCTGGGGAACATGTCACTATAACCAAAACTTTTTTAAACACATCTTAAACACAAGCGGGCAAATGTCGGGTTTTGTGTAAGCTACATTCGAGCTGCCAATTCAAGGGTTACCGAAAGATACTTTCAAAGGTTAGCGAAAATAGAACCATAAATTCGAGAATTAACAAAATCGCACAATACTTTTGAGGATTACCAAAAAGAATGATACTTTCGAGGGTTAGCGAACGATACATTCAAGGGTGAAAACGATCCACACATTCGAGGGTTACCGAAAACGAATGATACTTTCAAGGGTTACTGAAAATTGAAGGCTACATTCGAGGGTTAGCGAACGATACATTCTAGGGTTAGCAAAAAGGACCCGTACATTCGAGGGTTACAGAAAATGAACAATACATTCGAAGGTTAGCGAACGATACATCCTAGGGTTAGCAAAAACCCATAAAATTAGATACTTATCACATTTTCAATAATTATCGAAAATACAGCCGCGAGTCCGGAAAGTATGAGAAGTCCAAGTACGTTAAGACTTGTTAAGTTCGACACAAACTCATGTTCGAGTGCTAGTTAATCTCTAGCCACCTCTATTTTGCTAATTGCATTGCCTTCTTAATATTGTTCTGTTAGTGAATAAGATACTGTTTAAGTTCAAGAACCACTAGTGCCCATTTATTGTATTCTACCTAGAGTGGTAGTTCAGCAACACCCTGCCTGCAACATATGCGAGGGCCCACTCCTGATAAATAAGAGTCTTGTGCATAGAATTTGGGTAAGGCTGACAGTTTCTAGAGCAATTAAGTTCCCCCATTTTACTATCGCCTTACATACTTACCTCCCCGATATCCCTAAAGCCCAGAAAACCTACCTAGCATTTTGGAGAAATCATTTTTACAGAGTAGGTTATGTACCTGGATACATATTTGCACACCCCAGCTCTCAAATAATAACTGGGAAACTGGCCATAACTTAATCAAGACTGAGTAGTCAGAAAACCATTTACCTGCAAAACCTGCAAAATTCCAGAGAATTTTTCCTCAGTGCTGATTTTAGAAGTAAGAATTGTAGAGATCTGCTAGTTAGGTATTTTGTAACTACTCAAACCAGTCTCCTCTTTCTATCCTAATGCCATGTTTTCACTGTAACAGAACTGCCTTCCAGGTGGCATCCATATATAAGTCTGACTGCAAGTATGGATGTTGCTACTGTAAGGAAGGATTATAAGAAGGAAAACAATACCACCCTCCATTTTGCCCCAAAGGTGAGGACCTAAACCAATAGGTTCTCACCACTTGGTTTACAGTAGATCAGCTATAATCCTTTTACTTTTTCTCTCCTGCCCCTTCTTCACTCTGGAATTTACCTAATGGGAGAGAGGAGGCAGAGCTGGATGGGCTGGAGAGGGAAAGGTCAAGTAAGTATTATTGCTGATCTACTATAGCCCTACTGGTTTAGGACCTTACTCTGGGGGCTTTTAAATGTGAGGGTTGGGGAGGCAAAAATTGTTCTCCTTTAGGACTGTTTGAAAATGAAAATAAGTTTAGGGTAAAGCTATGTATACTCATTAGCCAAAGATCATTAGACCATCTGTTCAACAATCTTTACAGACCGTTTGGCATTAACCGAGCACCTTGTTCTGTTCTATAGCAAGAAAAGAGATGATCAATGCGCATTCCTGGGCCCAATATATCATAATATCTGTGCTAATGCAAATAGTAAAAACATGGGGGGGTTTAGTTACAATTTTATGCATAAAAGTGAAAAGCCTTCCAACCACTTCAAGGTAACCCCAGTATGGAAGGTCCTAACAAATTAGCCTTCAATACTAATCCAATGCAAGGTCTGGGAGACAATTTTACCATGAAATTTTACCATAAATTTGTTAGGACCTACTGGGTATCTCCACCACCAAAATCTATTTTTCTTGTAGTGTAGGGCACACCAGCCCACCCCCCACTGCCAGGTTTAAAAGGAAAAAAAATAACAGAAATCAACTTGCTCAGCTTTATTCCCTCAGCTCTCTGCCTCTAATGCTACTCTGTTCCTGGAAGTAACACTAGGGGCCGGACCGGCATCCATGTATGTGATTGACTGAGAGTCAGCCAATCACAGAAGCGGCATCTGGCTATAGAGAGCTGAGGGAACACACCAGTAAGGAAGTCCAGTAGGGAACACACCTGTTCTGGGTTAAGATCTGTTCTGCTAGTAGGGGTACTGTCTTGGCCTAGCTGTTTTTTCACCATATCAACAGCCTTGGTGGGTATACAGGTGAAGAGAGAATATATGTTATATAAAACAGATATTCCCCTTAAAATATTTATCTACATGTTTTTTTCATATGTGGTGCTAGGAGATTTTTACATACAAACTGATTTTCAATGAACTGTTAATTTAAAGGTGTCTAAAATGAAAGAAAGATTTTTGGGGAGATGTAATACTTACCTGGGTGCTTCTCCTACCGTCCAGGTTCCTGAAATGCAGTAATCACTTACGTGATTCTTTGCTTCATGGGAACCCGAAAGGTAAGATGCACTTCTATTCAAAAGGCCTTCTGTTTTTGCACTAGAGTACACTAGTAGAGTACAAACTAACTAATGGTTTTTGCATCAGGTGCATGTGGAAACTGCAGGCACTGCAAAATAAGAGTTAAACCTACGCTAACCCAATATTACATTGGGAAGCATGGGTTTGAGGCTGGGTACACATGGTATAAGATAATTCCCAGCCGACCGTTCGCTACTAATGAGCCCTACCTGCCCTAACAAATCACTGTTGGTAGCGTCAAAAGTATCCATGGCTAACAGTTTGCCACCAGTGATTGTGTGGTCTACCAACATAATCGAATGCCGGAGCCCCACCTACACCATACAATATTTTGACTGCCCAATTGATACACAGTAATATTGGTCAGTCAGCTCTAAATTAGAGATGGCCGAACTATATAAATTTCGGTCCGTTTTCGAACTTTCGATTTTGAAACCATTCAAGTCAATGGGGAGTGATAGTTCGAAAAATCTGAGTGATTTACAGCTAAACTAACAATGGTAACTTACTGTAAATGGCTGTGGCACCTGGGAAATGGTCTGGGGAACATGTCACTATCTCCAAAATTTTGCTAAAACAGGGCACCGCCTTTAACATAGGAAACCAGGGTTTGAATCCTGACTAGGGGCAGCTATACAAATGTTTGGCTTATTATAATACCCTAGTAATATTTCATATGGTTATTATATTACTAGGTTATTATATGGTTATTATATTACTAGGTTATTATGGTTATTAAATTATAATACCCTAGTAATATAATAACTTGGTAATATAATAACCATAATAACCTAGTAATATAATAACCATATAATAACCTAGTAATATAATAACCATATGATAACCTAGTAATATAACAATATTATATTACTAGGTTATTATATTACTAGGGTATTATAATAATCCAAACATTTGTATAGCTGCCCCTAGCCAGGACTTGAACCCTGGCCTCCCATGTCAAAGGCAATGCATTTAACCACTACCCTATCCATCCACTACATAACACTGCACTACATTCTAGATTCAGTGAATGGCCCATAAATTCGATAATTTTCATAAATTCAATAATTATCGAATTTACATATCGAAAGTCCGGAAAAATCTAAAGTCTGAGAAATCCGTGTCAGGGATAGTTCGAGAAGTCCGAGTCTGTTTGAACTCAGAAAGATCGGCTCGAACTCAGGCTCAAGTTTGAGTTCTAGTCCATCCCTACTCTAAATATTGTATGATGTCTCCACACTCCAACTTTCTTTTGGCCGTAAGGGGGCTGTATTACACCTCCCTGTTTGTAATCAGTTTCTATAGATGAAGAGAGGTAAGACAGAACATTTTACATCCAATTTTTACTTTACAATTAAGTACAGCAGCAACAATGTGTACCACAATCAAGCTGTGATACAATTGATTAGTGTGCCTTTAACTCCAGAGCAGGCGTGGTGCACCTCTTGGTGCATCGCTCTGCTTGTATCTCACAGTGTTATGGGGAAGGATTAAATGAAAGTGCAAGTAAATGCAGGGCTTTCTGTAGTAAAATGTTTTGCTAACTAAAGTATAGCTTTCATCATAAATTACTTACAATGCCTATTTACAGCCATAACATTGTATAAATCAAGAATGACCAATTACCCAATCAGGGTGTGGCCATTGAAAGCATGGACGTTAGCACTAGCGCTGATTTCTTGGTCAGTGAAATATATTTAAGTTACAACAACCCTCCCCCCTATAATAAACATATTTTATCCAATCATTCCAATCCAATCATTTTCATTGAAGAGTGGGAGACCTGTTGTACAATGCAAATTGAAGACTTTGTAAAAATGAAACCAATTCATAAATGTATCAGTTCCTAAACTTAAGAGCAGTTGTTTTTCTTAATGCAGCAAAATCTGCACAGTTAAATCATTCAGTAATCCATGCTGTAGTTCAATGTTTTCTTTGGCAGTCTGTATCTGGTCTTCAGAAATGCTAGACTTTTCAAACCACACATAAAAGTATAATAAAATGAGATTTAATGGATACTTTACTTAGTGCCATGTGTTCTAAATAATGTTTGCAGTCACGTGGGCAGCTGTTGGGCTGTAATTGGGAATTTAGACTAGATCTTATCATGTTTATCTTTATTAAAAAAGTTAACTTCACTTCTAGACTGAACAAACAAATTCAAACATCAAAAGTTTAGTTTGTGAAACTAGGCATCTTTAAGTAAATTCAAACAGAAATGAGTTGAAATGACTCACACAACGTTTAGCTCATTTACACTCTGAATATTTTGAAATTCCCAGGAGATCCTGGTTACTATAAAGGTCAGACTCTGAGTTATAACATTTGTGACTAATGCAAAGTGAAATGAGTAATAGTCGTATATGGACAACAATTGGTGTAGAACAGGATATGGTTGATATATTTTGGAATATCTCCTCACAATTATACTGATGAAAACTTTTCCCATCTGTACACTAGTCCTAAATGCTGTTTATACAAGTATAGAGGTTAATGTTATCTATGATTTATACATTTTAAAATCAGAAGATCATTTCTTATATTTGCTTTAGCATACCAGTATTTATTAGGATACACACCGAGTAAATTACTAAGAGCTGCATCTCTGTGTTTTAGTCTTAAAAAAGAAAAAAAGCCACCAAAATAAATGGTGGCTGCACTGGTTTTCCAAAAGACACCAGCCAATTCAATCTTGCCTCTTTTAAAGGGGACATTTTAAGCAGCTATTAAATCTACATAGATAGGAGAATCTTAATTTACCGAGAGCCACAAGGGTGATATTGAATAGAAGGTAACATAGTGGTGGCATCACTGGATAAATCTCTCACAAAAATTTGGTAAAAAAGAAAGTGTGGGAGCAGTCTGAGACCGAGTGGTAATTAGTGGCATCCTATGAGTAGACCCACACTATTTCCTACGGTACAATTACCCTTATAAACAGGAAGAATATAACAAAACCCCAATAAAAATAGAGATATGTTTATTATATAACAATTAGGGATGGACACAAAACCAAACTCGAACCCGAGTTCAGACCAAACTTGAACTAGTTAAACTAGTTTCGGTTCGTACTAGTTCTGTTTTCCAAACTCTCGGCTGTATTTTCGTTAGATATCAAAAATCTGATAATTATTGAATTTACAAAATGTTCGCTAACTCTACAATGTATCGTTTGCTAACCCTCGAATGTATGGTTCGTTTTCAGTAACCCTCGAATGTATGGAATGTATTGTTCGCTAACCCTTGAATGTAGCCTTTGACTTTCGGTAACCCTTGAATGTAATTTTTGTTTCACTAACCCTCAAATGTATCGTTTGATTTCGATAATCCTCTGATATATAGTTCTATTTTCGGTAACCCTCGAAAGTATCATTCGGTAACCCTTGAATTGGCCTTAACCCATGAACGTAGCTTGCACAAAACGGACAATTGCCTGATAATGAAGTAAGAAGTGTTTAAACAGGTTTGGGTGATACCCATTTCGCAGGTGCCACAGCCAATTACTGTAAGTTATCATTGTTATTTTTTTCGAACTATCACTCTCCATTAACTTTAATGGGTTCGTTTCCAAACTTCTGAACTTTTACTGAAGTAAAAGTTCGGCCATCTCTAATAACAATGAGTATCCCCAAATCACAATAATCTATCCATAAGATAAATACCTTAATAAAAAATAGAAATCACAAAAATTTCGAACAATTCATCAGTAAAACATCTCTATATATTTATATATAGTAATGATATCAACATCACGGATTAAAATATAAATAAATCAGAAGATCAATGTTTCATATATATTTAGATAAAAAGGGGGGTTAAAAATGGGTTGAAAATGTGGGAAATAAATGCCCTTGAATATTAGAATGTGTACATATAAAACAACCAGTACACAAAAATATATATAAAATGTCTCACTTATGTCCAGGTATACTCTAAAAATATGGGTAGAAATATGTAGGTAGCACAAAAAGGTAGTCTTGGAAAACTAACAAAAATAATGAGGGCAGCCAATCCTCCCAATAGAAAATATGTTAGAGCTCCAAACAACAATAATAAATATGAATAAAATGGTTCCATGCACACCTGATTCTTCAGACGGTGTTTCAATGCAGTGGAGTGGCATCATCACAAAAAAAAACCCCACTAATTACCACTATTTCAGACTGCTCTCGCTGTTTCTTTTCACCACTTTTTACAAGGTTTCCTGATATGGGCATCATTTATTCTGGTGGAACACCAGAGGGAGAGCTGAAAAATATTTTTGCTATCGTGCTGGGGTTCAGTTGAGAGTACAAATTTGTTTCCACCAAATCTCCCCTAAAATGGGGAGGCAGCACCTTAAGGCATTAGCTGTAATGTGATCATCATGGCTTTCGCTGACTGTTGCTACCAGGAAGATTGCAAGAGCCAAGGAGTGTGGGTAGGAGATATATCGTTTCTGGTTTTCTGGGAAATCTGTGAGAAGGTGCTGCATAAAACAATTCTAATTACATTTTAGTCAGTACATATTGCTATATTGCATATATATATATATATATATATATATATATATATATATATATATATAAGTCAAGTTGATCTAACTGAATACAACAGATATGGTTTTTTTCTGGGACACCTGGGAAAATGTTCTGCATGAAACAATTCTAACTATATTTTAGTCAGTATATATTGTATTTAGTATATATATCTTTTTTTTTGGTTTTCTGGGACACCTAGGAAAAGTTTCTGCATAAAATAATTCATTAAATAATTTAGTTAGTATAAATTGGGAAGCTAGAATTTACTGCACGGTTCGCACTATTCTGATTCTCTAAGGTCCCATTTCATCAATTGCCTGAGATTGTGAATGTGAATGATTGCAGCTGCATTCAAAATAGTAAATGCCAAGGGAAACAAACAATAAACTAAACAAATCACATTCATTAATTCTTTAAACAAGACTTCACAAAAAATGTCTTCTTGACAAAGAACCAGGACAACTCATAATTTTCCTATATTTGTCCCAATATGTGATAAGCTTGAAATATCATATTATATACCATATACAACATGTAACTCTCATTGACCTACATAATGATAAAAAAAGATCGTACAGTGAATGTGTACAATGACTTTAATATTGCTCCACTATAAGTTGCAAGACTAACTTATCGGCTATGAATTATTGGACAGCGAATATATTAACTGCCTACAATTTTCATGGAGAGAGCAGAAGACTAGGATATTAGGGCATGGTTTCTGTGCCTTGCTTTCTTCATACAATGGAAGCAAATTAAATACATATTACTGTATGTGACATTAATACATTTTTTTCATATCAAGTTGCTATTTTACTTATAATTTAGCTTATAAACTATACAAAGGGAGATACATTTTTCATTTTCCAATAAGTCACAGTAACAGCATAGGAAGAGAAGAATGTTGTGTCAGCCATATTTGTTTTATTTAAACTCTGTTAGTGCTGTTGTACACCCACAAAGATAAATCAGAAACTGAGATCTAAATAGACACTTTTAAATCCACAAGTAATGTAGGTCATTTTAATAAAATAATTGAATAGGTGTAATTATAATTCATACAAATGCCGTATGCCTAAGTTCATGTTCTGTGTATTTGTTGAGTGAATGATGTGTATATTTATGTACATATAAGTTACTTTAGACATGTAAATAATGGAAAGGTTCCCTTTTGACAAATCCTGTGCCTGGAATGCTTTTCATCCTACTCAGGGGCAGTGGTTGAGTAAATGTTTAACAATTAAGAAAACCCTGGTAGGGAAAGATTGGTTTACAGTTTTGATTTCTGAAAAGGAAAGGAGAAGAAATTACAGCTCTTTTTTCAACTCACCACAGGGTTTAATTGCACAGAACTCCCAGGGGGTGTCAGGGTCAAGAGTGTAACACCAAGGCCTGGACTTGCCATCCGGGTTGCGACAGTAATTATCATCCAGACCCTTGTCAGAATATCTGTAAAAGCAGTGGAAAGGCATCCATGTGTCATCAATGCATGACTGACAGGGATCAGCTTTCATTTTTAAGTATACAATTAAGTACAGATTTAATGAACACAGCATGCTATTGCAAGATCATTAGGAGAGTTGGAATTTACAGGAGGAAAGCCTGTCCTTTCTGATGGTAA
This sequence comes from Hymenochirus boettgeri, assembly GCA_019447015.1. Classification (NCBI taxonomy): domain Eukaryota; kingdom Metazoa; phylum Chordata; class Amphibia; order Anura; family Pipidae; genus Hymenochirus; species Hymenochirus boettgeri. The sequence goes on from CM033471.1 coordinate 147,642,233, forward strand.
TGAGATATACAATTTTCTGCTTGCTACTTCAGTAATAAAGAGATTTAGATTGTTATATTTGACAGCAGTTTTTTTTCACATTAATATTTTGTCTTTTGCAAAAGTATAATGGGCATAAAAGCAGACATTAATTACAGTACAGTTATCATTTAGGAAACATGCATTTGGTGAAAATTGTAACATAAAGGTAGTATTTTATCCATAACAAGCAAACCCCGTGGTGCGCACCCCGCAGCACACCCCCCCCGCACCAACCTCCCCCCTGCACGGCAGGACGCCCCCTGTGTGCACTGCCATATATTGCACTGGCGCTGGCGGTGACGTCACGTGCACGAGATTTGGGGTCCGTGATTCATCTACATCTACAGCCTTCTTTTAGTAATACAGATAAAGAATATGAAATGTCTTGGATGTTTTCCCAGTTAAACCTTTTCTGTCCCGAGTCAAAAGTATTAAATATATTGTCCTAGTTGTTAAAATCCCTTTGAGAAAAATGTTTGAGGGAACAAGGAAATTAAACAAACAATAAACAATATTCAGTATTATTTGTACAATATTCACCCTCATGTGGAAACTTCCTCTATACATTATAAGATCAGTTTGTTGTTAAAGGCATACCACATTAAACTGTACATTAGATATGAGTGAATTTAAATAAGCATTTATAAATTTAGACATTATTGTACTTGTACAGCCATTTACAAATTGGGCATAACTCAATATTACTGGAAATGATTTTGGATTTATTTGCAATTTACTGCAGGCAATAAACATAGAGAAGAACCATTATTTGTTAATGTGAATTACCATGGGTCAGCTCTCCAGGGAAATGAAGGTTAATTCCCCCTAAAATCGTATTTACAACACATCTATGCATTAGATCTAACAGCATGTTAACAGTTTGATTGCTGAATACCCATTATAGACTATGACAATTGCAGTAAAAGGACTTGTATCTTAAAGTATTTTGGGGAATCTATAATAAATGCCTTGAAACTGGGGCATGTGGGGCATTAATTGCAATTTTAACATTTCTTTGAAAACTCTCACTGGATTTAAACATCCCATTTTTATTTATTGAGCCCTTTAACATTAAAATGATTTACACTTTAAGGCTGTGTACACACAGTGTGAACTCCTCAACCAATATTTTGATTTATCGTCCACAACCAATCGACCTTGACAGATTTTTAGCCAAAATTAGCTGTGATTGGTCCTGTCTTTAAATCACAGCCTGTATGGACTGCAGACTGGTCACAGTCAGCATAAAAAAGCAGCATAGGCACTTTCCCTCCCCAACCAAAGAATCAGTTTAGCACTTGGAAGGTCTGTCAGAAGGAATATCGAGTGTTAAGTCTGCCCATATTGGAGAAAACAGGGCGGTTGTATTTCTGAACATGGACTTTCATTTGGATTTATGGAGTTGTGGGTTATATGGATTTTTATTTAAAAGTAATATTATTATGGGATCATATTTAATAGTGTTAAAAAATCTGGAATTGTATTTCAGAGATTGGTACACATGTGATCATTTACTGTTATGTGCAAACATGGTTAAAGTGTTTCATGAGACTGTTTAGTAAAGGAATTAGCATGAAAACATGACAGATTCACCCTCATCAGCCTGCAGCTGCATTGCTTTCACAGTACATATTTTGCAGTGTGTAATTTTTATAGAGAAACTAACCCTGTTATTATGAGATACAGCCAGTTATTTGGACATATTATTTTACTACTAATATTCTTTTAAATGATGCACTGACAAATACCAGAAAGCCAGAACTAAAAAAAGGATGCAGCTGTGAGCTGACTTAAAGGTGTATCCAGCACATCTAGACTTTCTGTATTTACAACCCAAGGGAGAAAAAGAAAACATAGGTTAGTTTGTTATAGGAATAACCATCAAATTGTAATTTGTTTTCCTTTTGCACCAAAATCAACCTTTCTAAAGGGCATGTCCACACTTAAAACAAAAAAACTGGTCACCTATCAGTTACCTGCCCCCAAATGCAACTGATATTCAGCACTTCATTAGATGCATTACTAACTAGATATTTAAAGAATACTTTTTGCCTCCATGGTATCAGAGTAAGCTGATTCATCCTTCCATGCAGTCATTTAAAAGGCTGTGGCTGCTGATATCACAGTCAATGATTGAAGGAAGGAGGTCATTAATAGGCATGTCCACCCCCCAAGAAACATTTTACTTTATGTAGATCATTCCCATAACCTAATTTTTTAAAAAAAATTAAACATTTTCAAGATGCTCCCATGCTCAGATATTCTACTTAGAAAACCCTGATACCTTGCTGTTACTATTACCCACACAAGCGCAGAGAGAACAAACAAACTCCTTGCAGATGTGTCCAAGGGAGGAATCAAACACAGGACTTCAGAGCTGCAAGGCATCAGTGCTAACCACTGAGCCACCATGCTGCCCATGTCTTTATGTCTCCTCTTCTGTTGTTGCAAAATTGGTTATGAGTGCCCACAGCAGCAGAGGAGCCACCTTTTGTAACAGCCATCAGCAGGGAATGACTGCCATTACCAGGAAGAAGAGAGGAACCATGGCAAGGGATCAGGGTTTGTAAGAAGAATAACAGCCTGGGAGCATCTTGAAAATGTTTAATTTAAAAGTTTATTGGATGGATTGGTAACCATAAATTAGATATTTTTTTTTGGGGGGGGGGGCATGGACAAGCCCTTTAAATATATGGTTACAAATGCATGTAATAAACTGGTAAAAATAGCCATTGGGGTTGCAGGAAGATAACAGACAAGCCACCATAAATGTTATCAAAATAGCACATCTAGAACCTGTGTGCTATACTACTCTTAAAACCCCTTGCCCCGAGGGTCCAATAAGTCATAAACATAAAAATAATTATGGAGAGTAGTACACCTAAGTAAATGCCCAAAATGTTGTAATTCATGCACTTGGTGGAAAACATCCATTTGTGGCATTTACTAAGGTGTTCTACTCTGCATCATTAATTTTGTGCTTCTGGCATGGATGTTATGTTAAAATTATATATTTTAAAGTTGGTTTGGTTTCACTTATTAAATTACCACTCTCCAACTTACGCTATTTCTAAAAGGTCAACTCCATGTCACAATCTGGTACATTTTTGCTGCCCATTTCCAGGCCTTAAGATCCTTAAAGAGAAAGGAAACCCTTCATGTAATCTTCCTCTTAAATGGTTCCCACCATTGACCACAATTCTTTTGTTTAGATCAGTAATGCTCCGCTGATGGCTTCTGTTCCTAAGGCAGGCAAGTGCCTCTCAAACATACATACTTCCAATTGACTTCCCCATGCACACTTCCTGTCTGCTTCCCCATGCAGCTTCCTCAACACCAATGAATATTTCTTGGCATGCATGTTTGAAAGACAGCCAGAGGCATGAGAAATAGAGTACTGAGCAAAGATTTGGTGGTATATAAGTGCTTTCTGTGCTGTTTGAACATATAAATTTTATCTGAGGCCACACTGGACCAGACAGAAATGTGCGTGAGCGCATGCGATTTGTGAAAAAAGGTGATGGCATGCATTCCGTTTTCACCCACATTGACATGCACTGGCATACGTATCTCACTTGCTTATGGAACGTAAAACAAGCTATTGTAGCCTACCCTTTAATCTTAGATAGGAATGATGGAAGCTTTCAAAAATATTTAAACTTTTTTTAACGTATTAAAATGTATTGACCTCCCCTCAGGAGTAACACTAACAACTAATGAGGTGATAATTATATTGGAATATTTTATAGAGTGAGGAAGGCAAATCAAAGTCACCAGACACCTTCTTAGAGTAACTCCATCTAGCTTAGAAGAAATGTGTTAAGTAAAAACATCCAATAGATTTGTATTGTATTGTAATGTTTAAATTCAGTATTAAATTACTTGTAGCTGCTGCATCTCAAAATTCCCTTCTAAACTTGTGCTAACCCTTGGTAAACAGGACTTCAATAAGGGAATTATCAGTTAGAAGCTCTCTGTAAATCTCTCCATAAGTGCCTTACAGCTAAGCATTAAAGAGCTTTGATTTAAAGTTACAAACAATATAAATTCCCTTCACCAAAAAAGAGAATCCTGTGGGGGAACACAATAGATTGTTCTTAGTTGATTCTAATGTCTCGTACACACCAATGACCTCGTGAATGAGGCCTGAAGTCCGGCCATACGACACACTCATGATGAACAGTCGCAAAATACTCGCCCCGGCTGGTTAAGGGAACTCCCCCAATGACTGAACACACGCGCGACTATCGCCCAAAATTAATGTTTGTGGTGTGGTCAGACATCAAGCCTTATCTACATGCTCATAGGTGTGTACAAAGCCTGGGGCTTTATCTCTCCAAAATATTGAGTTGACTTCCATGACACTAAAAGAGAAACCTGTATTACCAATAATTATGCTGCATGTTTAAAAATAGTTTCTCAAATGAATCCCCCATACTCATTAACACTTTCATTGTCGCAGACGTCTTTCCTGAGAAGATGAATCACTGCTGTTTTGAAGTACACAGAGCTCTGCCTTAAGGGAAAGAACTTTGTAAAACAAGTAGCTACATGGGAAAGCACAGAGTTAAAACACCCTTTGGAACATACTGTAAATTCATAAAAGTTATCATAATATGTCCTATGTGCAAGTTGTAGCTTATAACTCAGTCACCTGGCTTATACAATAACAAGAGCCACCTGTTTGAACACGTTATATAAAGCCTTTACCTCTCTGGGCGAAACTTATGTTTATGGGGTCTTTGTAAATCCCAGCGTTGGCATTCCTTCCCTGACTCTGTATAATCCATTGGACCTCTGTAATGTTCACCATTACAAGATACACATTCAACTGCAAATAGATAGAAACATTTATTTATCAACATAAATAACATCCAGTACAACAATCTGGGTACACACTAACGGATTATTTGTCCCAAGCGAAAAGGTGAATTTGCGAACAATCTATCGTGCGGTCCCATAGGGAACCGCACGATCAATCTGAATTTACCAACATGTCCGATCGAGGGCGGTCGCGGCCGGCTGCCCCACACCAGCAGATATTTTTGAAAATATCTGCTGGTGTGTACCCGGCCTTAGTGATATTTCTTTATAAGTTTACAAAACAAATTACTATATTTAATGATGTTTATGATATATTTTATACTCACCTACACCCTGCTCCTGCCATCCGTAGTTCCCAGGGTGAGGACCTAAATCGCACTGTACTCATCCCTCGGTTCACTTTTTAAGTCTAGCTTTTCTCACCTAAAGTTTCCTTTGGTGCTCTGCTCCCACTTCCTGGTTCGCAATCCTGCCAATGAGAAGACACGTTTCTTTCAGAGTGCGTCTCCTCATTGGCTGAAGTTGCCAACAGACTCCAGAAGCGGAGAACCAAAGGTGAGTAAAAGTTGAGTTAGAAAGTGAACCCAGGGGTGGGGACAGTATGGTTTAGGTCCTCACCCTGGGAACTTTCCAACGAGGGAGCGTGGAGTTGTCCTTTAAGATTTTAAAAGAAAAACTATTCCATAATTTTACCCAAAAAAAACAATAAAATGTAAATTAATATTTCAGCAAATGGTATTCATGCAATTGTAATCCCCTAAATAACTGGCCACACCTCCTAACTTCAGTCACCTGCTCCTCTGCCTAATATGGACTGTAACTGGATTGTTTAGTTAGAGACTAAACAATGAGTAGGTGTGCCCTACTTGTTCTTGCTGTATTTTAGGATTTGCAAAAAAACTAATGGACAGTGATCACAATGTGTAATACTGGAATGCTGGGAAATAAAACACAAACCCCATTTAGAAAGGTAAATTTCCCAGCACCCACATCAATATGAAAGGTATATGTATATATATGTTAATATTTTTTTTTTTATAAAGCGCTACTTGGGTACACTTGGGTACATTATAAAATACAGAGTAGACAAACAAGGGGATAAATGCAAGCAAATATACAGATAAATAAAAATTAAAGGGCAATTATAGTGAGAAAATTGTTTTTTTTTTATTTCTTCTAATGTATCCTATAAGTCATCCCATCCACCAGGGTACCTTTAGTTTCTTTAAATTCTACATAGTCCCCGAGATATAAGCCTTTGAATATGCTGTGATTTGTAGGAGCTGCTACACCTCATCTGTCACTCAAAGGCACACACCCACACAATCCAAAGCTCCCCTGCAGTACTGTCACACACTCTCTCACCCACACTATATGTACCATGTGCAACATATAGTCAAATGCTGTAGTGCTAAACACAATCAATAAACCATTAACCCAGCAATATGAGCATAACACACTATAAAACAGCCCCTCCCCCCAAAAAAAAATCTTATATACATACAAAACCAGTGACTCAAATGGAACACTAATACAGTATATATAATACAGTAATACAGACTATATACCAAACAAGACACACAGTGCAATCTATGAAATATATAGACTAAAGCAACTGAAATGTAACAGGACAACAAGCAGTGTCACTGTGTTTGTGAAGGTCTCACTACAAGCTGCTGTTACACTGACTCTCTCTTCAGTGATTATGATCTCAGCTAAGCAGGGGGAGAGATATGAACTGTAGGTAAAAAGTAAATAACAATTAGCAAAGTTAGAGAACAGGGAGAGTTCAGTAACTTACTTGTAAAGAATCTCAGCACCACTTGTCCTCCTCTCTCCCCCTCTGCCCCTCCCTTCAGCATATTGCCACTTTATTCCACACTTTGATAGCTTGCAGTCTAGCTCTGGAAGGGAGGGGTCAACAGGATGTCAGCACTTCATTTAAAGTCCTTTCAACTGACAATGCTCGGACTCTGTATACAGCCCGTCACTGCTTGAGGGGGAGTAGACAGAGAGGGGAGGGGGACTACACAGCTTGGTACAAACTTCTGCCAGTGTGAAGAAATGAAGCCACACAGAAACATGAAAGTAAGGCAGCTTATACTAAGTGATCTATACATTATATACAGACAAAGTTTTTTTTTCACTATAGTTGCCCTTTAAGGAATGTTTCAGACACAGATTACTGCTTTTATAGCAAGGTGCTTTGCCTTTGATTAAAGTGTTATTCTGAGGCTTTAGTTGTCCTTTAAGAATTATAGTGAGAGATAACACAACGCATGTGTATATTTGTAATACCCCACATTCATTCTATGTATATATTATGAGAAGAGCTTTCTTTGTTCTTGAAAACGTTGGATTATTTTTCATTCATCTTCTCTAAAAACATCTGTTACAAAGTAAGCTCCGATACGGTTACTATGGGATGCCAGATGTTTTTATTGTTGTTTATTTATAAGCAATAACCCTGTTTTCATGCTCTGTAAGTGACTTTTTGCTTAAAGATAATAAATACAAACATGCTCATCTGTGCAGTGTGTCTTTGTTTTAAATGTCTTCTAAATGTTTCATGATATTTAACAATCATTATAATGTGTGCCTTTGGAAGGCATCCGTGTACAGTATGGTATGCTAAAAATATACATAGTATAAAATATATATTTGCATTTTCTGAAGTTTCTGTCTTTATTTTGACATTGCTGTCATTGGAGGTGCAATAATAGCATTATATTAAAAGCATTACATTGAAAGAATAATCAGGGAGATTCAATAAAAGTTCTTATGGTTAAAAATGGTGCAAATTTTTCCCCAACCAATCAGATCTTATTTAACCTCTGATTGGTTGGGGCAAAATTAGCACCATTTTAATGATAAGAACTTTTATTGAATAACCCTGCTTATGTTTAATCTATTAATTAAAACAAAGGTAACAAAGCTGCATTTTTTAATCGAGTAACCTGTACAGCTATGTCATTTTGATTAAAGCTGTCTTTTTTTTTTAAAATAAGATATTGAGTCATTAAAGTTCTAAGATGTGAGCAATTGTCACCCAGCCACAGAAGGAGCAGATTCTGCACTGCAAGTTTTGCCATTTTAGAAAAAGTCTAAAAACAAAAGTTGTTTCTAGCAGGCTTAGACACTGTCCCTATATAATTAAGCTGTCAAGGAAAATTAACACCTACAGTAACTGTTAAATTTATTTTCTAGATTATAAATACTTTAGAAATCCCTTTCACGTTACAGTAAAAATGAAACCTTTAACAATGAAAATAAAACAAGTGTTGAGTAATGGCTGCAATTTGTTCTCGTTATACTCTTTAAAGGTAAAGTGGATGCTTTTCTTAAAATGGCCCTTACTGGTATCAGTTTGCAAAAAATACTGCCCCTCTTCGTAGCCAAAGGGAAATAATGTTTGGACAAAGAGACCCAAAAGGCAAATAAAAACGTTAAATAAAGCAATATAAATACAGAGGGTACAGTAGCTCTACTTGTATAGTCCCCCAGATTGCCTCTATTTACTGTAGAAAGAATCCATAAACCCAAAGTAAAGTTTATAACAAAGGAATGTATAATGAAAATTGGGAGTTTTTCTTTATTTAAGCACAGGTGGATTTAAGGTAACTGTATTCAGGAATGTTGGATGTCCTTTAGAACTATAACTAGGGAACACACATTCACCTATAACAACAGAAATGTTATGTAAAGAGTTTGTTTTGTTACCTTCTGAACAAAATGGGATATCACAGATGTCATGTCGAACCTCTGGACTTTTTGTGAAACACCATGGCCCTCCGACTTCTCCCTTTGGATTTCTGCAATAGTTCTCCTTAAGGTCCTTTCCACGATAGCTCAAAGGCAAAAAGCTAGTTTGAAAAATGACAAAATAGAGCAAATACATATGTAAAAGGCCAATTAAATATGGTCATGATCACAAAAATATTCAATAACATTTCCATAATTATTATGCAAATATGGTTTAAGGACAAAGGGCCCTATTTATAAAAGATCGTTATCGTTATCGTAAAATAACGACCGGGTTTTTTACGATAACGACCGGTATTTACCGATAACGACCGGAATTTACCGATAACGTTAAATACCGGTCGTTATCGGTAAATACCGGTCGTTATTTACCGATAACGACCGTTATTTACTGATATCGTTAAATACCGGTCGTTATCGGTAAATACCGGTCGTTATCGGTAAATAACGGTCGTTATCGGTAAAAACCCGGTCGTTATTTTACGATAACAATCGGTATTTTACGATAACGATACCGATCTTTTATAAATAGGGCCCAAAATGTGTACTCTAGAAAGCCATTGCTAATGAAATGATGTATAGAGCACACATACACCTACAGTATTCCATGGAACATTGAAGTGTTTAATATGTTTTTCTGTAAAGTGGAATATTTTGTAGCGCACATTGGTAGCAAGGGACAGACCTATTTTTTATGACGTTAATCATGGGACCAGTGACCAGTTTCAGTACCAGTGTGCCAGATATGTGTAGCCATTCCTATTTGTTTGCTTGAGGCACATTAAGTGCTAGTACTTGCTCTTTGGTGAAAAGTTAAGTTTAGGAATTTGTTGCTGACTTTGTGATAAATATACAAAGGGTTGTTAATTGATCATCAAATGTAAGTGCGTAAACTGGAAGCTTAAAGGGGAAGTTCAATGCAAATACATATACTTTTAAGAAAAAAGAGCAGTGTTTTTCCACCCTAATGACCTTATCCTGCTCGTTCAGCATTTTGTATGTGTATAAATAAATGCTTCTAAAATACTGACTTCCTGTTTGCAGGACCCCTAATAAAGACCTTTGTAGTCTTGCCCTTGACCCAGCGTCTGGGTTGATTCAGTTGCTCAGTAGAAATTTGAGAATGCTTGGCCCATCCAACAGCCAATCAGTAGAAATTACTGTTAGTAATAAATTTAAGAACCACATACCACACACTTTTATTGTCAGTCCTCAGGGTGCTGTCTCATGGAGCTGTGTACTGCTTCACGCCCACATAATTCTTCAAACAACAATATTCACATACACACTCGGTCTGGTGAAAAAAAAAGGTTTTGTTGTGATATCACTCACTCTCACACAACGTTTTGGATGTTCTTTAGTCAGGTGTAATGGCGGAGTGCATATGTGGATATTGTTGTTTGAAATTACTGTTAGGAACATTCTATGTTAGTGTGCAGTCTGGAAAGAAAAATGACTGTTAAAGAACATGAAAGGTCAACTCACTAACGTCAACAGCAGAGAATAGCAAGGCGTATCATTTCTTATAATTTTCTAAATGGAAATAATTATATGCATAATATAAACTAAAAATTTTAAAAATAATGATATTTTCCAATGAACTTTCCCTTTAAGATTTTCCAGTTTGTAGTCCCAATTTAATATGTGATGTAATGTAGATTTATTTTTCTTTCCCAGATTAAAACAAAGAATTGTCTTTAAATAGATGTAACCTAAATCTTTACCAAGAACACGGATTTAGAGAATATTAAACAAAGTCCTATGACTTTAGAATTTAGATGACAGATCTCAAACCACAATAAGAAAATCATTTAAATAGAGAGCAGTTACAACAAAATAAAACTGTCATCAAATTAACACGGTACAATTCTCTACTACTATCAAATTATACAATAATACAATACAATACAATACAATAACATTTGTAAAGCGCCTTTCTCCTAAAGGACTCAAAGCGCATAGATATGTCTCAGATCAATACAGAGGAAAATACAAGTTTTATTTATTAAAAAAACATAATCTATTTATTAAGTGGCTCCACATTTATCAGGTCTATACATAGAGATTTTTGATAGTTTCAATCACTGTGATCAAATTGGTGAAAATCGATTCCCATTCCTGCTTCCTATTGATAGACTGCTGGTCTAATGAAATTTGATTGTGCAAGTTAGAAAAATGATTGATCTGGTGCACCCAATGTAGCCATGTATAGACTTTTGCATTTAGATCGAAGATTTCTAACAACTTTAACAAAACCACTTTAAAATGTTCTCTTATTTTGAAGAGCTGTATTTTTAAACAAATTTCTGTGAAAAAAAAAATACAGAGGTCTGTCCCAGATGCTTTAAATTCACAGTTAACATACAGGCTGGTGTTAAAAATTTAGGGCTAGGCCACACCAGCATGTTTTAACATGCAATCCGATTGTGTGTTAAAAAGTGCACACTAGTGTTGCCCAGTTCGACTGGCCACACTAGGTATGCTGCTGGCAGGGGCGTAGCTCGAAATCACCTGGCCCCATAGCAAAATGTTAGGTTGCCCCCCCCCATAAACAGTAAATTAACCATTTTTAATGCAGTTTTTATTTATATTATTTATTTCTCTCAAACACCCCCCCCCCATGAACAATAAATTGGTTTTAAAACCAAATTCCAATATCTCCCACCCAAGTCCAACCACGCTTTCCAGAAATTCAAGTAGATTTTTTACTTAGGATTACAGCCCCCTCTCCTCTTGATACCTGCTGATGCCCAATTTCAAGGCTCTACCTCTTTCCCCCCTCCCAATCCAAGTTACCCAGTAACCCAACCCAACCCTGTTCAGAATCAATCAGCACATGCCACACACAGACTGACTTCATTACCTCCTCCTCTGATAAATGTACCACACACACACAGAGTGATTACTGCCAAGACTCTGCAGAAGAATTGAACGGGATCCCGGATCCGATAGTCTAATCTTATGCTGCCTGTTGGCTCTGTCTTTTGCACTGCGCACCCCACTCCAGGCACTCCTGCTGGCTGCTGCCTCCTGACTTTCCAACTACTGCCGTGCACATGTGAGCACCGTAAGTGGGGTGCATCGTGTCCGAAGTCCCAGCCTCTAGGCAGTGAGTCCACGTGTAAGTAACTAATTGGCGGCAAAGAGGGGCCAGGCAGCAGTAAATTAAATGGCACTTGCCACACGCACAGGGGGCCCGGGCCCCACATAGCATTAGCATGATTCCTGTTAACTGTGTTATAATAATTGAAGTTAAGTAGTTACATAGGGTAGCCGGGCCCCCTCAGAAACCACTATGGTAGCTATGGAGATCCATACGTCTCTGGCTGTTGGGAGATGAAATCCGTAAGTCAAACTGTATGCAACCAGCATTTTTTGTGCAAACACGTTCGCAAATCGCAGCGCATGGCAACACACAAGTGCACCGGAAAACATTAATGCGCACGCTTGCATGTCAGTTTGCAGAGCTCTTATACGCGCTACAGTGCGTATAAGGGCCTCCTCAGGCCTCCTCAGCCTTTGGCTGGATACACATGGGCAAATTTTTCATCCCAATCGACCGATACTTTCGTGTATTAATCGCTGGGGCCGTAAAATCTGCACTGGTTTAGGCCACGACCACTACTAAACCGCTGGTAGCTATCAATCGATCAGGACAAAAAGTCTCTTCATTTGTACCCACGTTAAAGTAGTTTATTTTTTTTGAGAGTAGAAAGTGTCAATCCAGAAAATAATTAATTTTATTTATTTTCTCCACATTATCACCTTCTATAAAAAAACAAAAAAACAAACAAACCTCTAATTCATGTGTTTAGCATTACACAGGTATTATGGACTTACCTAGTCCATAATAAAATGGGTATAAGAAAACCAATTAGCAACAGAAATACAGGTTTGCTTAATCTCTCTGATCTATTTATATGCAAGGGAAATGCAACTCAAAGAAGATAATTAGTTTGACCCTTCCGGCTTTACAAATCTTTTTTATTAAAAGATCCCCTTTGTGCACGTGTAGCTGTTGAGAAAGGCGTGTATCAGGTGGGGGTGGGGAGGTTATATCACTGATTTCAGTCCAGTTGAACTGATTAAATAAGACAGACTGGTTGTGGAAAAAGGTGACTTAAGGTGGCCATACATATGTTTGATTTTACTTACCTGACCAATCGCTTCTGCGACATTCGATCGATCCTGCCGGAATCGCTTCTCCCATTCTCCTATGCGTCCGACATGCGATCGCAAAATGAATGGGATTTTGCGATCGAATGTCGGTCACATAGAATGGAAGAGACGGTTCTGGCAAGATCGATCGAATGTCGCAGGAGCGCTTGGTCGGGTAAGTAAAATTGAACATATGTATGGCCACCATTAAGGTCTGAACACACATTAGATAATTGTTGGCTGAAGTGACTAATGAACATCCAATTAAAAACCTCTGTCCTGCCGGATCATTAAACCAAGTTAGGGAGCCCCAGGGGTTTCACAAATGCCCCCATCCCTAAAGAACAGAGCATGTGGCTCAGCTACTGGCAGTCTGTTCCTTGTGAAAAATTGTTGAATCAATCGTTTAACAATCAGCTTAACAATGAAACAAGTTAAATTTCACAAACACTAACAGATTAAAGGAAGCCATTAGATACTAATCACAAGCAAACTGCTAATAGTATCCTATATACTAAAAGAAGGTTGTCGATATGCACGAACGGGTGGTGGGTTCACATGGGGGACCGGTGGGTACGCGCCATGGGGACAATTCTTTATGGAATCTGTGGTTTGCTGGTGGGTACTATATGACGATGATCTATGTGGGAAGTAGGAATCAGCAGCAACTGTTTGTTGGAGGCAATCATATAACATGGCAGGACAATCAATCACTTGAATAGGTTCTTTATAGTGAATGGTTTACAAGATCAATGAATTTGCAGTCAGTGCAGCAGTGCTAAATGCATTTATGGTTGTTCTCTTGTAATCCGATCATTTAGTATCTGACTACAGTTTTTTGTATAAAATGTTTTTCTGTTTGTTTGCTTATAGGCATCACATATACGATCTGAAGTTTTTCCAGAAATTCTTAGATGTAGTTGCATAAACAGAATTTAGATTACACGAATTAGAATGAGACTACGGCATCTATGAAAATATGTTTTAGAGATGTTTACAGCTTAACTACACACTAACGAGACTTCTTTAATACACAAGCAGAAATTTCTGTTTGGAATCCCAGTGAGACCAAACCCCTCTCACTGTCAGTTTGTGCCTGATTGATGTTGTCAGCCAATCTGTTACATACCAGTCAATTTCTCTTGGGAACGTAACAATTTGGTCTACTGACAACCTTTCATATGCAAACCTTATCTGCCAAAGTAACAATCTACAGTAACTCTAGCACAAAGGCCTGAAACTGTAACGCACAATGCAACAAGGCATGTTGGGAGTTGTAGTTTCTAAACATCTGAAGTGCCAAAGTTTGACATTACTGTTCTAGAATTATTGAACATCAACAGACAGGTTTTAAAAATCATTCAAAAATATAACTGAAAATACCTGTATGTATATGAATAATTTAGATCTAGCTCTCCAGTAGGTCTTATTAATCAGTATGATTCCTTTTCCACGTTTCCAACAAATAGCTTCTGGGCACACTGGATTGTTTTATTAAAAAAAGAATTGTATTTATGCATCAATGTTTTAAATTCTCTATATAAAATTACAGCTAGCAATATGGCATATTGGCAGTTATTTGCTGTGGGTTTCACTAAGAGAATTATATAATGATATATTGATAGTAGATATGCTGTAGCACTGCAAATTGCCTCCACTGCTTCCCAGTTGCAGACAACCCCTGTGCACTGACACCAATACATTTACATTGCAAAGTGCCTGCCACTAAAGATGAGTCTCGGTTTCTTAACAAACCTAAGCTAAAAGTCCTATAAGATAAAAATTATTGTCAAGGTTCAAAATTGCAATCTTATTTGGGTTTCTCATCTCAATCAGTTTTTAGAAATTTAAATAAGTTACTTTGAACCGCTGAACTTTCCGACACCAATTGGGATTTTTTTTTAACTTGCCTCATTGAAGCAGCACCCGTAGAGATAGCACAGATATCACACAACCTTAGCTTCTATCTGTTTTGTATGAATGTCCCTTCCTAAGAAAGAAGCTAGATATACACATGCTATATAGTCTTTGCCTATTACAAAGCAGAATGCTCTGGCATCTGTCAGTTAAAGCAGAGGCTCACCTATGTATATATACAACTGATCTACTTCCCTATTTTCTGCATGGGAAATTATTTGTATTTTGCTTGCAAGTCATTCCCACTGATGAAACCTAAGGCTGGGTACACACGGGGCTATTATTTGTCCGGGACAAATAACTGTCAGTTGCGGCAATAGTGGCCATGGCCGACAGTGCACGCGACCGATCGTGCTGTCCATAAGGAAACCAGAAATCGGGTGTGATTTACCAATGGACCCGATCACCCGTTCATCTGATTTGGATGAACAGGCAACCGAGCCCGGTTGCAGCCAGCCGTCCAACACCATCAGATATTTCCGACCATTCGATCCATGGCACTATTTGCAAGACGGCCGAAAATATCTTCTTGTGTGTACCCAGCTTAATAAGATAGAAAGACATCAGGACTGCAAGTTTAGCAAATGGCTCTGCAATTTAGCCTGTAATGAATATTAGAACACCAGGGATTTTAACACATGCATAGCCCCATATTTTGGCAATGCAGGGAGTGAAAAACATTTCCTTGTTTTTTGGATTAGTTGGACAATGCAATTTTTAGCACTATTTTAGCAATATTGTGAATTACTATCTATTTTAAGTATCCTCTACTGCATGTTCATTGATACATCCTGGAGCAAGTAAACTCTTTACAAGTATTTTCATTTTTATGCTAACAAGTAAGATAAAGATTGTTATCAGTAGACGACCCTTAAGGTTTCATGGGGGCTGACCCACGATGCATGATGTGTATGCACGCCGTTTCACACAATAATTGTGCGGTGTATGGGCATTTTGTCAGTTGAAACGCCCGTTCAGTTGGGGATTTTACAATCTGGCAGTATAGAACGTGCAAGTCTCCTTCAGTCTACACCAATATTTTCAAGAAACTGCCACTGAAACCTCTACACCGCAAATCTTATTTTGTGTATGTTTTTTTATATCCTTAAGGTAAAATCTGTCAAACGGCTCCAAACTTTGTGGAAGTGATAAAATAAACAAAATCTAAATATGAAAACAGGAACTGCTGTGATATGAGATGTCTTAGACACTACACATGAATTAAATTTAATAGGACTTTGGGTACTTAAAACATGTTAAGGTATATTTAAACAGTTTTTTTCTTAAAGGGTATGTCTACCCCCCTGGTTATTGCGTGGTGAGGAACTAATTAAACAACCTTATCATAACATTGTTTTGTATATCTGTAAGAATGAATTGCTTTATTAAAGGGTATGTCTACCAAACAAAATTTCAGGTTTGATAGAAAAAAAAACAAAACCCAGACCTTGCAAGGTCAAAACCATTTACCCTGCTCCTAAATGTACTTACCAGCCCTTGTTCCCTTGGAAGCAGCAGGGAGGAGCCAGACCATCAGCAGCATCAATGATTGGCTGAGACAGGAACACCACCCAATCATTGGCGCAGATGCCAGTCTGACCACTTCTGCTTCTGCCGTGCACGGGAAAGGCACAGAACAGCAGCAGAAGGCAGCCGAGGAAGCAAGGGGTGGTAAGTATATTTAGGAGTAAAGTTGAAAGGATAAGTGCACTGTAAAATCAAGTTATGTTCATTTGGAAGTTATGTTCATTTGGAGCCTCAAACAGTAATGCTTGTGAACTCACAGGCATTACTGTTTGAGGCTCAAGCAGGAGAGTGCACGGAACTCACAGGCATTACTGTTTGAGGCTCAAGCAGGAGAAAGCAAAGGAAATCTCAGAGGGGCGGAGCTTAACATTCAGCAAACCAGTAACAAGATGTCAGCAACTTTCAAGGCACAAAGCTAGGCTTTTGTAAAAAAAAATATGGCAACGGTATTTTTAAAGCTGCAGCTTCCAAATGAACATAACTTGATTTTACAGTGCACTTATCCTTGAACGGTTTACACCTTGCAAGGTCTAGGTTTTTTGTTTTTTTTTGTTTTGGGGGGGTTGTTTCTATCAAGAAAACAAAATAAAAGTCTATAAAAGTGCTGTAATAGAAAAATGCCAGTTAGAGATGCATGGAGAGCCGCTATCCGCATATAGCATCACCGACTGTTTGCACTGGTTGGTCGATAGCGTCTCTTGGTGTATCGGTGTATGTATATTGTTTTTTAATGTAGTGCCACTTAGGAATACAGTGCAGTAAATTTAAACAATACAAAGTATTTAGTAAGTAGATATACAAGTGATAGAAAAGAACTGTTGCAAAGAAAAATTAATGTGTCGGTATGGCAGGGCTCAAAGGTATTTAGAAATTTAAATACTATGATCTGTTCTCTACACCTTACAGGTCATTAAAGGAAAATAAATAGCTAGCAATTGCAGTCTCTAGAACTCTTTTAAGAGATTAATTAAAAAAAAAAAAAAATCTCTGTATTGCTCAAGAACCCATACCCCTCCTCCTGCCAGGAGCTATGATCACAAACAAGCATAATCCCCTAATAATCATGTCTTCTAATTGGGGGAGATTAGGTGCCATTATGATGTTTTCAAACAGGGGGAACTCTCAGTGCTGGAGACAGGACAGCAGCATTACTTTTTTTGAAAAGAAATTGCTGGAAAGTGTTTATATAAATGAATATTCCAGTTAGCTGACAAACCTATGTGATTGGCTTCACTTACCATCAGTCTAAAACAGAAAACTATCCTTCCTGCTTTTCCTGTTGTCTCACATTTTCACAGATTTAGATGATCATATATCCGTACAAAAAATCAATGTCCCAGCCAAGATGTTTTGCTTTACCAGATGTCCTTTGTAAGGATGCTGTGAGGAAAGTGATGGGGGTACTTCTTAAAAAATAAAGGAAGCTAAATGGCATTTGCACAACAAAATTAGCTGTGATGTAGCCATGTATCAGTAACCTACTTAAATCTAGCTGTGCTAGATTTAATTGCCTCCATTAAAATCCACTGCAATGTTAGTCGGAGAAGGGGTGATGGTAATTGTGGTTTTATAACTGTTTATGCAATGTCAGAAGACTTTCCCTTTCTAGAGCTCGGTGCTTGACACACAATCTTCAAATCCAATAAGGTAAGGTTTCCAAAGATAATATTTGAAAAAGTCATTCTGGGAAATGAAACATTTATTTTTAGTGACAAAGGGATTTTTCTGTTTAACTTAATTCCTGCAGAAATTCAAATATGTCAAAATAATATATTTATCTTACTCACTGACAATTATTTAGAATTCTACTCATGCCCCACAAAGCAACACTGATCTGTTTGGTCAGTAAATAGCCAAAGGCAACTAAATGTGATAATTGTCCTGTGTTCCTTAACTGCAATCAAGCTATTCTGTTTACATTCTTTCCTTACCTGTGCTCATGGGGTATCATTGAATTCCAAGACTGGCAAACGAGACCCCTTTTAGTTACATTCTTCATCCCTCTGTAATTACTGCCTCTTCCATGAATACATTCTCTGATATAATCTGGGTGGGGGAAAAATATTTTGATCAACAACTTGCTTTTTCAACAAAAGCTTTGGCATTGAATATTGAAACCAGAAATATTTGTTTTTAAAATACAGATTAGTTTGTTGATTTGGTCTATTAAGAAAGATGAAAAGCAGAAAAATCATAAGAAAACTGGGAGGCTGAAACTGGAGGGTCCTGGTGGTATATAAAGTAAAGCTATGCACTGTGGGGCTGTTCTTAATGTAAGTAATGTACAGCGAATGAGCGTTTATTACCGCAAACTAAAACTCCCAGCAACCCCCGTAGGGCTGCAGGTTGGACATTCCTTAAGCCTGGTACACACGTTTCAATCTTTCATCCTGACCGACGGTTCAAGACTTTTGACCGGTTGGCCAAGAGGACTGCATGATCGGTCATGGTTTTCCGATCCGTCCAATCATGCTTTCGTCCGATTCGGACAAAGGAACGGTCGGCGATCGTTCTGAGCCTCCATACAATAATTCAGCCCGACTGTCCAAAACACTGAAATGTCGGTCGGTTGGGCCGAATTATTGTATGGTGTGTACCCAACTTTAGTCTCTAGTATGCATCTGCAATTTAAGGGAACTGAGTTTGAAATGACTACACAAAGTAGCAGTTTTTTTTTTTTGTGCACAAACAACAAAGAATTCTTTAAATTCTATGTCAAGTAAATGTTCTGTAGCCTTGACAAACAACCTTTCTTTTATATTCCAGAATAAATCTTACCTTTCTTTTCATAAAGATCAAATGTAATGTTAGATTTCTTCTTTATTCCTGGTGACATACTATTAAAGGAGAACCAGTGGCATCTCTTTGTGCTTTTATCAAAAGCAAAAGCCCTGCAGTAAATAATATATTTATTAAAATACAAGTATAGTCTCATATTCAAATTGCTCTGATTGTATGCTTTCTCCTTAAAATGCTGAAAAGGCTTTAGTGCTTTATGGGCCATAATAAAATGAGAGAATAAAAACTGGTAGTGTGATAAATCAATCTATTGTGTAGTAAAACTGTCCCTTTAACCCCCCCCCCCCCCCCCCCGCAAGCATTAAAACCTCAAGATGCAGTAATCACATGAGGGAGATGCAGTAACATTCGTTATTGCTTAAATGAGTCTAAAAGCCATTACTTTGCACAGCACTTCCAAGGCGATAAAGGGTCAAGTTAACTTATCCCCTACTGGATTGAGGTGTCCCTACACCTGCTCTTACCTGTTGACACGCTCATGTGATGCCATAACTGCTGCAAAGCAAACTATGACACCAAACTTTACTGCATCTCCCATTATTGTATCTGAATATATTCTAATTTTACTTTATCCTTGGATACGCACGGACGATTCTCATCCAAAATGGCCGTTCGTCATGAAACGCCCATCGGTGGTCGTTGCTCGCTTTCAAATTGAGCGTGTGTACGAGCCTTTACAGATCTCCCTGTCTATGTTTCTAATAAGACGTCCTCTCTGGGCCTACTTAGTGTGGGGGTCCCTCGGGGCTATACTGTTCTCCCTATACACTATTGCTCTGGGAGATATAATCAGTTCATTTGCCATAATTATCACCTATAGAAAAAAAAATCCTAAAAATTCGAAGCACTGGCCACAGATTGTGATCTTGATCTGATTAGTTTATTATGAACAAACATTATAAATCTTCTACAGGTAAGGTTTTTTTTTGTTGGTAAAATGCCCACCTGCATTTTTATTAATTTTTTGAAGGAGATTTATTTATTTAACAAAATTGAAATTCCAGCTCGCAATTCATTGTACTATTTCTAGCAGACAAAATACTTTCCCACAAAAGGTCATACCAGGTCATAGCCTTAAGTTATCATCTGCACAGTCTTCCTGGTTTTATTGATTAACCCTTTAGTAGATGTGTGAATAAATCTTTTTCTAAATCAATCATTTTTGTGCATGAAACATTTGTTTTCAGAACACTTTTTTCTGAAATGACTTTGTATACCTTTTGCAATGCAATTCTAAACCCTGTCATGCGCCAGGCTGGCATTCTAATCAGAGAACCCCTTTTTCTAAGCAATATATTTATTAATACATGTGTAACAATACACATTAATAAATGATAATCAGTCTTGTGTTTTCTGTACAGAATTATATTTATCTATAACTGTTTCTCTAAACATGTATTAAAAAAAAACATGTATTAAATGCCATAGAGGAGAGCTATGTCTCTCAAGACAATTTTTTAAAAGCTTTTTTTGGCTTTTATATACAGTCAGTCTAGATTTTCCTTATAAGATCCATTTGCAAAGATATAGGTGCTTTTTCTGTTCTGAAGAAGTAAACTTTAAAGAAGCCTGTTCTCTTGTCAAGATATGAAAGGAATCATCAACTTCAAGGCATATTTTTAAAACCCGCTTGTTAGTTTATCTTAGTCATTCAGATATGAGTCACAAAAGGGTTACTTACTTGCAAGTGAAATGAAGTCCTTTATTCCTGCTACATCTTTTAGCACAGTTTTCAGTGGTGTTGAAAATTTTCCTTTTCACCTCCAGCTCTTTGTTTTGTCTAGTTAAAGATGTTTCAGGGGACTTTTTGTAGTCGTGCAATGCATTGCGTTTCTTCCCTTTGCCTTCTGAAAGAAAGAAAAACTTTAAAGGCAACTTTCTGGATGATTGAAAGAGTATATGTAATGGACCAATGGACTTACTGGAGACTGGTAAAAATTTTAAATAATTGCCAAAATTGCAAACCTTGTGGCAAGGTCAATCTTTCATATGACTGACTCCAGAATTGTATTGATTATGTCTTAGTTATGCATGAATTTTTGCATGTCAAGTTTTAAGAATAATCATTGCTTGGAATCAATTTAAATGCAAATAAAGCAAATGAGAATCAAATTTTTAAAAAAGTAACTATGATGGGTTGTACTATACATCTGGTAACATGCGAACATTTGTTCTTCAAACATGCTTAAAATAAGTAAAATTCTTTGGGAGAGATCTACCCAGAACCACTTTAGGTCTGGGTAAATTGCTCGTCCCAAATTCAATATCCTGTTTCCAGCTGTAGGCAAATCCCAAAATAGCAATAACCGTATATACTAGAGTATAAACTGACCCGAGTATAAACCGAGGTACCTATTTTTACCTGAAAAATAGCAAAAGTGATTGACTCAAGTATAAACCAAGGGTAGAAAATACGAACACTAC
Organism: Hymenochirus boettgeri; assembly: GCA_019447015.1. Taxonomy (NCBI): domain Eukaryota; kingdom Metazoa; phylum Chordata; class Amphibia; order Anura; family Pipidae; genus Hymenochirus; species Hymenochirus boettgeri. The sequence goes on from CM033471.1 coordinate 147,663,665, forward strand.
TGCTTGTGAAGGTTTTCATTCATCCAGGTCATGGTATATCTGTTGTATTCAGTTAGATCAACTGGACTTGAAGTTTAGTTCTTGAAGACGTTTCGCTAGTTATCCGACTGGCTTTCTCAATTCAGAATGACTTGTACAAGAATCTGTGGCAAAAAATAAAAAAAATAAAGAAACCAAGCCTGAATAGAGGTGGGGGGTTCGACACCAACTGTCTGCCATGTACAATGCTGTTTTGACACCTTACCCTGGGCGTTCCTATAAAACCTCTTAGCCACTATGCAATCACGCCCTTAACACCTGGCTGTGATATGCTAATTGGAATTTTCCAGGGTACATAATTGCCACAGATTCTTGTACAAGTCTTTCTGAATTGAGAAAGCCAGTCGGATGACTAGCGAAACGTCTTCAAGAACTAAACTTTAAGTCCAGTTGAGCTAACTGAATACAACAGATATGAACACTACTGTCTTCTGATTCTGTATTGTTTTGAGGCTTTAAATGGACAGCAGAATTCCCATACAGTAGTCCCATACCGTAATAGCCATACTGGATTTGGCTATTACTGTTTGGAACTTCTGATGTCCATTTAAAGGGCAACTAAAGCCTCATTCCTTGGCACTCCAGATGTTTGTAAACTACAAATCCCTGCATGCTTTAGTAGCTGGGAGTTGTAGTTTCTAAACATCTGCAGTGGCAAGCACCCTCACCCTCCCCCCCAGTTCAGTGGGCAAGGGGACTTGCCACCCTAGACAAGTGCCTGTGATGATTTTGTTTTAAAATGTATCTCTGCCTGAGAGTCACCTCCCCCCTCCCCTCACACAGGTGCTGTCAGGTTCTTACTGCTGTGAGTGGATTGTTACAGGTAGTAGAGAGAGGGCACAGGCACGGACACACACACCTCTCTTCCACCTACCTTTTGCTTGCTGCCACCCTGAAAGGAACTTCACAATAGACTCCAGTAATACACTACCGGAACCCAGCAATTCAGTCACTCACTCTGCAAATCCGGCCACCATTTGATTGCTGCTTGTACTGATCTGCTGGCTGATGTCACTACTGGGCTCCTGGCAGTGACGTCAGCTGGCAGATCAGTACATGCAGCGAGCGAGCAAGCAGCCAGATTTGCAGAGTGAGTGACTGATCGAGTATAAACCGAGGTTGGTGGATTAAAAAAGACTCTCATAATCAAGACAAAAGCGGATATAGAATTTGTTGTGCTGGCTGTCTTTTGCAATACCTCCAAGCCGGCACAATGAATGGGTTTAAGTCACGCTAATAGATATGGAATGGGCTAGCGTGACCTTCCTCCTTTAAGAGCACTGCAGCTCTGGGTTAATAAGACCCTGACAGGCTCATTTACCCAGGGTCGCTATCGCTCTGGGTAAATGCTCCTTCCGCGATTCAATATTACCTTTGCAGATGCAAACCCACTGTGGGATCCTGCTCTAAAACGAACACAAACGCGATATTGAATCGAAATGGCGTGTGTGATTTTTGCGTAACCCGTGCATCCGACGATAATATGGAGTTAATGACGCGCTAACCGGTAGCGAAACATTTAGCGAGACTTTAACTCCATATATTTGCCCAGGGAGTCTGGGTAAATCTGCCCATTAATGTTTAAGTGAAATGTATGCTTTAACTGATATACCGTAAAAGATGATGTCATAGCCAGTGTTAGAGTTATTTTTTTCTTGATTAGTTTTGTGTATATTTGAAGCAGTTGTGCATTTATCTCTACTTAGTGGGGCAATGTACAGAGAGCTGCAATTGGTAATTTTAGTCTTAAATTCACACTAACCCTTTGGCCACGATGTACCAAGGATTATCACAACTTTAAGAATGTGGTGGCTTGCAAAAAGAAGGCCACACAACCACCTCAATTGAGGCTCTTTTGCATGAGTTCTTTTGCTGCAATAAATGTTCTGGACTAAGTTTACATGGAATCACACAATCGGTTAGGTACATTGTATAGGTCAGGGGCATGATAGTGGCATAGAAAGTTGTTTTGTTGATTCATTCCTTCCAGCTTGCCATACATAGGTGTACATTTTTAGCTATGTAAATCTGTATTAAAGTTTTGCTTTATATATATTATGTGAGACTTTTACCTTGGTGGCACAAATCCGCTGTATTGATTTGCAGTCTGCCATAGTGTTCTTTTAGGCCCAACTATAATGGCAAACTAACTTTTTGAGTTGTTCTACTTTCTTTGCTTGATTATAACACATTATTTTACCTTTGATGTGTCTAAATTAAGACTCCATCAGGTCATAACCCTATATAATGGAACAATAAACCACACACATAGGTAAATATACATATTTACTTAGAGCATGAGTCAACTGTGGTACGGCTATGAACATAATGGGGGAGAAACAGAACAAGGGGATATGGGGAATAGCAATCACATTGTTGTAGTTAAACCTTTGTGTGATTTAACCTTTTAAATATATTTTTCATTATTCATTATTCATCATTAATTCATTAATATCAATTCATTATTATTTTCCATACAGAATCACTTTAACTCAGTTTTTTCTTACTTTAAATATGTGTTTACCTAAGCAATATAAAAGAAAAAAATTAAAAACACACACCTAAGTGTACTAAGTACACTTTACATGCAATATAGTGTTCAACAGATCCAAACAAGGAAGTTGCAGCATTGCTTCCTAGAAGCTGTCAACCAATCATAACATATTCTGTAGTGTTCAACAAATCAAAACAAGGTAGTAGCAGCGTTGCTTCCTAAAAGCTGTCAACCAATACTATCAAAGAGATCCTCCCTCTGCCTTGCACAGAACAGTTTGTTTCAGTTTGTTTGTTTTTTTCAAACACATTAAATGGTCCTGTCATGAAAACGATTGAATCCTTTGCTTTTCATACATAAAAGAAAAGTCATCTTTGCATTGCATTTCTTAGCTAGCATGGATAAATGTAACAGAATATAAACATTACAGTAAAAATTAAAGGTAAGTCTTTAGAATTAAATCTGCATCCTTATGTACTCTTGCTTAAAGCAGAGTTTTTACCACTAGCCCACCAGACATACTAGGTAGACCACTGATACATGTAGACTCTTTATCTTTTGCTTGTAGCATAATGGAAATAAAAAATAAAACAAAGTCTGGGGATTGAAACCTGCGGCCTAAGTGCTTCTAAAACAAGCACTTTAACAGGTGAGCCACCACACCATATGCAAGGTATTCAGGTACATTTAGAAGCTTTATCTCACAGAACTGAGAGTGTCTGTGTGAGTTATTAAAATGCTAGTGGCCCCCTGTGTATTTTTTGCTCAAGGCCCTATTTTACTTAAAACCAGCTCTGGTTGACTGGACAGTTTGTTTATGAATCAGTGTTACTATTGCCAGTTGCAGTCTCCGAATGACAATTTTATACACCCATTACCAGATTAACATTTCTATGTTTGATTTTAAAGTGATTTGTCATGTTAACTACTTTGTACTCACCTCTAAAGCTGGGTACACACAGTAACTATAAAGCCCCGATACCGTCGGATCCGACGGTATCGGGGCTTTATCGTTATGTGTGTACGCTCGTTTCCCGAACGAGCGCACGGCCGCTGAACGATCGGGTCAGCCGAACGCTCGTTCAGGAAAGGCCAAAAATTTTCATCGGCTGCGCTAGACTCCCTATAGAGGAAACACACAGTCCCGAGAGTTAGTTCATAGGGAGAACGCTCGGGACTGTGTGTATGCAGATCTTTGAAAGATGGCAGACAGGATCTTGCAGATCCTGTCTGTCATCTTTCAGAAATCTGGACTGTGTGTACCTAGCTTAAGAAATATTCTTCTAATGTGCATCTGTGGCATAGATAGAGAGGTCAAATGTATATAGATAGTGTTTTTACAAGGAATTGCCTGGAGGTGACGCACATTAACCAGTAAAACAAGTCCACCAATCTTTGTTCTCACATTAATTGCCTGCACAGAAGTTTGAATATCTTGTTTTATTGAACTTAAGTGGCATTAAGGAGTCATTCACACAAGGAATGAGTTTGCACAAAAATCCTGCCAAATTGTACGCACATATAATTGTATTTTGTATTTGTACAGATGATATATATCTGCTGAAACAGCACACACACACATATATGCATGTATAGTTTTTTTTCTCTAGTGTGTGTTGGTATGAAATCCCTAAATATTTTAAGCTCAAGAACAAACAACTTTCTAAACAAGTTATCATTTAAAAATATACACATCTAATTTTTTCCATGCTTAGGCAGCTAAAAATTTATTTCAAGAATAGTGGTTGAAAATGCAGAATTAAGGTCTGTTGACCTGTAAAAACACATTTCACACGAATAAATAATTGGCTAAAAAGAAGGTAAGTGGACAGGCAATAAATAGTAATCTATGTGGACTAAATTGTGTTCCAAAGGGTTTTCTCTTGAAGATATGTCATCTGTTAATCAATGTTTTAGAAGTGGGTTTTGAAAGCAAGGGATTTGTGTTTGCTGATAATAAACACAAGAGTCTGGACCCGAACATGGTTGTTGTTAATCTGCTGGTTGAAACTACTGAAAGAATTGTAACATTTTGACTGTCAAAATCTGCTTTTGATATAGAAATTCCTTTGTTTCGTCACTTGACAGACGAAGTTCAGTTCCAAAACTACATCCTGACCCATATACCCACCGATGGAATGAACCCTGGAGGGTTTGTTTATCTTTAGTTAATATCTGTATATTGCAACCATTTTGCCATTTTTACACTACATCCCCTAAATGTTCAAATATATGCAAACATCTAAGCACAAAGGCAGACAAGTTAACATTTAGCAAATCATTTAATAAATATAACACTATTGGCCGATGCTATATTTTGTCTAGCATAACTTATGTGACCTTGATCCTGCCGTAAACCAACTTGCAAAACTAATACATTGCAGTTAGACGTCTTGTTTACACCTCCATTCAATAGGCGTTAAGTTTTGCACTACAAGGTATATTGAATAGGCTACCCCTACTTCTTTCCAAGAAGTTTTAGAAATGACACGGCTAGCGCAAAATTAATGAGAAAACCCGTGCTACCTGAATATTACATTGGGTTACATGGGTTTTGCACTAATTTGGCCCTATAGCGGCCAATATAGCATTGGCCCCTTATTATAGAACAACTATACTGTAAAAAGTTATTTTTTAAAAATTAAAAGTACCTATGGTAGGATTGATTATTCCTACCTCCCAATATAATTTTGTTGAGGCTCATTGGCATGTATAGTTTTCATCTCCCAGTTTAGTTTTCTCGTCTTTCCTGTATTAAAGATAGGGCTGAAACCAGGAGAAAGCCCTGGCAGAATTCATGTTGGGACATGATATTGGGAGGTAGGAAATACCAATACTACTTCCGTGCCCCAGACATTTTTCATTTTAACAGTTTTTTCCCCCTTTAATTCTCCTATAAGCATGATTGCTGAACTCATAATGAGAGTCATCTCATGAGAGTATTGAATTATAGGGAATATCAACATCTCATATCTTAGATAGAACTCTGATGACATCACTTAGTTGCCTGTGCAGGTATTCCTGCTTTTCCCAACAGGATCGTAATCTAAAATGTTTGTTTGCAAATGCGAGAAGTCTGGCTGACAATATGCGTGAGATTATGGCGTTTAATGAAAAGTATGATGTAATAGGTATATTAGAAACGTGGTTGAACAGTTCTCACGACTGGGCTGTAAATTTAGAAGGATACTCCTTGTTTAGGCAGGACAGAGAAAAAAACAAAGGGGGAGGAGTATGTGGTTATGTTAAGAAAGAGTTGAAGCCAAATTTAAAAGAAGAGATAACTGGCAATATTGATGTTAAAGTGGACGCAATATGGGTGGAATTAGGCAACAGGAAAGGGGGTAATATAATTGTTGGTGTCTGCTATAAGCCACCAAATGCTAGCAGGGAGAAAGTGAGTCAGCTACATAAGCAGTTGGCAAGGGCTGCAAGTTTGGGGAGTGTGCTCATTATGGGAGACTTTAATTACCCTGACATTAATTGGTGAAGTGAAATTGCCATTTCAGAAAAAGGCGATGAGTTCCTGAATTTGCTGAAGGATTATTTTCTCTCACAGGTGGTTTCTACTAGAAAAGGAGCTCTGTTGGATCTGATAATATCTAACATCGTGGAGCGCATTATAGATATAAAGGTTACTGGAGGCTTATGGAATAGTGACCATGAAATAGTGTCGCTTGGAGTATGTTATCGCAAGGAAAACTGAGAAAGCAAATTTTCCCAGGTTAAAAGTAGCTCTTCAGAATGTCAACTGGGATAAGGTATTATCAGGTAAAGGTACTGAACAGAAGTGGACTGTGTTTAAGGGGATTTTGAGCCATTTCACATCTACTGTAAATTTATACCCTTGGGAAATAAATGTAAAAAATATAAATCCGCGCCCATGTGGCTGAATTATGAGGTAAAGTGGCAAATGGAAAGGAAGAAAAAGGCATTTAAAACCTTTAAGTTAGAGGGAAGGAAAAGGGCCTTTAGGGATTATAAAAACTGTAACAAGGAGTTTAAGAAAGCAATCAAACTAGCTAAAATTAATGAAGTTAGAATAGCTGAGCAAAGCATCACTAAACCTATTTTTTTAAAGTATATTAATAGTAAGAAGATGAGGACTGAAAATGTGGCACCATTAATCAATGTAAGTTAGTTATTTAGGATGGCAATAAAGCAAATATTTTTTTTCCTCTGTATACACTATAGAAGATCTAAGTACAGATATCATAGAGTATAGTAGCAATAATGGATAAAAGATGCAAGTGCAGGATATGGATATGGTACAGAAAGAACTAAATAAGGTTAATATTAATAAATCTCCTGGACCGGATAAACTACATCCTTGGTATGACGGGGACACTACAACCCTCAGCCCAGGGGCACTCTGAGCACGCTTATCTCACTGTGAAAACCCCGAAACCCAACTGAGAGTTGACCGTCACTTATATATATTTACCATAAACCATTGGTATCTGCCACCAGGTGTGTTAAAAGGGTACACCAACCTACCCAGCATGCACAGCTGTACAATAACAATAATAATGACCGTTAATTCACTCCCACGTATAATATATAATATACTGGTAAAAACATAGAGTCTCAGAGGCAGAGTTCGTTAGTTCTAATTAGAGCAATCAGAGATTCAGCTAACGATTTGAATATCGTTTAATATAAACAAAAAAAACAGTGCAAACAATAAACTACAGAAAAATATAACAGACAAAATACAACATAAGCAACAGTAACACAAAATGGGATGAAAAGTGAAAATAATACTTAATGTCAGTACTTAATATTCCAGGATAAAATGAAGAAGGTAAATCCGTGTAAGTCCAACATTGTTTCCAGAGTTATTGGCCCTCAAAATAACTCTTATTAGTCCCAAGATTAGATGGTAATGGAGTGCTCTCTTTGGGTTTCAGAGACATTTTTATACCCCTGGACAAGTGTGTAACCAGATCACCGCACCCAATCAGAGAAAGGTGTGGGTTGAGCAAGAGGAGTACAGGTGGTCTCCCTGACACAAACACAAGGTGGCTATCCCTGCCAAATACTGTATTGCGACAGAGTAACGCGCCATAGCACGCTTACTCACAAATCCGTATCCATGGCGGTTAGACGGATTTGTACATACCAAATTCAATATGGTTATTGCGTATTGATCCATAAACCAAACAAGTGTCTCTGTCGCTTTCCACACAAAGTAGACCATGGGTGTTTGGGTTCACATCAAACGGCTTTTGGTCCTGAGTCTGCTTTTAAAAACAGTTCACCTAAATTATGGTCACAGTAAGAGATATGAATCCTGATATATGTTTTGCTTTCTAACATGGATAAAGTACCTGAGATGTCTTGTAATTACCCCCCTGCTGATTTCAGAGACTAGAGTCTGTGACCACAGACCTGCTAACTATACATAATGAAGTTAGCTGTTGGTATCCACATTAACCAAATACACAAAACACCTTTTGTAGACAGAAAATAATACATTTAAGAGATGGGGAACTGGAAAATCACATTCAATTATACAATTAAAACATAAGAAATTGGAGAATCATATACAATAATATGGATTATGACATAAATGTCTTCATAGAAATATACAATAATCACATGATTGTGACACTCGGGTCCTTAGGGAGCTAAGTTCAGTTTTATCTAGGACAGTGCTTCTTATTTTTGCAGATTCCATCATGTCCAGATGGGTGTCTCTGGATTGGAAAAAAGCTGATGTTATTCCAATATTCAAAAAGGGTAGTCAATCAGAGCCAGGTAATTACAGGCTGTAAGTTTAACTTCAGTGGTGGGGAAGATACTGGAAAGTTTAATAAGGGGACATTTCAAGTATGTTTCAAGGACTGACATTATAAGTAGTAACCAGCATGGATTTAGGAGGAATAGATCTTGTCAAACTAACTTGCTTGGCTTTTATGAGGAAGTAAGTAGAAATTTAGACTCTGGCACAGCAGTAGATGTAGTAGTATACTGGGATTTTGCAAAGGCTTTTGATACAGGCCCCCATAGGCGACTAATGTATAAGCTAAGGTCTGTTGGTCTGGGGAGGCACATTTGTACATGGACAGAAAGTTGGTTAATGATGCAGAGAGTAGTTGTTAATGGGGCTTCATCATTATGGACTTAAGTGCTTAGTGGGGTGCCACAGGGTTCTGAGTTGGGACCGCTTCTATTTAATCTGTTTATTAATGATTTGGAAGTGGGTATTGTCAGCAAGGTTTCTGTGTTTGTTGATGACAAAAAACTTTGTTGACCATTAAAAACTTCAGAGGATGTGCAATCGTTGCAAGGGGATCTAGATAGATTGTCACATTGGGCTGGATAACAAACTTAAAGGAAGTAAGCAATGCCAGGTGGCAACAGCCAGAGCCAGCATTGTATTGTCTTGTATAAAGAGAGGTATGGATTCAAGGGAGGAAAATGTTATTACCCCTCTTTACAAAGCATTGGTAAGGCCTTATTTGGAATATGCAGTGCAATTTTGGAATCCTGTCTACAAAAAGGACATCTTCGAAATGGAAAGGGTTCATAAAAGGGCAAATAAATTAATAAGGGGATTGGGGGAGCTTGAATATGGAGAGAGACTGGAAAAGTAATAATTATGTACGCTGGAGAAAAGGCGCTTGCATGAGGATATGATTATTGTGTATAAATACATTAATGGGCCATACAATAAACTATCTAGGGCATTGTTCACCAACAGAGCATGTCAGAGACCACATGGACATCCCTTAAGACTTGAAGAAAAAAGCTTCAAAGAAAGGCTTCAAAGCTATGGAACTGTCTTCCAGTGGATGTTGTTATGGCAGGTTCATTGGTCAGTTTAAAAAAAAAGTTGGATGAGTTTCTGGTATTGATACATAAAGTAGATCCAGGGAAATTTCCGATTGCCACTTGGAGTCAGGAAGGAATTTTTTACCCCTTCATAAATTTAGTGGGTTTTTTTTGCCTTCCTCTGGATCAACAGTTAGGCAGGAAATGAGGATATTGCTGAGTGGGTTGGACTGGATGGACATATGTCTTTATTCAACCTCAAATGCTATACTATTAAGTCTTAAGTTTGCACTTCCCCTGCGGAAATGGGTGCAACAGTGGGTCTTTTTTTCTTTCTTTTTTCTTAAATTAAAACCCACTGTAGATCACTACATACTTATTCTGGGTTGAAAAAAGAGTATAGTCCATCAAGTTACACCCCCCAACCGAACCAGTACATGCCGCCAAAGTACAACAAATAAAAAATAACACAACCAATTACACATGCCCACACATTATACATTCACAGGCTTTAACTATGGATATTCTTAATGAGATTCTGCCTTTAGCAGATAATTCCTGACACTGCTAAAGGTGGGTACACAGTTCCAATCTCTGGAAAATGACAGACAGAATCTGCAAGATTCTAACTGTCAATTTCCAGAGATGAGGGTACATACAGTCCTGAGCGCTATCCCTACATGCAATATAGGGAAACCATTCGGGTCTGCATGTTTCCCACAGCCGCAGCTGACTCCCTATCAGTGGCTAGCACTGATGCCTTGTAGTGCTGAAGACCTAAGTTCGATTCCACCCGATTCGATTCCACACATCTGCAAGGAGTTTGTATGTTCTCCCCATTCTTGCATGGGTTTCCTCCAGGCACTCCGGTTTCCCACACAATCATAAATGACATAGTAATAGGTTGTATGTGTCAAATAAATGTGCTTAGATTGTAAGATTTTCGGGGCAGGGCCTGATGTGAATGTATACATGTAAATGTAACTCGCTATGGAATATGTTGGCTCTATATAAAGCCACAATAATAATAATATTACAGGGGGCCGACCATGGGTGAGGGAAATTTTACGAACGAAGTGAGTGACCCCGACTGCGAATGTTCGCAAGCGTCACAAATATGTGTTTGTGCAGTCATTACATTACCGAGAAAGACCTGATTCTGCTGGATCCAAGAAAATCATCCCTTTCTTGTAACCCAAGTTAAAAGTTACAAAGTCTATTGTCCAAAAAAACTTAAAAGGTTTCTTTTTTAAGTCAATGCCAATACTATTTAATTTAAATTCTAACTATTGTTCAGCACCAAGAAGCCAAACAATAATTTTCTGGTGTTTCGGTCAGTCTGGCCAAATAATTGTATGATATTTACCGAGCTTTAGTTGTAAGCCAACATTTCTATTGGGTCCTATAGAGGACTGATAGTGGCCACTGGTCACCACAAAGTGTAATCTGTCTGTCATCTGCTATTTTGCTATTTTTTTGTGTGCAAATCTGACCTATAAATAAAACTAAATAAATACACTAAATAAAAAAACTAAATAATTACACTGTGGAAAAAAACACATTAAAGTTCAGAGAGAAAAAAAAGATCTCTGCTTCTTTACAAATATGCCCCTTAATCACCAAGTGTTCTTTTATACAGTTGGTGAAATTGCAATGCGACATATGGGGAGATTCACCCAGAGCCACAGGCACTCTGGGAAAACCTTACAGAAGATATTCATGAGAGGCTGCTCAGCCCTGGGTAAAGTCCCCCCACAAATGTATTTAATGCCAGCTATCAGCTAGGCTTGGTACACTTGGAGGGACTATTTGTCCTGACCGAGCGCTCGCTACAAATGAGCGCTCGACTGGAACAAATGTCCATCGGTCGCGGCAAATTCGGTCGAATTTGCGAACGACCGATCATGCTGTCCCTAAAGGGAACCACATGATCAATCGAAATTTACCAACACGTCCAATTGTTTGTTCGTCTGATCAGGACGAACAGACGATCGAGGTTGGTCACGGGCGGCCGCCCCACACCAGCAGATACTGGTGTGTACCCAGCCATACACTTCTTTGGTGAATAGTAGAGATGGTCGAACTATTGAAAGTTCGGTCCGTTTTCGAACTTTCGAACTATTGGAAAAGTTCTAAAGTTCGAAAACGGACCCATTAAAGTCTATGGGAGGCAAATAGTTTGAAAAGTTCGAGTCAAATACAACTAAAATATTAATGGTAACTTAATGTAAATGGCTGTGGGACCTGGGAAATGGTCTCAGGAGCATGTTCCAATATCCAGGACTTTCATAAAATCGATTTTACTCTCACGCGTGCTACTTTCACGCTCTCGCATTCGAACGTTCGAGGTAACATGGACATTTTACTCGCGGATTCGATACTCGCGTATAGGCTGTAATGGACACTTTACTCGTAGATTCGGTGTTCGCGCCTAGATACCATGTACATTTTACTCACGGATTCGATGCTCGCGTATAGGCTGTAATGGAGACTTTACTCGCGGATTCGCGTTCGCGCCTAGATACCATGTACATTTTACTCGCGAATTCGATACTCGCGTATAGGTTCTAATGGACACTTTACTCGTAGATTCGATGTTTGCGCCTAGATACCATGGACATTTTACTCGCGGATTCGATTTCGACATTTGATTATAATCCCTTCTTCCCATTGACTTCTATATACAATCCAGGATTTAAAATCTAGGGCCTGGAAAGTGGGTGTAGTCATTCCACCATTACTTTCCCCACCAGAAAGCATGGCCACCATGCAATGGCAGCGTCTGATGGTGGAATATCTCACCCAATATTACCCCCAATATTAAGGAGCGCAAACGGCGCATAATGCGCCACCTGCAGGCGAAACACCACCTTTTGCACCACTAATCAGGCGGTTCTGCGTCAGATCTTTCTGACAAGCTCTGTCTAAGTATCACCACTAGAGATGTCCGAACTTCGAAAAATCTGGTCCGCGCGAGGATCCGCGGATTTTCGAAAAAATCCGAAAATTCGCGAGCGGACCCGTTAAAATGTATTAAAATGAAAGTTCAGCAAAATCCGCATTAAAAGTGGTCTAAATAGCCTTGGTAACGTACACTTAACCACTCAGGGACCTGGGTAATGGCCTTAGAAGCACGTATAAATGCCAACAATACCTAAAAAGTACAGTCCGCTAGCGTGACTTTAAAAAAACGGTATTTTTCGAAAATACGAGGATTCCCGTAAAAATGAAGATTTCCGTAAAAAAACGAGGCTTTCTGTAACTATGATAGCTGCCATTGGCTAATTTGGATCATGTGGCGTTCGCGTTTTGCGCATGCGTTTTCACCATTTCACGTTATGGAAACGCTGTGTTAATGCACCAAAAATAGTGAATGCATTTGTTACCAAAACGCGAACGGACGCTCAATCGCATGCACATCGGAAATCGCAGGAATTTTCACGTTCATTTTAGCAAAAACGCGTGTGCAAACGCGCTAGTGTGACCAAGCCCTAACTGCGCTTTTCTTGTTACTTTTATAGCACTTGGCGATATCGCTTTGAAATTTTGCAAACCGCCACAAACGATTGCGGGGCATTTAGTGCTTTTCTCCTTAAGGACTCAAAGTGCATATGTTAGTGTTAATTAGTGTTAATGTTAGTAGATGTTAGTTAAAGGACAAGTACACACGAAAAATATTTACAATATTTAATTATAATACAGATTTTGAAAGCAATTTTTTCATAAACGACTCAAAGTATATATTTTTTAATGTTAGTAAGGGTGAAGCAACACTGCAACGCACAGGAATCGCGCACCAAATCGCGAGTGTTATCGCACGTGATTTTGGGCCCAATTCTTGTGCGTTTTGTGTTCGCGTTTTGTTTTTTTTTTCGTTATTGAAACGCATGCAGTAACGCACCAGAAATGGTGAACGCATGCGTTACCAAAACACGAAAAGGACGCGCAATCACATCGGTAATCGTGGGAATTTTCGCGTTCCCACAGTTTCCATTTTAGCAAAAATTGCGGGCGCAAACGTGAATGCGAAACGCGCGCGCAAACGCACGAAAAATGCGCTAGTGTGGCCTAGCCCTTAATGTTAGTTAGTGTTAGTATTAGTAAATGTAACTGTTAGTTAATGTTAGTAAATGTTAGTACACATGAAAAATATTCACAATATTTACATTATTTTTGTGAAGGTTCTCATTCATCCAGGTCATGGTATATCTGTTGTATTCAATTAGATCAACTGGACTTGAAATGTAGTTCTTGAAGACGTTTCCAAACCACCACATGGACATGTGGGCACTTTTTTTTTTTTAAATTCTATGATTTTTCGAATGTTAGACCGTTCGAACATTCGATAAATCATCGAAAGTCCGGGAAATATCGAAAGTCCGCGTCCGAGATAGTTAGAGAAGTCCGGGTCCGTCCGGAACTCGAAAGTTCGGCTCAAACTCGGGTTCGAGTTCTATGCCATCCCTAGTGAATAGGTTCCGGCGGCTTTGCAAGTGTCTTCTGCAATATTTGCGTAGCTGCCGCAACCTAGGGGTGAAAGTCCCTCTCAGGGCTGCAGCTCTAGGTGAATATCTTATATTACTATTCAAGGGACACACTAAGCTGCTTTGTAGTATAATAATAAACCTCATGTGTATTATTTGCATATGCATGTTCATGTTTGCTGAATTACACATACCTAACAATAAATAAATTGATTATTTTCTTCTTATTTAGAAGTGCACAATTTTAATATGGAGCAGCAATGGCTATGAGCTTTATAACAGTCATTTAGCTACATAGCTGAGTAACTATTATGTAGGTGATAATGTACCCCCAACTGTAAAAATACTCACTGAGGAGTTTGTGACTACAGAAAAGCACATGACTTCCCCTTTACCCTTAAATAAAAGGACACTACAACAAGTTTGGGAGAGGAAAGGATCCTGGCCACTTTATTGTGACATCACGGTAATGAACTTTCTTAGAACTTGATTATAACTAGATAATAAATATTTTTTACGTGCACATATTTATTTTAACCATCAACTTTTACCATCAACTTTTCTGACAATGTGCTCCCCACACCGAGCCTCCCACCGCTTCACCTTTTTCACCAGGAACTGTACCCATTTTCCAGCCCTCCTTTAGGGCTAATGTCCCTTTTTAGCATTGCCAGAGACCGCCGACCTTCAAACACCTGCATCCGAAATCACAGGATATAAAATATGGAAAGGCATATCTTCCAACATTCACTCTTTAATAATTACACAACATTTATTAGTACAGAGCTGCAGGGGGAAGATAATGAAGTGAAATTGATCTTAGCACAGCTCTGTGCAATGTATTTTTTATCAGTGGGGGGATGTTGGAGGTTCTAGATGAAGCTAAACCACATATTAATTTGCCTAGGTAGACAATATCACAATACCCCTCCACGGTGGCATCTGTCCTCATTAATATAAAGAAAAACTATTAATTCTTTAATTAAATCTTTTTCTTGTTGCATTGTATAATTAAACCTTCTACTTTTTTTGTTTTCAGACCGCAATTTTTTGTGTGACAGTTTTTTCCTTAAATAGTTATTAAACAGTAGGTTGCTTTCTTCAGAATAAGTTGACCCTTTATGGAACTGCTGACCACAGTTTAATGCTTTCCTGCAAACAAATATCCCAAGCAAATCCATGTGCATTAGTCATTATCCTTCCTTTTCCTATGAGTTAAAATACATTACCACAATGACTTGACAAAATTTTCCAGGCTAGTGTATGATATTGTTGTTTATGCACTGTACATAAAAAGGACACATTTATTGGGTCTTAGCTTTGAAGCACAATAAATAAGAGACAAGTTCACTCATCACAAGCTACTGATGCCACCTAAAATATATGATTAGATACAGTATCTCCTGTATCCTATGTCCTGTTTGTTATTAACTACATGATTTATTAGTCTAGTGCTTTATTTAAAGGAATATAACATGGATGCACTGTAATTAATGAATACTACAGTGTGCCTTAAAACTAATTGTTAGTATTCTATAAATATTTTGTATGACCAATTGTAAAGGTGAGAATATTGGTGAAAGTATCAATGGTCCTGGAAAGGTGACGTTATCCTACCACACTGGCAGAAACCCCCTTCTCAGCTGCTAATAAATGAATCACAAGCCTATAACAACTCTCCACTCATTGGCAATTTCAGGTTGAAATGATGAAGAATGTGATTTTGCAAAGAAGTACTTGATGGTTAGCTTTTATATATCATAGCAAACTATTATTTAGTGATTTAAAGGGACACTCTACTGAAAAATAACTTTTCCTCATCATAAAGGGCAAGTCCAACCCTGTTGCCCTTTATCACAGGCAATGACTGAATGAATATGAATTCATGGGACAAAGTATGATATATCAACATATTTTAAAGAGGCCATTCTTTCTATACTATGTTCTTATGAGGGTGGAGTTGTCCTTTAATCTATAATTGAATACATGTAAGTAGCACTTACTCTGATTTGCATGTATTGCTGCATGCCTTCAATCCAGCACACATTTTGTTTTTTTTCTTTTAACCACTCCCACTTCTATCCGACCTGACTTTTTTCCCCACAAACCAACTCTCAAGCCTGCACACAGCATACAGCATTCCAACTGTCAAAAGGCTGTCACCATTCCAGCTACAGTAAAACTACTCAAAAAGCAATAGTTTTTGAGAGCAAGGAACTTGATTGACAGTAAAAATATAAGACGTTTTAATTTTAAAAAAAATGATACAGTGGTGGTTGGGAAGAATTATAGTTTCCAGTTATGGTCAATTTATATTGACATTATAACTGACATTATATTGTAACCTATTTTTTGGTATGGATGCCCTTTAAAGGGCATGTCCACCCCTCAAACAAAAAAGTAGCATTACATTTAGCAAAGATGCTCCCCGCTATGTAAGGAACCATACAAACCCAAGTTTCCAGCACTTAGTCCATGCCTCATCTGCTGCAGCACGTGCCCTTTACGTGCTCGAGCAGCAGTAGCAGAGGCTTGTTCGGGAATGGCCGTCAGCCATTGGCCATGACGTCATTGTTATGACAGCCATTACCAGGGTGTAGCTGGAAGCTGCAGAGCTGGATCGAGGGTTTGTAAGGATCCTTACACAGCTTGGGAGTATCTTTGCTAAATGTAAGTTGAACGGAACCTAGCTTTTGGTGGGTGTTCCGCTGCATGCTAAATTTTTGTAATAGGGGTGAACATTCCCTTTAAGGTTATAACTTATAACAGGAAAATCACCTTCTTGTATTGATTTGCAGCATGTGAAGCCAATTTGAGTTGAAGTATTGCCTGTTAAGTGGTGCTATCACATCGAATTAACCATTTACAACCACTAAACCTCTATTGTATATTTACAAGTCATTCAATACATAAATGCTTTATGGTGGTTACTGTAGGAACAGTCATATTTTTTATCAGCATTTTAAATAGATAAGTAGCGTATTTGTCCAAAGCAAACAAATACAATTTACTTTAACATTTGTTATTCTGCTTAGATCTATTTCCCCCAGAGAAACTTCCCAGTGGCAATTACATTTAAAAGAAATTTTGCCCCAACAGCTTTATTGTAAGGAGACTATGTAATCTAAATGAAGGCAACAGCAGTGTGTTGATTTATAACAGGACCCCCAGGACATACACTGAGATATCCTGGCAGCCTCTACTGATGACCATCACTGTGTGTGTCCTGTCTATGGAATTCGCACTATTTCAATAATAAATCTCAGAGGTCATATGTGAGTTTGAAGCGTAAGCAACCTCAATGGAATTTTCTCTAAAGTGGTATGTCACTGGCATGGTACAGTCAATACATATTTTATAGGTGGAATACATTTTTTACTATATAGCAACACTCATTTTTATCACAGCTTGTTAGTAAATTGTATGCAATCTTAAAGAATAGTAAAGAATGCATACAGAGGTGCTAGTATGGTTGTGTACAGGTGAAAAGCTGCTATGGTAATGCTGTGATTCCCAAGTTCCCAACCAGCTTCCAAATGTATATTCACAATGTATATTTCCAGTAATAGTTTTAGGTAGGGCTGTTAAGATAAGGAAATTGGTTTTGTTCTGACTGCAGTTTCATGAAACCTATTGAACTTCTGTAAATCTAATTCTAACCCAATTGAAGTGGAATTTGTTGAATTTCTGGTCACAATTTTCAAACCCAATTTTTCTATTTTTGTATGAATTTTTTTTTTTTATTTCTAAAAATCTGTCAGATCAAAAATTTAAAAAAAATCTGATTTTCTAAACTCTCAGTTCTGAATTACCTTTTTTTTAACTTTTCCAGTAGAAAGTTTTGTACTATGCTTTTTTTATTTTATTCACTATTTTATTCCGTGACAGTTTCTTCTGGCACTATACCAAACTCCAACAAGTTATACTGATTTACAAAAACACCATATAGGAAGTTGGGAAGTACTAGCAAACGTCAGTGGGTTTTACACATTAGAGTGTTACATTTATAGAAATGTGCTAGATTCAAAAGTCTGGATAATCTTAGGTTAAGGCCACACTGTGCTGGACAGCAACACACAGGAAAAGCGCACGCACATCACCACCATTTACTAGGCTAGATTGATTAGATTGTAAGATCTATGGGACAGGGACCTCCTTTTCTCATGTGGCAAGGCTCTAGCACTTATATAGTTATAACCTACCCCTGTAGTGGATTTCTATGGGAGGAACTGTAAGATTATAGCCTTATAATCTTACAGTTCCAGGAGGAGAAGGAAACCAGAAGCCACAAAGGGGTAGGTTATAATAAATAATGCACCCCGAACTGTAAATTATAGGGATATTAGAAGTCACCTTGGAGTTCCGTGCCCTGTATAAAAGGTACTCGGCCTGCGGCCTCGTGCTTTTATATGGTCACGAAACTCCTCGGTGACTTCTAATATCCTTATAATTTACAGTTGGGGGTGCATTATCCACTATATAATTATATTTACATATTTATGTACTGAACTATTTATGTATTTGCCCACTTTGTATGACTTTTTTGCATTTTGTTATTGTACAGCGCTACATCTCCAAGTGCCGCTTTATAAATAAACTATAGATACATATATTTGCGCTACAATCTATGCTAATTTGCACAATCAGAGCATATGTGATTTTCAAAAAATAGTGATCGAAGGCTCTCAGAAAATGGATTGCAGCAGATACAATTTGACCACCCACATAGACATGTACTGCTCACTGATTCTTATGGGCTAACAGATAGCAATCGCAATAGTTAGTGTAAGAGAAAAGCAGCAGTGTGGCCTAGCCCTTAAACTATTATAAACTATTGCCTTAAATCTGTAAAACATTTATCTATAGTCAACTTGGCTTCTGGAAAGAGAATGTATTTTACATGATAACGCCATAATACCCCATCAATGACCCTTACACTAGGTGCAGAATTGCAAGCAATGTCCTACTACATGTCAAATTAGGGATAAACAAAAATGCTCAAAACAATACCCATTTATGAACGAATTGTTGACCAAAACAGCTGTTCATTGTGAAGTCAGGCCTCATGTGCATAAACGCATATCTGTATCTATGCCCACGCATTTTGGGCCATTGTATCTATCACATTCAGTTCAGGCATTACATGTTGAAACAACTAAAATAATAAATAAACAATTTCTCTTACTTTTCAACAAAATTGCACCTACATTTTTAATTCCTTGATAATTAAATACAAAATGTAACCTCTTAAAAACCCCATTTGGAAGGCATGTATTTTCGTGGCCTAATGGACTCACCAGGTCTGGTTTGTTTTGGCCTGAGCAACTGCCCAAGTCAGGGGTGGGGGTGGGGGGGATGCTGGGTTTGGCCTGATTGACCCCAAGTACATTATTTAAGTCAGATAGGTTGAAATATTGGTGAAATCTTTCACTGAGCCCAACATTTTTCATCCAACCATCTTTCTTCAAAATATTAATAAAATTAGATTGGACATGTCTGTTAAATTTCAGCCAACCACATAGTCTTCAGAAGACCACAGGTTGCATTAAATTATCTCCTGTACCACTTTTTTTTTTACCATCAGACTACTCATTAGTTTATAGATTGGTTGTCTGCTGGTCAAAAAGATAGGGTCAAAATCAACATAATATATAACATAATTACCATCATATACATCGGAACGTTGGCAGGTAAAACTGCTGCTCCATTCGACATTACAATTGATTTGACATTCATCTCAGATCAAACATTCAAGGGCTCTCAAAAGCCCAATGAATGAAAATGTTAACATACTGTAGGAAATTGACATTCCTGTTGCTTTGTGTTAACATGCAATGTAAAAAAATTAAATATTACCTTCTTTGGCCTTCAGTCTAGAAGACACTATCACTGAAAGTAATCATATTCATGCCCTCCATTTTTTTACTAGCTAAAAATAAATGAAAGGAACTGGATTTGTATAAAATATTATTAAGAGTTTGATGGTAGATACTTAAGATACTTGATACTTTGAACTGTATCTCAGACACACAGAGGAGTTAGAATATCCAATTCCTGATCAGCCAGAACACTTTTCTGTCGAGAATGCTGTGTTCTGTTCTATAATGCTTCCAGAATAACTCTAAATCTAAGAGTTAGATATCAGTTGCAGAAACATATTGCCAATATATAATGACTTAGATATGTGATATAGGCTTTAGGTTCTGTCTTATAACTTATAGGTGTATACATTGAGTCCAAAGTGCAACCATTAGCTTAAAGGATAAGTGCACTGTAAAATCAAGTTATGTTCATTTGGAAGCTGCAGCTTTAAAAATACGGTTGCCATATTTTTTTTTTTACCTATGTCCCTCCAGAGCATAGCTTTGTGCCTTGGAAGTTGCTGACATCTTGTTACTGGTTTGCTGAATGTTAAGCTCCGCCCCTCAGAGATTTCCTCTACTTTCTCCTGCTTGAGCCTCAAACATTAATGCCTGTGAGTTCCGTGCACTCTCCTGCTTGAGCCTCAAACAGTAATGCCTATGAGTTCAGTGCACTCTCCTGCTTGAGCCTCAAACAGTAATGCCTGTGAGCACGTGCACAGAACTCACAGGCATTACTGTTTGAGGCTCAAGCAGGAGAAAGCAGAGGAAATCTCAGAGGGGTGGAGCTTAACATTCAGCAAACCAGTAACAAGATGTCAGCAATTTTCAAGGCACAAAGCTAGGCTCTGGAAGGACAAAGGTAAAAAAAAAAATATGGCAATGGTAAATTTAAAGCTGCAGCTTCCAAATGAACATAACTTGATTTTACAGTGCACTTAACCTTTAAGCTAGCCATACAGGGCCAATTTTCAATCGGCAGAAATAATTGGAACTTCGATCAGAAGAATTTGCCCACTCTGCGCCACCGATCTTCTGTAGATTTTATCTTAAAATCAGTGGAAGATGGGGTAGATAACAGAGAATTCTTGATAGTGATAAACTGACTCTTGGGCTAAAAAAATCACCGGCGTGTATGCTGTCGCGGGCGACAGATGTCTGTTGCACGTTCGTCTAGCCTGGGTGAAAGGGCAATCAAACACGGCGGCAAATCGCGATCGATTGTGCGGTCACCTATGGACTGCATGATCAGTTGTGGCGAACTGTCAGCCATGTTGATTTTTGCTTAAATTTTCGATTAATTATGGCTGATCGCTTGCTTGTGGTGAAAAATTCACCCATGTGTACCCAGCCCAACATTCAATTTAAAAGTATTTAATGGCACTTGGATAAACTAAAAAAATCATAGAAAGTTTTTTCTCATAGAAGATAAGAAAAAAATGATCTGATAACCTTGTAAATGCAGATGTAAGTAAATGGGCGCAATGTAATCACCCATCAAAAGGAAAAATAATTTTAATGGGTGATCTATATGATCAAATATTCAGGTAACCCATTGGTTAACCAAAAAAAAATGCTTTTCCATGTAACTTAGAGACAAAGCTGCATGTAACACTAGTTAAATGAAAAATAAAGGGTATATGGCATTTTAGTTAAGATGGCTTTTTTGTAGGTAACCACTGGGAGCTTCAGTGTGAAGCTCTTTGTATTAATATGCTGTATTTCTTGTTTTTTCTCTTTGTTTTATGTAGTGTCGATAAAGGCTTTGGCATTAACTTGTTATTAACCTTATGCTGTAACATGGATGGCATAGGAAATTATTATTATGTTTCACTTCTATAGTACAAATAAAAATGTACAATTTAATCTTTGGACTGCTATTTTTTTTTTGTGTGCAACATTACAGCAAAACATTATGTAAGAGGACATTGGAAATAAACAATTGCATCCAGGCATCCTTAATGTTTTCTATGCTTTATGTATGACAAATCTGTATATGGATCCCTTCATGTGTATGTCTTGAAGCAGTGTGTTGTCTAATTATAGCATTTCGCAGTTTCTACAGTGCACATATCTGTGATATTTAGTTAATGTTGATAATCTTGATCCAGGGGTTATCACAATGGGAATCTCTTTTTGCACAAATTCATTGTAATCCCCAGAGCAATTGTTGTTGGTGCCCAAAAATCTTGATACTGATTGGAAATCTAGACCAACTGGCCTCCTGATGACTGTAACCTTTTATTTGTTTTGCAGACTAGTGTGTTATTTCTTCATTTTTTGTTGGGTCCACAAAAAATAAAAGGGACCCAGCAACAACCCACTAGGACTGGTTTAAATCACATGAAAGTTAACATACCTGTATATTTTTGCAATATGGAAAAAAATAACCATTTGCATAGTCCTATTTGGAATCATAATTAGAATCACCCTAATATATATTTTAATGTAATCTGAAATTTGCAAGCAATTAAAAAACATTTAGAAAAACTTGCTTATTTTAATATATATTAGTCCATTAATTATTTCGAACAAACAGTCTATAGAACTGAAAACTGATAACTTGAATTACAATTTAAAAAATTAAGCAACCGTTTGAATTAGAATATAGGAAAGTCAGTTAAAATGATATAGCAACAGTTTAGTCCTTCTATTTAACTGACAGCAATCAAACGACCATAGTCAATGGAACTGTGCCCAACCCAGTTTGTGTAATTAGAAACACAAAGCTAGCATGCTGGCTGTTTTTACATTGGCTGCTGGGCATTATTTGCTAACTACACGGAGCTTTGACAAATGAATACACAGTAACTACTGAACAGATCTGCATTATATCCTAGTTTAAAAATAAAATGTCACACAGTTGTCTTTAATATTTCACTAATTCTATAGATGACAGTATTTACAGTCTATGTATAATGCATTTTCTAGTAAAGAATTGTGTTTGATGTACTTGCATAGCAACATAAAAAGCAAAATGTTGAGGATTACTGACATGACATGGACTGTTTTTGCTAAGGGTTAGTTAACCCTTGTTTACATAGGTTGTAGTTAATGTAAAAGATAAAGCCCTGAATGACAAAAAGATATTTTAAATGATGAAGCACTCAGTTTTTTTTAAATAGTTCTGTGAAGCTTTAAAGCAAAGTGTTCTCATGGAAGTGTTAATTATCGAGCAGCATGCAATGTGCCGTACAGATAGATAGCCCCAAGGTAGGTATTCCAAACATCCATATCACTTAGCAAAGGGGATACTTGTAGACAAATTCTCAAGAAGAAAGTAGTTTAAAAGTATAATTACATCTCAAATAAAAAGATAAACTAAGTTTATAATATGTCAAATAAGCCAAAAGTTTTTTCTTGACAGGTTAATACCCTGCTTGTTAAGGCAGTTAATGTTTTTAGATAAAAACAATTCATGGGCCAGCATTGCATTTTTCAAGGCAAAGTAATACTGTTCATGTGTTTAATATTGTATTGGTCATTCCCACACTATTTATCCTATTGTAACAAATGTAAAAAGGACTAAAAAAATGTAAAGAACTAAAAAAATATAAAAAGGACAATTTATATAGAAAGAAAAATGAAACCAAAATAATTTAATACAAGAAAATCATCTAGTTCTGCATTTTTTCATGCTCATAGATTTTATTATAAATAATGTAAAGATCCTGTAAATATTAGATTGAGAAGAAAAAATGTTTTTAAAATACATTTTGCACTTATTATTTTTCCAATTGCGACTATAAATACAATTTAAATATGAAGGATCTAAGTATGTTTAAAACTGTTTATTACACACAAGTGAATAAAATGTTACAAGAAATGTAAAAGGAAAAAACATCATTCTTCTATAGACAATGAAAAATAGACATCAAAGGGGTCATCAATTAAGTGATCAAGATTAAAAACAAACAAAAATCACCTTACCTGCCAGAATGAGCAGTAAAAGGATTAAAACACATTTTGTAGCCCACATGCTGAAACTGACAAATACAACAGATGTTGCCTGATGGTTTCGACACCATTGACTACAAGGATGGTATCTTTAGCTGCTCCTTTTCATTGCACTTAACTCCAATAGTGTAGCTCCTCCTTTCCCTTAGCAAATACTGAATAGATTTCTTACTGAGCACTGATTAAAAAGTTCGCTGCTGCTTTCAGATGACAATGTTAGTTGCTACATGGCTTTGAGTGTTACAATGAACATTTCCTTAGTACCAGCAGCCCCTAAAGGCCACAGTGCTGTTACTGCAGTCTACTTTTTGTCAGTGAGTGTTGAAACGATAAAAACAGCACATTGTTCGTCTATAAAAAATTACACTCTCTCAACTTCTATTGGCTACATATTTTTAATTCTAACTTTATTATGCAATACATTTCAATGATTTAGTAGTGGCACAGTAGGGGCACAGTAGGGGCACAGTAGGGACAGGCATTGTCTTCTCACTTATTTTAGTTTTGTGTTCTAAGGGTCTGACAGGCTTTATCATGATTTGGAAAATAAATGTTTATTCAGTCACAGAACCAATATTTCTAGGACTGGCTTGGTCACTGGATTTCTTTAAAAATTTAACCTTCTAGATTAATCAACTAGGGTTTACCGTCACTGTATTTTATATCAATATTTTTTTTTATTTGGAATTAAAAAATCTTTTTGTGTTTATTTTTATGTGTGAATAAAAAAGGTCCAACTTAGTGTCCACCAGTCGTTACTTAATAATTGATTTTCCTTCAAAAGTATTAAAAAAGCATACATAGTCAGCTTCAAACTGAGTCCCGAAAAGAATAGCAGTTACGTTTCCTTAAGCTCATGTGATGCATTCAAAATTGGTATTTCAGTTCATGCTCCTTGCCTAATACTAGTGTTATGCTATGTAAACACAAGCAGATATTTCCGGCCATTTTTTTAGTCGGTTGGCCTCAAATATCTGCAAACATAAGGGGCCATAGCCATCAGTTGTCTGTTTTTCTGGCTAAATTCAATGAAAGAACAATCAGACATAACGAAAAATCATTGCCAATCGTGTATTCCTCTATGGATCGCATGATTAGTTGTGCTAAGGAAAGGATCGAAATGACTGTTAGCCGTGACCAATAATATTTCAGCCTGGCTGATGAGTCAAATTGGTTAATCAGTTGGCTGGCCTGAAATATCTGCCTGTGTATACCTAGCCTTAGTATGATGCCCTGTAACTTCATCTACCCTAACATAGATATTTATACAAACATAGAAAAGGTAATCAATGCACATTCCTAGGCCCCATACAATATCATATTATCTGCACACTGGCATACTTTATAAGCAAACATCTTTTGTTTATAAAGTATGCCAGTGTGCAGATAATATGATATTGTATGGGGCCTAGGAATGTGCATATTATCTTTTCTATGTTTGTATAAATGTTTGACCAGATCAGTAGCACTTCCGCTAAATGTAGTTGTAAATTAGCCTAATTGGAGTGCTTCCACAATCCTTGTATGTATGTAACAAAGATATTTGGAGTGCCTTGGTGCCTCTCAGCTTAGTACAGGCTGTAAAGATGAGGTTCAGTTGTCATCACTGCCAAGGATAGGAAAGGGCAGTAAATATAGAACTGCAACTCCCGGAATCTGAAAATGTCCAGTAATACATGGAGAAACAAAGCTTTCAGCTTGATGCATGGAATGACATCAACACATCAAGTTAATTTAAGAAGCTCAGCTGGCCATACACATGGCCATACACATGCAATTCCACAGCATCGTGTCAAACAGATCACATTGGTATCTGTCGGCACCACTGCTGTAGGAACAGCACACACGGATCCGACCAATCCCCATACATGGTATGGGGATCAGTCGGCCGTGCGGCCATACACTCATGATTGAACGGCTCCCTCTACTTAAAGTAAAGGGAGCTGATAACCGAACAACAGAAATTTTCCATTGATCGGGTTCTGACTAAGGTCATTTGTTGGCACTTCGATCAGTCGGGAAAAGCCCTACACGCTGACAATAATGGGAAATCCTGCGGTTCCCTGACGGATTTACCCATTATTGTTCATGTGTATGGCACACTTAACATATTCAATCCATGTTGACTACAAACAGAAATTAAAGTGATATTTTTAGATTTTTAAATGCTTGAATGAATTAACATCTGTTTGTATCCTCTGTATCATTAAAAATCTGTATGTTAGTGTAGCAAAATATATAATACATACACTCAGCTTCAGCTAGAGAGGGAAGCAATTAGCTTGGGTTAGCTTAGCTTTATAGTGCACCCCCAACAGCTGTTCACATTACAACAACACTGTGCAGCAGCTTTTTGCTATATAATTGCTAATCTTATCACACTCACCCCCCCTTAAAACACTTACATACACACACATACACTCTTTTCACTGACCAGAGAGTCATTAA
This sequence comes from Hymenochirus boettgeri, assembly GCA_019447015.1. Lineage (NCBI taxonomy): Eukaryota > Metazoa > Chordata > Amphibia > Anura > Pipidae > Hymenochirus > Hymenochirus boettgeri. Next base: position 147,689,725 of record CM033471.1, read on the forward strand.
GTCTATGCTAAAAGCAGCTGGTGCAAATATACATATTAGTCATTATATATGACTCGCTGAGAAACAATACATTTTATAAAATCTTTTATTGCTTGTGACTTTTTGTAAGATAACACAAACAACCCACTCCTTTTTGTTTCGATAAAAATAAAATACCATGGACTAAGTTATCCATTATACAGCAAAATTGGAAGAATATAAAGTATATGTAACTGCCATATTTATCACCCAATTATGGTTTTAAACATACAGGATTATTGCTCCAAAATTTTGTCAGCCCTGCTTAAATTCCCCCAAGACAGACTTCTCTGTGTTGGGAATATTGGTTTTGTGTGACACATCTTAAGCTGCCAATATGCAAGTGACCACCATCACATTTACATAGGAATCCATTGAAATCCATCTGCAATATGCACTGGATAACTCACTGACCACCTTCCAAATGTTTAGTGCTTAAAGTTAATTCAGCCATTGTGATCTGACAGAAAATTTCCGACCAGACCAATCATCCTCTTGCCAACGGCGGTTCTTTCATTGGCATTGTATATATTGTCCTATAAACATTGGCGGTATAGGGATAATCCCATCAAGTCTGACTGGATTAGCTCTGTATAATCAATGTGTATAGGCTTGTACACATGCTCAATTTCCAAGTGAGGAATGACCCCCGGAGCCGAGCACTACAAGCCGAACGGCCGTTTTGGCCAGGAATGTCCGTGTGTATGTGTTGGTCGGGGGTCTTCATGATCTGCCAAGCAGATCAATGAACGACCCCCAACGAATGCTATACACACACGATTCTTGACTGGAACGGCAGTTCGCCGCGTGTGGCGCTGGCCGTGGGGGTCTTCCTCACTCAGAAATTGAGCATGTGTGCCATAGGCTAGCTTTAGAAGTGTCTGCATTAAAATACAAAACAAGGTATCTTCCTCTTTGTTGTTACTGACTCCTGTGTCTTCAAAAGTCCAATTGGAAAAGGTAAACAAGTAAGTAACAATTACTTTTTTAATCCTTTAATTGCTATGGATATTCTCCCAGGGGGGGTTTCACCACTTTTTTTGACCACTTAATTAATGAAGTTTCACCCTTTTAGATGTGGTCTTAAGATATCGATATCTAAACTAAACTCTATGGGGGTTATTCACAAAGAGTTCTTATCACTAAGGTTAAGATCGCTTATGATTTACTGTCATGTTTAACCAATCAGGTGAACAGACGACCAACATCGGTCGCCACCACCAGAAAAATCACCACCGATTTTTCGGCCCAACTGACAGATACATGTAAATATTATGTTGTGGTGAAGTCAAAAGGTGAGAAAACACCAGCGCTTTCTAAGCTGCTTAGACACATTATCGATAAAAGACCAGTCTTGTTGGTACCAGCTGTGGGCTCCAGAGTGATTCCCCTGAACCCTGTGCACTAGTCTGACACTGCAAAGCGACACCAGTCTTTAAAAGCTTAAGGGTTTATTTACAATAACGTTTCGGTGCCAATCTGAACACCTTCATCAGATAATATCTATCTATTTATTACCATGTTCAAATGTACTTATACATAGTTGCCAATGGGGGACTGTATCAAATGCCTTAGTGAAATCAACATCTACTGCTATACAAGAGTCCAAATTGCTACTCACTTCCTCATAAAAGCCAAGCAAGTTGTTGGAAACAAACTTACCCAAGATCTTGCTCCTCTGCTGCATGTACTTACAGGTGTCAATGCAGGTACGTACAGTTAAAGGAAGCATGGATGATGTTGGGACCTGTCAGTAGACAAAGGAAGAATGCAATCGCGGGTAAAGTTTGCTTCCTTCTCTCCTAGCTCTGTTGGTATTATTGAAGATTAGTTATATTTTTAGATGGAGATATGCTTTAATAATATTAATAGTAAGAAGATGATGATTGGAAATGTGGGGCCATTAAATAATGGGAATAAGATAATTACAGAGATTCTGATAAAGAAATGTCTAAAACGAGTTTTAAATGTCTTGAAAGTTATATTTAGATGAAGATACCCTTTAAAAGATTGTTAGTCTTGCTTTGTTCAGCTATCGTAACTTGTTAACATTTTTATAGTTCCTAGGGCTAGGCCCCACTAGGCTTATTAGTGTTGCTGTGTTAGCTCAGCGCTCAGACCACACCAATAGAAGAGGATGGGGATAACCCCACTTTCTCCACTGCCCTGCGTGCCGACCCTTTTCGGGCGCATGCAATCACCATTTTTGTGTGTGCAACCACATGCGCTGCGAGGTTAACTTCAAAGGAATTGCAGAGCACCGCTCAGAGTAGCGTGACATGTGATTTCACGAGTTGCACGATTCTTGTATTATTAGGACATTAGGATGATTTTACTTACCCAACCGAGCGATCCCACAACATCAGACCGATCCTGCCAGAACCTTTCCCATTCTTCTTTGCAACTGACATGCAATCGCAAACCCATTCATTTTGCGATCACAAAGAAGAACAGGAAGGCAGTTCAATGTCGGTCTAATGTGAGATTGCTCAGTCGGGTAAGTAAACCATCCTAATGTATGGCCACCTTTAGGACAAACATCTAATCTATCTAATGTCTGCCTACTGTATGGCCAGCATACTGTATATGAGGTAGAAATGAACTACCAATCAGACATAACAAATGGATAACTTGTACACACATACTGGCACATGCATAAAATGTACCAAAATAGCCAATGCCAAATAAAATGTATAATTAAACTTATTTAATATAGGGCATGCAATACTAAATAAGTAATGGGCTAGTGTTTCAGTGGCAAGCATTGCAGTTATTATTTATAAAATGTGTTCAGTAAGTGATCTTCGTTATGTCATGTTTGATATATTTAATGGTTTAAATGAGTTAAGCCCGCACCTGTGTATTGTCTGTATCCATATCTAAATGCCATAACAATTTTTACAAAATAATTGAAGCCATTTAGGAATGTTTTAAATTCTTAATCTAGCAAAATCTTGTTTTTGGTCCCAGAGTAAATGAAAAAATATGTAAAACAAGACTGCAATGCTCTCTAACAAAGTAAAATTGCCAGTTATTTATACAGAGGTGCCAGCTGGACACACAGCGTCTATGTTTTAAAACTTATTATTATTTCACTATTTTGACTAAATTACCCAGCAGGCCATCTTACTACAAGTTTGAGTTACAAAGTATTCTGTGGACATTTAATACTAGATCTCATTGGGTGTGCTTATTAAAATTGGCAAAAAAGTTTGATACAATCTTTGAAAATTGATTTAAGTTTTAAAATGTAGCATTTTTAGATTTTACATTCTTTTGAATAAAAATACTTTAGGTAAATTGACTGCAGTTAAATAAATTTTAGCATAATTTTTATTTTTTCAACTTTCCAAAAGTGTCAAGATCAAAATGCATTATATTGGCTACACTAATAGATACCATGTGCCTAGCTGAAAATAAAGGTTCTTTTTTAAATCATTCTTGAGGATTTTAATGGACATAAAGAGAAATATCTCAGGTTATATTTATGACTTGTCTAAAAACTAAACAAAAAATTAAAATCCTTTCATCCAAATACAAAGTTAAAGGTATGTCTACCTCTTAAATGAAAATTTAAATCTAACTTAATTACCCCCAAAAACTAGACCTCGCTAGGTTTAAAAGTGTGTACGAGGCTCTTAAATATACTTTATCAAACCTCTGCTCTGTGCCCAGAGTATCAGTTATGGCTAAGATGCAATGACTCAGCCAATCACTTACTCTGTGCGCGGGTCCATCCCCTTTTACTGCTGCCATGCAAGCCAAAGGGAGCCTCATACACACTTTTAAACCTAGCAATACCTAGTTTTTTGGTAGCAAAAAGGTTAGATTTAAATTTTCACTTGGCATGGTGGAAATGGCCTTTAAAATGTTATTATCGATATAAACAAAAATGGGTCTATCTATCTTCCCTCTAAATCAAACATAATTTAACCTGAACTGCCAGTACTATGTTATCACTGACTGGTTCCCAAAAGGGTTATATTTACTTGAGCAAGATTATTTGTGTGAAGAATTAAAAGTTTACTCAAATATAAATCAATCATTGACTAGCACTATCATGGAAAATGTCTTTGTGTAATTCTATTCAAGATGAAACACATACTTGGACTTTTGTTTTTGATGCCTGTTAAAGAAAATGTAAAGCTGAATTTTGTTTCCCTTCTTTACAGGTTGTTCAGCTGCTTTCTCCTGTATGTAAAGAAAACAATAGTGTCTGTATTATTTGGTTGTATTTCGTTGTATTGAAGCCCCACGCTCTGACTCAGTTCTATTAAAGAGTTCAAATGTGGTGGCAATAGATGGAATGTGACTGCAAATAAACATGAAATAGTTTGGGAAATACATTTTTCTGTTAAGAACCAATAAGTGAAAAGGCCTGAGATCGACTGCAAAATCGTTTTCAAGATGTTCTTGGTAGAAACAACGAAGAGGTAGATTTCCAAAGTGTTGATAATATCTTAGCATAAGTGCATAAGAAATTGCAAATGAAGGCTGAAATTGATCTTCCCTGTTTACTATTATTGTGAAGAAACACACATTAAGGAGCTACGCCAAGAAGATGTTACCTGGTACCTGTTTATAAATGTTGCTGTTCCTAAGCTGGGTCACACTGGCAGGTTTTAGAAGAGGACAGCAGCATTTGCAATATCCTGTCTGACATTTTTCAAAAATCGGGCTACACACAGTCCAGAGTGTTCCTGTACACAGATAGGGAGAACACTCTGGACTGTTGTTCCCTCGGCGTGGCAGACTCCCTTATAGGGAACATTCGGCAGGCGCGTGCTTGTTCAGAAAAGAAAGTACCAATAAAGCCCCGATATCGTCGGATCCAACATTATCGGGGCTTTTTCAGTACTGTGTGTACGTAGCTTTATAGTATATTCAAATCCTCCAACATGTTGAACCAGGCCTGTTCCTAAGTAACTTTGCTTCTGTATATTGTCTATTGCCCTTTTATTTTTTTTTTTTTAGAACTTTTCTATTTGAATTTTAAAACATCCCATCTGGCAGAGAGAGGGTATGGCACAGAAGATAATATACAAAGTTAAATCATAAAAGCTCCTGGGCCTGTTAAAATACATCCACGGGTCCTAAGAACTAGGTATAACAAAGCAATATTTAAATCATACTTGTATGGCCATTCAGTCAGGGATAAATGGTTGTAGACCAGGTTGATTAACGAACGTGCCCAACTAAGAGGCCATACCCATTTGATTATCGTACGGTATGACCATTTGTTTGGCTGCTGTTTTGTCACTGTTCCTTATCTTTTCAGAATCAATTTTTTATATGGAGATTTGCTTTAGGTTGATACAAGTGGATGTAATTCCAATATAAAAAAAAGTAGAATAGAGACCTGTAAATTAGAATCAGTCAGAGCTGTTTCTAAGCACAATCAACCTAAGCCCTACTAATGCACTGTGAGGGTGGAGGGAGCACTCCAAAGTTTTTCTTTTTAAAGACAGGAGGAGAGATTTAACCAGAGCTGTTATCACTCAGTTAAATTCACCACAGATTTAATATCCGTCACTTCTCCAATGTAAACAGCCCTAACTTGTCTAACCTGCCTGCATAGCAACCCCTCCATTCCCATTTTTTAGCTGCCCTTCTATTATTACTTCCATTTCCAAGAGTCCCTTTTGTAAATGGGAATCCAAAACTGCACCACATATTCCAATTTAGGCCTTTCAAGTGCCTTTTAAAGAGGAAGAATAATATATTTCTCCCTTTAATCTATTTCTCTCTTACACAAGACATATTTTGCTAGCTCTAGCTGTTACTGTTGGCATTGCTTGCTACAGCTATGTCTTTTTCAACTGAGATTCACTTAGCACAGAGCCATTATGGTGTAGGTGGCACAAGGAGTGTTAAACCACAAATGTGTCACCTTACATTTTCCGATCTGACACTTGCTGCCCATTTTGATAATCTATCTAGGCCTGATTGCAGAATTTGCACATCATTTCAAGTTTCAGCAAACACAGAGACCTTGTTATGAATGGCCATCTTAAGAAATTATAAACAGATTAAAAAGAAGTGGCCCCAGTACAGAACCCTGAGGCACTCCACTTAGAAATTTAGCCCACATAGATGTAGCTCTATTGAGACTACTCTCTGTACGCGATCCAACAACTAATTCTCTAACCATGTATAGATGTTTTTTCTAGGCCAACACACCTCAGTTTAATCATAGTCGCCTAATAAAATGTAGTATACTACATTTCTTCTACTTAGCTTTCATAAAAACTAAGCAAATTTGTCTGAGTCAACCTATTTCTAAAAATCCATGTGACTACTACTAAGATCAGTTCTGGAGACATATTTTGAATATTGGTATTACATTGGCTTTTTTCCATCTAGGCACATCACCGGACAAAAGTGAATCAGAAAAAAAAACAGAAACAGTTGTCTGATAAAACTGGACTACACTCTTTTAAGATCTGAGGATATATTTAATCCAGTCTGGGGCTTTATTGATATTAACTTTCTCTAAGTGTTTCCATACCATACCCTTGTCATCAGAGTGAATATTATACCCTTTGTATTATACATTTCTGCTATGAGGACTAGGATTCTCTATAGTGTTTAACAGAGGGCAAAAAAACCCCAACTTAGCAATTGAGGTTGAATAAAGACATACGTCTTATAATTACTATTTACTTTTTAAACTTATTAGCACATTAGCCTTTTTGGCATCCTCTTAACCATCTAGCCCCAAATTTAAAGGGTAAGTATCCACCCCCCCAACTAAATTTTATGGCCTAATTGCCAAAACCTCGATCTGCAAGGTCTATACTTTTCAAACTGTCCTAAATATACTCAAGAAACAGACATATTTCAAGGTAAGGGAGCATCCGCAGCTCATTCAGCAGAAAGCCATTTAGAAATCCAAACAGTCTATAAATTGTTACGGGCATCCACTGCACAACTAAGAAACACATTCTAAAAACACAAATATAGGCACATGTAACATAAGAGCCGAGGGGGGAGGAAGGGGTGTGAGCAGGCAGATCACAGCTGCCTGCACACACTCTTCCCCCTCTTCACTAATGTACATAAGAATGCGCCTATATTTAATTAACTAAGTTTTACTGAGTTGATGCAGGGGGAGCCCACTTTTCTATAAAGACTCCTAAAAATACTACTATCTCTCATTCCCTTTGCTGCTTCTGCTGTCTTCTGTGCCTTTTCCGTGCATGGAAGCAGAAGAAGGACCTGCAGCTGTATAGTATCTCAGCCAATCACAGATGCTGCTGTCAGTCTGGCCCCATCTGCTCTTTCTGTGCATAAAAAAGGCATGGAACGAAGGCTGGTAAGTCATTTAGGAACATATTTGAAAAGTTTAGACCTTGCAAGGTTGAGGTTTTGGGGGAAATTAGCCAAATACAAAATTTAGTTGGGGGGTGGACATACCAATTAATGGTCCCACATTACTACTTACTATTGATGTACAAAAAAAGCAATTTAGGTTTAGACTTGCTTTGCTCAGCTATTAGTATTTCTCTTTCTATTTTAGCTAGTTTAATTGTTTTCTGCACTCCTTATTACTGCTTTTATACTTCCTGTAAAGGTGGACATATATGCAACCGGCATGCGACTGAAAATCCCATTAATTTTGCAATTGCATGCCGGTTGAAAGAAGAACTGGAAAGTGTCTGGCAGGACTGGTCTAATTGCTCGGTTGGGTAAGTAAAATCATCCTAATGTAGGTCACCTAAAGGGGAACTGTGGTCTCCAAACAAGTTTAAAAGGCCAGTTTCCTACTTTAAAATGAGCCATCAACACCTTCTATGTGCTCTACAGCCCAAGATATAAAGAAATGACTGACCAGAAAGTTAATGGGTGGGAGGCTGACATGTTACATTCCTTAGACTTCTCCTGCACAGTGTGCCGGTGAGCACAGCCTCACACTCCCTCAGTGTGTGAGGGAGATAGCAAGTCCCTCCTCTCCTGCTGTGTGAAGTCCTGACAGAGAAGGTAAGGGAATCTAGACCCTTCTTGCCCACTATGTGAAAACAGCCTTTTCAGGCTGGGGCTTGTGCACATACGAGTGGGTGTGGGAAATGCACCCATGAGTGGGTGCGGGTTATTGCACCCATGGGTGGGCAGGGCTTATGCACCCATGGGGGGTGGGGCCACATGGGTGTAAGAGAATGGGCCGAGAGGGGCTGCAACTAGAGGGACCATGGGGTCCATGAGTGGGAGGGACCAGGAGGGCTGCAAAGTGGAGGAGGAGACACAGGGCAGATTGACTGACATGGTTTCAGAGCAGAAAGCAGGAAGTGCAGGGAACTTGGTGATGCTGCTTTCATATCACACACAAAAATGTAAATATCTTTAAAACTATGCAAAATAAACAATGAAAATAAAATTCTCAGGAGAGAAATTCCTATCAATTTACCTAAAGTCATTTTTGGACATCAGTTCCCCTTAAGCCTGTTCTATTCCTCTGATTTCAAATTTTTAACAGCCATTTTCTTTTTTTACATTCCCTTTTTACCTGAGCATTAAGCCATGCAGGAGTGGATTTTATTTTACACTTTTCCCCTAAAGGTATAAATTTAGAAATTTAATAGTTAAAGGGCATGTCCACCCCCAAAACTATAATCCCCCCAACTACTGGCCCACCATGTAGTGTAGTTTAATCTTACCTCACATCCCAGCTCCATAGGGTTCTCCGGTAGTGCCCCCCCAAAGTCCAAAAACTGCCCACCAGGAGGCTAGCAGGTCCATATAGGACACTGCCTGCTTCCTGGCCTCAGGTAGATTTTTGCCATGCTACTGCAGCTCTTTCCCCCCTCCCTCTCCCTCCCTCTCCCTCCCTCTCCCACCCTCTCTCGATTCCCTCCCCCTAGCGTAAAATGCTTATTATATGGTATTCCCCAAGGGCTCCCAGCCCCAACCGCAATATTTGTACCTTTAGAAAGCTCCCCAAACTTTACTTACCTCTCCTCTTTCCTCCGGCGAAGTGAGCTGCCGGCAGCCGGTCCGTGATTGGGGCCGCTCAGCCATCACAGACGCGGCTGCCGGTCCCGCCCCTCTGCTAGCATTTTCTAGCAAGCAGAGGGCCGGGAGGCGGCGGAGGAAAGAGGGGAGGTAAGTAGAGTTTGGGGGGCTTTTTTTAAAAAATAAATTATGCGGTTGGGGCTGGGGCCCATGGGGAATACCATATAAAAAAAAAAAATTTCGGGTGGACATGCTCTTTAATATCCCTTTTAAAGCAGCTACTTCTGTTCTGTTCAGAACTAACCCCCTAGTATATCTTGCTTTAATAACAAAAAATGAGCTTTCCTAAAGTTAAAAGTTTTGTTTTTTGCAACCTTTATTAAACAACAATAAATCATGATCACCATTACCTAAGCTTCCCATTACCTTAAAGGGCATGTCCATCCCCAAAACTAAAATTAAACCCACTGCTGGCCCCACTGTGTGTCTCTGTGTGAAAAGGTTTCTACCCCATAACTGTCCTCCGGAGGGACAGCATGTGGAGGGGAGCCTTTCCCCTTCCCACCCCCAGATCCCTCCATGCTGCACTTAGCAGTAGTATAGTGACCCCCCCAACCCTAACCGCATGGATAATTTAAAAAAGTGCCAGGTTAGTTACTTACATTGATGCTTTGCTTTGGCTATTTAATAGCTGTCAGACGTGTCTGTGATTGGTTGCCTCTGAGACCCTGACGAAGCTGCACACGGAAGTCAGGAGCAAGCGAAACAAGCGTCGGTCCATGTGGTCCGGACCAAGTGTGCTTGGACTTATGATTCGGTGAGGAGACACGGCATTTACCAGGAACCATCACTAAGCCCAGGTGAAGCACAGACCAGATGGAGGCAACTCCGGGAGCTTGGAAGCGGATCTAATCTAAGTTTGAGGCTCGAACATCATAAAAGCTACGGGAGCCATGATACCCAAGCAGGGTGAATATCCACCTTCTATGTCTAAGATGACTGTTGTTGTTTAAGTTCTGGCATGTGTAGGATATTTCTACAGAGGTCTCAGTAGTGACAATTATCTGACAAATTATATGTATCTCAATTGAGGGGTTCCCTTTTGAGGCTGTTCTTATGTATTTGCACTAGTCAAGAGTGTTTAACCTCAGAGGCTCGAACATCGTAAAAGCTATGGCCCTCGTATATGTAATCTATGTACAGCAGTTCTTATTGGGTCCCTGGCAGGCCGTGGTTGATATATAGGCCTGGAGTCATTCTGAACTTGTATATTTAGTGATATTTAACTTTTTTCTATTTTTCACCCGAAATATCCAGCATGAGGTTTAGGACCAAATATTTTGAGACCTTTAGGGAAATTTTTTTGGCTGGGGAAGCCCAGTGTTCTATATTGTATAGTAATATTGTTATTATATATATGGTGGAGGGGGTTGATACATTATTGGTGTGGGGTGTTTTACTTATTCTGTGCCAATAAATCTGCTTTTATATTCATGGGAATCAGTGTGCGAGTGCTTTTAGAGGTACTTGGGAAGGCTATCTTCCTATTTTGTTATTTTAGCCTCTCAGCCAATCACATACAAGGCTGCGGACCGCCCCCTAATGTTTACTTCATTACCCAAGTAACATTAGAGGCTGTTGCCATGGGAACGTAGGCATGTAGTAAAATTCTGGCCACATTTTTAAATGTATCCATGTGGTTAGGGTACAATCTGAGAAAGAAAAGAAAATATTTAAGAACTTGATACCTTTTGAGATGCTGGCAGTTCCCTACTCCCCTATGTTTGGGTAATTGAAATCCCCATAACCAGAGTATGCCCTATTACTGCATCCGCCAACTGCATATGGAAATGAATTTCCACTGGCATTTGGTAGCTTGTAACAGACATCAAATTAATTTACCCACCTTCTTGCTTCCTATACACTCCACCCATATTTTTCACCTTGTAGTTTGTGCCAATGACAAAGTTAGGGTGGAGGTGAGGTCCTTAAACAGGATTTCCGAAAGCTAGGGGCCAAGATAAAAGCAAGGACCTCCCGGGTAGTGTTTTCAGAAATACTACTGCAGCCACGTGCTAAGCCAGGGGGACGCGGGAGCTTAGGAGCATTAATGCATGGATAAGAGAGGTGTGTAAGGAAGAAAGTTTGGGTTTATTGAGAACTGGGCAGACTTTGCTGTCAGCTACAGGCTCTTTAGTAGGGATGGGTTGCACCTCACTGATGGTGGTGCAGCTGTTTAGGGGAGAAGATGGCTAGAGGGTTGGAGGATATTTTAAACTAGGTTGGGGGGGGGTGGGAGGGTATTAGCAGTCTCACTGGGATAGATAGTCCAGGAGGAAAGCAGGGTGTAGATAGGCAGGGGTGGGCGGAAAGGGGGGTGGGGCTAGCATAGGGGATAGGGAGGCATGTGTATTAAAGTGTACGAATAAATTACAGGATCATAATCTAAAATGTATGTTTGCAAATGAGAGAAGCCTGGCTGTCAAAATGGGTGAATTGGAAATGATGGCATTGAATGAAAAGTATGATGTAATAGGTATAGCAGAAACGTGGTTGAACAGTTCTCACAACGGGGCTGTAAATATAGAAGGATATGCCTTGTTTAGGCAGGACAGAAAAAAAGGAAAGGGGGAGGAGTATGTGTTTATGTTAAAAAAGAATTGAAGCCAAATTTAAAAGAAGAGATAACTGGTGATATGTATGATAAAGTGGAGGCAATATGGGTGGAATTAGGCAACAGGAAAGGGAGTAATGTCATTGTTGGTGTCTGCTATAAGCCGCCAAATGCTAGCAGAGAGGAGGTGAGTCAACTTCATATGCAGTTGGCAAGGGCTGCAAGTTTGGGGAGTGTGCTCATTATGGGGGAATGGGGGACTTCAATTACCCTGACATTGATTGGTGTGGTGGAACTGCCATCACAGAAAAAGGCGATGAGTTCCTGAATTTGCTGCAGGATAATTTTTTCTCACAGGTGGTTGAGGTTCCTACTAGAAAAGGAGCTCTGTTGGATCTGGTAATATCTAACATTGTGGAGCGCATTATAGATATAAAGGTAACTGGAGGCTTAGGGAATAGTGACCATGAAATAGTGGCATTTGGACTTTGTTATCGAAAGGAAAAGTGTGCTGGGTTAACAAAGACATTTAATTTCAGGAAAGCAAATTTTCCCAGGTTAAAAGCAGCTCTTCAGAATGTCAACTGGGATAATGTATTATCAGGAAAATGTACTGAACAGAAGTGGACTGTGTTCAAGGGGATTTTAAGCCAGTTCACATCTAAATTTATATCTAAATTTATATATTAAATAAATGTAAAAAAAATAAATCCGCACCCATGTGGCTGAATTCTAATGTAAAGAGGCAAATGGAAAGGAAGTAAAAGGCATTTACAACCTTTAAGGCCGAGGGAACGGAAAGGGCCTTTAGGGATTATAAAAACTGTAATAAGGAGTGTAAGAAAGCAATCAAACTAGCTAAAATTAATAATGAAGTTAGGATAGCTGAAGAAAGCATCACTAAGCCTAAAAATTTTTTTAAGTATATTAATGGTAAGAAGATGAGGACTGAGAATGTGGCACCATTAATTAATGGGGATAAGTTAGTTACGGAGGATGGCGATAAAGCAAATGTCTTGAATAATTTTTTTCCCTCTGTATACACTATAGAAGATCCAAGTACAGATATCATAGAGTATAGTAGCAATAATGGTATAAAAGATTCAAGTGCACTTTGGTTAACAGAGGATATGGTACAGAAAGAACTAAAGAAGGTTAATATTAATAAATCTCCTGGACCGGATAAAATACATCCTCGGGTACTTAAGGAGCTAAGTTCAGTTTTATCTAGGCCATTGTTTCTTATTTTTGCTGATTCCCTCATGTCCGGTGGTGTGCCTCTGGATTGGAAAAAGGCTGATGTTATTCCAATATTCAAAAAGGGTAGTCGTTCACAGCCGGGTAATTACAGGCCTGTAAGTTTAACTTCAGTGGTGGGGAAGATCCTGGAAAGTTTAATAAGGGAACATGTTCTAGAGTATGTTTCAAGGACTGACCTTATAAGTAGTAACCAGCATGGATTTAGGAGGAATAGATCTTGTCAAACTAACTTGCTTGGCTTTTATGAGGAAGTAAGTAGAAATTTAGACTCTGGCATAGCAGTAGATGTAGTTTACTTGGATTTTGCAAAGGCTTTTGATACAGTCCCCCATAGGCGACTAATGAATAAGCTAAGGTCTGTTGGTCTGGGGAGTCCCATTTGTACATGGATAGAAAATTGGTTAATGAATAGGATTCAGAGAGTAGTTGTTAATGGGGCTTCATCATTATGGACTAAAGTGCTAAGTGGGGTGCCACAGGGTTCTATGTTGGGGCCACTTCTATTTAATCTATTTATTAATGATTTGGAAGTGGGTATTGTCAGCAAGGTTTCTGTGTTTGCTGACGACACAAAACTTTGTCGACCATTAAAAACTTCAGAGGATGTGCAATCATTGCAAGGGGATCTAGATAGATTATCACATTGGGCTGCTAAGTGGCAGATGAAATTCAATGTTGATAAATGTAAGGTGATGCATTTTGGACTTAAAAATCCTTGTGCTACTTATACTATAAATGGCTCTGTGTTAAGTGAATCCCTGTTGGAAAGGGATCTTGGAGTTTTGGTGGATAACAAACTTAAAGGTAGCAAGCAGTGCCAGGCGGCAACAGCCAGAGCCAGCATGGTATTGTCTTGTATAAAGAGAGGTATGGATTCAAGGGAGGAAAATGTAATTCTCCCTCTTTACAAAGCATTGGTAAGGCCTCATTTGGAATATGCAGTGCAATTTTGGAATCCTGTGTACAAAAAGGACATCTTTGAAATGGAAAGGGTTCAGAGAAGGGCAACTAAATTAATAAGGGGATTGGGGGAGCTTGAATATGAAGAGAGACTGGAAAAGTTACAATTATGTACGCTGGAGAAAAGGCGCTTGCGTGGGGATATGATTACTGTGTATAAATACATTAACGGGCCATACAATAAACTATCTGGGGCATTGTTCACCAATAGAACATGTCAAAGGACACGAGGACATCCCTTAAGACTTGAAGAAAAAAGGTTTAGGCTTCAAGCTCGGAAAGGGTTTTTCACTGTGAGAACGGTAAAGCTATGGAACTGTCTTCCAGTGGACGTTGTAATGGCAGGTTCATTGGTCAGTTTAAAAAAAAAGCTGGATGAGTTTCTGCAAACAAGGAATGTTGCAAGTTACTGGTATTGATACATAAAGTAGAGTTGATCCAGGGAAATTTCCGATTGCCACTTGGAGTCAGGAAGGAATTTTTTCCCCCTTCATAAATTTGGTGGGGTTTTTTTGCCTTCCTCTGGATCAACAGTTAGGCAGGTAATGAGGATATTGCTAGATGGGTTGAACTGGATGGACGTATGTCTTTATTCAACCTCAAATACTATACTATACTATACTATTGGGTTATGGAGCGCTAAAGAGATGGTGTTATCGATTTGAAAATTAGAGAATCCTTGAATGTTCGATAATTATCAGGAAAAAGTCTGCAAGTTCAAAAAGTTCGAAAGTTCGTAGTTCGAAGAGTCTGAAAAAGTCTAAGTTCATACGAACTCATAAAATCCAACTCGAACTCAGGTTTGAGTTCTAGTCTATACTTATTTAACACTGGCTAAGGCTGCAGCTACTTTAAGGCGAAGTTGTTCTGCCTCACTCTGTGGCACCGAATTATTGTGGATCAAGGCTATAATATCCTCCACAGGGATGGCTTTAGGAGCAATGGCAAAATAAAATCTTTACCCAAAACTTTCATTGGGTTCTAGTTGGGTTATGCAATGACCCTAATCACTCTAAGGTAGTTTGTCTCCTTTTAGGGTGTTTGAATTCTGGGATTACAGAATGGAAAACATGTTCTGTTGCCTTTCATTGTTCTTATATTGCTGATAAAGCTGTGCTTGCTTGGTGAATTCCATCACTTAAACATTAACAGGTAACTTCGCAATCAGATTTTGTTCTAGTTGACTGGTGTGTTTTAAAGCATCAATGGTAAAATGTGTCTGTCACACTTGTTCATTCAATATGCTGACTGAGACACATTCCAGGGTGTTAATTACAAACAGATTATTGAACAAGTCATGCTGATTTGAGAAAGCCAGTAGCATGACACAGCATGGCACAGTCATGCTACTGGTTAACTTACCTGCCTCTCAACACTTTCCCGCAACCCAGCAGATACAGCATGTGTGAAGTGCAGTCTTCTCATTCTACCACAGCAAAGTTCACATTTTCGGAAACCGACATCCAAAAGAACCTAAGAAAACTTGAGACGATAGACCATTTACACAATAAAATGGATCAATTCAACTGAGTGGAACCAGCAATGGTACAATCTACTCAAAAAAGAAATCAGTTTAAGTCTCCATACTACCACATTGGCACAATATATCTCCAATAAAAGGATGCCAAGAGGTCTAAGAATTGATCTCCGACCTAACATTGCTCCACGATTGTCAGAAACATGTTGTGTATCCAATAAATAAGCAATTAAAGCACAGAGGAAAGCACTAAGGCAGCTATTGGCTGTGAAGGAAAGGTGTTGCAGAGACTGGCACAAAGTCTTCAAGAACTGGACTTCAAGTCCATATAATTGAATACTAGATATTTACCATGACCTGGGTGAATTAATAACTTCACAAGCACTGTCACTCTGGAAGAGTGGAGCTAGATTATAAAGATTTTTGTGACTTTACCCAGTTAGGAAAACTGTAGAAAGGTGTTACACTGTTTTTCTCAATTACATTTTATTAAATGAGAGGCTAGAAATCACAATTAATACTATATTTGCCCATTTCAGGACATGCCAACAAAACTCTGCAGTTCTTTTTGCTGGGGAGACCCATTACTTCCACTTCCATTTGTATCCAGCCATTACAGGCAAGTTCTTTGTATTACTAAGGCTGGGTACACACCAGAAGATATTTTCAGCTGACCGAAAATATCTCCTGGTGTGGGGTGGCCGGCCGTGACCGACCTCGATCGTCCGGATCGGAAGATTGCCTGTGTCGGAAAATCATGATTGATCATGTGGATCCCTATGAGATTGCACGGTTGATCGTTCGCAAATTCGCCCGCGGACGAATTTGCCGTGACTGAAGTTGGGAAGTTGGTCCAGTTCTTCTACTTATTTACTTTTAAAATGACAGTATTACCATGGTACTGAAGTCATAACCATTTATTTAGCTGAACACTGTCTTAAAATACACATTTCATATATAAACCTTATGTATTATAAGACATACTGCGCCCCATATATTATAATATAAGGATGTTAAGTCACCTCGGAGTCCCCTGCCCTGCATATTATCCCTTCTATAATCCCTATTCTATGTTTTCTATGGTCAGTGCTGCATTTGCTTCTATTATTGTAATGTTATTAATTTGGCTTGAAAAAGCCAAATTACTGTTCTTTCTATTTCTTCTTCTTTTTCTTCCGTTTTATTCTTCCGCTTGTTTGGACCGTATCTCCTCCCACAGTTTTTTGAGCTAGAGACATGAAATTCGGTACAGACGTGCGGGGCATATAGGAGAAGTTTGCTATCTTCTAGCTAAGGAATCCGCGGAAGCGTTACGGCGTTGTCGGCGAATTTACGGACATTTTTTCCCATAGACTATAATGGTAACAATCCTCAAATGTGAATATTTCAAAATAGTTTTTTTCATGGTCATAAATACAAATGGTGATACCCCCAACCCCCCACACAGACCCAGGTACACCCACCTACAGACCTACCTTTCCATTCCCATGGAAGCCATATTTAAAGGGTAACTAAGGTCAAAAAAACTAATTTAGATTTATCCTCAAAAAAAGATAGTTTTATGGTTATAAACACAAAAAAAGACATACCCCCCCAACCAGACCCAGGTACACACACCTACTAATTTACTTATCCATTACTGTGGCAGTCATACTTAAAGGGTAACTAAAGTAAAAAAAAAATAATTTAGATTTATTCTCAATAAAAAATAGTTTTATGGTTGTAAACACAAAAAAGACATACCCCCTCAACCAGACCCAGGTACACACACCTACTAATCTACTTATCCATTACTGTGGCAGCCATATTTAAAGGGTAACTAAAGTAAAAAAAAACTAATTTAGATTTATCCTCAATAAAAGATAGTTTTATGGATATAAACAAAAAAAAGACATACCCCCTCAACCAGACCCAGGTACATACACCTACTGATCTACTTATCCATTACAGTGGCAGGCTGGCAGCCATACTTAAAGGGTAACTAAAGTAAAAAAACTAATTTAGATTTATCCTCAATAAAAAATAGTTTTATGGTTGTAAACACAAAAAAGACATACCCCTCAACCAGACCCAGGTACACACACCTACTGATATACTTATCCATTACTGTGGAAGCCATACTTTAAAGGGTAACTAAAGTCAAAAAAGCAAATTTTGATCAATAATCAAAAAACTTTTTTTTTTAAACCCCCAACGTGATACAGGTATACACAGCTACTGACCTACCCCTCCATTACTGTTGCAGCCATACTTAAAGGGTAACTAAAGTCAAAAAAACGAACTTTGACCAATCATCAAAAAAGTTTTTTTTTTTTAACTCTCAACCCGACACGGGTACACACACCTACTGATCTACTTATCCATTACTGTGGCAGCGATACTTAAAGGGTAACTAAAGTCAAAAAAGCAAATTTTGATCAATCATCAAAAAACTTTGTTTTTTTAACCCCCAACGTGATACAGGTATATACAGCTACTGACCTACCATCATTAATGTTGCAGACATACTTAAAGGGTAACTAAAGTCAAAAAAAATATTTTGACAATCATCAAAAAGTTTTTTTTTTAACTCTCAACCCGACACGGGTATACACACCTACTGATCTACTTATCCATTACTGTGGCAGCCAACTTAAGGGTAACTAAAGTCAAAAAAGCAATTTTGATCAATCATCAAAAAAATTTGTTTTTTAACCCCCAACGTGATACAGGTATACACGCTACTGACCTACCCCTCCATTACTGTGCAGACATACTTAAAGGGTAACTAAAGTCAAAAAAACTTATTTTGACCAATCATCAAAAAAGTTTTTTTTTTAACTCTCAACCCGACACGGGTACACACACCTACTGATCTACTTATCCATTACTGTGGCAGCCATACTTAAAGGGTAACTAAAGTCAAAAAAGCAAATTTTGATCAATCATCAAAAAACTTTGTTTTTTTAACCCCCAACTTGATACAGGTATACACAGCTACTGACCTACCCCTCCATTACTGTTGCAGCCATACTTAAAGGGTAACTAAAGTCAAAAAAACTAATTTTGACCAATCATCAAAAAAGTTTTTTTTTTAACTCTCAACCCGACACGGGTACACCACCTACTGATCTACTTATCCATTACTGTGGCAGCCATACTTAAGGGTAACTAAAGTCAAAAAAGCAAATTTGATCAATCATCAAAAAACTTTGTTTTTTTACCCCCAACTTGATACAGGTATACAGCTACTGACCTACCCCTCCATTACTGTTGCAGACCATACTTAAAGGGTAACAAAGTCAAAAAAAAAATTTTGACCAATCATCAAAAAAAATTTTTTTAACTCTCAACCAACCCAGTACACACACCTACTGATCTACTTATCCATTACTGTGGCAGCCAACTTAAAGGGTAACTAAAGTCAAAAAAAAGCAAATTTTGATCAATAATCAAAAAACTTTTTTTTTTTAACCCCCAACGTGATACAGGTATACACAACTACTGACCTACCCCTCCATTACTGTTGCAGCCATACTTAAAGGGTAACTAAAGTCAAAAAAACGAATTTTGACCAATCATCAAAACAGTTTTTTTTTTTAACTCTCAACCCGACACGGGTACACACATCTACTGATCTACTTATCCATCAGTATGGCAGCCATACGTAAAGGGTAACTAAAGTAAAAAAAACTAATTTTGACCAATCATCAAAAAAGTTAGTATTTTATCCCCCAACCTGATATGAATACACACACACCAACTGACCTACCTTTAATGCATGTGACATATTTAAAGGGTAAGTAAAAAACAACAATGTCCTCATGATTGACATTATTGAGTTTTAAAATCTGCAGCACAAACACACAAATTCCCTTCCAAAATACAGTCGTTCAAGCCAAATTCAAGGTTTATACTTAAACGTTTATTTTAGTATTTATTTATGGTAAGAGCTATATTTATTTTATAAATATACAATTGGTTTCTAATGTTCACTCTTAACAGGGAAAAACTAGCCATAGAAATTACTCTTGGGTTGGGTTTGGAGTTTCCTAGCTATTTCTAAAATTCTTGTAGCATTTCCTCATGGGGCATATTCATCAAAGGAAGTAAAGCTTCCAGTAACTATTAAAAAAACTTGGATCAGAAAACTAGTAATATTTGGAGAGTTCTGTGGAAATAATTCTCTCTTTTCCTTATCATATACATACCCTGTATGTGTTTTTGTAAACAAACACTTGTGGTCCTCTGCCATTTAAACTAGGCTGATTACTGTACATTCAGTCAGTGCAGTTGTTATATATCTTTCACATACGTTGCTTTTTTATGGCAGTTTTTTGTCCCCATGCAAGAACTGCTAAATAACTACGGTAGTTGCAGCAAGTTATGTATGATTAGAAACGGCCAACTTCCTGAAGTTCTGTTCGTTTCCAAACTTCCAAACTTCAGTAAAAGTCTGAAAGTTCGGAAAGGAACCCATTAAAGTCAATAGGAGACAATAGTTTGAAAAGTTCAGTGGCACCTGGGAAATGGTCTGAGGAACATGTTCATATGACCAAAACTTGTTTAAACACTACCTTTCCCCATGATCGGGAAATTGTCAGGTTTATGCATGCTACATTTGAGGGTTATGGCCAATTCGAGGGTTACCGAACGCTACATTCAAGGGTTAACAAACGGTACATTCAAGGGTTACCGAATACAAATGATACATTTGAGGGTTACTGAAATTCGAACGTTACATTCAAGGGCTACCGAGTTTGAACGCTACATTCGAGGGTTACCGAAAATCTAACACTACATTCGAGGGTTACCAAATTCGAACAATACATTCGAGGGTTAACGAAAATTGAACATTACATTCGAGGGTTACCAAATTCGAACTATACATTTGAGGGTTACCGAACGATACATTTGAGGGTTTTCGACGAAACAGAACTTTCAAAGGGTATTGCCAAATGCTGCATTCAAGGGTTATGGCTGAAATCGAAGGTTAGCAAACCGTAACAATTAAAAATATAGTTCAGAAAACCGAACTAGTTCGTAAAGTTTGAATAGTCCATCTCTATGTATTATGTGAGTCACATTAGGGATGTGTTACCTACTGGTTTATTTATTATATTGATGTGCATAGGGGTTCACTTTCCTGTATTTAGTATTTATATTTGTAGTACAAAAAATAGCTAATGATGAGGCTAATTGCTTTCTGCACATCTTATTCAAATTGTGCTTTAAAGAGCAAGTCCAGTCCTCAAATTAATAAAATGTATATAGGTAAATCCCACCAATACAAAACCGAATAGTTGGAAAGATGTAAAGTTAACCTGAAATGCTGCATAATGTCCTGTTGTCCCTCTTTTGATTCCTTGTTTTTTCAGTTATCGACTGAATGTCATATGTGTGACAGTTAACATCACAGCCAATTACTGTATGCTATTCCCCTAGCTGCCTCCTCTACCATGTGCAATTTCGTAATGAGCTCAGAAAAACTTTTGAGAGGCAGAGGGAAGGGGGAGAAGAACATTTTGAGGTTAGTTCTTCGTCCGTCAGCTTTCTAATTATTGCAATTGTTTTATTTGAGGGGTGGAAGGGTACTTTAATGATCATTTTAGTTTGATCTCAGTTTATGTGTACTGTTGTAATATTTTTGTAATCTGTTTATATAGCCAGGCTGTATTCTGTCTACAGTTTCATGTGCATATCATGCAAATTAATAAATAATAGCAGAAAACAAAACAGAGAAGATAAAGTCTGTTTTCACTAAAATACTTATGTTTGTTATTTATACAATTACAACATAGCAGGTCTTACATAGGTAGATCTAGTGGTGCTTTCTACCTCCTGAGTCCTGTCCCATTTCCAAGCAAAATCAGACAAGAAAGGTTTTGGACAGCACAAGATATATTTTCCTACCATTTTTATAATTTTACGGCTAAGTACAACATACAATTTAAAGATAAATCAGAAAATATTTAATATAATATTTAGGCTGACATTTTAAATGTTCCTATATAAGACACAAATTGTTTTCACTCTTCAAACAAATTCATAAACGTTTCTGTAGATGAAGGATCAACATCAACAAAGGCACAATGCAGCTGTTTCTTATTACAAAACAAATCTTAAGGGAAATAACAAGATACTTAAAAACATAAAAAAATCTCCCTTTTGTGCAAATAGAATTAAACATAGCCAGAATGTTATGTTTCAATTTACGCAAATGATTATAAAAGACAGAAAATGATTCATTTCATAGGCAGAAAATTACAGTGAGACTCAGAAGGAAATTCTCTAAATGGCATTTAGGACAGTAGACTCTGGGATATAGTTTTCTACTTGATCCCTTTCCCCCCCCCCCCCAAAATGTACAGAGTTATAATCTGTTTTCTATATTTTTAGTATATGATTATTAGAAAACACAAACATAGAAGCATACATTTCTTATGTACTTTTCAAAGGCTATTAGCTTTTTAAACATTGGACAGAATTAAATTGATAAGATGTTATAAGAATGGCATGCCTTGACAAAATTAGGTGTAAAGTCCCTGCCCTTATTTCCTATTTTGGTTAAAAGTAGGTTATATGTTTTAAGTGGACCATTTAAACATTGCAATTTCAAGGTGAAATTTTGGCTTCACCTGTTGAAATTCTGTGTTGAATCCAGGGTCTGTTCCACCAACCCACCAGCAGAAGGATCCCATCTGGGGTTCTGCATCCTTAGTATTTACCAATGAATGCCCTGAAATGGTTCTTTATTTACCTTCTGGTAAATACCTTTTATTGGTCAAAAGAGTTGTAAGCCTGCCACCACATCAAGGTAGACTCTTTAGAAGGACTCTAACTAACCCAACTAGTCTTACTAAGCCTAACCAAACAAAATATCTAAAGTTAGTCCAATCATATTGCTTCATGGAAGGAGCGGCCCTGGTTAAAACGGAGGCAATATGGGTAGAATTGGGCAAAAGGAAGGCGGTAAAGTTATTGTTGTTAGTGTCTACTACAAGCCACCAAATGCTAGCAAGGAGGAAGTAATACATTATAAGTAACATATTACATATGTATCCATATAATCTCCAAAAAGTATCCAAATAAAAATAATATGTCAGCAAATAATATACATTTGGTATCTGTTTACATATGTATACAATATACAGATTTACAGATTTAATCAGGTAACAAATACTGATGATTTAAAACTATGTACTAGTACGGTAATACGCACACTATAGGATTATATATACACTGTATTACCATACTAGTAGTGTGATTTTAAGATTTCAGTGTTTTTAACTTGTCCTTTAAATTGTTCCCTTTATATACATTTCTCTTCCCCTCACTCATGGTCTCCAAGTAAGAGCAAGTCTCAGCAAAACGTGTCAGACCATGTCCCCCCCTCCACTACCTGGTGGTCCAAATGCTGGGTCCCATGTTTTGTGATGTATCCTATGGGATTCAATAAACATAGTGTTTGGCCACGGACCCTGCTACTCTACATGTTTTGTACTTTACCATAGGTCGGACCGCTTCATATGGGATCTGCAAGTGCCGGGATTCCAGAAGGATGCCATTACACCTAACGGTAGTAACTCCTCGTGGTCATGTGAGTACCCCATTCCTTTTGATGCAGTCCCCCATAGGCGACTTGTGTATAAGCTAAAGTCTTTTAGGCTTGGGTAACACATTCGTACATGGAAAGAAAATTGGATGATGGATCAAATGCAGAGAGTAGTTGTTAATGGTGCTTTGTCAATGTGGACTAAAGTTCTAAGTGGTGTCTCAGAGGGTTCTGTGTTGGGGTAACTTCTATTTAATCTGTTTATTAATGATTTGGAAGTGGGTATTGTCAGCAAGGTCTCTGCATTTGCAAACTTTGTCAACCATTAAAAGCTACTGGTAATGTGTAATCGTTGTTGGTGGATCTAGATAGATTATCACATTGGGATGTTAATTGGCAGATGTTGATCCAATGTTGATAAATATAAGGTGATGCATTTTGGGTTTAAAAATCCCTTTGCTGCTTATATTATAAATGGCTCTGTGTTATGGACATCTCTGTTTTAAAAGGATGTGAATAACAAACTTAAATGTGGCAAGCAGTGCCAGGCTACAACAGCTAGAGACACAGGATATTGTTTTGTATAAAGAGAGGTATGGATTCAAGGGAGAAAAATATAATTCTTCCTCTATACAAACAACTGGTAAGGCTTCTTTTGGAATATAATACTATTGGCTACTAACGCTCCTATGAAAATGTGTAGCTCTTACTGTGTACATATGACATTATGTTCACCCTATTAACTTTCCAGGTACAGTATATATATATATACAGCTTTTTATAGAATAGCGAAGGTTAAACCGACCAACTAAGGTATTAATAAAACTCTTACATATTGAAGTCCATGGAGTGCTTCACTATTCTATAAAAAGCTGCATGTATCGAACCCCGCGATACCACCCGGGCCTTGGAGTGGAACGGAGTGCGAAGGATCTCGAAAATTGTTGTGTGTATATATATATATATATATATATATATATAAATATATATATACTTCTGTTGATATTGCTTTTAAAATTACATACAAAAAAAAGTTTTTTTATTAATTTTTGTTAATATGTAGAAGTACAAATCAGGGATACCAGTTTAAATATTCATTATTCACTGCAGTGACACCAGGACACATAGCTGATTTTTCCATTATGCTGCTAATTTCAGAGGTAAAAAAAAATGAAAAAAAAAATCTATTCAGGCTAATTTTTATTTTGCTTTTATTATCTGGTTGGGAATATTGTTTATTGTGAATATACAATAACGAAAGCAAAATTGCATCTTACTTAAAGACACCTATTATTGTATATTTTAAAGGTGTACAAATGTTTAGTGAGCCTGTAAAATTTGTGGGAGGAAGACTTGCTGTTGAAACTGATGACACATCATTTATTAAAACAGATTTTTACTGAGGATCAAAGCATTGTTCTAGGCTATAGCATATTTTCTCTTTAAACTCATATAGTAAGCTGTCATTTACCAAATGATCTTTAACAGATGTGTGTGTGTGTGGTGTTTTTCTACTTCTAACTTAATATAGGCAAAACTACCATAGTTTCTCCTAGAGATGTTTTAATTATTCCTACTCATTTTCCATAATTTTGGCCCATTTCCCTGCAAGTTGGTTAGGGATACCTCTTGTTTTGCGCCCTCAGATCAATGCAGAAAAATGCTACCCCCCAGATTCATTAAGAGGATGGTTTGACCTCTTGCTGACTAGCTTTCACCCTGTGCTCTAAGAAGGTCATGCTACCATATAATAGTAAATATTTGTTATTGTTTTATAATCATATTGTGTGTAATAACCACACTAAAATCAGATAAAAAAAACTGGTCTGTTTTCATTATCAGACATAGGTTGTCTGATATTATCAATAAAGTTGGTACAATTGAAAATATTAGAATCAGCATATTTGCATAGGGAACAGTAAATAAAAAAAATAAATAGAAAATAAATAGGGAGTCTACCAGCTATATAGCTTAAAAGGAATTAAATAATACATCAAGCTTAAGTCAATCTCTTTTAAAATTAAAGCATGAAGCATTGTAAAACAAACCTTCCGTATTGGTTTATAAACTATAAAATCTTTTGTTAATATAAACAGATGTTTATACTCATCGTTTCTCTGCTTTCCCACTTTCTGTATGTTGTCTCGTGGCTGTGTGACTTTCCTAAGCTATCATGACCATTTGGATCATCTAGTTCAGGTCAGAAAGATTATTCATTTCATGAGAAAGGTACAGTTGCTTTTCTATACTGACAACACATTCTTTTCATTGCGGCTAGAATGTGGCTTTATTCCAGCAACTTTCTGGGTTTTGGCTCCATTTCTCTGGGAAAATATCACCTCTGTGCTTACTCACATAGTAACATATAAGGGGAAATGGGATTCTAAAATCTATTCTAACTTTCATTTTAATAATAAATTTGTTTTCAATCAAACAAAACAAATACATACGTACAACTCATTTGCTTTTAAAATGTTTCTTTTGTAATTAGGTAAGTATTATTATTATGGAGCGAAATTTGTAAAAGATTATTATAGTAAAATAACTATTGTTATCGTAAAATAAAGAATGGTAACGCTCTTCTATGAATTTTGCCCATGGTTTAATTAAAGCATATATAAATCACAAGTAGGTTGTAAGGTAAAAACTCACCTAAAACTGAATACAAAATAATAGGTAAGGGTTAGGATCTGGGTAATGTACTATTAGTAACAAAGTAATTCCTGTGGTAACCTGAAAGAGCAATTTAATATTAAAAGGGAGATTAAATAACAGTTCTTGTAATTTTAGAATGGTGCTAATGTTGCCCCAACCAATCACAAGTTAGCTTTCAAATGTTAAATAAGATCTGATTGGTTGGGGCAAAATTAGCACCATTTTTAATGATAAGAACTTTTATTGAATAACCCTGTAAGTTTCCAAGAATAAATTGTTCTAAGGCATAGTGAGTGAAACTTTGAGTGACTGATTCTGACAGTCTTCCTCCCGGCTTCAGCTCTATCTTTAATACAGGACTAGTCCAGGACTATCCTGGCAAATGAAAAATGTAAGTGCTGTAGCAATAAAATGACATTGTGAGGTAGGAATAATCAGTCGAAATACTTTCCATTTTTAAAAAGTTAATCCTTAGAGTATTGATATTTATCCTTTAAACGAGAGCGGCTAGGAATAAAAACAATTAACTGGTATAAAACTCCAAGCTGCATGCTATGAACGATTATAAGGGTAAAAATAAACTGATAGATAAGGAAATTTAAAAAAAAATTGATTCCTTTTTCAGTTGACTTAACTGTATACCATCTGTTACAGCTTAGTTTACTGCCAAATATATATTTATAAATAATATCTTCCTTCCAAGATCATTAAGCATATGAAGTATATTCTTGGATACTATAATGTATGCACCTGGTATGTCTTGTATTAGTTTCATGCACTGGATTCTTTACTAATTTATAAATTTGATTCTCTGAAACAGAGGTTATTAGTGAGAATAGAACAGGTTAGAGCACACAATATGATACAGAAACAATTTACATGTATATGTGTGTGTGCATTTTGGATGTGCACATATGTGTGTGTTGTAAGGTGGTATCTGCACATGTGTGCATTTCTTTAGGGCTAGGCCATACCAGTGCATTTTAAAAGATCGCATAAAAGAGTGAACACTAGTGGTGGCCACACTAGGTGCGCTGCTGTGTGATGCAATCCGTTAATCGGAACGCATGTGATTTGCATTTTTTGCCAAATAGCATGCACACTGATTGTGCATCATTGCGTGATCGCAGCACACACCAACACGCACAAGCGCACCGGAAACCAATTGCGTTCATTTTTTGCAGCAATAAAGTCATAGAGAAACCCCGGACAGAAAACAGCAGGGTGAAAGTAGCACAAAAACAATAAAGTCATCCCATATGTGGCTAGTGTGCCTGAGAAACTCAGAAGGATCTTTATGAATCCCCACATACCTGTGTTCTTTGTACCCAAAAACACACTGAGACAAAAGTTTAATCATTAAGACCCAACACCAAAACACCAGAAAACAAATGTGATAAATGTCATCCAGTGTAGCCAGGAATGTAAGAAAATGACCTATATATTGGAGAAACAAACCAGACACAGGCACACACATGACTCAACACAGGAGGCCAAACTTAGGAGGGCAGGACTCTGCAGTATGTATCCCCCAACAGATAAAGGTCACTCTTTGGATAGGAAGGATTTGGATGAGGATAGGAAGGTGCATGTTTTGAACAGAGAGAATAACTGCATGACAAAAGGAGTGAAAGAGGCCTTCTATGTAAATCTGAAAAAACTTACATTTGACATTAGCTTTCATCTACTTAAAATGCATTTTTTACATCCTTTTCTTAGCAGTTTAAGGACAGTTTACAACCACCTTCAGGGCTAGAGAACAGCACGTTTCTTACAGGCTTACAATCACGTTTTGCAATCCTTTAGCGTGTGGGAAACGCATGCCAGGCAAACACAATCTGGATGGCCACTCTGTTTGCACTGCGATCCATTATTGGAGCGATCATGCTCACCATTTTTTGTGAATCACATTCACTCCAAAAACAGGATTTTAGAGAAAACTGCAAATAGCATTTTGCCATTTCGTGCGTGATTTTGTGGGGCCCCAGCCTTAGCCTCCGTCCTTTAGATCGCATGATATTGGATGTTATCTAATCGAATAGAGGAAGCTGCTAGTTAAACTTTATTCTTTGTAAAGGCAATGAACTTGTTTAATTGGATACTGATACATTATGTGCTGTATTTACAGAATGTATTAGACATTTGCTGCTACTTACAAGTGTCGATATGTAACATTCAGTTTGTCTACTAGACATGTTTACTTGGGGCCAGTAATATTTCATCTTGCATATACCATTGGAATAGAGTAAAGCTCAA
Source organism: Hymenochirus boettgeri (assembly GCA_019447015.1). NCBI lineage: Eukaryota > Metazoa > Chordata > Amphibia > Anura > Pipidae > Hymenochirus > Hymenochirus boettgeri. The sequence goes on from CM033471.1 coordinate 147,717,448, forward strand.
ATCTTGTAACAAGCCTTATACAGGAAATTAAAATGTTAAATGAGAACTAAATTCTCCAGACAACATTGTACCAATACACAGAGCACATTCACAAACATACAAAGAGTTGTGTCTCACTTCTCCCTTTGATGTGGCTGATGGGCGATTTATGAAATTAACTTGTGGGTTTGCTCTCATAATCCACCTTAGCTGTGTATTACATACAGCTGTGTATTACATACTCTGTAATGCTCAACAGATCAAACCAAGGAATTTGCAGCCTTGCTTCATAGACACTAACAGCCAATAAAACAACAGCACAAAGATCTTCCCTCTCCCTGACACAGAGCAGGGATTTCAGTTTTTTGTTTTCAAACACATTCAATGCTCCTGTCCAAACAATGAAAACAATCCTTTATTATTCCTAAAAAAAATAAATAAAAGTAATCTTTACAGTGTATTTCTTAGACAGCATAGATGTAACAAATAGAATAATAAAATTTCAGTAAAAATATTAAAAATAAAAGTGAGTCTGGGGAATTGAACCTGCAATTTGCATATGTACTTGCAAAAAGCATAGCTCTTACTTCTAGCCTAACAAAGATTCTATGTGGAACACTAGTACATGTAGAATCTTTATCTTTTGCTAGGAACATAATGGAAGTGGAAAAAAAGGTAAGACTGGTGATTTAAACTTGTGACCTTCTGGACCATGTTTTTCTAAAACAAGTGACTTACCAGGTGCGCCACAAATGTATAAGCAAAGAATCAATGTACATTTAGAAGCTATCAGTAATGTACGACAGTGGCCATAAATGTACATCTGCGGTCGTACATTTAAACCGAATGTTTGTTAATTAACGAACGTTCATAAATTACCAATATAAATTGTAAATTGGCAATAACTATTATCAGTTGTATTCAGTTAGATCAACTGAACTTAAAGTTTAATTTTTGAAGACATTGCACTAGACATCTGACTGGTTTTTATTAATTCAGAAGGAATTATATTGACAAGTCCCAATTAGCATATGACAGCCAGGTGTTAGGGACCTTCTGAATGCAAGGTGTGGATGCATTGAGGCTAAGGGGTGTTATTAAAACTGCCCAGGGTAAGGTGTCGAAACAGCATTGTACATGACAGACAGTTGCTGTCAACTCCCCCCCCACACACACACACACACACACTTCTATTCAGGCTTCTTCATTTTCACATAAATGGCCTTTTTGACACCTCTCTTGAACCAGTCATGTTCCTTTGCCAAGATGTTGGCATTACAATCTTCAAAGGTATGTTCTTTTTCCTTAAGATGCAGGTACACGGTCCTGACCCGAGGAAATGGCTCTTCTGTGCTGGGCCATACCTTGGTGCAGTTGCTGTTTGGTCTCCCCCACATACAAATCAGTACAATACTGTTTTGATACCTTACCCTGGGCAGTTTCAATAACACCCCTTAGCCTCAATGCACCCACACCTTGCATTCAGAAGGTCCCTAACACCTAGCTGTCATATGCTAATTTGGACTTTCAATGGTACTTGCCAACAGATTCTTGTACAAGTCATTCTGAATAGAAAAGATGACTAGCCAAACACCTTCAAAAACTAAACTTTAAGTCTAGTTGATCTAATTGAAAACAACAGATATACCATAATCTGGATGAATGAGAACCTTCTCAAGCAACTATAACTATTGTAAATCGATAACGCAGTCATGGTCATAGATCCCCATAGAATACCATTGCGGTAGTTTACTACCACATGGTATTCCATGGGGATCGTAAATCTAATGTTAATTTACAATTGCTATCATAAATTGACAATCGTTTAACCATTCGGAAATTAACAGTTGGTTTAACGATGATAACAAATTGATGATCATTAACCATTTGGAAATTAACAATCGGTTTAACGATCATTAGACTGATCATTATAGGCGCCGTATCGCTTTTTAGCGATACCGGGCCTTTATAAACATGGCACTTTATTTTTTGCTAAGAACAGAATAATAAAAAAAATACATCTGTCTCCACACCAATAAGGAAGTTCCTGATAAGACTTTGAAAGCTGCTTGTTACCCTGCAGTTTATTTTCCAGTAACACACACTGACTGGTAAAAAAAACTGCAGGGTAACAAGCAGCTTTCAACGTCTTATCGGGGATTCCATATCTGTGTGGAGACATCTGTATAGAAAATACTCTGTGCATAGAGACAGTGACTATTGGGGTCAGGGGGTGTGGCTGTTTGATGCCTACATGGGTTTTACTGGCAACAACATGGAAGCTTTCTTAGTTACAGAATCTATTATTTACATGTACTAAATACAACTTAACAGAGAAGAATCTTATGTATAGGTGTTCTGGGGAGAAAAACTTTCATATTAGGATTTAAAAAAAAAAAAGTTTACTGTAGTTCTCCTTTAAGCAATTTGTATTGTGCATTGTCAGGCAGATAATCTTTTCATTTATTGTTATGTGGACAAAACATGTGACGTGTTTTGGGAGTGGTGAGAGAGCAACCATGATGAATATGTGTAGCATAGTAATTGCTGTATATGCCAGTGCACAGCAGAGATCCAAAACTATGCACAGCAAAGGATATTATAAATGGATGGTTGGATGGCTTGGGAACTAGTTTGTGAGTAAAGCTGGTTTGTGATTGTGTACATAAAATGCTGGAATGTAAAATGGCGTAAAATGTGTCTCCCCTATTTTTTTTAAAAACTAAGGAGAACTATGCTTTTGGCTACTGTATAAAAACTGGCTATTTTCTATTCATATACAATCTTAAAGTTGAACATGATAGGTGATTAAGGCTTATTAAGACAGAACGTGCACATGAGACTTTGTACCTTTTGTTATGCCTAATGTTTGTATACTTGGGATAGAAATTATGCAGTTGATCTTTATCATTAATCTTTGCTAATTGTTCTTTTTATAACTTTCGATTTATCTTACATTCTGCTTCATGCATTTCATGGTATATTGGAGCTATCCTGCTTCATATTCAGTCTTTTGGGGTTCTAAAAAAGAGCTGTGCAACACACTTGTTTGAAAGACCTGTGGTCTCGAATTCTTCCAAACTAGCAAGAAATATATAAAAAGCCTTCCATTGTACCTTCAAAATAAAACCTAAATCACATCTCTAGATAAAATGTGTGAGAAGCTATTGCTGGAAAGTTTCAGCAATATTACTTCCTGCTTGAACACTTCCTGTTTTCAGCCATGTGACCAGCTTGTAGTCATGTGACCAGCCTCTGCCTGCATTAATAGGCTCTCCTTCTCAATTCAATTTTTCCCCAGGTACTTCCTGGTTTGCATGCTTCTCCCTAGGGGTGGACGTGCGGGGCTGAGGTCAGGTGATGTCACTCAACCTACTAGAAGTAGGAAGTTTGAAAATTCACCCCAATGTAATGTCTCACAGGCTCCAGCCAGGGATGTGATTGTTAGCTCATTTTAAAGGGAATACAGAAGGCTCTTGTTTTGAGCCCACAGTTGCCCTTTAAACACCAAATTAATGCAGCATGTCTCTAGCCTAAAGGTTCACATTTCTGAAGTTTTGTTTTGTGACTCATCATCTTTTTCTATTTACATAAACAGAGAGATTCAATAAAAGTTCTTATAGTTAAAATGATGTTCATTGTGGCCCAACCAATCAGACCTTATTTACAGTAACATTTGAAAGCTAACATCTGATTAGTTGGGACAAAATGAGCACCATTTTTAACAATACAAACTTTTATTGAATCTCCCTGAATGTATACATTGGTATAGTGTCATCTTAAGACAACATTGTCAAAAAAAAATACAGTGCAATATTGTCCATTGTCACAATACTGCACTGCAATGTGATTTTATGGCTGTGCCATGTCACAACTGCATCATTATCTTTAGGCCTTGGTGCTGTTTGATAATCACACAGTAAAACAGTGGCAAAGGTAGTTATTTTATAAATTTGCCCTGGAAACTTCAGTTTTGATTCTGTTGTCTTCAAAAAACACAATTATTAAATAAAGTACTATTCTTTTGTATTTACCTTGGCCGAATTTATGATTTTTTAAACCATTTACACAAAAACTTTTCTTTCACTCATGGTTAGTGGTTGGCTGAAGCCATTTTTTGTCAAACAACTATTTTGCTATTTTTAAATCATAATCACAACACAAACTACCAAAATGACCCTTGCCAGATTCACACCCCAGTTCTTAATAGCGTGTATTGCCCCCTTTTGCATCAATGACAGCTTAAAGTCTTAAGTGGTAGTTGTGAATGAGGCTCTTTATCTTCTCAGATTGTAAAGCTGCCCATTTTTCCTGGCAAAAAGCCTCCAGTTCCCGTAAATCTTGTGTTGTCTCTCATGAACTGCATGTTTGAGGTCTCACCAGAGTGGCTCAATGATATTGAGGTCAGGAGACTGAGATGGCCACTCTAGAATCTTCACTTTATGTTGCTGGAGCCAATGACTTTGCCTTATGTTTTGGATCATTATCATTTTGGAATTTCTAAGTATGTCCCATGCACAGCTTCAGTGCTGATAAGTGCAGTTATTTTCCGCCACAACTTCCAGAAATATTGTTTGAGATGTAAGGAAAAACCCACCAATAACTTCAGGTGAAAAACAGAACTCTCTGAAAAAATGTGGCGTGGTTGTTACAAGATATACAATAAGGAGGCACTTGAGGAACCATGCGCTGCATGGTCGAGTTAGCATTATTTGAAGTAAGCCATTACTACAGAAATGCCACAAAGTATCCCACTTACATTATGCCAAACAGCACATAGACAAGCCGCAAACCTGGCACAAATTTATCAAAAAATACTGGAGGAAAATTTGCACTCATTAGCCAGGAAGCTGCGCATGGGACATACTTGGACATACCAACATGAGAACGATCCAAATCATAAGGCAAAGTCGATCTGTCATTGGCTACAGCAACATAAAATGAAGGTTCTCAGTCTCTGGACCTCAATATCATTGAGTCACTCTGGGGAGACCTCAAACAAGCAGCTCTAGCAATGCAGCCCAAGAATTTATGGGAACTGGAGGCTTTTTGCAAGGAAGAATGGGCAGCTTTACAGTATGAAAAGATAACGAGCCTCATCCACAACTACCACAAAAAACTTCAAGCTGTCATTGATGTTAAAGGGGGAAATACATGCTATTAAGAACTGGGGTATGTAAACTTTTGATCAGGGTCATTTAGGTAGTTTGTGATTATGGTTTTACCTGCTGGCGCTGCGGCAATGCAGAGCTCATTTAGGCTCTTAAAGTCGCACTTACCAATTTACAATTGGTTAGCACGACTTTAAGCCTTGCTTTGCGGTGGCTGCGCAAGTACCAGATAAGACACTTGGGTTATTTAACAGAGGCTGCGCGGCTGTATGCACGTAAGTATTTATGTGGGTGAGATTCACCCAGAGCCATGCAGGCACTGGTAAATCTGCTCCGGGAGATTTGCCCAGTGCAAGTGCAGCTCTGGGTGAATCTCTCTGTAAAAGAGTAGACACAGTTGTTTAAAAAAATAATGGCTTCGGCCAACCACTAACCATGAGTAAAAGAAAAGGTTTTGTGTTATCATTTATATTCTCTAGAAATGGTTAAGAAATCATAAATTCTGCCAGGGTTTGTAAACTTAGGAGCTACTATCATTTTAGCATTTGTAACACTGTACCTAATTTTCCATTATTTTAAATAAGCAATGAGTCAAGGTTGTGAAATTATCCTTGTTTCAATGAACTGCTGGTTTAGAAAATCCACAAATCTGACAGATTATTCCAAATTTTCAAAACTGAAATTTTTTTTATCAAAAATGTGAAAATTGGGTTTGAATCAGATTTTAGGAACTTCAGTAGGTTCCATGAAACAGCTGTCAGAACAAAACTTAACAGTGTATTTCATCTGTATTCTAAATAAATCACACAAGGGAGTTTAAATGATAAACTTTTATTTTTGAATATACTGTTTCTGCACAATAATTAATCACAACATGTTCTATAATTATAAATTTCTCAAACATTATTATACAAATGTTTACAAAATGTCTTTCTAGGCTTGTCAAGTTCCACAAAAGTGTCAAAATGCAATAATGGGAATGAAATGCAGTTTAAAGCACTGAAACATGTTATAGAAATCCACATTTTATAGTGTTGTTAAAAATCATTAAACATAAAATGTATAAAATTAATTACTTAGGACTGAAAAGTCAGTTGGCAGTTTAACAATATTCTTTTTTCTTAAAGAGGAGAAGCTATTTTTGACTTATTAAAGGGCAAGCCTAGAAAGTGCAGAACCATCTTTGCAGTTTTTCTCCCTTTTTAGAAAAAACAAGATCAGAATGTCCACATTTTTGGCTGGCAGATGAATGAAAAAACCCTCTTTATTTAAGAGCCCATGTTTCATTATTAACAAATGACTGTTGAAATGCTTTGTTTTGCAGAACTTGACTTTTCCAAGTTTATGTTTGTGTTGGGCTGATTTTGGAACTCAGAAGGCCAAAATAATTAAATCCATGCAAGTTAAGCTTTCTGAGTTTCTGCGGAGTTCAAACTAAGATGTAATGATGCATTGAAATATAGTATTTAAAAAATATCTAACAGGAAGTTACACTTGGGGTGCAAAGGTCACTTAAAGGGGATTTTATCTTTATATATATAAACCCAGTAAGGCCAATATTCAATGTGAGAAAAAGATCAATATGTAGAAATGTCAAAAACATTGTTACAACAAAGATTTGTTCACAAACATTTTTAAATCAATAGAGAATAAACAGTTCAACATACAGAAACATCCAATCAAGCATGTCAAACATGTTTTGCCATAATGCAGATAAAATATAAACCACATTCAATGTTTTGGCAGTGATGCTGGCTTATAATATAAAGTAAACTACACTACAGATGTTAATATTTTATGCCTTGACTTGAATGCCTTTCCCTAATATTTCTTCTGTATTTAAATAAACATTTCCCAAAAAGTAAAGGTTTTGTCTAATGAAACTCAAAATGGTAATTGCCAAGAGAAGATCATATTCATTCCCCAAAGACATTAACATTAAACTGGTTTACAATTGTTTAAAACACCTTTAAGGATTTTTCTATATAGAGCATCAGAGTCACTTGGTAACTTTTTATTTGTGGTTGAACTGTTATCAAGACTTAATAAATTCAGACTTATTTCTGTTTACTCACCAAGTTTATGTAGGTTAATACAACATTTCAGTACTATGGAAATTGATATATAATGTAGTTACAGTATTTTGACATATAATTAAAGTTAAAAAAAATGCAGGTAAAATATAATAAATACATATAATGCTTCCTAGAACACCCAGACCATAAAAACCAGCAAACCAGTGTTTCTATAGAAATATGTAATTTCATTAGTTTTTGGCCCAGGAAGCATAAAGAGTGTTCTTTTAATGGCTAATATTAAATATTGTAGTATTAGCATTTGGTAAATAAAATGCATTAATTTACAGGAATATTGGAGAATTTATTTTGACAACAAATTGCATAGTGCATACCTAGTGCATGCCTTAGTCTAGTCTAGTTAGATTTGAATGGCAGATTATCATTTAATCTTTTCTAGCAGTATAATTGTGAGGGTAAACTTTTGACCCAGGGATTTAGCAAAATGACAGAAACCAGGACATTTTGCCTGTCAGATTCTGTACCTGTCAATAAACCTAACCTATTACATCATTATATCTTGGATACCAAGGTATTTCTTAAATATATGATACAGATTTTATGAAAGGTTCTATGCTTAAGAAAATGTGTGTTGAGGCATAAATAACTTATTTCCCCAGAAGATAGTGGCCCACTCAGAAGTGGAGCAAGAGATGAAACTTAAATAAATACATTAAAAACTATTTTAATCTAAAAACAATATTTTTTTAAAATAAACTTGCATGAGTTTATAAAAGTGGAGGTAGGGATAACAGTATCCCTTTAATTTATATTGTAAGAAAAATTATATTGTTACATGATTAAACATCTGCATTATTTGTATTAAACCCCTCTGTTACTAAGCCACATTTAAACATTTTGTTTGAACATTGTGATAATTAAAATGGAAGCCTAAAACACAATAGCTGACTGACTTATAAGTTAGAAAGTAGTAATTAAAATGATGTATCACTTTTCTTTCTTTGAAATACCTAAACAAAGATACACTTTTTAGTCATCCCTAATGTCCCATTGTTCCCCTACTGGTTTAGGTAAGCAAAGTGTACTTCACTTGGGGTGAAAGAGTCTGATTCTATTTTGTATTTCTGTATACTATGGGGAGGAGAAAAGTAAGAACAGGTCTTTCTGTAGTGATTGACTACTTATTTCCCACAGTATATCTTTGGTTAAAAATTATTATGAAAAGCAGTGGTTACAAGAAATGTATTTTTTTGTATGAATTAGTTCTTTAAAGCACACAAACATATAAATGTGTAGGGTTTGTTTAACACTGTAATGACATGTTCTCACTATTATTATAAAGCTGTGCAGCATTTAGACAGGTGGGTTTATAGCATGCTCTACTTAGTGTAGATTCTGTGTTCTATTGCACTCTGTAGTTAAAATAATTAGGTGCTTAGCTCCTGCACCTTGTAATGTTATTTAAAATTAAAATGCATGTTAACCTTTAAAAGAAAGCAATGGAGAAGAAACACTCTAAATCACATTAGAAACATGCCCACACATTGCTTTATATCATGTTTGATTAATAGCTCCCAAAGTATCCCAACAATTTCAGTAAAAGAAAATTGACTCGGGGTTAGTCTTAAAGCTATGTTCGTGGACTAATGTACCTTGCTTTAATTATGATAGGACTCCAAATTTAAAAACCTGCATTATCGCAAATTTATAGTAGAAGTACAGCCACATGCCCATACAATACCAAGTGGTAGTGGACTATAGGTATGGTATTTTTAAAAATTTCTACATAAATGTACGGTCGCAAGCGTAATTTTACTAGTGTGATCACATCCTTTATAAAAGTTGAATTTAGACATTGTTTAACATTAGTTTGCATTACATACACAACATCTGAACACTAGTATAGCTACAATAAACCAAATTATAAGTCAGTTTCCGTGCAAACAATATTTTTAATGTTTTTAATTAAATAATTTTAAAATCAAGACCAGTATTCTGCCATTATAATTTTAGTCAGGCAACAGACTGAGTTTACTAACAGTCAAAGCCACAGCAGCCCAAATGATGGCAAAGATTCATGGCTAGAACACTGTAAATCACGGGTAAGACAGAGTTAGGTCTTTGCTGCAAACAAACAAAACATACCTCATTTTGTCAAAAAACTTTCCAGGAATAAGACAAAATAATATGCAAAGCAAATCTAAATACTCCTTAAGCAGTGACACTTAAAAATAATTTGTTGTTAATGTGAATATTTTCAAGCAACACTTATTTTAACATAACCCCATCCAATTCTGTGTATTTAAACTGTTATATAGTATGTGTACATTTTCTTTCCTTGGAATCATATGTGCTCTTTGTATTTTAAGTTGCCACAAAAGTATTTGAGCAGTGGTATGGTAAAATCTGGGTATTAGGTGTGCTTCATTAATCTAACTAACTACAGTATGTGGAATGCTGTAAACACCAAACCTGATGGTGGGTAGGGATGTGCAGACAAACCTAGTATTGGGTTTAAACTGCTGACATAATTTAGACACGGAACAAATAGAATTTCATCACCAGTTTTTAACTGCAAAATTTTCCAGCATCCAAATTCCAGGTCAATTGTACTGTTCTATGAAGCCACTGGCAGAACAAACCCCCATGGGTCCACTCATCTATGATGTTGGGTTGCCAAAAACAGATAGTGAGTCCTAGCGGATGTTTATTGTCTTAGGACTGCTGTGACTTTGAGCTGGTACAGTAAGCACTGTACATTATGTAGTATCACTTCTAGCAAAAGTATTATTTTAGCTTCAGTTGCCCTTTAGACCTATGTAAAATGTCACTATCAATCAAGTAAACATCCACTACCTAAACATATAGGCATGGTAATAATTACATATTGGATTGGGCTTTGTGTAAAAAAAAGTTTTGTATTTTTAAAAATGCTGCTCAACTACCCATTAACCGAGTAATATGCATAACCTCATTTGTTTTGTTGTTTTAGCTCTAGTCAAAAAGAGAGTGTAGTAGACAATACATTATTTACTGCTATTTTTGACAATTTTTTTTAGTTTTATTATTTTGAACCTACACATTAGGCCTGGTGGAGGATCTGTAGTAGTACAGTGAATAATACCCTGAGAGCACATTTGTTTTAGAAAATATGAAGTGAAAATTGTTTTTCCTTTTCAATTTATGCTGAACAAATATTTGGAAGGCTACATTGGAATTTTCATGCAAGAAAAATTACTTATTTCAATGAGTATAAATACATAAATTAGATATACTGTTTCTAGTAGACTTGATTGGGCCAGGCTTAGGGTGTGTCCTTTCATTTTTTAAAAATGTATTTTATGAATATGGGACCTTTGACGAGTAATATCTCATTCTCTTATTTATTTATTTTTTATCAAGCAGCCATGAAATTTAGGGCTGTGCTGGTAAAATAGGTGGGGACTCTAATACAGGACAGTTTACATAAGACTATAAGGATATTGCAGTAAAACTTTGACCATATGACTAATGATATGTCCATTTTTTACTTCATGTTTTAAATGTTGAGCTTATAAGTTGTTATATGTTATCCTATGAATTCATAATGATTGGTAACCTGAGAGCACATTCATTTCAGTTATTCTGATTGCACAGTATAGTCAGAGCTCTCTATAGCAAATATTGTCAAACATTACTGTACTATCTGTATATATAAACTCTTTAGTAGTATTTTTAGTTGACAGTAAACAATTTACTAACCATAACAAAAAGGAGCAGCATCAGCATGCTAAATACTAGTAGTAAGGACTCCCAAATAAAAATGTTTACTTTTTGATGTTTTTTAGCAAGCCAAAGAATTTGGTTAGCATTATATTACAGAAAAACCACGCATAGTATTGAAAGGGCTCCCGCTGCATAAGGAGAGACTAGTCTCCCTAAATTCGAAACCCAAGCACCTATTCAAAAGTAATACCTGAAGCTAAAAATCCTTCCCTTTTAACACAATACCTCCCAGTCTGAATATCAGTTTATTTTAAACCCAAATGGTAAAATCAACCATTTATAATGTAAGGCATTTCAGTTTTGTTAACAATATAATAAGCTAACCAATGTACTTAGTTAAATAAAGCTGTAGTAATCTGGTTTTTACACAAACAGAATTAGTATACTGAACATAAAAGTAGTGTTGTGAACACAGTGCACAAAAATAAAACAATTTGATCCTCACAAGCAGACAGAAAAAGGGCAGGGAGTGCAATAAAGAAAAGAAAAATCCTATTGAACTGAAGCGATATTAAAAGGGAGCCCTTTTACGCAGTCATTGATGATGCAACAAAGAACTCATCAGAGATTGTTCTGTAAAGCACATTGACTCTAGAATTCTGTTTTGATGTCATATATGAATCAGCATTCACACAAGTTGTCATTAAGGAGTTACCACTCCGACATGCCAGCGTCACGGTTCTTTTTATGATTTTTATGTGTTGTTGTTACATAATGAACACATCCGTTCGTTTATAGTCTAAAGTGACCCTATTTTAAGGTATTTTCAGGGCTAATCTTTTGGCAGGTTGTTGACACATGAAATTCAGATTTTGGTTTCCGGGGTCATAATGGAAAATGTTTGCTTCCAGAAAAAAGCCAAAGAAGCACAAACTGGATACCTATCATGGACCATAGGCAAGGGATCAGCCCAGATACTCCACCACAATCTGTGTCATCTTCCTGCAGGTTAGAAAATAAAGAAAATTGGTCACAAGCATATAAACTGCTGTGTATTAGATCAACATTATTACATTTTCCTGTTAAAATAAATGTTTCTTCTATGGGACACAAATACCTAAAATGTAATAATGTAATAATGTAAAAATGTAATAATACAATAACAAAATGCCATAAAAAAAACAAACTTTGAAGATAAATTGGTACACCCTTTTTTACACAGTTACACATTTCTCAACAGTCAAAACATATATACTTAGTTCTTATAGCAGTTATAATCCACATAACATAGAGGATTAGATGTTTATTCTCTTTTAAAGAAAGTGCTATGGACATAATCTGTTAAATAAGTAATATGTTCAGTACAGGTTGGTTACGGTGTTCATTATTAGTATACATGGCTTTTAGTATTTAGTAATATTAGTATACATGGACATTAATTAAATATAAAACTGAAAATATAGAAATGTATAAAATAAAATAAAAACAAGCAATAAATTGTATCTATTTTCAGCATGCAGCAAATGAATGAATCACAAAAATACTGTAATTTTCCAGACAGTGCAGCTATAAGAAATGCAATCTGATGATTTTTCAGCGCTAAATTATCCTTCTCCCTGCTGTAAAACATAGTGGCCAATATTTGTCAGGGATAAAATGTTACAAACTTCAAATTCTAATTGTTGATATAAACACAGGACCTGAGGAAGGGACAGGGCGTCCCGAAACATTGTATGTGTGGTTCCAATAAACTTTTGTGAATTCACCTTTATGTAGTGTGCTCCCCCATACTTTTCTTGTGTTATAAAAAAGTGACTGCATATCTGCCTGCAATTCAAGTTTTTTCTTGGAATAAAATTCTAGTATGTAACTGACAATAGGTCAAAGGAGTAAGAGTGGAAACACTCTTATAGTTCTATAGCAAATTAAGGACATTTACACACTTGACTGTGATTTAAAATATGATTGCAATTATAACTGAATGATACTGGTAGCACTAAAATAACTTTGTACACGGTGGGACACTGTGGTGTGATGTCAGTATTTGCAATGAAGTTGGTATGGACCCGCAGTATTGAAGATTCCCCGGGTTTATAAATAGGCCCCTTAAAGAGAATATCTATAATTATGTTAATTCCAGGTGATACCCTATCAGTGAATAGAGATGAACAAAACTTTTGAGTTTCGCTCCGATTGTGGTTCCGTTGAACCTATTGTAAATCAGAAAATCCAACTGAATCAGAATATTTCAACCAGGTTCATTTTAAAACCAGGATTCATCAGTATTAGTGAACAATACAGGGAAGCATTTTTTACTTAACAAATACTACCACCTAAACTTGCTTGCAATGTTGGGTGATTTAGCTCCCCCTTGTGCTTCTAGTACTTTACCAACTTTCAGTGAGTAAAATCTTAATTTGGGGCCAGCCCCTTTTCATCAAATAGGAAAACATTATGATGAGAGCACCATGTGTTACAAATATGGCTCAGGAATATACCAAGTTATTATTAGCGTGTATCTCCCCTTTAATAAAAAAAATACCATAATATTAAATGCATTGAATTATAAAGGAATCCCTAAACAACACAATAATACTTGCAGTAAAATGAGGGCAGGAGCAGACATCATGGCAGAGGCACGGCTCACTGTGCATAAAGGCTCATCCTATTAATAACAGGCAAAGTAGCAAGAAGAAATAGAAAGAAAAAAAAAAACAAAGAAAAAAGACACACAAGATGAGATTTCATGCAGTTGGCAAGCAGAGTTAGTGTCTGTGAGAGAGCATTCACCCAAAGCAAGATAATACAATACAAAAAAAGAAAAACAAACTGTTACCAAACGTATAGACAGTGAAAACAAGAACAGTGTATGAAGTAAGAAAGAGCAGTGAGGTAAGAACTTGTACTTTCACACAACAGTAGTATTTTAATTATACATATATTATATGTATAAGCACTATAACATTTAAAAATAAAGGTACATACAAAATCTAAATGTGGCTGTAAATTGGCAAAACTGCAAAATGCTGTGTGATAGCATTATTTTGTGATGGGAAACTCTTGGGACTGTGTACTTCATCCAATTTTGTGCTCAGGTGAGTAAAGTACTTAAAGCAGAAGAGTTAAAATGACCATACACTACATCAACATTATACTGATTCAACATTAGAGATGGCCAAAACTTACGAGTTTCTGGTTTCACGGATCTCGGGCAAGTCCCGAAGATCCAAAAACAGAACGAATTTCTGATAATTATCAAATGTTCGAGGTTTGATAACCTCGAAAATATGATCAGAGACTACTTTCGAGTTTCCAGTCATATTTTCGGGGATTATCGAACATTCAAGATTATCGATAATCCTCGAACGTTCGATAATTGTAGAAAATAGGTTCCAAAGTTGGATCATTCGAATTTTGGAACCAAGGGGGTTCCATATTGGATCCGGGTCCGCCCCTCTCTATTCAACATTCGATCTGAGATGAATGTCTAATCGATTGTAATATAAACTGGAGTAGCAGTTGTGCCTGAGGGCATTCCTGCAATGTTTCCCAGATGGATCCGGTTTGTGATCGCAATTTGCTATTGATATTACATTAGGTTGTCGGAACATTGCAGGATTGTCAGGTGGTAAACCTGTAGTGGATGGCCAGCTTTAATCTCAAGTAAACTAGCAACAGGGTAGTAGGGACTTTCGGCTCATATCAGGCTAATAGAATAGCTGAAGAAATGTTGTTGAACTAATTGCTTTTAGTGTCCATAGGGAAGGCCAATCTTTTAACATAGCTTCACATTGGGAATAAAGCAAATTAAAATGGATGTGCACGTGGCTTGAATTTTGTGTGTATTTTACGATGTTGGATACAAATACTGTGATGCATTTTGTGACCGGGCTAAAGTGTATGGTGGCATACACCACATAATGTAATTATATAAATAAAACAGATAAAAAGATAAAACATATTTGTTGCTTGTATAGTGTTTATTAGAAGTGGTCCAGGTAAAATGGGAAACTTTTTAATAACCCTGTCTTCTAATATATATGAATGAAAGAGGTGATATAGTGAGAGGGTCCTATGCAAATGTAATCTGAGGTACAGTAATGCAGGATCAACTCTTGGCTCATAGCTTTTAATAAAGAATTATAACAGTGGAATCAAAACATTCTGAAATAAGGTTGGGAATAAGGCTGTGACCTAGAAAAGGTGAATTGTGAAATGGTGGTAAATAGTTGAAATTCCATGTGAGAAAAGTAACAATTAGAATTAAAATAAAACATTTTAATGATCATGCTAACGCTAAGCCTTGGTAATAAGAAATAAAATTCAGTAACACGCCTAGGGGCATATTTATAAAGGTACGTTAACATTGCTGATTTTATATCACAGCACATTGTTGCAAAATGATAGCCATTATCGTGTATTTATAAAGCTGATTGCAGAGGTGACCGTGCTTTCTCTTTTCGCCGTGATACTGCACTTAACGCAGTGATGTCACCAGTGCTAACTGTACTATTGAAAAGAAACAAGGGGGAAAAGGTGCTGCCAGATTGAGGGTGTGTGTGTGTGTATGTGGTAGTGCTCATGCCTTGTAGGTCTGTGCCACCGTTGGGGGGGATGGGGGGGTTCGCACTCCACACGGTGGGGTTTGAGGGGCTGCTAGGAAGTGGGGGGCACACTAGCAGGGGGACCTCCCACCTCCACAGGCAGGGACCCCACTATTAAAAAGTGCCTTTTTGGGCTTAGGGGTTCCCACAGCTCGAAACTGTAACCCCCCTTCCCGGTACTTCTAAGTGCCTTTGTGGCACTGACAAGTATCTTTTGGGGCTTAAGGGGTCCTGCAGCTCGAAACCGGGACCACTCCTGTTAACGCATTTCTATAAATATGCCGCCTAGTGTAAATAAGTGTATTAAAATAATTAACATGCTTCAGACACGAGTGGACACTTCCATATGGTCATGCCCACATTGCTTTTAAAAAGGTTGATATAAAAGTATGTTAATTAAAGTCTTATAAATTATTTCCAGTGTTTATAAAGGGACGGTATCAGTAAGTTTAAAAAAATGCAGCAATCATAATTTACAATTGCAACATTTATGATTGTGCAATAAAATCACACTCATCCTAAATCTTTATGCAAAGGTTGTGTGTAAGTACACTTTCTTGGAAATGTAGATTTGTTTAATACAAAATAAATATAAAAACAACATATTTTAACGGGCATGCAGTGGTTGAAATTGTACAAAAAAGTGTGCAGAGCTTAATTTTTTTCTATGAGGCTTAAAAGTTAATCTTTCAAATATATATCTTAACCCATTTTCTGCACAGAATATGATTGCTAAAGAATCTAGATTAATCTAGATTTACTACAAAAAAATAGATAACCTCTAATGCTGAATAGAGAATTAAAAATGTATGAGGAAGTTGAACGGTATACATCTCCAGAAAGAAAGGTTTGTATCTTTGTCCAATATAACTTAGATTAACCTAGAACTTACCGCAATATCTTGATCTAAGCAAACATCAGGTCCTTTTCTGTACCTTGGTGTCTGAGCCAAGAGACATGGATCTGGCCCTTCAGCTGTAAGTAACTGTTAAGAAAATTGTCTTTCATTTAAAAGATCAATCCTTCTTGATCTAATCAGTTGATCAAAAACATACAAATATATATATTTGTATTTAGGCTCTAATATAAAAAAAAATGTAAATGTAATCTAAAAATAATGTATAGTTGATGTGGCTTAGACTTACCTTAAGTGTTTAGCAACTTTAGATAGTCTAACATTTATATTCTCAATCTTATAGTGGCCTGAACTGCTATATAACTAAAAGCAAATGTTAATACACACCCTAAAATAATTTGATAGTGAATATCCATACTGTGTTTTTGAAGAGTTGAGGATGCTTGATTGAGTTTTGTCAGCCCAAAGTAACTATGTACTGTATATTGCCTTTAAAGGTCCCATAAAGCAGAGAACTTCTAAAACGAAACATTATTTTTGAGCATGTATTCACATACAGGAACCTAAACAAGACCAAAATAGTTCGATGTATATGAAGAATGGATTACTTAATTATTCACAGTTTGTATATGAGGATAAATTATTCTTCATTTAAACTATTTTAACAGCAATGTTTTAGAAATGAGTTATTTCCCACACGCCATATTTTAACTTTTAGCTAAGTTAGTCACAGTATCACCAAGATAGATAGAGTGTTAGATAGATTTAGCTATTATGCAACTTTAAAAAGTGTCCTTCACTTAGATAATCAGAGGGAGATGTGATAGTGGGCAGTATAGCGTAAATAAGAATAAAGCCTATGTTACCCAGTGTAATACAGGTAAGTAGATAATAGGATAAAGAAGCTGGGCACACCAGTCTTACATCATAACAATGTGTTTATTCGTGACTTTTGGCACACGTCCTGTGCCTTCCTCAGTGTAATACAGCATCAGGTTAGCGTGGGCTTTACTATTATAATTTTTTTATCGCATCATTTGCACTGCGCTATTAAGAAAACAGTGCATTGCACATGATGCAATAAAAAATAATCAGCTTTTGTGCTATTTATTAGCGCAATAACTAACGATAATCAAATGAAAGCCGTTATGCACCTTACTATCCACAGTTGCAAAGTGGTTACTGCATTTTGTGAAACCTAAAAGGTAAGTGGAGGATTTGTGTTCAATAATTTATATCCCCCTTATTTTTTCAAATCAATAGTATCTATATTGTTACTCATTGAAAAACAAAGGATACAGCGCTGCTCTGCTTGTATTAGGGGCCTCTTGTCACAAGCATCACAGGTGCTTGTGCTGTCGATAATTATAAATACTAGATTGGTGTTTAAGATCTTTTCCACAAAGAAGATTCTGGGGGGGAAAAAACATTAACCAAACATGATTTAGTACGCAACCACCATGTCCTGCAGGGTAGATACTAACAGAGTTAGCGAGAAACGATATAGCTCCTTACATCTCCAATTATTGTGATTCTGTAAGTCAATAGTGCATCATATTATGATTAATTTCATGCAACCATTTTTTATGCTTAAAGGATAACTGTGGTCTCCATACAAGTGTCTATTTAAAATATGCCTCTAATACATTTCACACCAGGCTAAGATGATGTCACTAGCTTCTCTACTTCTTAAGTTATTGGCTTATAAAGTTACACTCAGTCAGGATAAACCAAAAAAGTGTGTGACAGTTACAGCAGTACGATACAAAGGCATGGGAGTGGAGCAATGGTGCTGTCACAGCTCACAGTGCTAGATGGAAATCATCTTGACATATTTTTTTTCATAACTATAAAGACATATTGAAGGTTTAGATGCCTTTTAATATTAGCAAATTAAGCAGCAAGAGACACATTTACTGAATGTCCAGCACCAAAATTAAAATTTTGCCCACTACTGGCCCCACTGTGAAGTGTTCTCAAAAACCTTAGTTTACATCTCTGCTCCATATGGTTCTCCTGCAGTGCCTGTTCAAATTTGAAAGAAGTGAAGAGTAGGAGCTGTCTGTGAGTCATCCGGACCCTGCTTCTTCCTTGTCCTTAGTAAGGACTGTGACATGCGCAGGGAGCCCCTTCCTTCCAGATTCTTTCTGTCTGCTGCATCCCCTACTTATAAAATCTCTTTACTCTTTGTGTAGGGCACACCAGCCCACCCTCAACTGCTGATTTATTTTTGTAAAACAAGACCCAGAAAGATACTTACAGACTTTCGTTCCCCCGACTGTGTGCATAGCCAGCATTCGCTTCTGTTAATTGCTGACAGCTAGCCAATCACAGGTGCGACTGCTGGTCCCAATCACTCTCTGCTGCTTCCGGCTAGCAGAGAGCCAGGAACAAAGCGTTGGGGGAATGAAGGACTGTAAGTGTCTTTCTGTTGTTTTTCTTTTTTACAATAGTAAATGGGCGGTTGGGGGTGGGATGGGATGGAATGCCCCACACAATGTAAAATTTTTATTTTAGGGGTGGAGATACCCTTTAACATAATTAAAAAAAATAGATTGCTGAAGTTTTAACATGTTTACAAAATAAGTTCAAATTACAAATAGTGCCAGTAAACTTGTACCTTGTGCAATTGACACAGTCTAGGTAGCCAGTAAATGATCTATTGTCATTTTCAAAAAAGTATTGTGTTTGCTCCGTGATACAGCTCTGCTTTGAAAGATCAGCAGAAAAGTCATCATCATCATATTCAGCTGAAAAACAAATATATAATAGTACTGGTCAACACAGGCAGTATTTCCCATACACAGTATTATCTTTTCAAGCAGAAGAGTCCTCTGGTATTAACAAGGGCCAAATAATATAATAATATCGCAGGCTGCTCCATAATATATGTATGTATGTATGTGTTTATTTATATTGCACCACTTGAGGAGGCAGTGCTTAACAATATTAGTATAAAAAGCCATATAATGGGGACAGAAAATATATAAATAAATACATATGTAGACAATGCATGCAGCAAAATTTAGTATCGAATAAATGGGTGGAAAATTGGAAAGTTCAGTAAGCAGAAAGTCCAGACGCAATAGGATAAGAGTATGGATAAGAATAGCAGTATTTAAATCAGCTGTTTCAGGCTGCACCGCTTTGCACACTGGAGTCACAGTCTGATTTTTATAAAAGTAAATTTTATTCCAGCATTTAAAAGCAATGGTGAGAGTTCTGGGTCAATATGTCTAGACATGCTGACCCAGAACTCTCACCTTTGTTTTTGAATGCTGGAATAAAATTTACTTTTATAAATATCAGACTGTGACTCCTGTGGGGAGCCGCTGTGGGTAAATATTAAGAACAGCGGTAGTCTGAAGAGAGAGGAACTTGTGGATTTTTGCAGTATTATGAAGAAAAAAACTACAGGTTTTAGCAACGTTGTTAATGTGATTAGATAAAAGAGATAGAGCAATCAATAATTACCCCTAAGCAAAGTGAAGACTGAATAGGGTTACTGGGGTGCAG
Source organism: Hymenochirus boettgeri (assembly GCA_019447015.1). Classification (NCBI taxonomy): domain Eukaryota; kingdom Metazoa; phylum Chordata; class Amphibia; order Anura; family Pipidae; genus Hymenochirus; species Hymenochirus boettgeri. The sequence goes on from CM033471.1 coordinate 147,737,255, forward strand.
ACAATAAAAATAGAAAAAGGTGTTTTGGGACCAGGTTTAGGTGGGAAAATGCTTAGTTCTGTTTTGGTAAGGTTGAGGAGACAACACAGAAACTTAAATAGAGATGTGTGATTGGATGTCAGGACTTAGCGTGGGGGGTGGAAAATAATATTTGGATATCATCTACATAAAGATTATCATTTAAACCAAATGAGCTAATGACGTTGCAAGGAAAATAGTATAGAGGGTGAACAACAAGGGTCCAAGAACAGAGCCCTGCAGACTCCTACACTAAGAGGAGCTGGAGAAGATGTTTTATTATTATAAGGCACAGAGTAGGTTGTTAGAGAGATAGTAGAGTAGCCAGAATGTTGCTTCATTTCATATTCCCAAGTGAAGAATTTGAATTAGGAGGAAATGATCTACTGTTTCAAAAGCAGAGGTTGAGAAGAATGAGAATAGAAAAGTGAACTTTGGCTTTTACAGCATGAAGGTCATTTACAACTTTGCAGAGAGCCGTCTCTGTTGAGTGCGTAGGACAAAATTCTGACTGCAAGAGGTCCAATAGGTTATGATCATGAAGTTAATTAGTTATACAGGAGAAGACAAAATGTTCCAGTAGTTTAGTTCGGCAAAAGAGAGACTAGAGGAGAGAGAAGAAGCCAGTACCAGAACAAGGAAAAATAGAGCAAATAGTAACCGGGGATTTGAGGTTGTGTTTGACAGATAGTAAGGACAGTGGTATGGAGAAAGAGAGAAAGAGATGAATTGAGCCTAGGGAACAATGCAAAAATGACAGTGAGACACAGCTACAGCATAGACATTATATGTTAGGCAGGGGATGATATTTGTTGATCTGAAAAAGTATAGTGTTGCCCTCCTTTTTGAAGTAACTTGTTAAAATCCATGTCATCACTTTGGATGGCCCATCCCCAGCACAACTTTCCTCTTTAGCTGTGTCTGAAAGCGATGAATTCACACAGGACAGGGAAATTAAATAATTAGTTAATAGCAAAAGGCAAAACAAAGTAATCACCAGATGTACACCAAGGACTGGCAGGGAATATACTATCTCTTAAAGATTTAGACACAAGGTAATTTAAATAATAATATAATAATAGAAGACAGAAAACTAAAAAGAACTTTGACTCCTAAACAAAATATTGCAGTAAAAAAACCTAAGCAAATACGCACAAAAAATGAAGGTAGTTAAGATTTGTACCCGTTTTGAATTATACAGAGTACGCAGTTAAATATGGAAACACAAAGAGACAGTGAATGGGAAAATTATATCCCAGCACAGCTTTCCCCTTTAGCTGTGTCTGAATTTTTATTACATTTTAATTCACAAATAGGACATAGTCTTTAAAAAGATTGAGACTGACCTCCCCGCAGTTGCTTATAAACTGGTAAATTAAGCTCCCTACAACAATGAGCTGTCCTGTCCTGTTAACAATGCTCAGATCAGGTATATCATAAAATATATCCTGAAATAAATGTGCTTGTTTAGTCAGCAGTTAAAAAGGAACGAACTGTGGTCCAAAAATAACTTTTTGGACCACAGGTAACAGTCCCTCTTTCCTGTGTCTCCTTCTCTTGCAAGCCTCCCCCTTGGCCACTTCCCTTGCAGCCCCTATGGCCCCTCCCATTCATGGGCCCTGTGGCTCCTTCCACTCATGGGCCCATGTCCCCTCCCCTTGTAGGCCCCCCCTTGGCCTCTTCCCTTGCAGGCTACCTTGGCTCCTTCACTTGCAGCCCTCCATGGCCTCTTCCTTTGCAGCCCCACTTGGCCCAACTTACTCACAGGCCCCATGGGCCTCCCATGTACCTCAGACCCATAACCCCCCAAGCCCTACAGAAAACTGTGTGAAAACAGTCAGAATCAGACAGTTTTAAACTTTCTGTCTGCCTTTGCCTGAAAAGTCTGTTTTCACACAGTTTTTTGTAGGAAGGGTCTAAAGGAGGAGGAGAGACTTCTTCACACACCATGAAGGTTATAAAGCACATAAAGAGGTGGTTGATGGCTCATGTTAAAGGTAGGAACCTGGACTTTCATTTAAAGAGACCATGATTCCTGTTTAAGCAGCATAATCAGCAGCTGACTGCTTATATCCTTTCAATCTGAAACTTTCCAGAGAAGGGAGAGTAGGTTTATTTCCTGGTTCACATTGCCAACATGACATAAAGAACATGATCACCCACACCCCTAAACTTTACAAGCAGGTTAGGCTCATCCCCACACACAAATTTTGCTATATCTACCTTTACCAAAACTGGCTTTATAATTACTTACACAGCCAGATCCCTTGCTGTGGCTCTGCTTGTCTCCTCTGCAGCTTCTGGGTCTGGATGTCAGACTTGGCCATTATGCTAACGTCATGGCCATTCACTGACTTCAATTACCAGAGCTGCTCTGTTGCTGTGTATTGTGAATTTAACATGTATAATAACAGAGGATATGTGCACTGGCTGGAGAGGCATAGGAATGTGCAAGTAACGATAGAAGCAGTTTGGTAACTATCTGTGAGTGGATGGGAGCCTAACCTGCTTTAAAAGATAAGTCGTGAGGGTGGACATCCCCTTTAATCAAATTGATTCAGTTATCTGCAAAAATGTGCTTGTTTCAGTGGCATATATAGTGTCAAATTCAGATTTTAGGAAAAGAGCTGACCATGCTAGGTCGATGTTATGTAAGGTAGGAGCAAGTACAGCTTCCTTCTGTTTTTGTGTCAGTGCAGAGGACTAAGCTGTCATGGACAAATGCATTGATAGAACAGAACAGTAGTGACAGCATGCACTAGAACTTATTTACTAATACCTTTTTGACATTAATCTATCATTGTAAGCTCTTTATGAAAACATATTTAGCACAATAGTCAGGAAGATAACATCATTACATTTTCTTTATAGTGACCACTGTATTGTAGTGACCACTGTATTGAGATAACTTAAGTTCACACATACCTGCTTCCAAGAATTGTGGAAAAGTTATGCTCAAAAACAATTGTTGCATAAGAGACCTGTCAAAGATAGAATAGATGAACTATGCCCTTGTCACAGTCTAAAAAATGACACAAAACTGCATTTGATTATTTGTCTACTGGATTAAGGTAGCTGCTATATATCATGGATTAATAAAAGTAAATCAACAAACAAAGAAAATAACCAATGCAGATTCCTAGGCCCCATACAATATCATATTATCTGCACTGGCATACTTTATAAACAAAGGGGTTTTAGTATACATTACTGTGATAACATGAATGAAAAGCCTTCCAACCATGTCAAGGTAACCCCAGTCTGGAAGGTCCTAACTTTTTTCCCCTTTAATTAAGATTAGAAAACGTTTGCATTTCTTATACTTGCACACTCAATCAATATAGCAGGCTTTCTCACTTCCCCCCAGCCCATTGGCTTTTTAAAATGAGGGAAGATGCCATCTATCCAGTGCTTTATATTAAAGGCATAGGACCTCCAGCTAAAGGGCCATGGTGCTATTACCACATGGAATCTTGACCATGAAATATTTTATGTATTTCATTCCTACAATTATATATGTTGTAAATAGTCGCTCACTGTTTATATTTTCTATGTTTTACAGAGCAATTTAAATATTAAAACAAAAAGGTAAAACAACTCTGCAACATCAGTGAATGGCTGAGCTGAAATGTCTCAACCAATCGCTTACATTTTACTGGTCTGGTCCCTTCTGCTGCTCTGCAAGAAAAAGCCATGGAACAGTAGCAGCAGAGAGACGAGAGAACAAGTCTTGGTAAGTATATTTAGGAGTAAAGTAAGATTTTAAAGTTAACTAGGTCTAGGATCTGGGTTGTGTTTTATTAGATTGCAAATTTTTGGTTGGGGGGTGGACATACCATTTAAGGTTATAAATAGCAATAGTAAGTTAGTGTAAATCGCTCAGGGACCTGGTAAATGGTCTGGGGAACACAAACATATTACAAAAGTTAACTTTCTTCATGTGCAAGCTATTTTTTATGCATCACATCTTAATTTCAAATATTTAAAATCAAGTTCTTGCATATTCGCTATTTCTTCCATATTAGGAATTTAGGGTTCACGTATCAAGAATTAAGGGTTCACATATTTGATATTTCTTGAAATCAGCTTGTATTTTTGGTAATTCTGGAATATTTGATTTTAAAAATTCAATAATTAGCAAAAATCCAGGAAAATTACTGTAATCTGAAAATTCGGAACCTGTTTTGACTTGGAAGCAGACTTTATACCTTTTTGTTTACAAGCAAAACATATTTATAATTTGTTGTTATTTTAGAAATCCAGTGTTTAAAGGCAGAGTGTGGGGGCATATTTATAAAAAGCATGGTGTCACAAAATTGGGATACCATACCTTTACCCACATTTTGCAGTCACAAGGGAATATTTTCAATACAATAATCAAACTGCCCTTTAAAAGTGAAAAATACATCAAATTAGGATCTGAGCATGTGCAGGCTCTAAATCTGCTAATGTCTAAAATGTGTTCATTTTTTTTAATGGACTTTCCTGATTGTCATAAACAAGATTACTCAGAGAGGTAAAATTACAATTGGCTTGCTGAGCACTCATTCAGTTAATGTTGTTTTCAGGGTAAATATTCCCTTTAAATATTTCATATTCATATATTTCCTATTTCACTGGCACTTGTAAGTCAAATGCATCTTTCTGTATTACTAAACCATGAATAACTAAGCACAACAAAACAGAGGAGAACTTACCAGGCAGCAGCAGAGGCCCACCATCCAAGGTTTAATATATCTGCTATGGTAGGCTGTAAAAAAAACGCTTATTACAGATTAACTCACATAGTGCATTAATTGATAGTGAAACAGTCAGAGTATTTGTAATTACCACAAATACAGAGCGAGGAGCAGCTGTTTTAACTGGTTCATCATCTGGATCACACACAGACTGGTAGTCATAAGATTTATGAAAACCATACAGTGAAATGTTAACAAGCTTTCTCATCAGACTTGGGTCAATTTCTCCAAAGAACCTTCCAATCTAGAAATGACAAAAATTATATATTGAACACCAGTAGAAAAGGTAGATAAAAATTAGCTTTTAACTTAAAATAAAGGGAGACAATACTGACCAATGGACATTGTGATTTAAGCACACCAATAAAAATATGTGCTCTGCAGGAAGACCATTGTTTTGATCACTACCCGAGGGGGGGATGGATCAAAGCAAGACATTTTAAAGGTAAATTCCCCCTTCAGAATCATCTAATCATTGTCATGGAAACAAAATATATACATACACACATATATGTGTATGTATTACTGGCTAACAAGCTGCTGCATATTTTCACGCTTTTGAAGTGAGGACAGGGCATATGGCTGCCAACATTTAAATTTTTCATCAAAATACAGAAAGTTCCATTTTTATCTTAGTCATCTGATATTTAATATAATAAAATACTTACATATTGAATATAACGGTCTTGATTGGACATCAGAAGAAATCCGCCATCATCAAGAATTATACAATCCAATTGCTGAAAATTAAAAAATGCTGAAATTATATATAGAGCAGCTAGATTAAGGTATGAAATTAGTGTGCAAAATGTATATATAGAATATATATATTATTATTATTGTGGATTTATATAGCGCCAACATCTTTTACAATTACATATATATGCTTGTGAAGGTTCTCATTCATCCAGGTCATGGTATATCTGTTGTATTCAATTAGATCAACTGGACTTGAAGTTTAGTTCTTGAAGACGTTTCACTAGTCATCCAACTGGCTTTCTCAATTTCTCAATTCAGTACAAGTCATTCTGAATTGAGAAAGCCATTCGGATGACTAGCGAAACGTCTTGAAGAACTAAACTTCAAGTCCAGTTGATCTAATTGAATACAACAGATAATTACATATATACATTCACATCAGGACCTGCCCCAAAGAGCTTACATGATATATGTCTTTATGATTGTGGGGTAAACCGGAGTGCTCGGATGAAACCCACGCAAGCATGGGGAGAACATACAAACTCCTTTCAGATGTGTCCTAGGGTGGATTCAAACTCAGGACTGAGCTATAGAGGATGAAGTGACTCTTACATCATGAAACCATCCATGCTGATCCGGTCCTGCCAAACAGTGTTTGAAGTGTTTGTTTTACTCTTTACTATGTTGAATAAAGTACATTGATTCTATGGAGACCCGTGTTCTGCCTACTCTATGCTGAGCTTGTCTTGGATTATGTACCGTCATAGGTATATATAGGTATACAATATGTAAATAGCCCAAGTTACATAACTGCACTGCAGGTATGAAGTCCATTAACATAATCCAGTTACCATGTACAGTGAAACTCACAGTTAATTGTGAACGAAGGAACATTGCTGTAAGTGTATCAAAGCGAAGGAGGAGGCGGGAGAGCTGCCCACAGCAGGGAGAGACTTGCAGGGGAGACCAGTGAACAGGAGTGCAACAATCTCAGTGGATGTAGGGGGGAAGGAGGCAAGAGGGCAGGGAGAATCAAAGCAAACAAAGGGGGGAAATGGTCTGGCACTGCCCACTAAGTGACAGGGAGATTCAGTGCTGCACCAATTTTTTAGCCCAACAGTTTGGCAGCGTATATTCAAAGCTAATTGCAAAGGAGTGTGCCCTGCCCCTAGATGACATCACAAGAAGAGAGGGATCCCAGTATTGACACAGGAAGCAGCTGGGGATCTGGTGATTCTGGGATCCCAGTATTGACACAGGAAGCAGCTGGGGATCTGATGATGCTGCTACCATATCACACAAAAATGTAAATATCTTCAAAACTATGTAAAAAAAAATAATGAGAGTAAATTGCAAAAATACCCAGAAAAGCAATTCCTGTCATTTTTGGACCATAGTTCCCCTTTAAGGTCCATTTGTGAATATAATAATCTACACCAATGTGGTGTTTTTTTCAATACTTTACTAAAATGATATTGAATATTACTTTTACAGAAAAAATTTCAATAAAAATTAATGATAATAAAAAAAAAAAGAAAATGTAAGTGATGTACAGTACATCTGTGGCACAAGTTAAATGATGCAATGCTGTAAAATCTTACCTCACTGTTTTTTTTACAGCTACAGTGTTCTTTGCACTGCAAAAAAAAAATAGTCATAATAGAATGATCATACATAACAAAGGTTTGTACATATAAGCTAGCACCTTAGATACCTTATAGGAAAACGAAAGTCTCATAAAATAAAGTTCCAGTGAATCCTTGTGAAATTTAAAATTAAAAATCAGACTTTTTGAAGGGTTTTAAAGGATAACTATAATATAAAAAATTAACTTTTTAAAAATGGAAAGTACCAGGGCAGAGAGAGATGATTACTCCTACATCACAAAATCGATTTGTTAAGGATCTACAGCAAATACAGTTTTCATTTGCCAGGTTAGTCCTGGACTATTCATGTATTAAAGATAATGCTGAAGCCAGAAGGAAGACTGGCACAATCAGTTTTGTTTGTACTGGTGCTCCTCACAGAAATAATATTGGGAGGTAGGAATTACAAATCCTATATCCCTTTTTTTTTCAATTTCACTGTATTTTTAATTAAAAAAAACTAATACACACTATAGTTATTTTATAATTATTTGCAGCATAAAACATATACAGGGCAATTTACTAGGAGCCACAAATGCTTGACTGACATTGTTTTTTTTATTTTGCTAATGTGGTCGGTGTTTATTCGTTTGTGGCGGTTGCCCTAGGGATTACAAAAACCTGCACGGCTGCCGCAATTCCCATTGTAAATTGATTATTGATACTGTGATTGTGAGATAGGAGCCAATCGAATTCAGATCTCTGCAATTGCGGTTCTGGTCCTCCATTGGGTAATCATCTAAAAGTTACTACATTTTAATTTTCCTGTAAACCCTGCTATCCCTTCATAATCACGTACCGTATATACTCGAGTATAAACCGAGGTTTTCAGGCTTTAAAAAAAGCCTGAAAATCTTACCTCGGTTTATACTCGAGTCAACCTGTCTCTTACCTTGTCCGGCGGCCGCGCGATCCGCATCCTCAGTGCGCATCCGTATGATGTCACTACCCGGCGCCTCTCACTTTTCGGCGCCGAGTAGTGACATCATCCGGATGCGCACTGAGGATGAGGAGCGAGGAGCGAGCGGCCGCCGGACAAGGTAGGAGAATACCACGGACGACAGGAAGGGCAATATTTACAAATAAGAGTAAAACCTTCTTTATTTGTGCATACTGTATGCACAAATAAAGGAGGATTTACCCCTATTTGCAAGTATTTGCCACTTAAGTTGTTTGAAAACTACAACTCTCAGCAATAAAGCATGCTGGTAGTTGTAGTTTCCAAACATCTTAAGTGGCAAATACTTCCCCCTCGGTTTATACTCGAGTCAATATGTGTTTTCTCTTTTTTTACCTAAAACTAGGTACCTCGGTTTATACTCGGGACGGTTTATACTCGAGTATATGTGGTACTGTATGGAGTTTTACGGAAAATGCTGGGCCCCACTCTCTAAAATTCACTGTCATGTTTGATGTTACAATTTGCGTACAAAATAGGTTCATGGTTCAGGGTTCACAAATACAATAATTTTTCACTAAATACAAAGAAAATAATACAAAATGGCTTCTCACCGATTCTTTAGTAGTGTCTCTTGTAAAATTGTTCATCCAGCTTTTTACATCTATTTTTACTCCAACAACTAGAACACACACAAATAATAATTTTACAACTTTCCCTTTCCAATAGAGACATGCATACTTACATTTGGTAAATGTAATGTTGACAGATCACCCTTCAGTTCATTAAAAATGACACTCACCCCTCCACAAAAAAAAACAACATCCCACAGCCAAATATTTTAGAACTTATTATAACTTATAACTAGATTGTAAGCTCTACAGGGCAGGGACCTCCTTATTTCTTTTGGCAAAGCTCTAGCACTTCTATTTATATAATTTATATATTTATGTACTGAACTATCTATGTATTTGTTCCCCTTGTATGACTTTATTGTATTTTGTTAATGTACAGCGATGCGTCCCCATTAGCGCTTTAAAAATAAACTATACATACGTACAATAGTTAGATAGCATGACAGTGTTTATTCTGACTACTAAAGGGATGTTCAGGAGTTAGTCAGCTTTCCCTGACAAGTAGTCCAGGAAAAGATAAATAAAACAATGTTCTTACTAACCAAAGAAATAAGTATGAATTAAGAAGACCCTTTTACTACAGCTTATTAGCAGGTCCTGGGCTAAAAGTCAGAAGAACTGTACTTAGACTCAATGTATCTTTTAAAACAAGAGTACCTTGAATAATTTACAATTTAAAACCTACTTTTATATAAATATATAGTACTAGTGATTATTAAGCTGTATCTAAGCTGGAGGGAGGAACTAAATGTGAACTTACGTTATATTTACTGGTATGCTATGTGAAAAGGTAATGAGGGATTTCTGATTTTCTCAGTTAAATCTTTCTATTGCAATCAACAAAATATTACCATATAAGCAAATGCTATATAAACATAGAGGGTGCTCCCTTAAGTACACTAAGATTTGGTCAAGATGGGAAGCTTCCCCCAAAACATGTAACTGAAAAATGTTTGAATTATTATGTTTAACAGTAAATACAGTACAATGCTTTTTATTTTTAAATAGGATGTAAATTAATGCTCTTGACATTATTCATATTCTGAGAAGTTGCTTAGGGGAAGGCATTGTAGATTTGGTCCTGAGAAACTACAAGGGCTTGTACAGGTGCATAGAACCAGGAAATGAATAACAAAACTCACTGTGTAATTTTCCTCACTACTACTGTATAAGTTATAAACACATGTGAAAATGTTAAAAAAATATGTTTTGTTCTTAAATAAAGTTCTAAAAAAAAATCTTTCTATTGCAGTCTTTAACGCATTTTATCCAGCCATTTTAGATTAATATGACCTCCAGATTAAAAGCATAGTGCCCTGTACCTTTTCAAAACATAATGATCCTAGAAAAGATTATGCAATGTGATTCTTTGGAAAGTACTTTAAAAAACACTATCTGCACTGATATTGAAACTTTATTCTTGCTCATATTCTAAAATATCAAAGCAGCCAAAACCTTCAAAAACATTATTGGATTAGCAATTTGAAAAATCTGTGACAGAATTACTTGCAGATCCCATATGCACCTTAGTAGGAATCAGCGGCAATCCTAGAAGGCTTGAAAATGTCAGCTCATGTAAGAGCCCGTTTATTTTCAGAGGGCACTTTTACACAACAGCATTAGAATAGTAATAGTAATGCAACGTTTATTTTTCTTTATTAATGGCAGTCTTAGTAATTTTCACATATAAAGCAAATTGTCACAATGTAGATATACAAATATATTTGGCATTGCCACTTTAACTTACCAGCAGGTTTAAGTAGTTTACCGTCAATGGTTATTTCTACAGCCTTGCTCACCATTATTCCAGAATCAGAGTCATAGAATCCAGATTCTAATAATAAGAAGAGCAAATTTACAGAATTATATTATGACCAGTAGAGCTGTTACAATTACCCGTTATAATACAGATATCAATAAAAACTAAAAAGGAAAAGTTTAAGTATAAACTTTGAAATTGGATGGAAAGGCTGCATTTTGGAAGGGAATGTGTGTATCTGTGCTGCGGACACACACATTCCCTTGCTATGGCATACAATGTGTGTATGGTTGCCTTGTAAACAGAAAGGTTGGGTTGGTGTTGGAGTCTATCAGTAGGTGTGTGTACCTGTATCTGTGCGGGAGCATACTTTTTGTATTTGTGACCAAAAAATAACAAAGCTTTTAGCATTCACTAACAGCAGATGGTAACAGTAAAGGCTGTGAGCTGTATTTGAAAACTCTTGTTGGACAACAAATTTAATGAGGTTCCAAACACAGCATGTTTCAATCCTTCAATCCTTCATGCAATTTTTCAATGTGTTTAGTAATCATTAAATTTGTTTTCTCACTGCCGAGTGTACCTGTACCTTTTTTGACTGTTAGTTAGATTGTTACTTACGGGTGGCATGTCGGGGATGCCCTTGGAGCAGGATACCATGGGATTAAATAAGCTGGTGTGCAGCTCAAACTATTGACACTTATCAATACAGAAAAACATGCATTGTGCTTTACATATATTTATTGTTCTGTTTTTGTAATTGTTTGTGTGTATTATTTTTGTTGTTGTGTATGTTTGTGTAGTTGTGTGTGTTTGTGTAGTTAGTGTAGCCTTGAACTCAGGTTCATATAATAATGAAAGTCACACACCAATTTTACACTTTTTGATATTTGTTTTCCCATTTTTGACAACAAATCTCAACAAAATTCTGTCCTTCGATTATCTATAAATTCCACTTAATCAGTGAATTTTCGAAACCTGTAGTTCTGCCTTGAAACAAGGTTAAGATTTAAACCGGGATTCATCACATCTTAGTTTGACACCAAACTAAAACGGCCATTCATCACGTGTAGCCATCAGTGTCGGGGGTCGTTGCTCTGGACGCACATCGTGCATGTGTACAAGCCTTATGTCTACATTCTCATTTGGGAATCCAGAACATTAAGAAGGCTATATTATACAATGACAATTGCCTGCTTGAGTTGATGAATACCGCAAGATCAGAATATTGTTTTTGTAGAAGTATTGTTTTCTTGTAAATTTTGTAAACTTGAGGATGGCCTTCTAAAAGGATTCCAAATTCCATATTATCTGCCGAGAAACTTTGACAGAAGCTTTTGTTGGGTTGCTAATTATTTTATTAATTCATACATTTATGTGATTGTAAAAGGAAATTATCAGGATACCTGATACCAAATGGAACCTTCCAATTGTGTTGTCATAAAAAAAGAGAGATCCACTGTCTGACTCCCAGAGCCAGCTAGGATGGGAGTGAGGTGGGAGAATCAAGGAGAACAACTCTCTATGTTCAGGAGGACAGTGTTTCAGTCAGGTATTTTATATCTACGATCATATGGTAAGGGAACATTTAAATAACATTGGAAATATTATGTTACACTACATGTGATTTTTAAAAACAAACTTTAATCATTAGGGGTTTCCTAGTGCAATTGTGCTTTATTTTTACTTTTCTGTTACAGAGGTCAAATAAAAAATACTTACTATTAAAGAAAGGTGCAGTAAATATATAATTGTCATTATCCAAACTACGTTTATAAAAGCTGCCTTCATATGTTTCAGGATCTTCAATCCAGTCATCTCCAGCACTAAAGAGAAACAAATAGTTATTAAAATATAAATATGCAATATGAAAAATGTTTTATATAGTGAACAATAATTTCCCCAAATTTTACAAAAACTGGGAACATTGGTATATTGATAACAGATCCCATATGAAACTCACACCTCCAGTGTCACATAAGATATTTAGAATGAGACAAAACGTCTTATACGTAACAAGTAAAGGTGCCCTTTGTTAAAATGTAAAATTATGTCATGTTAAGTTATTTTATTGTATTATTATAATGTTAAACTGTAATTTGATATTGAATACAGTACGGATAATACTACCTTATATACTCGACCGAGGTAAACCGAGGTACCTACTTTTACCAGAAAAAACAAATAAAAGTGATTGACTCGAGTATAAGTCGAGGGTAGAAAATGACCACTAATGCCTTCTGATTCTGTATTGTCTTGAGGCTTTAGTTGCCCTTTAAATGGACAGTAGAATTCCCATACAGTAGTCTCTTAAAGTAATAGCCAAATCCCGTATGGCTATTACTGTATGTGACTACTGTATAGGAATTCTACTGTCCATTTAAAGGGCAACTAAAGCCTCAAAACAATACAGAATTAGAAGGCAAAAATAGATACCATTCTCCTTCTGATTCTGTATTGTTTATTAGTTGCCCTTTAAATGGACAGCAGATTTCCCATACAGTAATAGCCATACTGGATATGGCTATTACTGTATGATAATTCTGCTGTCCATTTAAAAGACAACTAAAGCCTTGGCACTCCAGATGTTTGGAAACTACAACTCCCAGCATGCTTTAGTAGCAGAGAGTTGTAGTTTCCAAACATCTGAACCCTCACCCTTCTGTGTGTACCTTTTGTGGGCATGTTTCTGTGGCATTCAAGCTGTAAAATCAGCCTAAAAAACCGAACTCGGTTTATACTCAAGTCAGTTACCTTATAGCAGAAATCAGGCAACCACACAAGCTCGCTCCCATGCTCCCTATACTGCAGCACTGGCTGATGTCACTACGTGATGTCAGCCGGCATGCCAGTATAGAGAGTGTGGGAGCAAGCTATAAGGTAACTGACTTGAGTATAAACCGAGTTCGTTTTTTTAGGCTGATTTTACAGCTTGAAAAACTCGGTTTATACTCTAGTATATACAGCATTTCTATTACTATAATAAAAATCAATAAAAACCTAATGATAATAAAAAAAAAAAACAATAATTTAATAATTATTACATGTTTGGCTTTATGTAAATTTAAAATAATTTGTTATGTTCAGGATTATTGCACTTGGGGATTCTACTGCGTTTAGTTTTATTAAATTACTAGAATTATTTTTGTCATTGCTTTTCTGAATTTTGTATTTTTGCAAGGAGAACTAAGTATGGTTCCCCAATATATTAGACCTTGAACACTTTCAGAAAACAGATTCCCCAAACATTCCATGATACGTACGTTTTTGGGTACACTCTGGTTATCCCACCATCTGTAGCCACAAATCTTGCAAGAACACCTTTGCTGTAAGAAAAACATTCTAAATAATTGAGAACCATCTAGTAGTTTAAGAAATATATACAATATCCAGCCTGGATATGCAAAATTATAGCTTTTCATAAACAAGTACACATGAAACACAAATAAATCACAAGGTTATTGGCTCTGAATCCCCATTGACAAACCTCCCCACATATCTCCGATCACTCTCCAAAAAGAGGTACATGCATGCCTTTGTTGTCTCCATACCTGTACACAACACCTTAAAATATGATGATATATCCTATTTTGTCCTGTGAATTCATTACTATATGTATGCTATGCTACTGGATGCCTCATGGCTGTACTAAGCTTGAGCATGCTCAGAAGAGGCAGCTAGGTTATTAGCATTCAGTCATTGCCTGTGATGTCAACTGTCAAATCCATAACTGACAGTCGCTAGATAGAGAAACAGGGGCAACAGGATATTGCGCATGACTACAGGTTGGACTTATTTACTTATATATTTCAGATTTCAAACTATTACAGTTTAGGCTTTTGGGGAGTGATTTACCTGTATGTAAGTTTTCAATTTAGGGCTAGACTTGCCCTTTAAAGACAATTTTCTACTGACCCAAATCTTCTGAGCCTGCTCACTGTCAGGGCTATTCAATAAAAAATCTTATTGTTAAAAAATGGTTCTAATTTTGCCCCAACCAATCAAATGTTATCTTTCAAATGTTAAATAATATCTGATTGGTTGGGGAAAAATTAGCACCATTATTAATGGTAAGAACTTTCATTGAATCTCCCTGCATGTTTTTAATTTATATGAAATAAAGGATTGTTTTTATGAATATGCCAACCCAGACTCCTATCCTATCTATAAGTAGTGCAACAGCCGAAACAGCAGTTGGAATACATTCACATAAAACATAAACAAAAAAAAAATTCAGGACTTTTTTTTTCTAAGCATCAGCTATACTTGTTTTACATTTCTTTTCGGGGGGTTTTCAACACAGTTTATCCAAAGAAGCATTAATAGCAGCCAGCTAATGTACAGCCAGATCAACAGGGGTCACTTGCTAATATGTGTAGCCTTTCCTTAAACTTGCTGATTATTTGGAAATTACAGAGTACTCATGAGCATTGTCAACAATTGCCAGAAAAGCAAATTAAGTCAGATAAACACAGATAGTTCAATGATACCGTGCATAACAACTTTAGCTACATCAAAGAAGGCCATTCTGGGAAGCTTCATTATCAATGTCACAAAATCCTTATTTATGATACATAGCCAGGGGGAACAACTACTTGTTTCAGTCAATAATTATATCTGTCTAATGGTATGTTCTCAGTATTGTATAGACACATATCAGTATTATTGGAGAATCTACTAAGGTACACTAGTAGGCAGGCTTTCCCCTTTAAGAAGGTAATATTGCTGCAGATGAGAAGGAGAGCTAGAAACTTTCACACACAACACTTCTACAAGGAATGTGCAAATCCATCAAGCTCTACACCTCCCTGTGATTTTTTAATATTGTTGTTTTAATATATTCTTACATCATTGAGGCTGAAATGTGGGGGTTGAAATCACACATTTGCAAGGCAAAAGTACTGGCAGGGAATGGAAAATTTCCTTCCATCCCGAGATTGTTTGCTTTTGGGGTGTTTATTTTCCTTTAAACACTTCCTGAGGGGTGATAGACCTGCTAAGATTAACATTACAGAATGATTTAGTTCTTAGTTAAAATCATAAAAGCTAAATATGGGTAATCGTTTATAAAAGAGGAAATATTGTCCTGTTATTTCATCCCATGACTAGCGCCACACAAAGGTATGGGTTAGATGGAGCGGTATTTTTATCTAGCAGTTTCAAATGATTAAGTTAGCACTTACGGTGACTGCCCCTTCCAGTGAAGGTGAACAAGTTCATATGTAAATCCTGCATCCAATAATACTCTGTTCACCAAATCTGAATTACCTATAGAAATATAAAAAACAAACATTAAGAAATGTAACTGTTCATTTTTTATTGTCAAGAGCATAGTTACTTCTACTGTTATTAACTTAATAACTTCATTAAAGAATATCTTGACTCTATTAAATAAGGGATCTATAAAAAAATATATATATATACTTGGATCACACTGTTTGCACACATATACAAATAAAGGAGACTACCCCCTGTTTAAGGACATTGTCGAGTGGTAAGGCCTATATTTCAAGTATAAAATGTTATAATAAATGGGTTAATCCCCTTTGCATGCAACCGTGTACTCAATGCTGTTGCAGTTGCAAGTTGCTGTGCTGCAGTGCTGTACCACCGTTTGCTATCGAGACACCAGCCACAGAGAAAGTTATTTGTATTTCTACATAATACAATGCAAAAAGCATTTTATATACTGAACCAATACCTAGTCAAAACTGTTCTAGCAATAAATCAATATAGGGAATTTACCAAGAGCCTCAAGCACTTGCTTCCTCTTAATAAAACATTGAGGTTGTGGCTCAAGTTAAATCCTGATGTGTTTTTTAACACATGTGTGATCTTAATGCCAGCAAATAGTTAATTTCCCACAAATAAGATATTAAATCATTGCATGGGAATTTTTGTGCTGCGCAAAGTGGTTTATCAGTAGCAGCATTATCATGTTTCTAAAACCTGGTCATCAGCTTGCTTAACTCCAGCTAAGGTCTCACTATTCCTATCTGATGCACTTCCTGCATATCTCTTCTTTAAGATGTGCTAAACTCTTAAAGGGTATGTCCACCCCCAAATCTAACTTTGGGGGTAAGGTAGGTAACCCCTACCCACCCCCAACCGCCACAATATTTCATTAAAAAAATCCCCACATTTCTACTTAGACTGCCTTCTCTCCCACGGCAATCAAATCAGGCCTCCTGCTTGCAAGCAGGGGCTGGACCTCAGCCGCATCTGTGATTGGCTGAGAGGCTGACGTTATGTGAAATGCCATGGGAGAGAAGGCTCTGTAATTATGGTTCTGTTGCTTGTGAAGGTTCTCATTCATCCAGGTCATGGTATATCTGTTGTATTCAATTAGATCAACTGGACTTGAAATGTAGTTCTTGAAGTTTCAAGAACTACATTTCAAGTCCAGTTGATCTAATTGAATACAACAGATATGGATCTGTTCTTTTTATAGGAAATATTCCAGGGGTTGGGGTGCGGTTGGGGTTACTTACCTTACTTCCAAAGCATTTCACGCTAGGTGAAGCAATGGCTGAGGATGGATACGAATGGTAGGAGGGGGGGGGGAGGTTCTGTGCAGGTTCTGTGCAGAGGGGGGGGAGGTCTTACAGCTAATCAAGAGTTGATGTATTTACTTTATCAGTTTTTGAGAAACTGTACTGTCCGGCCTTTGCCACTTCCTGCACATTAAACAAGATAGAAATAATACTACTCTTACGTCAATAATAATTTCCCAAGACATGCTTGTTGTTATCCTAATGACTTATCACTTTCTTAATAGACAAAAGAAGAAATCATTGTCAATGCATCTCTATATAAATAACATTTGCATACATATAGGAATCACTATATTTACTGCATATAGCCAAAAGAATCTGATTTAGTCTGCTGCAATATTTCTGCTTAATTATATACATGTACCCTTCCATTTTTTTCTTCATTAGTATTAAAGGACAACTGTACGGTTACAGTATAGTATAGTATAGTATAGTATTTGAGGTTGAATAAAGACATACGTCCATCCAGTCCAACCCATCTAGCAATATCCTCATTTCCTGCCTAACTGCTGATCCAGAGGAAGGCAAAAAAAACCCACCAAATTTATGAAGGGGGGAAAATTTCCTTCCTGACTCCAAGTGGCAATCGGAAATTTCCCTGGATCAACTCTACTTTATGTATCAATACCAGTAACTTGTAACATTCCTTGTTTGCAGAAACTCATCCAGCTTTTTTTTGAAAATGACCAATGAACCTGCCATAACAACGTCCACTGGAAGACAGTTCCATAGCTTTACCGTTCTCACAGTGAAAAACCCTTTCCGAGCTTGAAGCCTAAACCTTTTTTCTTCAAGTCTTAAGGGATGTCCTCGTGTCCTTTGACATGTTCTATTGGTGAACAATGCCCCAGATAGTTTATTGTATGGCCTGTTAATGTATTTATACACAGTAATCATATCCCCACGCAAGCGCCTTTTCTCCAGCGTACATAATTGCAACTTTTCCAGTCTCTCTTCATATTCAAGCTCCCCCAATCCCCTTATTAATTTAGTTGCCCTTCTCTGAACCCTTTCCATTTCAAAGATGTCCTTTTTGTACACAGGATTCCAAAATTGCACTGCATATTCCAAATGAGGCCTTACCAATGCTTTGTAAAGAGGGAGAATTACATTTTCCTCCCTTGAATCCATACCTCGCTTTATACAAGACAATACCATGCTGGCTCTGGCTGTTGCCGCCTGGCACTGCTTGCTACCTTTAAGTTTGTTATCCACCAAAGCTCCAAGATCCCTTTCCAACAGGGATTCACTTAACACAGAGCCATTTATAGTATAAGTAGCACAAGTATTTTTAAGTCCAAAATGCATCACCTTACATTTATCAACATTGAATTTCATCTGCCACTTAGCAGCCCAATGTGATAATCTATCTAGATCCCCTTGCAACGATTGCACATCCTCTGAAGTTTTTAATGGTCGACAAAGTTTTGTGTCGTCAGCAAACACAGAAACCTTGCTGACAATACCCACTTCCAAATCATTAATAAATAGATTAAATAGAAGCGGCCCCAACACAGAACCCTGTGGCACCCCACTTAGCACTTTAGTCCATAATGATGAAGCCCCATTAACAACTACTCTCTGCATCCTATTCCTTAACCAATTTTCTATCCATGTACAAATGTGACTCCCCAGACCAATAGACCTTAGCTTATTTATTAGTCGCCTATGGGGGACTGTATCAAAAGCCTTTGCAAAATCCAAGTAAACTACATCTACTGCTATACCAGAGTCTAAATTTCTACTTACTTCCTCATAAAAGCCAAGCAAGTTAGTTTGACAAGATCTATTCCTCCTAAATCCATGCTGGTTACTACTTATAATGTCAGTCCTTGAAACATACTCTAGAACGTGTTCCCTTATTAAACTTTCCAGGATCTTCCCCACCACTGAAGTTAAACTTACAGGCCTGTAATTACCCGGCTGTGAACGACTACCCTTTTTGAATATTGGAATAACATCAGCCTTTTTCCAATCCAGAGGCACACCACCAGACTTGCCGTTCTCCCACATCTTTTTTAAGCAACCTGCTCAGCAGTTTTTTCAGTAATGAGCAGGAGCCAGCGCTGCCCCTACCCTCTAGGAAGTGTGAATCTTGGACTGAAGGATAGGAGGAGTGAGGAGGAAGAGGGCTCTGCTGCTGTCAGTGTCCTCTCTGTCTGTCACCCCTTTGGCTCCCACTCTAGCAGGGAAACATCTTCGCTTATAGGGAGCAGCAGTAAAATCTATTTTTTTATAATATTCACACAGCTATGTAGCTGAGAGATTTTTTATAGAAATAATTAAATAATTTTTCTGCTGTTGCTCCCATTCTAAAAATATATATATATATATATATATATATATATATATATATATATATATTACATACTCTAGCAAAAGTGCGCCCATTGGTGCACATTGGGAATTATGTGTGTGCATGTTTTGCTATTGGCCAATTGGAGAGACTAATTGGACATAGAACACAAAAGAATGTATTTGGCATACTAGAGCAGGGGCATTTTGAGTGGGATAAGGTAGGCCTGAGAGCATGCTAGAAATGGAGAACCTATTAGCTTAGCTAGAAGGGGTAAATAACATACCTTAAAAATACAGCACCATCAGCAGTTGAGGAACGCAGTCGCCATAACAACTATAATCATCACACTATATAGTGGGCAGGTGTGAAATGCCTATAACGCTCGCACACAAGCTCACACGCATGCTGACAATATTGTGAGTATCCTATATTACAAAGTTAAAAAAGCAGAAATTGCTTAGCGCTCTTAATAGCTCTTGAACAATGCCTATAGTATAGATGTTAACCTGTGCTTGAACATTACAAAATTATTCAATGTTACTGTAATGTTTAGCACTCTTAGAGGTGTGACTAAACCTTCCATTTTGACTTTTGTATTGTAACATAGAGGAATTGGGTCAGTATTGTTTTTTTAATTGTATATAATTTGATTTCTAGGTAAAATATAACTCACTATTAGTATTATATTTGCTGTAGTTTGTTTTTTTATAGTCATTTAAATGAAACTGTGAAAAAGTACACACATATACACCTTTCCTATATGTAATACTGTTATATACCCCCACCTGATTGGTAGCTCCTAAAACTCAATACAATGTATGTAAAAATATAAATATTCTTATAGAACAGGAGGTAAGAGATATATATGTATATATTTGTTGCATAACACTATCACATTTTTCTGCTTTTTTATCTATTTGTTCCCATGAATTTATACAAAAAGATATTTTTTAATCCAGGGATTAAATTTTTTATATATTTATTTCAATATTGTGTAGAGTGTTATGGTTCAGTCCAATGAATTGCAACTGCTGTGCAGAGCTTGAATCTATAACAATAACTCACTCTCCCCATTGACTCACAGCTGTCACCATGGAGTCTGCTAGAGTGAGATCTCTATTGGTAAGCCTGATGTCCTATAAAGGGCACAGACTATTCTACCATGTTTCCATCTTATTAGATTTCATCAGTGTTTGACACATGTTCATGTACTCTATGGTTTAGGACTTAAAAGCACAAGATACCAGTCAGCTATATAGCTTAAGTGAGGTGTGCTTAAAGGAGGAAAAAGCCCCCCACAGTGTGTACAATGAAATAGAACCTTCTTACAACAAAAGGTACTTCACAGCCTCATCCTATTAATATATTAATATTGGAGCAAATAAAAAAACTGTCCATTTCTCTAGGAATGCTGGGGGTGACAGAGAGATGTAATTTTATCATAAGACATCACTTCTAGCAAACAGAAACTGGATTGTCTCTCCTATAGGTGGTCTTATTTTTTCTTATGGAGAAAGGAGGGGGAGAGTGAATATGTGAGTCTAAAGAATTTTTGATTGGCTTAGACAGTCACATGTTTTACAAACAGCACATAATTGGTTGTAATACAGGAACTTCCTTACTCTTCCTGTCTTGTCATGTACAATGCCTATGAGAATGTTTTAATGTTGTAAGATGAGAACCTCATTGGTGTAAAATTCCACTTCCTTTAGGGTGTTCATATGGAGACCCTTTAGCACTTAGGGTAGTCAAGTAAAGTAAGTATACTTTTTAAATTGTATATCATTTGTTTTGTAATTAAAATATAAAGGAATAGTAGTACTATAAATGAATATATATGAACTAGGATCAATGCATTTCCCCCATTATTGGTCCTGATGATGGCCACAATAATGGCCGAAATGCATTGATCCTAGTTTATACACATTTTAAGGTGATTTGGGAAGTCCTGTGAGTGCCCTGAAGTGGAGAAAATTGCATATATAAAGACCCCGGTGCTACCAGTAGGTTAATCAACATAGCAGAAATATCAATCCAGTGCACACAAGGGATTAAGTTTATTAAGGTTATTAGGTGTATATCTGTTGTATTCAATTAGATCAACTGGACTTGAAATGTAGTTCTTGAAGACATTTTGCTAGTCATCCGACTGGCTTTCTCAATTCAGAATGACTTGTACAAGAATCTGTGGCAATTATGTACCCTGGAAAATCCCAATTAGCATATCACAGCCAGGTGTTAAGGGTGTGATTGGATAATGGCTAAGAGGTGTTATAGGAACGCCCAGAGTAATGTGTTAAAACAGCATTGTACATGGCAGACAGTTGGTGTCGAACCCCCCCACCTCTATTTAGGCTTGGTTTCTTTATTTTCACATAAATGGCCTCCTTAACACCTCTCTTGAACCAGTCACGTTGCTTCGCCAATATGTTAACATTACAATCTTCAAAGGTATGTCCTTTATCCTTAAGATGCAGGTACATGGCTGAGTCCTGACCCGAGGAATTGGCTCTTCTGTGCTGGGCCATACGTTGATGCAGTTGCTGTTTGGTCTCCCCCACATACAAATCAGAGCATTCTTCACTGCACTGCACTGCACTGCCTATATGATGTCTGCATATATGTGTTTTGGTATTGGGTCTTTCGGATGTACCAATTGCTGCCTCAGTGTGTTGTTCGGTTTAAAGCAGACAGGGATACAATGTTTTTTGAAAATTCTTCTTAATTTCTCGGAGACCCCTGCTACATATGGGATGACCATGTTCTTCCTCCTGTCTTGCTTTTCCCCTTCACTGTTGGTATTTGTGTTCTTTTCTTTCCTTCTACTTCTTTTGACAAAGGCCCAGTCTGGATATCCACAAGTTTTAAGGGCTCCTCTGAGATGTTTCATTTCTTTAGCCTTCGCCCCTGTGCTAGTGGGGATGTTCTCGGCTCTGTGTTGCAGGGTTCTGATGACACCCAGCTTGTGATCTAAAGGGTGGTGGGAGTCAAACATCAAATACTGATCTGTGTGTGTTGGTTTTCTATAAACCTCTACTTCCAGTTTACCATTTTCCTTAACTTCTACCAAGCAGTCCAAGAAAGCCAGTTTGTTGTTTTGTACCTCTTCCCTTGTGAATTTAATGTTTTGGTTTACCGCATTAATGTGTTCTGTGAAAGCTTGTAATTCCTTCTGGTGGATTTTAACCCAGGTGTCATCCACATATCTGAAGGATAAAGGACATACCTTTGAAGATTGTAATGTTAACATATTGGCGAAGGAACGTGACTGGTTCAAGAGAGGTGTTAAGGAGGCCATTTATGTGAAAATAAAGAAACCAAGCCTAAATAGAGGTGGGGGGGTTCGACACCAACTGTCTGCCATGTACAATGCTGTTTTAACACCTTACTCTGGGCGTTCCTATAACACCTCTTTTAGCCATTATACAATCACACCCTTAACACCTGGCTGTGATATGCTAATTGGGATTTTCCAGGGTACATAATTGCCACAGATTCTTGTACAAGTCATTCTGAATTGAGAAAGCCAGTCGGATGACTAGCGAAACGTCTTCAAGAACTACATTTCAAGTCCAGTTGATCTAATTGAATACAACAGATATACCATGACCTGGATGAATGAGAACCTTCACAAGTTATTAGGTGTATTAAAGGAATTTTCATCTATAAAGACCCGTGAGTGCATCCTCTGATCCTGTATTAGTATATATCGTACCGGACAGCACCCGGGCACTCAAGATTAAGAAAAGTGCCAGCAGTTTTGTTAACCCAGTTATATATATATATATATATATATATATATATATATATATATATAAAGAAAAGAGAACAAATCTGTGCAGCACTCGTAGAAAATTTTTTCTTGGTTAATCATCGTATAAAAATAAAAGGCGTCGTTTCGGTAACATCCATTACCTTTCTCAAGCCATATTAGAATGATATCATTCTAATATGGCTTGAGAAAGGTAATGGATGTTACAGAAACTTCGCCTTTTATTTTTATACGATGATTAACCAAGAATAAATTTTCTACGGGTGCTGCACAGATTTGTTCTCTTTTCTATATTCATTGGAGGAATACAGGTGTCCTCATTAGTGCGTGCACCAACCCTGTAATCTTTTCACTAGGTGGAGTGTTGCTGTTACACTTGTCTTTTGTATATATATATATATATATATATATATATATATACACTTAAATCTTTAGGAGACATGAATAATTATATACTTACATGTTGGACTATTTGGTGTTTTCCGGTCTATAAATGAATTAAAATTTAAGAGGAACTCTGTGTTATTGGTGGATATTTTTAAGTCACTGCAGTATTCCCTATTAAAAGTAAAGGAATAAAGTGAATAAAACAAATTGAAATTAAACGTTATTAGGGAATACGAAAGATAAAGTAAAGTATAATAAATACAGTGAAATTATTTGTTTTCTGAACTAACACAAGTGATCTGTTATTATACTCTGTGAGTTATCTTTAATATTTCCAGCTTTTCTGACTAGATTACAAACCAGCAGAGACTAGATAGAAAGTTGCACATGCAATGAAATTAGTGAAATGTCACTTTATACTAAAAAGTGTAGTGAAATCCTATTATTTGCAATACCTTGAACTCTAATATTTACACAACCAGTTTATAGGAAAATGACTTCCCAATAATTGTACACATTCTTATAGTCTCATCACTTTACAGATCCTGCCCAGATTTTGCCACATGTGGAACATATGAAAATAACTATGATAGTGATACCCCAGTTTAGGTGACAGAAAAACACAATTAAATCCTTTCCTAGGCAACTGCTTTGATTTTGTTTATCAAGATCTTTAGAACATTATCATAAACTTAATTTTCCCATTTGTATTGGTTTTAGTGTGAGCTTAAAAGATCATTTTACATTGCTACAGTGTAATAAAGCTAACAGTAAAAAAACAAGCTGTATCCACCCTATAGAGAGTTTCATTCCATATTTGCCCCATACAGCCGTACATACACATGGAAAAATATACTTATATAGACATATTGTAAACAATCAGTTCAAAGTGCTACATATTTAAAATGAAAGTGACAGGTACTTTAGGCAAGAAATTAAAGATGATCCCTAAAGAAATTATTTTAAGGAAATATTCCCTTTCTAGTTATTTAACGAAGTTGTGAAATATTTATTATGAAATGGAGAGTAGTTGGAAACTGATCAACCTTGGTGCTAAGAAAGTGTAGCCAGCTTCTTCAAAGTGGTCAGGCTTCAGAGTTTCAGAATCTGAAAAGGGAAATAGACATTATTAGCAAGATATTTATGAAGAGATCATTATGAAGCAATGGTAAAATATATACTGTATACGTAATAGACACACATATGTGCAATACAAATATTCAGATGCTTGTTTGTCGCTATCGTATGGGAAATAGCACATCTGTAATCTAAAAGTGATAATTGATTTAATGGGATAATATAAATATGGCTTACCCCACTTTAAAATCTTTCAGAATTTAAATAATAAACACTAGAAAATGGAACTTTAAAAATAGATTTAAATATCACATGCAACATTCTAAAGGTGAACTATAAAGTCAATTTGCAGAAAGTACTTTCTTGAGTACTTTTCAGTGTGGACATGTCCACACTCAAAATCCCGTATCAAATCTTCAAACCCTTTAACTTAGAGACCCCAGATCAATTTCTTAATGTCAAAACTCTGTCACCATTCAAGTTACAGCTAAACTGATCACAGAAGGATGGTTTATGAGAACAAGGCACTTGGTTAGCAGTTGAAATGTAAGATGTTTTAGATATCTAAAGAAATAGGGGACAGATCAACAAAAAAACGGTACAGTGGTGGTCGGTAAGAATTATAGTTTTCAGTAATGGTCAATTAAAAATAACCTTTTTTTCAGTATAGATGCCCTTTAAAATCAATATTATCATCATAATATCAACATACAATGATCTGTCTGGGATACATCACTGAAATATCTACTCAATTGACAATTGATTTGATGTTCATGTTGGATCGAAGTAGTCTATAACCAGCATAAAAAATAACTTTTTTCTGTATGCTAAGTAGTAACTACTGGGGACTCACAAATAAAGACAACTTGTATGGAGGGAATAGTTATCCTTTCAACTGCAAAAACTCTGACTCAGCTTTACTGCAAATGTATTGAATGTCTCCTCCGATTAACTTCTAGATGGCTGTAAAATAAAACTGCCACAATCCTCACTGACTTTCCTCTAATGTTGGAAGTTTCTTCTCAGAAAATACTGGGAGTCAAAGCCACAGCGTCCATGAAGCATGGTGAAAATTTTGTTTTTGGTGCAGCAATCCTGTATAATGACGTGCCGCCATTGACTTGAATTGTAAAGGGAGTGTCACTGGAGGCAATATGCTCCCCCTAGCAGAGTTATTACTGGGAGCAGTAATTTAACTACATCTAAAACACTGTTGGTTAAATTTCTATTGCAAGGTGTTTGACCAGAGATAAACAAAATCAGATTTAAGGCTCAGTAAATAAACAAATAACTAAGTTAGCTGTCTACCTAAGGGCTAGGCCAGATGTCAAAAGCCCCACCCTAAGGGCTTGGCCACACTTGCGCATTCTCACAAATTTACAATTGCACTTGCTATCCATTAGCGTGTGAGAGCAGTGCATGTCAATGTAATTGTGCATGCGCTGCAATTAATTTTTGGGGGTTTTGTGCTTTTCATGCACATTAATGTCCAGCCCAGTGTGGGCTGGACACTGGGCTGGACATTAATGTGCATGAAAAGCACAAAACAGTTAGTGTTTTGAATGAGAAAAAAACATACTTGATAATTCAAATTTTATCTGAAAATACAGATATGGCCATGGGTAAATCCTTACACATCAAGTTAAGAACTTAATTTAATGCAAAAGGATAGAGAATCATATTGCAAGGTTGTTCATATGAATGTCATTTAACAAATTTTCATTGGCTATTGTGAATCCAAAGTAATATTGTCCACATTGTCTAAAGGAATTAGTTAAGATTTCCCTGAAAGTCACACCTTAAAGGGCATCTACTGTAGTGGGGGAAAAAAAATATTTTTTATAAAAAAAATATATTTTTTCTATAATTCCCCCCAACCCCCAGAGTACCTTTATTTTCTTTAGATTTCTAATCTGTCCTGAGATATATAAGTTAAAAGAAGTGAAGATTTCAATACCCCACTCCTGCTTAAGCTGTCAATCAAATCCCCTAACAGCATGCCAGTATAGTGTGTAGGCTTACACGAGTTTTACAGCAAGTCTCCCAATGAATCCTTCCAGCTCACTAAAATGCTTGACAAATACTGGGTTAAAAACAGAAGTAAAGGGAAGGAGAAGTCCCCCTCCTTTCCAAGCTTTCACCAATTTATTGCCTGTCAAAAGAAGATCGGGTTGCAGTACTTGGGTCTCTCCTAATTCAACCAGAACAACAGAGATACTTGCTTTCTACAGGCTTACATACTGAGGGGTTTTTTTGTTTACAAAGGTTAGAGTGATGTGTCATGTATAGGAGGATTAATGCGCATGAGGGGCTTATTTCCCAGGCTTAATTTACAGCCGGACTGCTTGGATGGGGGAATGACCAAAGAGGGGAGGGGGAGTGGGGAGCTCTGCACTTTATCAGACAGTGTGCACACAATGGAGCCACAAAGGAAGGTAAGAATAAGGCAGAATACACTAACCTTTTTTTATGTCTGGATTGGAGCAATGCATAAATTTCACTATAGATGCCCTTTAACTGACAGCCATAACCAGGAAGTAGATCGGCTGTCAGCTGCAGAGCAGAAGAGAAGCGCGCGAGGGACTGGGTCAGGTAAGTCCCTTCCAATGCATCTTTGAGATTTCTAAATATTGCAAAAATGGGGTTTGAAGGTGTTCTCTACCAGAACATTAAAAGTTTATTTTAGTCTGGA
Organism: Hymenochirus boettgeri; assembly: GCA_019447015.1. NCBI lineage: Eukaryota > Metazoa > Chordata > Amphibia > Anura > Pipidae > Hymenochirus > Hymenochirus boettgeri. Next base: position 147,764,430 of record CM033471.1, read on the forward strand.
CATGACCTTTAATGCTAACATGGGGTGGATTTACATCTTAGGAGCCTGCAGGCACAAAAAGCCTGGCGCCCTTAGCCCCACCCTTACCTCAGATTACACAACCGAAACCAGACCCATTCTCTCTTTTTGGGGAAGAAAATAGACTATTAAGAAGGCGTAGAGATGAGGGAAAATTTACAGCTGCCCCTTTAACTACAGGCGGCCCTAGGCATGCACTTACTGTGCCTGATACTAACTTTGCCAATCACTGTCCTTTCCCTCGAAAACCTTTTTTTTAAAAATCAGGCATGAATGATATTTCTGCATAATATATATATACATATATATACACCGGATGTCAGCAGCACTCACTTAACTTGAGAAATAACTGCCTGGGTGCTGAATCCAAAAAGCAAATAGAATACAGGATCCTGATGACGGAGGACTATGGCGAGTGAAACACGTTAATCATTTCCAAATAAATTTTTCTCTATTTCAAGTCCTGTGAGTGCTACAAGATATTTGACCTTCCAGACTGGGGTTACCTTGACGTGGTTGGAAGCCTTTTCATTCATGTGATTACAATAATGTATACTAAAACCCCTTTGTTTATAAAGTATGCCAGTGTGCAGATAATATGATTTTGTATGGGGCCTAGGAATGTGCATTGATTATCTTTTCTATGTTTGTATAAAATTTTGACCAGATCAGTAGCACTTCCGCTAAATGTAGTTGTAAATTAACCTAATTGGAGTGCTTCCACAATCCTTGTATTGTATGTATTTATTGGGAGGCCTGGTCAAGCCTCCATGTGGTAATAGCAGCCCCAACATGCATCTTTTATGGGAGGTCCTATGCCTTTAATATAAAGCACTGGATGGCCTCTTCCCTTATTTTAAAAAGCCTAAGGGCTGGGGGGAAGTGAGAGCCTGTTATATGGATCCAGTGTGTAAGAATGAGAAATGCAAAAGTTTGCTAATCGTAATTGAAGTAAAAGAAATTTAAAAAGGTTAGAAGTTAGGACCTTCCAGACTGGGGTTACCTTGACGTGGTTGGAAGGCTTTTCATTCATGAGATCACAGTAATGTATACTAAAACCCCTTTGTTTATAAAGTATGCCAGTGTGCAGATAATATGATATTGTATGGGGCCTAGGAATGTGCATTGATTATCTTTTCTATGTTTGTATAAATGTTTGACCAGATCAGTAGCACTTCCGCTAAATGTAGTTGTAAATTAGCCTAATTGGAGTGCTTCCACAATCCTTGTATTGTATGTATTTATTGGGAGGCTTGGTCAAGCCTCCATGTGGTAATAGCACCCCCAACATGCCCCTTTTATGGGAGGTCCCATGCCTTTAATATAAAGCACTGGATGGCCTCTTACCTCATTTTAAAAAGCCAAAGGGCTGGGGGGAAGTGAGAAAGACTGTTATATGGATCCAGTGTGTAAGAATGAGAAATGCAAAGTTTGCTAATCGTAATTGAAGTAAAAGAAATTTAAAAAGATTAGAAGTTAGGACCTTCCAGACTGGGGTTACCTTAACGTGGTTGGAAGGCTTTTCATTCATGTGATAACAGCAATGTATACTAAAACCCCTTTGTTTATAAAGTATGCCAGTTGGCAGATAATATGATATTGTATGGGGCCTAGGAATGTGCATATATTAGCTTTTCTATGTTTGTATATTATTATTATTTTTTTTTTAAAGAAGACACCACATATGCTTGGGTAGTTATGAAAACATAACTTTATTGAAGCAAAGTAAGCCTCAATAATGTTTGTTTAAGCCTTTAGCACTATCTCAGTGTCTATTGTGCCTTCTTCCTGCTTCTGGGCGGGGGCCTTATCGGGTGGAGACTGCAATCTGGCACTGTTGCACATATATCAAGATACCCTCTATCAAAAATAAAGTACATCATTTATCAACCATCGCAAAATTGTTAATTTGTATAATTGTCAAAAAGCATTAAAAAAGTTAATTACAAAAGTTAAAAAATATACTTGATTTACTGCTGTCAACCACATTGAACTTCCCATTTATGTTTAATGTAAAAACATTAAAGATGCAGAGAAAAACAGAATGAATGGAAATCTAGAATGTAAAATATTGGGAACAGAAGGAAAGTAAGTGAGGAGATACTTGCCCTGTATTTTGACCCTTTTGGCTGAAAATCCATCAGATAGAGAAAGCAGGAAAACATGAAAAAACAAGGTAAAGCATAAAAGGGGTCACAGACAATATTTTATTCAATGAGTTTCTTGAATAAAGATATTGTGTCTAGCTCACAGGTTTGTTCACATTATAGCTGTAGATTGGAAAAAGAGACACACACACCCATCACAGCTGAAATGTATACAAGATTTTCTAGTAACTTCCTCATGCTTGCAAGTATTTCAAGGGTCTGCAGAGAACATTTAATCAGGCAATTACTGTTTAATTTTACTTCTAACAAATCAAATGGAAACTCAAAGAAGTTATATTCATTTTGATTTCATGTATTAGTTTAAGATGTGAGGTTAATTGGTTTAAGTTATGATCTTTTTGCACCTGGTCAGGCTCAAATTACACCACTGGGTGGGCCCTTTTTGTGTGGATTACTTTTGCATGCATTTCCATAACATCACTGTATATAGAAATGCATATGAAATAACAGGTACTTATTTACTCTACTTTTCATATTTTACCCAATGTTTTCTTCATGTCTGTAAAAATGAAACATTAAATCTACAAATAAAAACTAAGAAATAATACATAAAATCTGACATTGAATTTTTTTTTTGTTTTTTTAAAGTGAGGTTGCTATTCAATATAGATAGTACCTGTTTGAAATAAAAGAGAATGTGTCACTTACAGTGTAATATAAGGATATTACACAGAGTATTTCCATGACTATATCAAATCACAAGGCTTCCAGGTGAGCGCTTTTATATAGGTCATGGAAATCAGGGAAAGGTGATCAAGAAGCTGAGGGTCGCACTCCAAATAATAATAACCACACATCACACGTAACACAACGTTTCGGGGGGATACCCCCTTCTTCAGGTGATCCAAGGTGATGTCATATCTTTATATTATAATGGAAGTGGCGCATTATTTTTTATAATACATACAAGTGTATTTCATTTCTGTTTTTGATTACATTTTTGTGTGTATGAGTAGGCTTTATTTTGATTTTTAGTTTTTATTTTGTAATCCTTTGCATTGCACATTCAAATGTAAAGAAAGTAACAAACATGCAGCATCTTTACATCAATATGTAAAATAGCTTGTAACAAGTATCAGTGAGTGGTGGAAAAGTTCTTTTGGAAAAAATAATTGTTTGGTATACCTGTACAGTGTAGGGGATTTTAGTTTCTATGAGACCAAGTGCTGCAAAGGAATAAAGAGGAACAGTGGCATAAAACTTTCATATATGGAGCAGTTATGTATTATACTGTATTTTCCCCTATCTGACTAAATTCAATTATTTAGAATTTTCGTTCATTCTAAATATTTTTTTTTTTTATTGTTTATTTTTATGTCTAACACTTTTTTTGTCATACGGTATTGGTTCACCCTGTTTAATTACCACTACTTGTGAGCCATAATGGGTAGACCCAGCTACACACAGGATAACATTTAGGCTTTGAAGCCACTGCAATGCACCACAAAAAAAGAAACATTTTAGGTATTGAAGCAAGGGTAAGGACACCGATTTTAATTGTTGTGTATTTGGGAACTGTAAAATGAATGTCTGAATCTGAAAAACAGACCTCATTTAACAAGTATAAAAGTCAATAAATTAGCTCAGACCTGTTAAAAGGTATATAGACTTAACTAAATATTCTCTATACATACTATCTATCTTTTTTTTATTGTATCCAATAAATAGTTACGGGTTACTTGGTAGGGGAAAATTGAGTGGTTTTTTTTCTTGTCTTAGAAATGACTTCATAAGCACATATCCTAGTGATTAATGAAATGCATGTTTTCCTGATAGTGTCTTTAAAATGACTGCAAGGACATTGCCCCCTGAAGTAGCATAGAAAAAAAAATAGTTATTTGAAGGAGAACTCTCCACCCTACACAAAGTGAACATCCTAAGTTTTCATTAACAGCAACATCACCTGCAGAGAGTGTATGGTACTTTATCATTAACTTCAGAAGATTTACAGAGGAAGCAAGTAATGTATTATTCACTGACATTTAAAAAAGCATGTCCTACCACCAAGGAGTGGGGGTTATATAAAATATAGTTTTAAAATGAGTTTAGTTCTATACAGAATTAAATTAATCATAGTATTATTTCAATTTAGTGTTACTATACTGTGGCATTCAAAGGAGTGTATTCAAATAGTAAATTTTTTTTCATTTTACATTTTAAAATATTGCTATTGCTACCAAAGGTCATCATTAAATACTGTAGTCTCTTCACTTTATTCACTCACAGTAATATGTATTAACTCATGACTCAAGATAATGTTAAATACAATTACAAAGACAATTTCTAAATGAGTGGAAAGGTTAGAAAACTCAAAAGGGTTGAAATCTGGATGCACCGAAGATATATATATTTTCATTTGATTTATTTGTTTCTATTATAAAAAATATTCATTAACTCATTATAGTATAAGTGGATAAGCTTTGTTTTTATTTTAAATTCTGTATTTTCCATGAATTAAAGTTGGAAACATTTAAAAAAGCAACTACATGTACTGAAAGTTTGCTCTAGTTATCATATTAGCTATCCAATAAAAGTCTCTCTTCAAAAAGCATGTATTCCCATTGGCCAGTTGACAGAGTGTAGATGGAGCGACACTGGACCAGTCCAGAGATGCAAAATTGAAGTATTACAGCTGTTCTACAGTAAACCCAGGGACAAAAACATAGCGGTTTAGGTCCTCACCCTATGGACTTTAAAAGATGGAGAAAAATAAAAAAAATCTCATTTAATTCACAAGGACCCATTCAATTAAAACTAAAACATTGAGTATGAATGCACCTATTCTCCTGAGTAAATAAAATATCAAGAGATATTTGATTTAATTTTATCACCTATATCATCTATGCTGATACAAAAACATCTTAAATAAAAAAAGAAAAGAAACAAAGTTAAATAGAGTTCTCCACAAGCTATCATATTTTACAGTCATGCAGGAGACAGCTTAAGTTTGCCTACACTGTTATTTAGTAAGGATGTTAATAGCTGGCTGCTCCTATGAAACCTATATTCTAAATCTCAGATGGGAAATTGTAATGTAAGATGTAATGATTTGGTTTTATGGTTAATATGTAAATTATAAAATAACAAAAATGTATTATGAATGCTACAATGTATTTTACAGGTGTATTAATTTTTAAGACAAAGAAAAGCTATACTGTATGTTCTAATGCCAGTTTTACTTTTAATTACAGGATATTGTCACATATAATTGAAATTGTATTCTGAAGCCTACAGTTGAAAAATATTTAATATAAACTAGACATATATTTTTAATAAAATGAAAAGCAATCTCTTTAAATAAAACAGCACATTTTTCATACTTCTGTGCTGTCAGTTTGTAATTGCTTACAGACCTTAAAATACCGGCAAGTAATGGGATAATTAACAATGATTCTAACACTGCATAACAAGAGGTAAAGTAGAGCCAGACTGCAGAACTTGTTCATATTCCAACAGACTAGAATATAAACTACACTCTTGTATGGTGGTTTCGCTTTAGTAAGTGACTTTCAACCATTGTATGTATTATTTACTTTTCCCCAATAACTACAGTAGGTTGAGTAGCACTTAATTAGAATCATTGCTGTGATCTGTCAAAATAGTACAAAAACAACCACCATGTAGACATTTTAGTAGTATAACTAAAAAAAAACTATTTGAATGTGGACAATAAATATTACATTACTTACATTTTGCTTGTGTCATGGTCTCCTCTAATTTGGATTTAATATAATAAAAGCTGTAGGAAGGCAACACCAAGGCTAGACTGGAATGAAAAAAACATGTTGATTTAGTCAATTCATTATTGAACATATTTCAATGCCTTCCATAATCTGATAATTAACCCTGCTAAAAGTTTCTATGTTATCAACATATTTGCATTAGTAGAAAATAAAACATCAGTTATACAGTTTAGAACTGATTTGAGTAATTTTTTTACCATCATAACAGTGAAATCTAGACGTTCTAGGGTAGGTGATGGGACATGTCAGTTAACGCCAAGTCTACCAATGAATAACTGTAGGTAATCTACTCACGCAACAAATAAATGTATGTAAAACACATCTATGTTAATAGCTTGCTATTCTAATGTTTATTGTAAAAAAAAATTGCATTCAAAGGAAATACAAAGCAGAAAAAAGACTATGTTAATAACATTAAAATTTAAGATGGTTTAAGTTGCAGTTTCAAACAGTAATTTCATTTTCAGTCTATGAAAGTTTGACAGATAAGTGAGCCAAAGCCATAAAAAGCATTTAGCACTTCATAAAAAAATCTGAAGCAAAGTGAAAATTGCTTTTGTCTTTATGAAAGCATTAAATACAGGATTCTTTTTTTTTTATTCTTAAAGATTTAACAACATCTGATATATTGATTGTAGTTGTATACTCTGAAACAAAGTACTTTTTTTTACAGGAACACTTTAAATGAAGTCATTAAATTCTAATTCCAGCGCACATAAGTAATTACTAAAAGACAAAGGTCTGACCTGGAGAAAAAACAGCTCTTGAAGTTTCACAAATTAGGGGTTGATTCAGAAGCTATTGGGAAATGTCAAGCTACATCTGTTCTCAGTCAAACATCATGTAAATTGCCAGGTTCATTAAGTCTGTTTCCCCACTGCTCACAGGTAAAATACTTTTAAGTTGAGTGAATCAGGGAATAAACAGTTTTAATGAATCAAGAATGTAGCCACATTTAATATTCTCACAAAATTCTGATTCCGTTGTTAAAATACCTTTCTTCAACATCACATCTAAATTTAATATAAATTGTTTAAAAATGTATGTTACAAAAGGTCAATTACACAGCATGAACATTTAACAGATTTCATGACACTGTATGTAAAATCAGCTGTGCTGTTTTTCATTAGGCTGGGGTAAAGAGAAGTCTACACTAAAAATGTCAGTTACACACAGGAAAATATAATAGGTATGACAGTTTAACTCAAATAATAAACAGAAACATGAGAAAGGGAAATGCTTGTTGCCATAATTTTTAGGTATATTTCACTAAAAACCACAACAAGAGCATTTGGCTAAACCTATACTTTACAATAATAAGTATAAAACTATGAGGAGCATGTTATGATCATGGATATAGTGGGGTTTGGGTTTCAGAAATAGTATCTACAGTGTTAGTAAAGTGTATGGTGGCTCCTGTCCTCTCCAGGCTTATACCGCGTGTAACTGGACAGATCCAGGTCCAATCATGTGGGAGTAGAAGGAGTGCTGGCTGATGAGCGTCTCGCCCCTCCGCATTTAAGGACTGTAAAAAAATTTGTCTCTGCACCCCCACTTTCCCTCCACTTAGAACAGGCAAGCAGGTAACTAGTTATTGGTTAAAACATCCATATTTATTCACACAACTTTAAAATACAGAATATGCCTCAATTAGGGAGTCTTACTGGTCTGACGCATTTCAGACCTTGTCTTAATCATAGACCTATATTCCCCCACTGGTTATTCCAATTTAAAGGTGTTGCAGCCAATTAAAACCAAAGCATTGCTCTCATTAGAAAAAGCACACCTCCCCCATACAATTACACAATATCATTTCACAGCAGCACAACTGTAACAAAGATATATTAAAAATGTAGCAAGGTTAGAAGTAATACATTTAAACATTTAGACATCAAATTGTAACTTTCATATATACAAAGACCCAATTAAATGAACTTATTACACTGAATCTGGTCAAACATTGAGAGTCCACAGATAAAATCATTTTCTTAATATTTCACTTGGAAGTTTATTCAAGAAAGATTAAAAAGATCATTTGTATCTAGAGAGTGGTAATAAACGAAATAAATTAACCATATCATTCAACTAACAACGAGATGCCCCATCAATAGTTGAGGACCTCCGGAATCCTTGTGTGCAATTCAAGTATCCAGTGGGTCTCTCTCTTTTTTAGAACCTCAAGGATATTGCTTCCATATATCTTATATCTAATATTTTCTATAGCCTGTACTTAGCAGATTGAAACATCTCCTTCTGTGTATTCCAAAAAATACACAGAAGGAGGTGATCTTAGATCCACCTTTTCTGTTATTAAGATGGTCCCTAATACGTTTTCCACATGTGATTAAATAAATAAATAACCCTTTGTGTATTACAGTTTATAAAATCATTGATATAGTGATATTTTAACATTACCACTCTGTAAAACTTTACAAGTTGAGATGTTTTTTATATATTTTTACATCTATGAGATGCAAAACTTTGCAAGTTTACATCTCATAACACCACATCTGTAAACCCCTACTGTCATTAACCATGTTTCTTTTATCCTCTCTGTCCTTCTATCAGACCAGTAAATTCCCTCCTAAAGTCACTAGCTGTCCTCTCAAAACTATGCTCAGCTGAGCACTTCCTGTGTATTCTGGCGAATTGCCCAAAGGGAATTCCCTTGACTGTGTGTCTGGGATGGCAGCTACTGATTTGTAACAAAGTGTTTCTTGCTATCTCTTTTCTAAATACTTCTGTATGAATCTTATTACACTTCAAATTCTCAAACAGTAACAAATCCAAAAATTGTATTTTCTTTTTGTAAATTCCAAATAACAGTCATTTATATTTACATACCTAACAAATTCAATCAGCATCTACTGTTTACCATTCCATATAAACAGGAGATCATCTATACATATCCTATAATACACTATACTCTGTCTGTATGGGTTAGTACCTCTAAAGATGTGGGTGTCCTCCCACCGGCCCCTAAAGATGTTAGCAAAGGCTGGCATGAAGGACACGCCTATGGCAGTCCAACATCAAATGGAAAATAGTTGTGTTTGAGCAAAAATTCAATATATTGTATTATAAATTGTTCTAAAGCCTCAGAATAGCATGAATATTCTTTAAGACACCATTTAATAGCTAACAAACCCATCGTGATTTATCACAGAATATAATAATTTAACATCCAGCATGAGCCAATAATAGTCATTTTCCCATCCTATAGTCGACAATTTCTGTAACACATCTTTGGTGTCTTTCAAATAGGATTTGAGGTCCCTGACCAATGGCTGTAAATAAAAGTCTATTAATTTAGACACATTTCCACCTAATGCCCCAATACTATAGACAATAGGACTCCCCTCTGGTCTTACCGGATTTTATGCACTTTTGGAAGATTATGAACTATAAAGTGTTTATCTTGATCTGAAAGTACCCCAAATTCCACAAAAGTATCTACAAGATTGTCTAATTTCTCTTTAAAGTATTTTGTAGGGTCTCTCAATAATTTATATGTCACTTCACCACCCAATTGTCAATGAGCTTCCTCCATGTAATATGATGTATCCAATACTCATACTGCCCCCCCCCCTTATCAGCCATTTTTACTGTTAGACTAATCTTCCCTTAATTGTCTTAATGCTTCCTGTTCTTTTGAAGAAATATTATTGAGGCTTAATTCTCTCTCAGTAACTCTTTGTTATTTTTTAAAATCATATTTTACTGTCAGTTGAAAAAAAAAATCAGTGTTATTGGCTCGCCCATTCGCAGGATAAAATGTGGATTTATTACACAGTCCACTGTTTATGTGGTTCCCCTTTCTAGGTATCTTCACTATATTTTGATTTTGTAAATCCTGTAAATCACAGACTATAAACATTAATAACTAAATTTAAACACTTACTGTATGGTGTGATTACATTCACCCTATTCATGGGATTAATAGAATTAGCATTTTCAACCTTATAATTAATTGTAAAAAAATATATATTTTGTAACACAATACAGCAAGGAATTTGAACAGATTAAGAAAATAATAAATCAGAAATTACACATTGAAAAAGGATTGGGAGACAGAACAAATACTGAAAGATGGGATTAAAATTTTAGCTTGAAAGGGAAGAACCCTAAGGTTTTATCTCACCACGTGCCTGATAGAAGGACAGAGAGGAAAAAGGGAACATGGTCATCAACAGTAGGGGTTTACAGATGTGGTGCTATGAGATGTAAAACTTGCAAAGAATGGTAATGTTATTATATCAATTGTAATGCATAAGCAAAATAAAATCCATGATTTTATAATCTGTAATACGCAAAGGGTTATTTATTTTATTACATGCGGAAAATGCAGGAAAGAATACGTGAGCTGCACAATGTGCACATTAAAGAAACGTATTAGAAAACATCTAAAAAATTGGATCTAAGATCACCCGTGGGACGTCATTTTTCAGAATGCTCAGCAGGAGACGTTTTATTCTGCTAAGTACAGGCTTTAGAATATATTAGGTATTAGATACGTGGAGGAGATATCCTTGAGGTACTGAATAAAAGAGAGACCCACTGGATACTTGAATTGGACACAAGGATTCCGGAGGTCCTCGACTATGGATGGGACATCTCGTTGTTAGTTTAATAATATGGTTAATTAATTGAGTTGATTACCACTCTGTAGATATAAACAATCTTTTTAATATTTATTGAATAAACTTCCAAGTGAAGTACAGTATTAATTAAATGATTTTTAACTTCTCTGTGGGCTCTCCATGTTTGACCAGATCCAGTGTAATAAGTTTATATAATTGGGTCTTTGTATATTTGAAAGTTACAATTTGCTGCCTTAATGCTTCTAATCACTTCTAACCTTGCTACATTTTTAATACATCTTTGTTACAGTTGTGCTGCTGTGAAATGGTATGGGGAGGTGTTCTTTTTCTAATGAGAGCAATGCTTTGAAGATAGGTCTATGATTAAGAACCCAGACGAGGCCTGAAACGCATCAGACCAGTAAGACTCCCTAATTGAGTCATATTCTATATTTTAGTTGTGTGAATAAATATGGATGTTTTAACCAATAACTAATTACTTTCTTGTCTGTTCTAAATGGAGGGGAAGTGGGGGTAGGGCGACAACATTTTTTACAGTCCTTATCTACAGTGTTGCCACCTTTTTTCTTTTAAGCTTCTTTCTCATGGATGGCAGGTTGGCATACTGTCAGCTTTTTCTTAGGGTTCTCCTAGAAGCAACAACTAGCAAAACACTACACGTAGCATTTTGCTATTAGCAAACATATGAAGCCCTGAATATAATATCACCCGCATGAAAGTAATCCTAAACTGAACTCATACGAAATCTAAATGCTCCAAGAATAATTACCAGTTTATTAAATTAATAAAAGTTCAGCTGATTAAATAAACAATTATAAGGTCTCCAATTTGTACAGCCCACAAAACCACTGCTTGCCTATGTACTTGCTAATTATATTGTCGATGTTGGTAATCCTTTTCTTCTTCCCATGGTTCTCTATGGCTGGGAGTGTTTTCCCTGACATTTTACTTGCATCCTTGACTATTGGCTTCCAAGACTGTGTGGATAATGTTACCAGCCATAGAGATCCTTAGGAAACAGGAAGAGAGATATATAAAGGTTATTCAATAAAAGGTCTTATAGATTAAAATGGTGCTAATTTTGCCCCAACCAATCAGATGTAAGCTTTCAAATGTTAAATAAGATCTGATTGGTTAGGGCAAAATTAGCACCATTTTAAACAATAAGACCTTTTATTGAATCTCCCTGATCATTTTTAGTAAAATAAATTGTAAATGGAGAACAGAGAAAATCAGGTTGCCAAATGACCAGAGAATAGTAGTCAGAAGATTTTAACTTGATGTATTTAACTGCTGTGAATATTTATTTAGGGACTTTAAACGAATCCCATATTCTCATTATAATATATATATATATAATATATATATATATATATAATATATATTAATATATAAAGCCTCAAAACTGCAGATTTTAGGATTATTTGACATCTGAGTAAAAGTTTTATACTTCCCATCTTGTCAGAAGCTTTTCCAAAAAAATAAAACATAGCTGAATATTTTACTTGCATTCTTGACTTACTGTCTTCCAAGACTGTGTGGATAATGTTACCAGCCATAGAGATCCTTGGGAAACAGAAGAGAATAGATATACAAGGTTATTCAAAAAAGGTCTTATAGATTAAAATGGTGCTATTTTTGCCCAACCAATCAGATGTAAGCTTTCAAATGTTAAATAAGATCTGATTGGTTGGGGCAAATTAGCACCATTTTAAACAAAAGACCTTTTATTGAATCTCCCTGATCATTTTTAGTAAAATAAATTGTAAATGGAGAACAGAGAAATCAGGTGCCAAATGACCAGAGAATAGTAGTCAGAAGATTTAACTTGATGTATTTAACTGCTGTGAATATTTATTTAGGGACGTTAACGAATCCCATATTCTCATATATAATATATATAAGCCTCAAAACTGCAGATTGTAGGATTATTTGATATCTGAGTTTAAAGTTTTTACTACTCCCATCTTGTCAGAAGCTTTTCCAAAAAAATAAAACATAGCTGAATATTTCTGAAAGCAACCAAGGCAATAAAATGTGATGTGAAACAGTAGGGATTATCCAGAAAATATGTGTTCCACCCCCTTATGTCATATTGAGAAACGTTCATTTTATTTTTAGCAAAGAGTTCAGTTAAAATATGTGATTGAATAACTGGTTTATAAGGAGGTACGAAACTTTAGAAATTAGGTTAATTTAAGGGGAACAAAGAGCTTCACACAACAAACTTTTGCTAGAAACAGAGGGTAAAAAGGCAGTAAAATTAGCTAATTTGTATTTTTCCCAGAAGGTTATCAGTAATGCATGCTGGCTGGAAAATAACCTGCAGGTTAACAAGCAGCATTTAAAGTCTTATCACGGACTTCTATACTAGTGTGGAGACTTTATAGAAAATACTATCTGCATGTGAATACAAGGGTCAGGTGTGTGGCCAATAGTTGCTCACGAGGCTCTTTGAAGGATACATGGCCTGTGAGTTGTACTGGAAACAACATGGAAGCCTTCTTATTTACATAACATACTGTATGTAAATGCAACTTACTAGAGAAGTACCCTACAATGTATAGGTGTTCTGGAGAAAAGCTTCACATTAGGAATAAAAAAAACAAGTTTAGTTCTCCTTTAAGTTATAAAGGCAAAATTATAAAGAATTGTTTGTTTAAAATATGAAATGTACATTAAAAGCAGAAACAAAACCAAACAGTCCCAGTATATCTACTGTAGTCTGTGCCATAACTGGACCCCCATGAGTATGTTCTGTTTGCTTTGTCAATGTACCTCTGGAATATGAACACTACACCAGAATTTAGGATTAAGTTAATATTTAACATTCAAAACATAATATCCAACTGTTGGTAAGATCCAAAGGACCTTATAAAAAGCATTAAGGTGTGCGACAAAATGTATTTGATGCCTCACAGCTTCTATAGACAAAGCATGGCATGTATGATATGGGGTGTGGATGTGTGTGGTGGGTTGGTTATGGGAAACTTTTCTATTGCTTAGTTATATAGCCCTAGGGCAACTTGACATATTAATAAATCATAGTTGTCTATGACCACCTTAAGAGTTTCAAGTGTACTGTGGCACACCGCTGTTGGCTGACTAGCCAGAAAGTTCGTAGGTGCAATCTCTTAACCCCCTACTTCCAGGGCTCCAAAACCAATGACCACCTTAAACATTTCCTGACCCTGTAAATCATATACATATTCCCTTCCCCCTGCTCCTATATCTGTGGCCTTGTTGAATGCATGGTTTGTAATAAACTTGCACACATACACAAACTATTTATCTCGAATTGCTTTACTTTCTTGGTCTAACCAAAACATGGCTGTCACCATCTGACTCTGTCTCACCCGCTGCGCTCTCATATGGTGGTTTCACTTCAGCCATACCGCTAGTACTGATAATAAATGTAGTGGGGGAGTTGGTATTCTTCTCTCCGAGTGCTGTACCCTTACCCATTGTGCCCTTACCCGCCCTCTCCAGTCTATCTTTGAGTTCCATTCAGTCCGTGTCTACGTTCGCACAACCCTACAGATTGTGGTTATTTATCGATCACCGCGCCCGACCACACTACTTTCTTTGACCACTTCTCTGCTTGGTTGTTCCCACTTTCTATCCACTGACATCCCCTCAATTATCTTGGGGATTTCAATATCCCCATCGATACCAACAACTCTGCTGCCACTAAACTTCTCTCTCTCTTGGCCTTACTCAATGGTCCCAATGCTAGACCCATTGTAATGGACCACACTGGATCTGGTCTTCACCCGCTTCTGTACCAATCTAACTACTCAAACTCTCCCTTTACTCTATCTGATCATCATCTTTTCAAATTTTTTTTGTGTCATCTGTCCCAGCCGTAACCCCTAACAAACAAATGTACAAATGCAGAGATATGTGTAATCTTGACCCCCCATTCACACTCTGCCCCTCCAACAACTTGTCTCCATGCCCTCCTTTTCTGACCCTGATCTTGCAGCCATCCACTACCATACCACCATTTCCAATGCCCTTGACTCTGTTGCTCCTTATCCACCCATTGCCTTACTCACAAGAACACACACCCATGGCTTACAGATCAGATTAAAAGTTGAAAAGGCAATCCCGTATGGCCAAACGATACTAGCGCAAGAATCTGCGCTATTTAATTGTGCCCTTTATCAGATCAGAGGTGCTTTATCCTTAGCCAAATAAAACTATTTCTCTTCACTCATATCAACACAATCCCATAACCCCAAACAACTTTTAAATATTCAACTTCCTGCCCTGTTTGCCAACTCCTCCACCTACCCTGTTTATCGGCTGATGAAATAGCCTCATAGTACAAAAAAAATTGAAAACATCCGAAATGGTTTTCCTGTACACCCTACCTCCTCCCTACAGCTTCCAACTCCTACCACTGCACCAGCTAACCTCCCTTCATTGGTTAATCCCTTTAATTGTATGCTAACGAGCAGGGACTGCTATCTCTCCTATCCAGGACAAGTATCAAGTAGCTCCCTGACCCCATTCCCTCTTATCTTATTCCCCTTCTCTCTTCTTCCTTCATACCAACCCAACCTCTCTCTTTAACTTGCCCCTATCCACTGGTATTTTTCCTCTTTATTTAAACATGCTGTGGTATTCCCCTATACCTAAAAACCTTGACCCGTCTGCTCTTTCCAGCTATCAGCTCTCTCCCTTCTCCCATTTGCTTCAAACTGTGGGAAACAGATGTCTATGCTGAACTGGTCAGTCACATGTCTGCTAACACTCTCTTTGACCACTTCTAGTAGGCTTCCACCCTAACAACTCATGGAAACTGCCCTCACTAAAGTGACCAATGATCTACTTAATGCTAAATCTAAAGGTCACTACTCTTTGCTCATTCTTCTTGATGTATCCTCTGCTTTTTTATACCGTTGATCACCCTCTACTTCTTCAGATCCTGGCCTCCTTGAGTATTCAGGAAACTGCACTTTCTTGGCTATCCTCCTATCTCTCTGGTAGGACCTTCAGTGCTTTCCACTCTGGAATTATCTCCACTCCTCGTCTCCTCCCTTTGGGGGACCCCAAGGCTCAATACCCAGTCCTCTCTTTTCTCCATCTACACCTATGACCTTGGACAACTCATTATTTCATTTGGATTCCAGAATCCCATGTATGTGGATGATACCCAATTACAATCTCTGCCCTCAGATCTCCCTACACTGACATCCCAGGTCCTGCCTGCCTTAGTGCCATCTCTGCCTTAGTCCTCCCTTTTCCCACCCTCACGATCTGTTCCCCTCCAGTCTTACTATTAATATTAACAATGCACCTATATCCCCATCTTCTCATTCCACGCCTGGGAATAATGCTAGATTCCGATCTTTCCTTCAAACCCCATGTCAATTCGCTTGACAACTCCTGCTGGCTCCAACTCAAAAACATCTCCTGCCATTCGACCCTTCCTCTCGAATGAAGCTACAATCTTAGTCCATGCCATAAACATATCCCGGCTAGACTATTGCAACACACTCCTGTGTGGTTTACCAAACACCCGCCTGGCACCGCTTCAATACATCCTCAACTCTGCTGTCCGGCTCATTAATTTTCTTCTCCGCTTCTCTAATGCCTCTCCTCTCTGTCAATCACTCCACTGGTTGCCCATCATGCAAAGGATCCAGTTCAAGCTGTTTACCCTATCTTATAAGCACTATCTAACACGCCCTTCATATTTGTCAGAGCTGATCCACCGATATCGTCCCAGGCGAACATCCGCTCCGCAAACTATCTCCTCCTCTTATCCACCCTTGTCAACTCTTTCCATGCCCATATTCAAGACTTTACTTGCGCTGCTCCTCTGCTCTGGAATTCCCTTCCTCCATCTGTCGGTCCATCATCATCCCTTAATATCTTCAAATGTAACCTTAAAACCCACCTCTTCAGGCAAGCATATAACTTGGCCTAGACATTACCTCTCTTACTACCCAATATGATCCAACCTGCCTTTCACACTCCACTGCCAATCTATTTACAGCCTACCAATTCCCACAACCTTATGTCTCACCCCCATTTCCTCTAGACTGTAGGCTCTTTGGGCAGGATCCTCTATCCTATTGTATCACGGTATTGCTGTAAGAAACTCATCACTCTGGTTACTTATATTATGTATTACCTGTGTATGTAATATGTAGTGCTTTGTATAATGTGTATTACCCTGTATGTAATGTATGACTATGTAATTGTAAAGAGACCAGAAGATGTTGGTGCTATATAAATCCATAATAATAATAATACTATTTGTGTTACATTACATGGCTTCAATATGCCTGTTTGCTTCACATTCTTGCTGGAAAATAAATAAAAAATAATTAGATTTTCATTAAAAAAACATTTTTTCTTACCTCATCTGAGATTTAACTAATGTTTGGAAAGTACGTTCCCCAGTTTCAAGGTCTATCATTTTGTCCTAATCTTTATAAAATAAAATAAGCATAGTAATGTTGTAAACATTTTTGTTTCCTCAAAATATTTTTCATTTAGTTGCAATATGCTGTCAAACAAAACAATCATAAAAATTCCATAAGCAGTACGTTGATCCAAAAAGAATTTTTTGACTGACCATTAGAAAACTGTTTGCAAACATATTTTGCATATGGGGTAATAAAACTTGACACTAAGTGCAAATACATATGCTTTTCAGAAAAAGAGCAGTATTTTTTCATCCCAATGACCTTAATCTACCCATTCAGCATTTTGTCTGTGTATAATAACTGCAACCGAAATACTGACTTCCTGTTTGCAGGACCCCTAGTTGAGACCATTATGGTTTTGCCCTTGACCCAGCGCCTGGGTTGATTCAGTTGCTCAGTAGACATTTGAGCATCTTTGACCCATCCAACAGCCAATCAGTAGAAAATTACTGTTAGGAACATTCCAAGGATGTGGTGCATCCGGGAAGAAGAAGGACTGTTAGAACCTGAAATGGGAGCTTACTAATGTCAACGCAGGGAACAGCAAAGGGTTGAAATCAACTGATTTTTCAAAATGTGAGAGAATAAGTAGATAACTAACAACCAACAATTTAACAAATATTGATAATTTCCACTGAACTGTCCCTTTAAGCAATACATTTACTATAAAAACATATACAGTATATTATGTTAATTGAAATGCCTTCCATTTTACTGTGTACTCGTGTATTATTAAAGAATCATATCTTATATAAAGTAACATTTATTGCTATCTTACCTCTACTTTATGCTCATTTTCTAATTCTCACTAAGAAATCCAGTGTTACAGGTTCCTGAGATTTTAGGCTCTATGACAGAAAAAATACAATTACAAACTTGCAAAACAACAAAATGAATCTACAATTTACTAAAGATAGACCTAAGCTAATTAAACAAACAAGACTTACCGCTTTGGTTTGTTGCGCTAAGAAATACCATGTAACATCAACATGTTATTTTTAGCAAAATAATACATTTATGAAATAGGTTGCTAATGAAATTAACATTATCATTTGTATTTACATGCATATCAGGCTCACAGGTAGATCATTCATTGTTCCATGGAAAAGTGCTCACACTGTAAGCTGTTTTAGACACTGCAAGCTGCAAATCATGTGGTATTAATTATCAACAAAAAAGCGGAAGAGGAGAACACTTGTAGATTCAACAATTTATTAGGGAAAATAAGAAACAACGTTTTGGTAATGCTATGTCCCTTTCTCATATCTGAGGAAGGGACATAGCATTATCGAAATGTTTTTTGTTGTTTCACTAATGAATTGTTGAATTTACAACAGAAGTGTGCTCCTCCGCTCTTTCTTGATTACCTAGGCCCTTGGAGTAGAGGATTGCACCTACCTACTTGTCTGGCAAACAGCCAACAAAAGTGCGCAGGAGTGTTCCTGAACTGTATTGGTATTAATCACCAGCATGTTGTCTCAAGTGCCTGGGTATTTTAGGTGCCGTAAAATACATATTCAACCTTCAATATAAAGTGTAAGCCCATATGCAAGGAATTTGTGGTTTATTGTTGTCACAGGACACCCTGGGTAAGGTTGTGGGAATTAGACAAACCAGGCAATTCAAGTTCTTTTGCAGTTTGAGGAGTTTTTATTACAATACACCAACATCACGCAAAATGTTTCTTCCCAAACAAGCATTGTCCCTGGGATTCAGTTTCTATGATCCCTGGGGCTCCACTGTCTGGGGTCTAACTGCTGGGCTGCTTCTGTTGAAGTTTCCTGGTCTGCTTCCTTCTATAGACTTAGCTCCTGGATCTCTTGCTCTCAAGCTAAGTCTCAGCTGCAGGACACTGTCTAAACATGTGTCCTATCCCCTATTTATTTCCAAATTCCCTTTGTGAAGTGCAAATTTGCAACCTTAACCCAGCAGCCAATCATCAGGAGCAATGAACAACAGATGAAAATGAGACCTATTAATTTAAGTGGCCCCAGGAGTTTACCTATTGAAAACACATGGTAAAATGGCTAATTGCATATTCCCAACCATATGCTTGCTAAATCTCGGACAGGTAATAGTGATATGTTGCATTATTAATAGCAAATTCAAATCAAAATATAATCTTGCGTGGTTTTGTAAAAAAATATATATATTTAGCATATCTTGGATATATAATAGTATTCTTAAACATAAGAATGAACGTAGGAAATGTAGGTATTGCTGAGTAGGTTGGACTAGATCAACGTATGCTTTATTTAACCCTTTAAATACTATACTGTACTATATTTATCAACATACGCTTTTAATGACAGGTACTTATAGAAACAACCATTATGATGTGATGCTTCTAGAGGATTTTGTGAACAATGCATTTTATTTATTATTTTCTTCAGTAAATTTAGGATTTATTTAATGTAAAATACTGGTGTTTTAAAACAACGTTTTAGCATTCAGATAAGAATATTTCCACATGTTGCCTGGCTAGATGTCAATTTATTTACATTATACCTTTCAACATTTTTCTTTAAAATCAGGCATTTAACAGTATGATACAGAGTATGATAGTTAGTTGCAGACCCTGAAAATTGCTATACAATAAGTATTGCTACCTCTTCTCATTGAATAGCTTTAAAAGTGGGCTAAGTTTTTTATTGAATCCCCCCCCCCACTCTTTTCAACAGTTTTTTTTGCCTATCTCTTTAAAAGCTAGAGGCAAAGAGTAGAGTATTAAAGGTTAGATTGGATGGACGTATGTCTATTCATATTATATATATTATATATATATATATATATATATAATATATATATAAATTCCAACAAGACCATAGTGCACACCAGGTCTTTTTTAACATGTGTAACTTGTGCAGGCAATGTTTCAGTTCCCTTCTAGGAGCCTGTATCAAGCAAATACAAACAACTATGCATGTTTTACAAACTTTTTACAAATTTCAAATATCATTCCCACCCCCAGTTAGTAACATCACCAGGATTTGTGATTCCATTAATTAGAGTAGTATATCTCATAATCAACTTTGAAAGTGAATAAGATAAAGTGATATGTCAAAGTGCATCTAGCAAAGTGCATCTAGCAAAGTGCATATGCTGTCTTAAAAGTGGCGACCGTGGGGAGGGGGTGCGGATGGTAGCAATATGGTGCCTAATTTTAAACATATCTCCACTACTTAAATGGAAGGTTTCACACCGGGGACATAAGTTGGCAAGACATACATTTTGAACATTTAAAACATCCTTTTTCCTGTGCAGCTAATGATATAGGCTAGGATTATACAAATCTTTAGAGTCAGTTTTTACCAAAATGTCTCCTATTACATGCTCGTCTGAAGCCACTGTTGGTTTTATGGGAGAGATGGTCCTCAATTTATCATCTGAACGTAATATGGTCCAATTTGTTTTTAAATTATGTTGTACCTTATTTCCAGTGTAGAAAATGTGGTACTACAAATAAATGTATCATCGTCCCCAGTATTATCAGTTTTGGTCTTTTATTATTACATTAGTCCATCCATGCTTTGTCCAGGGCTTTAGTAAGAAGTCCTTTGGGGTACCCCTTCTGTAGAAATTTGTTTTTCATATCCTTGTAACCTCATGGTGTCCTTATTTGAGTTATTATGGATAACTCTACAAAATGTGCCACTGGTAATGAATTTTTCAGATTGTAGGGGAAAGCTATGAAAATGGTATATCTATTAGTTTGGTTCAGTATATGAATATCCCAACTTTGAGTGTTTAAGTTTAACCAAAGTATCAAAAATTAAATTTCAACTATATACAAGTAAATTTAATAGTTGAGTCTAATTCATTTAATGTTTTGTCCTTTCCAACAGGCTATCAAGAGATCAAAAGATCTCGACTTTAAGGGTCCTGTTCTTTTAGGGTTTCCTAAATGAATGAAAGGTAGATAGTTAATAATAAGAAATATACTACTGTGATGTAGCAATGAATTATACCTTATTAATTATTTTTGATTCTATGATGTGGCACTGATCCTTTTATGTACTGAATATAGATTCTTAGTGATCTGTATAGGATGAATATAATAGTAGAAAATGGGACTATATATTTGTTTTATTAATTAACCTTGTGCCCTTTTACCTCATAGTATACCGTATATTGATTAAGCACAATTGCACTTTGAATCTAAATGTTTTTATACCATTTAGCACTTTAGGTGGATTATAAAAAGAAATTCAAGATTTTTAACTTATTTGTTTCACTATATGCACTTGTAATTTTATGAGACAGCATATGCAATTTGCTAGATGCACTTTGACATATGCATTTTATCTTATACACTTTCAAAATTGATTATGAAATATACTAACTAATTGGACTTTAACATAATAAAATTGTACAAATTCTGATGATGTCACTGATTGGGAGTGGGGATGATATTTAAAAGGTTGTAACACATGAATTGTTTGTATTTGGTTTGAGAAAGGCACCTAGAAGTGAACCAAAATGTTGCGCGCACAATAATTTGAAAATAAACACAAGTTAAAAAAGACCTGGAGTACTCTATTGTGTCTTGTTGAATATATGTTTGGATTGGAAAGTAGCACCTGGGCATGCTAATACAGGAGGATTGAATGCCTGCAATTTTGGTTAGAAATAATATGAGGGATAATGCGCCCCTTACAGTGTAATATAAGGATATTACGCCACCGAGGAGTTCCCTGACCATATACAGGACAGGGAACTCCAAGGTGGCGTAATGTCCTTATATTATAATGTGTAAGGGCGCATTATTTCTTATAATACATAAGTATCGGATTCCTTCACCCCATTCGCATTTTAATTCTAGCTTGTCCCTATTTCCACCTTAAATCCCCCAAGCTACCTTCTGTAACTTAAACCCAGTAGAAAGGAACATCCCAGCCCCAGATACTATACAGTTAAACAAATCTTTGTGGAGGAGGAAAGAGACATTGGTTATGAGTGACAGGAATGAGCTCCAGCAGGTTCTGTTAGTGAAGTTAACACTGCAAAAACCGCTGAGTCATTGTCAGGCATGAACACTGGAATGGGCGGGAGAGTGGGATATAAGAAATATAAGAAATGAGTCACTTAGTGACATAGCTGAGTGATTTTATGAGGATATATACCACTGCAGCTCCCATTATAAATATCACACTTATGTGTATATAGCAATATAATAACAAATAATAATAGCAAATAATAGCATTAGCTAGGCATAATATAGTATAAAGGCTTTATTGGCTTATTAGACCAAAGTGCGATGTTTCGGAATACATCCTTTCTCAAGCAGTCAGACAAACCTTGAATATCACATATGAATAGCATTATATAATTAGAAACAGGAAATTGATACCATCAATACGGTTACAATGTATCACACTAAAAAAGATACAAAAAGTTACAGTGACCCCGTGTGTATGAATTTAGTCTAGTCTGCTCTGCACCTCTGAAAATGGAACCCACTGAACTTGATTCATTTGGTTACAGTGAAATTGAGGCCTGTGATATACTTGGGACTTTAAAATGGCGAGAGACTTTAACATACCTATGAGTGACCAATACAAAAACCTTATGAGTGGTTGAAGAAGAAAGATATTGATACGGAGCTACATGGGTTCACCCTATCCGAATATTATCTGCAAAATAGGATTCCGCGGGGACTCCGGGTGAACTTGAGACCCACATTATTTAGCAATAATGAGGAATATAGAACCAAGTTCACCCAAATTTGAATAAATGCTCATTGGATATCATCTTGCTGACTATTGACCACACCAAAAAAGAATTGACCACCCCTAAAACAGATATTGAGAAGGTTAAACTACAACTCTTTTCTTGCCTTGACAGTAGCGCTTTGTCCAGTAATAAGCAGAAATGGATGACAAACTTAAGCACTATCGCAGTGAGGGGATGAGAAATGCAAGAGAAGTTCGATTGTGATCTGTATGATTACCAGACAGGGCGAGTTTACCAATGGGGACGGTTGTATGTCGCAACCGGAAGTGAAAGGAGGTCCCGGACCACGCAACAAGAAGATCCCGCTCAGCTCCTGACATCTCGGATAAGCGCGATACTATGATGATGAGGGTGCATGAGCCTTACCCTTTTCAGAACGAATGCTGGGCGGCTGCCGATGGAGGAGTGGCCGCAGGTGGAGACGATGGAGGGCAAACTAATGTTGAGCCAGAGGGGGAGGCAGCTCAAGCCAAAGAAAGGCAAGTGATTTTTAATCTGTCTACAGTACCCTTTACTACTGATCAGAGCAGGCCCTGTCTAAGGGTTTGGGCTTTGTACCCACGTTTGTAAGCAACAAGCTGAAGATCTATATTGATCTTTAGACGTTTTTTTCGCTCCATGAGTCTAAAAGCTTTTTTTGCCTCTAAGCAAGACAGTATTAAGCCCTGACTGAACGAACTGGGGACTGTTTGCAAGTCAGTGATTTTGGAATCACTAAAAAGAGTACTTCTCCTGCCTATTCTTCTGCTCCTGTCAAGATTTTTATCCAACAAGTATTGAATGAAACTAAACTGAATATTGCTGATTTGAAAACAGTTTTTGTAAATATTTCCAACAGAGAGAGGGAAGCGTTGAAGGATCTGGCCAATGATAGCAGGATAGTCATCCGCCCCACCGATTAGGGAGGTGCCATTGTGATTCTTGACACTAGCATTATGTGGCGGAGATCAAACAATAGCTTTCCATACCAGGGTTTACTGTAAACTATCCTATGATCCATTACCATGTTAAGAAATTGATTAATGATTGTCTACAAATATATGTTGAAAAAGGTGTTTTGACCAATGATGATAAAGAGAAACTCTGTGTTCCATTCCCTAGGACGCCTGTGCTTTATGCTTTGCCAAAATTCACAAAGACCTGGCTAGGCCACTGGGTCGCCCTATAGTGTCCGGGGTCAATTCTGTCTTTTGCCCATTGGCTATATTGATTAATAAGGCACTGGGGCCACTATAGTACAGGGAACTCTCTCATTTGTCAGGGTAGTAATGAATTTTAAAGAAACTATGTGAGGTTTGGATTAACCATGATACTGGCCACTTTGGATGTGGCCAGTCTATATACGGCCACCCCACATGATGATGGGATGAGGGCAGTCCGGTGGTTGTTTGAAAAAACTGGAAGTTATCTTCCTGCTCAGAGGAATTATTTCTGAGTGTGTTGGAAATTCTACTTAGAGAATTTTTTTTTAACTTCATGGATGAGTTCTATTTCCAGTTGCGTGGACCGCGATAGGTTCCAATGCGGCCCTGCCTATGCCAATACCTTTATGGCTTGGTTTGAGGATGTGCATGTCAATCAATGTGATCTCTACCGGGTCCACTCTGTGGCCTGGTGGAGATACATTGATGATGTGTTCGTCCTCTGGCGGGGGGCGCTGAGTCCCTATTGCGGTTCCAAGTGACGCTCAATGGGGCTCATCCAAATATTAAGTTCGATATGAATTGGATAACACTTCAATTGATTTTCTGGATATACCGATGACACATGAGGGACAGTTTTTACAACACAGGTATATCAAAAAGTCTACTGATAGGAATTAATTATTACTGTATACGAGTCAACACCGCGACCATGTCAAACGTTTGATACCATATAGCAAATTAAAACATGTAGACAGGATATTCAGTAGACCCAAGGCGATAGGGGTTTTAACTCTATGTGTAGAAAGTTTGAACAAAGGGTATACCCTAGATCAGAGATGGGGAAGCTAGAATGAAAATCGATATGGATGAAGGTGAGAGACCTCCTAGAGGTGACAAGGAGGGAGGATGCCCTTTGTGACCTCTTATGATCCTTATGGACAACAGGTAGCAGGAATTATCTGCAAACATGGCCCTTAGTACAGGGCACCTTATCCATATTGAAGAGTTTTCTCAACTGTCACTTATCCCCTATAGTAGGGCAAAACCATTAAAGCTATGGTCTTTCTAATATGATTAGGACCCCTAGAAAAGAAGGGGACTCTTGGCTTTAGGGTGGCAGCAAGGGATGTTTCCCTGTATGGGGGGTATCTGTTGTAAAATGGTTATGAAGGGTAAAGAGTTTTTCACCCTAGAAACAGGAGAAGCTTATAAAATACATGGACACTATACTTGTGAATCCGGTATGTGGTCTATGTTTTGGTCTGTCTCCTATACGTGGGGGAGACCACACAAAAGATGAAGTTGAGACTCACCCAACACAGGTCTTCCATATGAACTCAGCAGGTGTCTCTACCTGTACCACATCATTATGTATAAAATGGTCACACTGCCGACCAAATAAAGTTCATGATTTTGGAGCAGGTACATTTTGACCCGTTTAAGGGTGGGGATCGTCACTTGCCCTGAAAACAATGGAGTCTGGTGGATCGACAGATTGAATACCCTAGCCTTTGGGGCTCAATAGGGACTATGATCGTAAGTGTTTTTATGATAACTTAGTTTCTTTTCCAGGTATACCACAGGGTGTCACTGTAACTTTTTTGTATCTTTTTTAGTGTGATACATTGTAACCGTATTGATGGTATCAATTTCCTGTTTCTAATTATATAATGCTATTCATTTGTGATTAATTTTAAGGCTTGTCTGACTGCTTGAGAAAGGATGTATTCCGAAACATTGCACTTTGTAACCTTTATAACTTACTACTACCAGATGATGCTATTTTTTGATGTGCTGCACTACTATACTTTTGGATTTACACTTGCAGCTGGCATCACGAATGTTTGAGTGTGCTGCTGGCTTGTTGGAATTGTATATATATATATATATCAGACCAGGCTGATGTAATACTAGCAATTAAAATAATGCATTTAGAAAAAAATGCAATGAGAAAAAAGCATATACATATAATGGAAACAGTGCACTCCAGCAGGGACTTATTAAAGTGTTTGTGTGTGTGTATGTATATATATATATATATATATTATATAGGCTTGATAAAGGTCCAAGACCAGGGACCGAAACATTGCCATTTGATGTTGATTGAATAACCCATTGTGTGTACAAGACCAAGGAGTGCCCTGATTCATTATCTATATTATATATATCTATATATATATAGATTAATTTCAGGCACTCCAAGGACTTGAAAACAGGTGAGTGTATTGGCAACGTTTCGGTCCCTGGTACCTTTATCAATTATAATATATTTTCACAATGAATGCACACTCGCGTCTTAATTATATTATTGAATATTTCAATATTATTGAAACACATAGTGTGATGCATTATGTTTGTAGCTGAGTGTACATTCATTGTAAAGATTGATATTAAACAATTTGAAGATTGCACGGGCAGCTGATATGTAGATGTAATAAGACGGAAGTGCTTTCATATTTGTGGAATGTATTATAGAGAGAGAAAAGTATTTACAATTTTATTTATCTTTATTCTCTTCTGTTTTTATTAAAAATATAAAAGAAAATCATACAAAAGTAAATGATGAATGAAATAATTGAGAGGAAAGTTCTTACATGCAGTGGCAGTGGATGCAATGGATAACGAATGACAGAATCAAACCCAAACAGCATGCAGGGCGTACATGTTTTATTTCAACATAAAAAAGAAGAGAGAAGGAAAATCATAAGAAAATAAATACTATGTTTTGTTTAAGTTTTTCAGTGTTTTAGATATGGGATTTTGTGTGTGTGTGTGTGTGTGTGTGTGGGGGGGGTGCAGTTAAAGAAGAACAATATTTTTCCTAAATAAAAACTCTGTATGTCTTTTCTCTAAAGGTTTTGGAAGGTTCCAAAACTTAGTGCAGGTTGTTTGTGTGCCTTTAAACACAGGCACCAATGCATAAATAAACGTAATTTACTAAAAAGATCCTGGCATTGTAATGACAATTAAAACGAGCATGCAACTTTGGTTAACAACATGCAACATGATGGATATAAAACAAAAAAAAAACACACACACACAAAAATTAAATTTAATATTGTTTATGGTGCCACATTTTGATTTGTATGAACTCCTATTTGTAAAGAAAAAAGAAAGCAATAGGAATTCAGTCAATGGAAAAACAACTGTTAAATTCGTTTGTGGGACAATGCAACAGGACATCTTCAAGAGCTCTTAGATGTTAGGGTTATTATAGCAATCGTTGCAAAGGTTGTAAAAAGGCATACCTATTACAAACAAATGACTTTAAAGAGCAATATTACCAACAGCTTTGATATAAAGCAAAATATGAATGCTACTTTTTATTTAAAATGTCATTAAATATGGCACCATAACAATATGAAAAAACAATAAAAAGCAATTTAAAAGCTTACACATTTGCTCAAAATGTATTTTTACATTTTTTTTTGAAAGCCAACATATTTGCTCAAAATGAATATTTTAAATTCTTTTTTATGCAAATATACAGTTATCAACCTCAGAGACAAATAACTACTATATTGCATGAACAAATAGGGTTCAAATGCAAAATTACAAAATATTTACTTGTCTTTGAAATTGATTTTGAGAAAAATATGATTAACTAGATATCCAATGATTCCACTAGAATCAGACTTGCTTGTGAAGGTTCTCATTCATCCAGGTCATGGTATATCAGTTAGAACAACTGGAGTTTAGCTCTTGAGAGGTTTAGCTGTGAAGATGTTAATCCGACTGTCTTTCTCAATTAAGAAGACTCTTCATACCTCTTAGCTACAATACAATTAACACACTTGCATTCAGAAGGTTTCTAACATCTTGCTGTTATAGGCTGATTAGGTAGGACACTTTCCAGGGTATTCATTGCCTACAGATTCTTGTACAAGTCATTCTGATTTGAAAAAGTCAGTCTGATTACTATCCAAAGAGATAAACTTCGAGTCCAGTCGATCTAACTGAATACCACACATTAGGATCTGACTCGTTCATTTATCCTTTTGTCATTGCATTATGCACAAAACTTGTTTGATTATATGCTTTAGAGTGGACTTTAATTTCATCCTTAAAGGGCAACTTTGGTCTCTGAACAAGTTAGAGTTAAATTAAAGCCTGCAGTCTTTACTATAAAATTGAGCCCTGATCACATCTCTGGCTGCAGCCTGTGAGAAATAATTTTGCTATGAATGTTTAAATTTTCTGGTTCCAGTTGGTTAAGCATGCTCAGTTAAGATGTAATTGCTAGAGAAAACAGGAAGTACCTGCACAGACATAAAAGAAAAATGGTACAACTGAAGGCTTTGTATATAAACACTAACTACTTTTGAAAAATTAGGGACCACAGTTACCCTTTAAATGATATGTAAATTTAAAACAGGATTTTGCCTCATCATAGTATATAAAATAATACACTGAGAGAGGGAATTTCCCAGAATGCATTTCACATAAAAGAACTGTCACCCCTAAATGCACACCACAGAAGAGTATAATAAAGGCAATTTTAAAAAAGATTATTCACATTCAACAGTTTAAAGAAATAGGGGACAAATCAAACAAAATGGTGTATTATAAAATATAAAATAGGCAATATAATATTTAATAATTTTCCAGTTTAGATACCCTTGAAACTGTTTCATGTGAAATGATTGGCTTTGATGACCCTAATTTTGTTGTTGAAACTACTACTGAAATTTATGGTTTAACATTTTATTTCCAAAACCATGATTTTGTAACAAAATTTCGGTTTCAACGTTGAAATTCGATGCAGAAATGTATCAGCATTTTGTGAACCTACTGGCATTTTGCGAGACCCAAAATCTCTAATCTGCATTCATAATGGTAACTGTGGTCTCAAATTCTTCCAAACTAGTAAGAATTATATAAAAAGCCTTCCATCATACCTTCAAAATAAAACCAATATCACATCTCAGATAAATTTGTCAGAATTATTGCTGCAAAAGTTCAGCAAGTAACTTCCTGGTTGAACTCTTCCTGTTTTTAGCCAGTGACCAGCTGTAGTCATGTGGCCAGCCTGTCTGCATAATAGGCTTCCCTTCTCAACTGTCAATTTTTTCCTCAGGTACTTCCTGATTTCCCCAGCAATAAGTCTTAACTGAGCATGCTTTCCTCCATGGGGGAAAGGGCTGGCAGAGGTCAGGTGATGTCACTCAACCTACTGGAAGCAGGAAGTTTGAACATTCACCCCAATGTAATTTTCTCACAGGCTCTGGCCAGAGATGTATTGTTGCGTCAGTGAAAGGAAATACTGCAGGCTTTCATTTAACCCTAACTTGTTTTGAGACCACAGTTTGCCCTTTAACTAAAATGGGTGAACATATACTGTCTGCTATATTTTGATGGCAAGTGTTTCTTTCTGTTTTTAGTTTTTCACAAATTCAGGTTTGCTGAATTTGTCTAAAGTATAATAAATCAATTTCACAAGCAAAATTTTAGTTTTTGAACAATTAACAGATTACAGAGTTTGAAATGTAAAGGGCAAGTTCTCCCCTCAAATCAAAATGATTTAGAAGTAGCCCCTCTTCCCAAAAAACAACAACAAACAAAACAAAAAAAATACAATAGTTAGCTGTGATGTCATCTGTTACATCTATGAATACTAACTGGAAGAAGCAGAAAGCAGAAAAAGAGTAACGGAACATCAAGCAGCATTTCAGGTTAGATTTACATCTCTAGATTTGTACCTATTGCAGTTTTGGGATTGAAGAGGTGATTTACCTATATACACATGTTTATTTGAGGTGGGAATTGCCCTTTAAGAATGATTAACTTAGATACCAGTTAGCTAATTGCAACGTGGTAAAACACAGCTATGCAGTACCTATAAAACATATTATTAATGTGTGGTTCTTAGTCACCATATTTCCTGGCATTTTCCTGGCATTATAATTTCCTGATTTTGAAATTGCTCATTAAATATTATCTAATGCAAATAATTTCTGCAATGCTCTTTAAATAGATTCTTGGGGAAAAAAAGCATTTACAAAATCATGCACTTTTTAGCAGTAAAGCAAATGAAAACACAGAATAATTATGAAACTGAAATATCAAGTTCCAGATACCAGCTTCTGATCTAGATGGCCATATAATCTGATTATAAGGCCCCAGAATATACCTTATATTTAGACGTCTTAAGCACATGCTTAGAAAAGTAGCCGGCTGTTAGTTTTTTCTGCTGCCAATCCAAATAGTGGCTAATTAAAGCACCAACTCTCTTTATTCAACATTACCTGGACGCCAGGCTTCTTTTCCTTAAATTTACTTTGGGAATACCTACAACTACAGGCTGAAGTTGCAAAAGAGTACATTTTTTTACACATATAAACTGCTCTTTTTGTTAAACCATTTAGTGCACAGCAACTGAAATAAGTCACACCTTTTTTTGCATTAAATAGCACAATTAATATTTAGTCTCTTTAGTAAATGCTAAGGTAAGTTAGTTACTTAGCCCACTTTTCATCTGGGGAAGAACACATTTCAAAATAGAATGTATTATACCTGAGGAAGGGGGCAGTGTCTCCCCGAAACATGAATGTTATTTGCACAATAAATTTTAATACACTAATGTAGTGTGCTCCTCTTACTTAATTAGGTGTAGAATAGAATGTTATCGTTGAATCCAATTGAGGGAAACGGGGTTTAATATAATTGCAAAATAACACAAATAAATATGGTTAACTAAGAAACTCACCTCAGTGGGTATAATCCCAGGGAGGTGGTAAGCAAGGAGTCATGAAATATTTCTGCCTTGGGGCAGACAAGATTTATTTATTCATTTTTTTAAATCAAAGGGTAATTAAAATGCCTGAATGGCGTTCAAGCATTGTCTTCGGTAAGTAGATGTAATCACCTCTAATTAGCACTAACTGCATTTCTAGTGGATTGTTGATTTTAATTTTTTTCAAATAGGAGGAGACACTCATGCAGTGAATCAACTGCAAAAAACTCTCTAATTGCGACATGTTTCAGATCATGTGTGATCCTTTCTCATTACTGCAAATGTGGGAGCAGGGAGTGAGACCAGGAAGACGCAATGCCTTGGAGACATTACCATTTGGTTATGGATTCAAGGGGAAAAATTCATATGGCATAATTATCTTTCCCTTTTACTAAATAAAATGGATACCTATGAGATAACAAGCAGCACAATGAGCTTCAGGTTTTTTTTATTTGGATACATTTAACATGCTCTGCATAATCAGATTTGCTATTTTTAACTGCAAAAGCCACAAGACACAGATAAAACATTATAACTTATGTAAAATGTTTTACTTGACTACAACAGATTTTTGGTTGGAGACGGGTGTATTTTAAGGTCACAAAAGTAATCAAAAGTGTTTGTAGTTTATAATATGAACCCCACTGGGTTAATCATTTAGTGATCTAAAACTATCATGCTGAAATGTTAGCAATTTAAAATCCACCTCAAAAAATCCAAGGGCGATTTATTCTTAGATAGTTCTTGTATAGTGCTAAGTGGCCCCTATAAAAAAAAGAAAAACTCCTTTGGGCTATTTTCACATGGACGGCATGTTTAGGCATGGCCATGTTTTCCCCTGGCTGCTGACCATAGCAAAATGCTACATGCAGCATTTTACTAGTGGCAAACACCAGGAACTGCTAAAAAAACATAAATGTCCAATGTAAAGTAGCCTGATTCCATAAATTGTTTTTCAAAACCAATTGCTCTGGAGTGACAGCAATTCTGACATGCTTTAATTATGACAGTGACAAAGACCATGTAAATCGAAACATGTTGTGTATAGTACAATAAAAAGCACCGAAAGAAGAGGCATGTGTCTGTACATTTTTTGGTTATTTACCTTCACCTCTTTATCTCTTATTATAGCAATACTATAGTTATTATAGTTATACCAAGCAGTGCTTAAACACAAGTGGGATGTAGTAGAAAAAGGTTACGTCTTACCTGACCAAGATCAGATGTTTCTAATCTCCTTCGCAAGACTACAGCATTGCAGGATCCGGTCAGGTAAGACGTAACTTCTCATTGGCCCCATATGCCTCTATTCAATAGGCATTACATTTTGAGATACCACAAAATTAATTTAGCCTATATTGAATAGGCTACACTGCGCTTTTTCCCAAAAATTTGGGAAATGACACAGCCAGCACAAAATTCTGAAAAACCCACACTACTATGATATTACATTCAGGTAGTGTGGATTTTTTCACTAATTGGGCTAATATGGCCAATATTGTAAAAACCATTGCTAAAACGGGATTTACATTGAAAACCTCAAATGATTTTAAAAAATATATTTGTGAAACATTAGTTGTACATGAATTCAGTTTAATGGCTTTCTTTCTGAAGTTTCACTT
Source organism: Hymenochirus boettgeri (assembly GCA_019447015.1). NCBI lineage: Eukaryota > Metazoa > Chordata > Amphibia > Anura > Pipidae > Hymenochirus > Hymenochirus boettgeri. The sequence continues at coordinate 147,796,636 of CM033471.1, forward strand.
TAGGATGTTTTAAACCTAAGCACCATTATGAAATCATCATAAATTAGTAGAGAATATAAAAATATTTTCTTAGTTGCATTAATAAATACTAGATCAAAGATGTGAGTATTCTATATAGTCAATTCCTCTATGACTGTACATAGAAATACATTAAAGAGCAATTATACTGCCCTAAACAACCACCTCTCCTTAAAGTATTCAAAGTAAGGACCTAACTGCTCAGTCCTCAACCCCAGGGTTTGCTGATGATCATGCAAACAGGCTGTAATGCCTGGCTCAAAATCCAATCTGGCCTCTCAACTTACAGTCCAGGACTATTTACAGACAGGCCCAGAGAAGACAAAACTCCCAGTAAAGTGTGTCTTCATACTGGAAAAATTGAGCAACTGCAGAGGAAGCAGGAAGAGACTGTAACTAGGTATTAAACTTTGACAGCTTGGTGTACACTATCTAGAGCAAACACGAAATGAGGACTTAGTGGTTTAGATCCTTACCCTAAGTACTAAAGGTAAGGGAGGTGCATAGTTCACATTTAAAGTTTCCTAGTAGTGGACATTTAAAATGCAATCGTACATTATTATAATATGGTGATGCAGAATAGAGTTATATAACCACACATGTTTTTTCATACCTTTGGTTGAAGATTTGGATGAAGCAGTACATAGCCTTAGGATCTAAGGCAAAATAATAGCCATTTGGGCCTAGCTGCAAGATAAAAATTGAAAAATTGAAGGAAAAAATAAAACAGAAAATAAAAACACCTGTATGCTTTTAGAACACCATTGATTGTTCCTACAATTTACATACAAACATTTATCTTTGTCTGGGGTTTTTTTGTAACTTTTTTGCAACCATCTACTGTCCGTTCCCTACAAAGGGACACCTAAGAAAGAGATTTTTTTTTTTTTGAGGCATGTGGCTAGCTTTAAAAATGAAGTTTGGGGTGGGGCAGATAATGATAATTATGTCCCACCAGTAGGATACAAGTCTTAAACAAGGGGTTTAATCAATGTTGTGTGATCACAGTGTTTGTATAATTTAAACAGCAGCAGCAGCAAAATAGTAAGATTGTCATGTAGATAATTCTATTATGGCAACAGAGGTATGAAAGACAACTGTATTATATATGTTTTCGGCTGCATTCACATTTCGAAAGTCACCATATAGTAGCAGATAACTTGCAAGTGTTCCCGCTAACCAGAATGCTAGAATTGCTATATATTACATAATATATAGCTGAGATATATAGTATAGAAACATTAACTGAGAAAACGGGAAGCACGTCCTGGGATCTTCTGAAAAGAAAAGATTTGCTAGGTACAGCATATCGACGGGTCGCCCTTAACGGGGCGTCTCAGACCTAAGTGCAGTGTAACGACACTCTATATAAACAAAACCAAAGGTACACCACACCCCACCCCCCCGCGCTTGAGGACAGAGGACTTAAGGGATAGGCCGCTTAGGGAGGCGTAAATGTTCAATCACGGTCACGCCATCCTTGTAGGAGGTCTCATGGGACTCCCCAATTGTTCCGGGGGACGCTGCTGCTCGGTGTGGTGGGTCGGATCTTACTCAGGGATTCCTTGGTGCTCTGAAACCTGGTCAAAGGGTGTGTGAACTCCATGTCTGAGACCACAAATATCTAGTTAACCAAATCGCGGCCGTGCTTGTGTTGAAAGAGGGGTCCCTCTGGATCTTGTCAGAAGCTTTTCCAAAAAAATAAAACATAGCTGAATATTTCTGAAAGCAACCAAGGCAATAAAATGTGATGTGAAACAGTAGGGATTATCCAGAAAATATGTGTTCCACCCCCTTATGTCATATTGAGAAACGTTCATTTTATTTTTAGCAAAGAGTTCAGTTAAAATATGTGATTGAAATAACTGGTTTATAAGGAGGTACGAAACTTTAGAAATTAGGTTAATTTAAAGGGGAACAAAGAGCTTCACACAACAAACTTTTGCTAGAAACAGAGGGTAAAAAGGCAGTAAAATTAGCTAATTTGTATTTTTCCCAGAAGGTTATCAGTAATGCATGCTGGCTGGAAAATAACCTGCAGGTTAACAAGCAGCATTTAAAGTCTTATCACGGACTTCTATACTAGTGTGGAGACTTTATAGAAAATACTATCTGCATGTGAATACAAGGGTCAGGTGTGTGGCCAATAGTTGCTCACGAGGCTCTTTGAAGGATACATGGCCTGTGAGTTGTACTGGAAACAACATGGAAGCCTTCTTATTTACATAACATACTGTATGTAAATGCAACTTACTAGAGAAGTACCCTACAATGTATAGGTGTTCTGGAGAAAAGCTTTCACATTAGGAATAAAAAAAAACAAGTTTAGTTCTCCTTTAAGTCTTATAAAAGGCAAAATTATAAAGAATTGTTTGTTTAAAATATGAAATGTACATTAAAAGCAGAAACAAAACCAAACAGTCCCAGTATATCTACCTGTAGTCTGTGCCATTAACTGGACCCCATGAGTATGTTCTGTTTGCTTTGTCAATGTACCTCTGGAATATGAACACATACACCAGAATTTAGGATATAAAGTTAATATTTAACATTCAAAACATAATATCCAACTGTTGGTAAGATCCAAACTGGACCTTATAAAAAGCATTACAGGTGTGCGACAAAATGTATTTGATGCCTCACAGCTTCTATAGACAAAGCATGGCATGTATGATATGGGGTGTGGATGTGTGTGGTGGGTTGGTTATGGGAAACTTTTCTATTGCTTAGTTATATAGCCCTAGGGCAACTTGACATATTAATAAATCATAGTTGTCTATGACCACCTTAAGAGTTTCAAGTGTACTGTGGCACACCGCTGTTGGCTGACTAGCCAGACAAGTTCGTAGGTGCAATCCTCTTAACCCCCTACTTCCAGGGCTCCATAAACCAATGACCACCTTAAACATTTCCTGACCCTGTAAATCATATACATATTCCCTTCCCCCTGCTCCTATATCTGTGGCCTTGTTGAATGCATGGTTTGTAATAAACTTGCACACATACACAAACTATTTATCTCGAATTGCTTTACTTTTCTTGGTCTAACCAAAACATGGCTGTCACCATCTGACTCTGTCTCACCCGCTGCGCTCTCATATGGTGGCTTTCACTTCAGCCATACCGCTAGTACTGATAATAAATGTAGTGGGGGAGTTGGTATTCTTCTCTCCGAGTGCTGTACCCTTACCCATTGTGCCCTTACCCGCCCTCTCCAGTCTATCTTTTGAGTTCCATTCAGTCCGTGTCTACGTTCGCACAACCCTACAGATTGTGGTTATTTATCGATCACCCGGCCCGACCACTACTTTCTTTGACCACTTCTCTGCTTGGTTGTCCCACTTTCTATCCACTGACATCCCCTCAATTATCTTAGGGGATTTCAATATCCCCATCGATACCAACAACTCTGCTGCCACTAAACTTCTCTCTCTCTTGGCCTTACTCAATGGTCCCAATGCTCAGACCCATTGTAATGGACACACACTGGATCTGGTCTTCACCCGCTTCTGTACCATATCTAACTACTCAAACTCTCCCTTTACTCTATCTGATCATCATCTTTTCAAATTTTATTTTGTGTCATCTGTCCCAGCCGTAACCCCTAACAAACAAATGTACAAATGCAGAGATATGTGTAATCTTGACCCCCCATTCACACTCTGCCCCCTCCAACAACTTGTCTCCATGCCCTCCTTTTCTGACCCTGATCTTGCAGCCATCCACTACCATACCACCATTTCCAATGCCCTTGACTCTGTTGCTCCCTTATCCACCCATTGCCTTACTCACAAGAACACACACCCATGGCTTACAGATCAGATTAAAAAGTTGAAAAGGCAATCCCGTATGGCCAAACGATACTAGCGCAAGAATCTGCGCTATTTAATTGTGCCCTTTATCAGATCAGAGGTGCTTTATCCTTAGCCAAATAAAACTATTTCTCTTCACTCATATCAACACAATCCCATAACCCCAAACAACTCTTTAAAATATTCAACTTCCTGCCCTGTTTGCCAACTCCTCCACCTACCCTGTTTATCGGCTGATGAAATAGCCTCATAGTTCACAAAAAAAATTGAAAACATCCGAAATGGTTTTCCTGTACACCCTACCTCCTCCCTACAGCTTCCAACTCCTACCACTGCACCAGCTAACCTCCCTTCATTGGTTAATCCCTTTAATTGTATGCTAACGAGCAGGGACTGCTATCTCTCCTATCCAGGACAAGTATCAAGTAGCTCCCTTGACCCCATTCCCTCTTATCTTATTCCCCTTCTCTCTTCTTCCTTCATACCAACCCTAACCTCTCTCTTTAACTTGCCCCTATCCACTGGTATTTTTCCCTCTTTATTTAAACATGCTGTGGTATCCCCTATACCTAAAAACCCTTGACCCGTCTGCTCTTTCCAGCTATCAGCCTATCTCCCTTCTCCCATTTGCTTCCAAACTGTGGGAAACAGATGTCTATGCTGAACTGGTCAGTCACATGTCTGCTAACACTCTCTTTGACCACTTCTAGTCAGGCTTCCACCCTAACAACTCCATGGAAACTGCCCTCACTAAAGTGACCAATGATCTACTTAATGCTAAATCTAAAGGTCACTACTCTTTGCTCATTCTTCTTGATGTATCCTCTGCTTTTTTATACCGTTGATCACCCTCTACTTCTTCAGATCCTGGCCTCCTTGAGTATTCAGGAAACTGCACTTTCTTGGCTATCCTCCTATCTCTCTGGTAGGACCTTCAGTGCTTTCCACTCTGGAATTATCTCCACTCCTCGTCTCCTCCCTTTGGGGGACCCCAAGGCTCAATACCCAGTCCTCTTCTTTTCTCCATCTACACCTATGACCTTGGACAACTCATTAGTTCATTTGGATTCCAGAATCCCATGTATGTGGATGATACCCAAATTTACATCTCTGCTCCAGATCTCCCTACACTGACATCCCAGGTCCTTGCCTGCCTTAGTGCCATCTCTGCCTTATGTCCTCCCTTTTCCCACCCTCACGATCTGTTCCCCTCCCTAGTCTTACTATTAATATTAACAATGCACCTATATCCCCATCTTCTCATTCCACTGCCTGGGAATAATGCTAGATTCCGATCTTTCCTTCAAACCCCATGTCAATTCGCTTGACAACTCCTGCTGGCTCCAACTCAAAAACATCTCCTGCATTCGACCCTTCCTCTCGAATGAAGCTACAAGCTTAGTCCATGCCATAAACATATCCCGGCTAGACTATTGCAACACACTCCTGTGTGGTTTACCAAACACCCGCCTGGCACCGCTTCAATACATCCTCAACTCTGCTGTCCGGCTCATTAATTTCTCTTCTCGCTTCTCTAATGCCTCTCCTCTCTGTCAATCACTCCACTGGTTGCCCATCATGCAAAGGATCCAGTTCAAGCTGTTTACCCTATCTTATAAAGCACTATCTAACACAGCCCCTTCATATTTGTCAGAGCTGATCCACCGATATCGTCCCAGGCGCAACATCCGCTCCGCAAACTATCTCCTCCTCTTATCCACCCTTGTCAACTCTTTCCATGCCCATATTCAAGACTTTACTTGCGCTGCTCCTCTGCTCTGGAATTCCCTTCCTCCATCTGTCGGTCACTCATCATCCCTTAATATCTTCAAATGTAACCTTAAAACCCACCTCTTCAGGCAAGCATATAACTTGGCCTAGACATTACCTCTCTTACTACCCAATATGATCCAACCTGCCTTTCACACTCCACTGCCAATCTATTTACAGCCTACCAATTCCCACAACCTTATGTCTCACCCCCATTTCCTCTAGACTGTAGGCTCTTTGGGCAGGATCCTCTATCCTATTGTATCACGGTATTGCTGTAAGAAACTCATCACTCTGGTTACTTATATTATGTATTACCTGTGTATGTAATATGTAGTGCTTTGTATAATGTGTATTACCCTGTATGTAATGTATGACTATGTAATTGTAAAGAGACACAGAAGATGTTGGTGCTATATAAATCCATAATAATAATAAATACTATTTTGTGTTACATTACATGGCTTCAATATGCCTGTTTGCTTCACATTTCTTGCTGGAAAAATAATTAAAAAATAATTAGATTTTCATTAAAAAAACATTTTTTTCTTACCTCATCTTGAGATTTAACTAATGTTTGGAAAGTACGTTCCCCAGTTTCAAGGTCTATCATTTTGGTCCTAATCTTTATAAAATAAAATAAGCAGTAATTGTTGTAAACATTTTTGTTTCCTCAATAATATTTTTCATTTAGTTGCAATATGCTGTCAAACAAAACAATCATAAAAATTCCATAAGCCAGTACGTTGATCCAAAACAGAATTTTTTGACTGACCCATTAGAAAACTGTTTGCAAACATATTTTGCATATGTGGGTAATATAACACTTGACACTAAGTGCAAATACATATGCTTTTCAGAAAAAAGAGCAGTATTTTTTCATCCCAATGACCTTAATCTACCCATTCAGCATTTTGTCTGTGTATAAATAACTGCAACCGAAATACTGACTTCCTGTTTGCAGGACCCCTAGTTGAGACCATTATGGTTTTGCCCTTGACCCAGCGCCTGGGTTGATTCAGTTGCTCAGTAGACATTTGAGCATCTTTGACCCATCCAACAGCCAATCAGTAGAAATTACTGTTAGGAACATTCCAAGGATGTGGTGCATCCTGGGAAGAAGAAGGACTGTTAGAACCTGAAATGGGAGCTTACTAATGTCAACAGCAGGGAACAGCAAAGGGTATGAAATCAACTGATTTTTCAAAATGTGAGAGAATAAGTAGAATAACTAACAAACCAACAATTTAACAAATATTGATAATTTCCACTGAACTGTCCCTTTAAGCATTTACATTTACTATAAAACATATACAGTATATTATGTTAATTGAAATGCCTTCCATTTTACATGTGTACTCGTGTATTATTAAAGAATCATATCTTATATAAAGTAACATTTATTGCTATCTTACCTCTACTTTATGCTCATTTTCTAATTCTGCATCTAAGAAATCCAGTGTTACAGGTTCCTGAGATTTTAGGCTCTATGACAGAAAAAATACAATTACAAACTTGCAAAACAACAAAATGAATCTACAATTTACTAAAGATAGACCTAAGCTAATTAAACAAACAAGACTTACCGCTTTGGATTTGTTGCGCTAAGAAATAACCATGTAACATCAACATGTTATTTTTAGCAAAATAATACATTTATGAAATAGGTTGCTAATGAAATTCTAACATTATCATTTGTATTTACATGCATATCAGGCTCACAGGTAGATCATTCATTGTTCCATGGAAAAGTGCTCACACTGTAAGCTTGTTTTAGACACTGCAAGCTGCAAATCATGTGGTATTAATTATCAAACAAAAAGCGGAAGAGGAGCACACTTGTAGATTCAACAATTTATTAGGGAAAATAAGAAACAACGTTTTGGTAATGCTATGTCCCTTTCTCATATCTGAGGAAGGGACATAGCATTATCGAAATGTTTTTTGTTGTTTTCACTAATGAATTGTTGAATTTACAACAGAAGTGTGCTCCTCCGCTCTTTCTTGATTACCTAGGCCCTTGGAGTAGAGGATTGCACCTACCTACTTGTCTGGCAAACAGCCAACAAAAGTGCGCAGGAGTGTTCCTGAACTGTATTGGTATTAATCACCAGCATGTTGTCTCAAGTGCCTGGGTATATTTAGGTGCCGTAAAATACATATTCAACCTTCAATATAAAGTGTAAGCCCATATGCAAGGAATTTGTGGTTTATTGTTGTCACAGGACACCCTGGGTAAGGTTGTGGGAAATTAGACAAACCAGGCAATTCAAGTTCTTTTGCAGTTTGAGGAGTTTTATTACAATACACCAACATCACGCAAAATGTTTTCTTCCCAAACAAGCATTGTCCCTGGGATTCAGTTTCTATGATCCCTGGGGCTCCACTGTCTGGGGTCTAATCTGCTGGGCTGCTTCTGTTGAAGTTTCCTGGTCTGCTTCCTTCTATAGACTTAGCTCCTGGATCTCTTGCTCTCAAGCTAAGTCTCAGCTGCAGGACACTGTCTAAACATGTGTCCTATCCCTATTTATTTCCAAATTCCCTTTGTGAAGTGCAAATTTGCAACCTTAACCCAGCAGCCAATCATCAGGAGCAATGAACAACAGATGAAAAGTGAGACCTATTAATTTAAGTGGCCCCAGGAGTTTACCTATTGAAAACACATGGTAAAATGGCTAATTGCATATTCCCAACCATATGCTTGCTAAATCTCGGACAGGTAATAGTGATATGTTGCATTATTAATAGCTAAATTCAAATCAAAATATAATCTTGCGTGGTTTTGTAAAAATAATATATAATTATTTAGCATATCTTGGATATATAATAGTATTCTTAAACATAAGTAATGAACGTAGGAAATGTAGGTATTGCTGAGTAGGTTGGACTAGATCAACGTATGCTTTATTTAACCCTTTAAATACTATACTGTACTATATTTATCAACATACGCTTTTAATGACAGGTACTTATAGAAACAACATTATGATGTGATGCTTCTAGAGGATTTTGTGAACAATGCATTTTTATTTATTTATTTCTTCAGGTAAATTTAGGATTTATTTAATGTAAAATACTGGTGTTTTTAAAACAACGTTTTAGCATTCAGATAAGAATATTTCCACATGTTGCCTGGCTAGATGTCAATTTATTTACATTATACCTTTCAACATTTTTCTTTAAAATCAGGCATTTAACAGTATGATACAGAGTTATGATAGTTAGTTGCAGACCCTGAAATATTGCTATACAATAAGTATTGCTACCTCTTCTCATTGAATAGCTTTAAAAGTGGGCTAAGTTTTTTATTGAATCCCCCCCACCCACTCTTTTCAACAGTTTTTTTTGCCTATCTCTTTAAAAGCTAGAGGCAAAGAGTAGAGTATTAAAGGTTAGATTGGATGGACGTATGTCTTTATTCAATATATATATATATATATATATATATATATAAATCCACACAAGACCATAGTGCACACCAGGTCTTTTTTTAACATGTGTAACTTGTGCAGGCAATGTTTCAGTTCCCTTCTAGGAGCCTGTATCAAGCCAAATACAAACAACTATGCATGTTTTACAAACTTTTTACAAATTTCAAATATCATTCCCACCCCCAGTTAGTAACATCACCAGGATTTGTGTATTCCATTAATTAGTGAGTATATCTCATAATCAACTTTGAAAGTGAATAAGATAAAGTGCATATGTCAAAGTGCATCTAGCAAAGTGCATCTAGCAAAGTGCATATGCTGTCTTAAAAGTGGCGACCGTGGGGGAGGGGGTGCGGATGGTAGCAATATGGTGCCTAATTTTAAACATATCTCCACTACTTAAATGGAAGGTTTCAACCGGGGGACATAAGTTGGCAAGACATACATTTTGAACATTTAAAACATCCTTTTTCCTGTGCAGCTAATGATATAGGTCTAGGATTATACAAATCTTTAGAGTCAGTTTTTACCAAAATGTCTCCTATTACATGCTCGTCTGAAGCCCACTGTTGGTTTTATGGGAGAGATGGTCCTCAATTTATCATCTGAACGTAATATGGTCCAATTTGTTTTTAAATTATGTTGTACCTTATTTCCAAGTGTAGAAAATGTGGTACTACAAATAAATGTATCATCGTCCCCAGTATTATCAGTTTTGGTCTTTTATTATTTACATTAGTCCATCCATGCTTTGTCCAGGGCTTTAGTAAGAAGTCCTTTTGGGTAACCCTTCTGTAGAAATTTGTTTTTCATATCCTTGTAACCTCATGGTGTCCTTATTTGAGTTATTATGGATAACTCTACAAAATTGTGCCACTGGTAATGAATTTTTCAGATTGTATGGGTGAAAGCTATGAAAATGGTATATCTATTAGTTTGGTTCATGTATAGTGAATATCCCAACTTTGAGTGTTTAAGTTTAACCAAAGTATCAAAAAATTAAATTTCAACTATATTTACAAGTAAATTTAATAGTTGAGTCTAATTCATTTAATGTTTGTATCCTTTCCAACAGGCTATCAAGAGATCAAAAGATCTCGACTTTAATGGGTCCTGTTCTTTTAGGTGTTTCCTAAATGAATGAAAGGTAGATAGTTAATAATAAGAAATATACTACTGTGATGTAGCAATGAATTATACCTTATTAATTATTTTTGATTCTATGATGTGGCACTGATCCTTTTATGTACTGAATATAAGATTCTTAGTGATCTAGTATAGGATGAATATAATAGTAGAAAATGGGACTATATATTTGTTTTATTAATATTATACCTTGTGCCCTTTTACCTCATAGTATACCGTAATATTGATTAAGCACAATTGCACTTTGAATCTAAATGTTTTTATACCATTTAGCACTTTAGGTGGATTATAAAAAGAAATTCAAGATTTTTAACTTATTTGTTTCACTATATGCACTTGTAATTTTAATTGAGACAGCATATGCAATTTGCTAGATGCACTTTGACATATGCATTTTATCTTATACACTTTCAAAATTGATTATGAAATATACTAACTACTTGGACTTTAACATAATAAAATTGTACAAATTCTGATGATGTCACTGATTGGGAGTGGGGATGATATTTTAAAAGGTTGTAACACATGAATTGTTTGTATTTGGTTTGAGAAAGGCACCTAGAAGTGAACCAAAATGTTGCGCGCACAATAATTTGAAAATAAACACAAGTTAAAAAAGACCTGGAGTACTCTATTGTGTCTTGTTGAAATATATGTTTGGATTGGAAAGTAGCACCTGGGCATGCTAATACAGGAGGATTGAATGCCTGCAATTTTGGTTAGAAATAATATGAGGGATAATGCGCCCCTTACAGTGTAATATAAGGATATTACGCCACCGAGGAGTTCCCTGACCATATACAGGACAGGGAACTCCAAGGTGGCGTAATGTCCTTATATTATAATGTGTAAGGGCGCATTATTTCTTATAATACATAAGTATCGGATTCCTTCACCCCATTCGCATTTTAAATTCTAGCCTTGTCCCTATTTCCACCTTAAATCCCCCAAGCTACCTTCTGTAACTTAAACCCAGTAGAAAGGAACATCCCAGCCCAGCATCTATACAGTTAAACAAATCTTTGTGGAGGAGGAAAGAGACATTGGTTATGAAGTGACAGGAATGAGCTCCAGCAGGTTCTGTTAGTGAAGTTAACACTGCAAAAACCGCTGAGTCATTGTCTAGGCATGAACACTGGAATGGGCGGAGTAGTGGGATATAAGAAATATAAGAAATGAGTCACTTAGTGACATAGCTGAGTGATTTTTATGAGGATATATACCACTGCAGCTCCCATTATAAAATATCACACTTATGTATTATAGCAATAATAATAACAAATAATAATAGCAAATAATAGCATTAGCTAGGCATAATATAGTATAAAGGCTTTATTGGCTTATTAGACCAAAGTGCGATGTTTCGGAATACATCCTTTCTCAAGCAGTCAGACAAACCTTGAAATTAATCACATATGAATAGCATTATATAATTAGAAACAGGAAATTGATACCATCAATACGGTTACAATGTATCACACTAAAAAAGATACAAAAAGTTACAGTGACCCCGTGTGTATGAATTTAGTCTAGTCTGCTTCTGCACCTCTGAAAATGGAACCCACTGAACTTGATTCATTTGGTTACAGTGAAATTGAGGCCTGTGATATACTTGGGACTTTTAACATGGCGAGAGACTTTTTAACTATACCTATGAGTGACCAATTACAAAAACCTTATGAGTGGTTGAAGAAGAAAGATATTGATACGGAGCTACATGGGTTCACCCTATCCGAATATTATCTGCAAAATAGGATTCCGCGGGGACTCCGGGTGAACTTGAGACCCACATTATTTAGCAATAATGAGGAATATAGAACCAAGTTCACCCAAATTTTGAATAAATGCTCATTGGATATCATCTTGCTGACTATTGACCACACCAAAAAAGAATTGACCACCCCTAAAACAGATATTGAGAAGGTTAAACTACAACTCTTTTCTTGCCTTGACAGTAGCGCTTTGTCCAGTAATAAAGCAGAAATGGATGACAAACTTAAGCACTATCGCAGTGAGGGTGAGAAATGCAAGAGAAGTTCGATTGTGATCTGTATGATTACCAGACAGGGCGAGTTTACCAATGGGGACGGTTGTATGTCGCAACCGGAAGTGAAAGGAGGTCCCGGACCACGCAATCAAGAAGATCCCGCTCAGCTCCTGACATCTCGGATAAGCGCGATACTATGATGATGAGGGTGCATGAGCCTTACCCTTTTCAGAACGAATGCTGGGCGGCTGCCGATGGAGGAGTGGCCGCAGGTGGAGACGATGGAGGGCAAACTAATGTTGAGCCAGAGGGGGAGGCAGCTCAAGCCAAAGAAAGGCAAGTGATTTTTAATCTGTCTACAGTACCCTTTACTACTGATCAGAGCAGGCCCTGTCTAAGGGTTTGGGCTTTGTACCCACGTTTGTAAGCAACAAGCTGAAGATCTATATTGATCTTTAGACGTTTTTTCGCTCCATGAGTCTAAAAGCTTTTTTTGCCTCTAAGCAAGACAGTATTAAGCCCCTGACTGAACGAACTGGGGACTGTTTGCAAGTCAGTGATTTTGGAATCACTAAAAAGAGTACTTCTCCTGCCTACTTCTTCTGCTCCTGTCAAGATTTTTATCCAACAAGTATTGAATGAAACTAAACTGAATATTGCTGATTTGAAAAACAGTTTTGTAAATATTTCCAACAGAGAGAGGGAAGCGTTGAAGGATCTGGCCAATGATAGCAGGATAGTCATCCGCCCCACCGATTAGGGAGGTGCCATTGTGATTCTTGACACTAGCTATTATGTGGCGGAGATCAAACAATAGCTTTCCAATACCAGGGTTTACTGTAAACTATCCTATGATCCATTACCATGTATTAAGAAATTGATTAATGATTGTCTACAAATATATGTTGAAAAAGGTGTTTTGACCAATGATGATAAAGAGAAACTCTGTGTTCCATTCCCTAGGACGCCTGTGCTTTATGCTTTGCCAAAAATTCACAAAGACCTGGCTAGGCCACTGGGTCGCCCTATAGTGTCCGGGGTCAATTCTGTCTTTTGCCCATTGGCTATATTGATTAATAAGGCACTGGGGCCACTAGTACAGGGAACTCTCTCATTTGTCAGGGATAGTAATGAATTTTTAAAGAAACTATGTGAGGTTTGGATTAACCATGATACTGGCCACTTTGGATGTGGCCAGTCTATATACGGCCACCCCACATGATGATGGGATGAGGGCAGTCCGGTGGTTGTTTGAAAAAACTGGAAGTTATCTTCCTGCTCAGAGGAATCTATTTCTGAGTGTGTTGGAAATTCTACTTAGTCAGAATTTTTTTTTAACTTCATGGATGAGTTCTATTTCCAGTTGCGTGGGACCGCGATAGGTTCCAATGCGGCCCCTGCCTATGCCAATACCTTTATGGCTTGGTTTGAGGATGTGCATGTCAATCAATGTGATCTCTACCGGGTCCACTCTGTGGCCTGGTGGAGATACATTGATGATGTGTTCGTCCTCTGGCGGGGGGCGCTGAGTCCCTATTGCGGTTCCAAGTGACGCTCAATGGGGCTCATCCAAATATTAAGTTCGATATGAATTTGGATAACACTTCAATTGATTTTCTGGATATACCGATGACACATGAGGGACAGTTTTTACACACACAGGTATATCAAAAGTCTACTGATAGGAATTAATTATTACTGTATACGAGTCAACACCCGGACCATGTCAAACGTTTGATACCATATAGCAAATTAAAACATGTAGACAGGATATTCAGTAGACCCAAGGCGATAGGGGTTTTAACTCTATGTGTAGAAAGTTTGAACAAAGGGTATACCCTAGATCAGAGATGGGAGAAGCTAGAATGAAAATCGATATGGATGAAGGTGAGAGACCTCCTAGAGGTGACAAGGAGAGGAGGATGCCCTTTGTGACCTCTTATGATCCTTATGGACAACAGGTAGCAGGAATTATCTGCAAACATTGGCCCTTAGTACAGGGCACCTTATCCAATATTGAAGAGTTTTCTCAACTGTCACTTATCCCCTATAGTAGGGGCAAAACCATTAAAGCTATGGTCTCTTCTAATATGATTAGGACCCCTAGAAAAGAAGGGGACTCTTGGCTTTAGGGTGGCAGCAAGGGGATGTTTCCCTGTATGGGGGGTATCTGTTGTAAAATGGTTATGAAGGGTAAAGAGTTTATTCACCCTAGAACAGGAGAAGCTTATAAAATACATGGACACTATACTTGTGAATCCCGGTATGTGGTCTATGTTTTGGTCTGTCTCCTATACGTGGGGGAGACCACACAAAAGATGAAGTTGAGACTCACCCAACACAGGTCTTCCATATGAACTCAGCAGGTGTCTCTACCTGTACCACATCATTATGTATAAAATGGTCACACTGCCGACCAAATAAAGTTCATGATTTTGGAGCAGGTACATTTTGACCCGTTTAAGGGTGGGGATCGTCAACTTGCCCTGAAAACAATGGAAGTCTGGTGGATCGACAGATTGAATACCCTAGCCCCTTTGGGGCTCAATAGGGACTATGATCTGTAAGTGTTTTTATGATAACTTAGTTTCTTTTCCCAGGTATACCACAGGGTGTCACTGTAACTTTTTTGTATCTTTTTTAGTGTGATACATTGTAACCGTATTGATGGTATCAATTTCCTGTTTCTAATTATATAATGCTATTCATTTGTGATTAATTTTAAGGCTTGTCTGACTGCTTGAGAAAGGATGTATTCCGAAACATTGCACTTTGTAACCTTTATACTTACTACTACCAGCTGATGCTATTTTTTGATGCTGCTGCACATACTATACTTTTGGATTTACACTTGCAGCTGTGCATCACGAATGTTTTGAGTGTGCTGCTGGCTTGTTGGAATTGTATATATATATATATATCAGACCAGGCTGATGTAATACTGCAATTAAAATAATGCATTTAGAAAAAAATGCAATGAGAAAAAAATGCATATACATATAATGGAAACAGTGCACTCCAGCAGGGACTTATTAAAAGTGTTTGTGTGTGTGTATGTATATATATATATATATATATTATATAGGCTTGATAAAGGTCCAAGACCAGGGACCGAAACATTGCCATTTGATGTGATGTGAATAAACCCATTTGTGTACAAGACCAAGGAGTGCCCTGATTCATTATCTATATTATATATATATATATATATATATAGATTAATTTCAGAGCACTCCAAGGACTTGAAAACAGGTGAGTGTATTGGCAACGTTTCGGTCCCTGGTACCTTTATCAATTATATATATATTCTTCACAATGAATGCACACTCGCGTCTTAATATATTTATTGAATATTTCAATATTTATTGAAACAACATAGTGTTGATGCATTATTGTTGTAGCTGAGTGTACATTCATTGTAAAGATTGATATTAAACAATTTGAAGATTGCACCCGGGCAGCTGATATGTAGATGTAATAAGACGGAAGTGCTTTCATATTTGTGGAATGTATATATAGAGAGAGAAAAGTATTTACAATTTTATTTATCTTTATTCTCTTCTGTTTTTTATTAAAAATATAAAAGAAAATCATACAAAAGTAAATGATGAATGAAATAATTGAGAGGAAAGTTCTTACATGCAGTGGCAGTGGATGCAATGGATAACGAATGACAGAATCAAACCCAAACAGCATGCAGGGCGTACATGTTTTATTTCAACATAAAAAAGAAGAGAGAAGGAAAATCATAAGAAAATAAATACATATGTTTTGTTTAAGTTTTTCAGTGTTTTAGTATGGGATTTTGTGTGTGTGTGTGTGTGTGTGTGGGGGGGGTGCAGTTAAAGAAGAACAATATTTTTCCTAAATAAAAACCTCTGTATGTCTTTTCTCTAAAGGTTTTGGAAGGTTCCTAAAACTTAGTGCAGGTTGTTTGTGTGCCTTTAAAACACAGGCACCAATGCATAAATAAACGTAATTTACTAAAAAGAATCCTGGCATTGTAATGACAATTAAAACGAGCATGCAACTTTGGTTAACAACATGCAACATGATGGATATAACAACAAAAAAAAACACACACACACAAAAATTAAATTTTAAATATTGTTTATGGTGCCACAATTTTGATTTGTTATGAACTCCTATTTGTTAAAGAAAAAAAGAAAGCAATAGGAATTCAAGTCAATGGGAAAAACAACTGTTAAAATTGCTTTGTGGGACAATGCAACAGGACCATCTTCAAGAGCTCTTAGATGTTAGGGTTATTATAGCAATCGTTGCAAAGGTTGTAAAAAGGCATACCTATTACAAACAAATGACTTATAAAGAGCAATATTACCAACAGCTTTGATATATAAAGGCAAAATATGAATGCTAACTTTTTATTTAAAATGTCATTAAATATGGCACCATAACTTAATATGAAAAAACAATAAAAGCAATTTAAAAGCTTACACATTTGCTCAAAATGTATTTTTACATTTTTTTTTGAAAGCCAACATATTTGCTCAAAATGAATATTTTAAATTCTTTTTTATGCAAATATACAGTTATCAACCTCAGAGACAAATAACTACTATATTGCATGAACAAAATAGGGTTCAAATGCATAATATTACAAAATATTTACTTGTCTTTGAAATTGATTTTTGAGAAAAACTATGATTAACTAGATATCCAATGATTCCACTAGAATCAGACTTGCTTGTGAAGGTTCTCATTCATCCAGGTCATGGTATATCAGTTAGAACAACTGGAGTTTAGCTCTTGAAGAGGTTTAGCTGTTGAAGATGTTAATCCGACTGTCTTTCTCAATTAAGAATGACTCTTCATACCTCTTAGCTACAATACAATTAACACCTTGCATTCAGAAGGTTTCTAACATCTTGCTGTTATAGGCTGATTAGGTAGGACACTTTCCAGGGTATTCATTGCCTACAGATTCTTGTACAAGTCATTCTGATTTGAAAAAGTCAGTCTGATTACTATCCAAAGAGATAAACTTCGAGTCCAGTCGATCTAACTGAATACCACACATTTAGGATCTGACTCGTTCATTTATCCTTTTTGTCATTGCATTATGCACACAAACTTGTTTGATTATATGCTTTAGAGATGGACTTTAATTTCATCCTTAAAGGGCAACTTTGGTCTCTGAACAAGTTAGAGTTAAATTAAAGCCTGCAGTCTTTACTATAAAATTGAGCCCTGAATCACATCTCTGGCTGCAGCCTGTGAGAAATAATTTTGCTATGAATGTTTAAATTTTCTGGTTCCAGTTGGTTAAGCATGCTCAGTTAAGATGTAATGCTAGAGAAAACAGGAAGTACCTGCACAGACATAAAAGAAAAATTGGTACAACTGAAGGCTTTGTATATAACACTAACTACTTTTGAAAAATTAGGGACCACAGTTACCCTTTAAATGATATGTAAATTTAAAAACAGGATTTTGCCTCATCATAGTATATAAATAAATACACTGAGAGAGGGAATTTCCCAGAATGCATTTCACATAAACGAACTGTCACCCCTAAATGCACACCACAGAAGAGTATAATAATAAGGCAATTTTAAAAAAGATTATTCACATTCAACAGTTAAAGAAATAGGGGACAAATCAACACAAAATGGTGTATTATAAAATATAAAATAGGCAATATAAATATTTAATAATTTTCCAGTTTAGATACCCTTGAAACTGTTTCATGTGAAATGATTGGCTTTGATGACCTAATTTTGTTGTTGAAACTACTACTGAAAATTTATGGTTTAACATTTTATTTCCAAAACCATGATTTTGTAACAAAATTTCGGTTTCAACGTTGAAATTCGATTGCAGAAATGTATCAGCATTTTGTGAACCTACTGGCATTTTGCGAGACCCAAAATCTCTAATCTGCATCTCATTAAATGGTAACTGTGGTCTCAAATTCTTCCAAACTAGTAAGAATTATATAAAAAGCCTTCCATCATACCTTCAAAATAAAACCAATATCACATCTCTAGATAAATTTGTCAGAAGTTATTGCTGCAAAAGTTCAGCAATGTAACTTCCTGGTTGAACTCTTCCTGTTTTTAGCCATGTGACCAGCTTGTAGTCATGTGGCCAGCCTGTCTGCATTAATAGGCTTCCCTTCTCAACTGTCAATTTTTTCCTCAGGTACTTCCTGATTTCCCCAGCAATAAGTCTTAACTGAGCATGCTTCTTCCTCATGGGGGGAAAGGGCTGGCAGAGGTCAGGTGATGTCACTCAACCTACTGGAAGCAGGAAGTTTGAACATTCACCCCAATGTAATTTCTCACAGGCTCTGGCCAGAGATGTGATTGTTGGCTCAGTGTAAAGGAAATACTGCAGGCTTTCATTTAACCCTTGTTAACTTGTTTTGAGACCACAGTTGCCCTTTAACTAAAATGGGTGAACATATACTGTCTGCTATATTTTGATGGCAAGTGTTTCTTTCTGTTTTTAGTTTTTCACAAATTCAGGTTTGCTGAATTTGTCTAAAGTATAAATAAATCAATTTCACAAGCAAAATTTTAGTTTTTGAACATTAACAGATTACAGAGTTTGAAATGTAAAGGGCAAGTTCTCCCCTCAAATCAAAAATGATTTAGAAGTAGCCCCTCTTCCCAAAAAACAACAACAAACAAACAAAAAAAATACAATAGTTAGCTGTGATGTCATCTGTTACATCTATGAATACTAACTGGAAGAAGCAGAAAGCAGAAAAAGAAGTAACGGAACATCAAGCAGCATTTCAGGTTAGATTTACATCTCTTAGATTTGTACCTATTGCAGTTTTGGGATTGAAGAGGTGATTTACCTATATACACATGTTTTATTTGAGGTGGGAAATTGCCCTTTAAGAATGATTAACTTAGATACCAGTTAGCTAATATGCAACTGTGGTAAAACACAGCTATGCAGTACCTATAAAACATATTTATTAATGTGTGGTTCTTTAGTCACCATATTTCCTGGCATTTTCCTGGCATTATAATTTCCTGGCATTTTGAAATTGCTCATTAAATATTATCTTAATGCAAATAATTTCTGCAATGCTCTTTAAATAGATTCTTGGGGAAAAAAAGCATTTACAAAATCAATGCAACTTTTTAGCAGTAAAAGCAAATGAAAACACAGAATAATTATGAAACTGAAATATCAAGTTCCAGATACCAGCTTCTGATCTAGATTGGCCATATAATCACTGATTATAAGGCCCCAGAATATACCTTATATTTAGACGTCTTAAGCACATGCTTTAGAAAAGTAGCCGGCTGTTAGTTTTTCTGCTGCCAATCCAAATAGTGGCTAATTAAAGCACCAACTCTCTTTTATTCAACATTACCTGGACGCCAGGCCTTCTTTTCCTTAAATTTACTTTGGGAATACCTACACCTACAGGCTGAAGTTGCAAAAGAGTACATTTTTTACACATATACAACCTGCTCTTTTTGTTAAACCATTTAGTGCACAGCAACTGAAATAAGTCACACCTTTTTTTGCATTAAATAGCACAATTAATATTTAGTCTCTTTTAGTAAATGCTAAGTTAAGTTAGTTACCTTAGCCCACTTTTCATCTGGGGAAGAACACAATTTCAAAATAGAATGTTATATACCTGAGGAAGGGGGCAAGTGTCTCCCCGAAACATTGAATGTTATTTGCACAATAAATTTTAATACACTAATGTAGTGTGCTCCTCTTACTTAAATTAGGTGTAGAATAGAATGTTATCGTTTGAATCCAATTGAGGGAAACGGGGTTTAATATAATTGCAAAATAACACAAATAAATATGGTTAACTAAGAAACTCACCTCAGTGGGTATAATCCCAGAGGGTGGTAAGCAAGGAGTCATGAATATTTCTGCCTTGGGGCAGATCCAAGATTTTTATTTATTCATTTTTTAAATCAAAGGGGTAATTAAAATGCCTGGAATGGTCTTCAAGCATTGTCTTCGGTAAGTAGATGTAATCACCTCTAAATTAGCACTACTGCATTTCTAGTGGAATTGTTTGATTTAAATTTTTTTCAAATAGGAGGAGACACTCATGCAGTGAATCAACTGCAAAAAACTCTCTAATTGCGACATGTTTCAGATCATGTGTGATCCTTTCTCATTACCTGCAAATGTGGGAGCAGGGGAGTGAGACCAGGAAGACGCAAATGCCTTGGAGACATTACCATTTGGTTATGGATTCACAAGGGGGAAAAATTCATATGGCATAATTATCTTTCCCTTTTACTAAATAAAATGGATACCTATGCAGATAACAAGCTGCACAATGAGCTTCAGGTTTTTTTTATTTGGATACATTTTAACATGCTCTGCATAATCAGATTTGTCTATTTATTAAACTGCAAAAGCCACAAGAACAAGATAAAACATTATAACTTATGTAAAAATGTTTTACTTGACTACAACAGATTTTTGGTTGGAGACGGGGTGTATTTTAAGGTCACAAAAGTAATCAAAAGTGTTTGTAGTTTATAATATGAACCCCACTGGGGTTAATCATTTAGTGATCTAAAACTATCATGCTGAAATGTTAGCAATTTAAAATCCACCTCAAAAAATCCAAGGGCGATTTATTCTTAGATAGTTCTTGTATAGTTGCTAAGTGGCCCCTATAAAAAAAAGAAAAACTCCTTTGGGCTATTTTCACATGGACGGCATGTTTAGGCATGGCAATGTTTTCCCCTGGCTGCTGACCATAGCAAAATGCTACATGCAGCATTTTACTAGTGGCAAACACCAGGAACTGCTAAAAAAACATAAATGTCCAATGTAAAAGTAGCCTGATTCCATATAATTGTTTTTCAAAACCAATTGCTCTGGAGTGACAGCAATTCTGACATGCTTTAATTATAGCACAGTTGACAAAGACCAATGTAAATCGAAACATGTTGTGTATAGTACAATAAAAGCACAGCAAAGAAGAGGCATGTGTCTGTACATTTTTTGGTTATTTACCTTCACCTCTTTTCTCTTTATTATAGCAATACTATAGTTATTATAGTTATACCAAGCAGTGCTTAAACACTAAGTGGCCGATGTAGTAGAAAAAGGTTACGTCTTACCTGACCAAGATCAGATGTTCTAATCTCCTTCGCAAGACATACAGCATTGCAGGATCCCGGTCAGGTAAGACGTAACTTCTTCATTGGCCCCATATGCCTCTATTCAATAGGCATTACATTTTGAGATACCACAAAACTTAATTTAGCCTATATTGAATAGGCTACACTGCGCTTTTTCCCAAAAATTTGGGAAATGACACAGCCAGCACAAAATTACTGAAAAAACCCACACTACTATGATATTACATCAGGTAGTGTGGATTTTTTCACTAATTTCGGGCTAATATGGCCAATATTGTAAAAACCATTGCTAAAACGGGATTTACATCTGAAAACCTCAAAATGAATTTTAAAAAATATATTTGTGAAACATTAGTTGTACATTGAATTCAGTTTAATGGCTTTCTTTCTTGAAAGTTTCACTTTAGGATGTTTTAAACCTAAGCACCATTATGAAATCATCATAAATTAGTAGAGAATATAAAAATATTTTCTTAGTTGCATCTAATAAATACTAGATCAAAAGATGTGAGTATTCTTATATAGTCAAATTCCTCTATGTACTGTACATAGAAAATACATTAAAGAGCAATTATACTGCCCTAAACAACCACCTCTCCTTAAAGTATTCAAAGTAAGGACCTTAACTGCTCAGTCCTCACCCCAGGGTTTGCTGATGATCATGCAAACCAGGCTGTCAATGCCTGGCTCAAAATCCAAATCTGGCCTCTCAACTTACAGTCCAGGACTATTTACAGACAGGCCCATGAGAAGACAAAACTCCCAGTAAAGTGTGTCTTCATACTGGAAAAATTGAGCAACTGCAGAGGAAGCAGGAAGAGACTGTAACTAGGTATTAAACTTTGACAGCTTGGTGTACACTATCTAGAGCAAACACAGAAATGAGGACTTAGTGGTTTAGATCCTTACCCTAAGTACTAATAGGTAAGGGAGGTGCATAGTTCACATTTAAAGTTTCCTAGTAGTGGACATTTAAAATGCAATCGTACATTATTATAATATGGCTGATGCAGAATAGAGTTATATAACCACACATGTTTTTTCATACCTTTGGTTGAAGATTTGGATGAAGCAGTACATAGCCATTAGGATCTAAGGCAAAATAATAGCCATTTGGGCCTAGCTGCAAGATAAAAATTGAAAAATTGAAGGAAAAAATAAAACAGAAAAATAAAAACACCTGTATGCTTTTAGAACACTCACTTGATTGTTCCTACAATTTACATACAAACATTTATCTTTGTCTGGGGTTTTTTTGTAACTTTTTTGCAACCATTCTCTGTCCTTTCCACTACAAAGAGGACACCTAAGAAAGAGATTTTTTTTTTTTTTGAGGCATGTGGCTAGCTTTAAAAATGAAGTTTGGGGTGGGGCAGATAATGATATTATGTCCCACCAGTAGGATACAAGTCTTAGAACAAAGGGGTATTAATCAATGTTGTGATCACAAGTGTTTGTATAATTTAAACAGCAGGCAGCACTAAAATAGTAGATTTGTCAATGTAGATAATTCTATTATGCAACAGGAGGTATGAAAGACAACTGTATAATATGTTTCTGCTGCATTCACATTTCGAAAGTCACCAATATTAGTACAAGATATCTTGCAATGTTCCCCTAACCCAGAATGCTAGAATGCTATATATATACATATATATATATATATATATATATATATATAGCATTAACTGAAGAAAACGGAGCACTCCTGGGTATCTTCTGAAAATGAAAAATGTATTCTATACACGCATATCGACGTGTTTCGGCCCTTAACGGGGCCGTTCTCAAGACATAAGTGCAGTGTAACGACACATCTATAAATACAAAACAAAGTGTACACCCCCTACCCACCCCTCCCCGCCCCCTCTGACGGAATCCAGCAGGACTCTAGGATAGGATCGCTAGGGAGGCGTAACTATGATTCAAATAACGTCACCGCCACTCCCTCTGTAGGAGGTCTCTATGGGAATCCCCAATGTTCAGCTGGGACGCTGCTGTGACTCGGGTAGCGTCATCATTACTCCATGGGATTCCTAGGTCCGCTATGATTTCCTGGGGCCAAGAGGTTGGTGAAATCCATTCTGTGCAAAATAAATTAGTTTGTTAAGTGCCAGTGCTCCACTGTAAGAGGGAAGTCCCATATCAGTGCAACTGTGAAATAAATATTTAAAAACAGTAAACAAGATAAATACTTTGTTCTAAAATCCTTATAATATATCAAACTTCACTAAACTAATAAAACAATTACTATGAAATTTAAAAAAAAATTCGAAAAGGATCTGAAACTATGGGTCGATACTTAAGGCTACTATGGGAGAGCGGGGGGTCCCACTAAATAAAGCACGCTAGGGATAGTATCTCATTGAGGCCCTTGTGGGACACGGTGTCCAGTTCACGGATCCACCATGCCTCACATTGTAAAAGGGTTTGATCCCTGTCACGTCCAGCCGCCTTAGTGACATAGTCTATAGCCATCCATTTAAAGTTTGCCAAGGTGTGTTTGGTCTCCTTATAGTGTCTGGTGACTGACTGTTCGCCAAATTTAACTGAGGGGTCTTCCCCTAACATGTGGTAATTGGTGGCTAGAGCTGTTCTGATCGCCCTCCTGTGGTTAGCCATTCTCTCTCTTACTGTAGTCGAAGTTTTGCCCACATAGTATAGTCCACAGGGACAGGTTATGATATAGACAATATATTTACTAAGGCAAGACAGTCTATGTCTGATCTTTAACTGTCTGCCACTATGTGGGTGGGGTAAATCTGGACCCTTCATAATGTATCGGCAAGTTTGACACCCAACACAGCTGTAACAGCCCTTTTTAACCGTATTAAGCCAAGTATCCTGGATCTTAGTTGGACCCACATTAATATCGGATCTAACTCGTAGGTTCTTAAGGTTTTTTCCTCTACGGTAGGCCAATAGTGGTCGGGTGTTCTTAAAGGGTAAGGATTCATCACTCTGGATGATGTTCCAATTCCGTTCTACGATGGCTGTTCATAGTAAAAATTTCATAGTAATCATTTTATTAGTTTAGTGAAGTTTGATATATTATAAGGATTTTAGAACAAAGTATTTATCTTGTTTACTGTTTTTAAATATTTATTTCACAGTTGCACTGATATGGGACTTCCCTCTCACATTGGAGCACTGGCACTTAACAAACTAATTTATTTTGCACAGAATGGATTTCACCAACCTCTTGGCCCCAGGAAATCATAGCGGACCTAGGAATCCCATGGAGTAATGATGACGCTACCCGAGTCACAGCAGCGTCCCAGCTGAACATTGGGGATTCCCATAGAGACCTCCTACAGAGGGAGTGGCGGTGACGTTATTTGAATCATAGTTACGCCTCCCTAGCGATCCTATCCTAGAGTCCTGCTGGATTCTGTCAGAGGGGGCGGGGAGGGGTGGGTAGGGGGTGTACACTTTGTTTTGTATTTATAGATGTGTCGTTACACTGCAATTATGTCTTGAGAACGGCCCCGTTAAGGGCCAAAACGCGTCGATATGCGTGTAAGGAATACATTTTTCATTTTCAGAAGATACCCAGGAGTGCTCCGTTTTCTTTAGTTAATGCTCTATTACCACCTTACAGCAGAAGCACCCGGGCAGTTGTTCAGTGAGGATTAGGAGTGCAGCTCCATTTTGGTTATTGTATATATATATATATATATATATATTTATTTTATACATATATATATATATTTATTCATATAGCTAAATTAACTTACTGTAAAACGTGGAGTAAGTCTTTTAATATCCTTTAACGACACGTCTACTCCCATAACACCAAGGATTAGTTGGTTCTTGGGGAAAAAATTAGATAATATTAGAATAAAACAACTGTTGGGATTCAAGATGTAAACACTACAGAGAAGAATTATGTCTAGAAAGAAATATGGACATTTGATATCAAATGTTACAACAGTAATAAATCCTAGTGGTGAAGCGATTAGATATAAATTCAGTAATATCCTTCCTACATAAGCAAAAGGTATGGACTACATTTTCCCTTCCACTTCACTTAAACATTATTGCTTCATTTCCTTCTCAAGAAACCAATAAAGAATATGTGGTATGTGTGGCCAAGTTTAAATTACATGCACTTTCCTAAGGAAAAGAGAATGAATTATCCCTTAGAGGTATAACGTCTAATAAAACAGACATTTTAATAAAGACTATAAGATTTACACTGGGTAGTTTAAGAGCACTATTAATAACCACTACTTATCAACAAGAGTACGTCTGATGTGTTACATTTTCATTAATTCCTACATTTTTGTTGTAAATTTCATATAATATGTCATCAAAATAGTGCTAATGACAATGCAAACAATGAAAGGCAAAATGAATCGCACATCTGCATATAATAACTTTTTTGTTTATGACTTTTTAGATTTGTGAATGTACGGGTTAAAAGCATAGTAAGAGAGCATAAGAGAGAGAAAGAGAAGAAGTAAGTACACCTCTCATATTTTTTTAAAGGGCAAGTCCAGCCCCAAAATGAAAACTTACATACAGGTAAATCACCCCCCAAAACCCTAAACGGTAATAGTTTAAAATCTGAAATATATAAGTCTAACCTGAAATCCTGCACAATGTCATGTTTTTCCTGTTTCTGCTTCCTGGTTCTTCCAGTTAGCAACTGTCAGTTATAGATTTGACAGTTGACATCACAGCCAATGAGTGAATGTTAATCCCCTGTCTGCCTCTTCTGAGCATGCCCAGGCTCAGTACAGGTTTCTAAATGGCTCAGTTTCCATGAGGCCTCCAGAAGAATAGCAGGCATACAGTAATGAATTCATAGGACAAACTATGATATATTAACATATTTTAAAGGGGCCATTCTTTCAAAAAGATGTTCTTATGCGGGTGGAGTCGTTCTTTAAATATCTTATCTTTTCATTGGACAATACTGAAGATGTGACACTTTTGTAAAGTAATGTACAGCTTGTATAACCATTTAAATTTGCTGTCCTCTCAAAATAACTCAACACAGAAATGTAAAAATAGCAGGCACTTAGTTCTTAAGGTATCAGGTGTCCTGGTGCTACCGAAAACAATAAAAGATATATACCTAAGAAAAAGGTTATGTGTACACAAGGGTCTTCTTTCTGTATCAATGGTGCTTTATTTTCCAACATAGGCAAAGATTAAAGATTAGGTCCTATATCTTGGACATTTATCAAGCCAAAATATACAACTTATACAAAATATATAAACTTACTTACAGAGCTGAGACTCCTATTTTAATATGGGATAGTCAAAATGGAAGGTTAAACCACACCCCTGTGACTGAAAAGGGGTCTCCATGTGGATACTGAAGCAAAGTGGTAATGTCTGTATAACATCCAATGATGTGCTGTTTGTAAAACATGTGACAGTCTTAGTCAATCAAAAAAAACCTTTCTAAATGATACATAGGAAGTAATCTGTATGTAGGAAAGAAGATATAAAGGATGATACTTTTTATGTAGCTGGAAGGGAGAACAATTTGAATTGGCTGCCACTATTAATGGTTTGGATGAAGGTGCTCGCTTGCAAGTCCATAGCCTTTTGCTTAGTGTTAAAGCCAGGCAGGTATACCAAGGATTTACCATAAAACTGAAATAAAAAGCAGTTATCAGTTATTAAAAATTGCCCTGAAGCCATTTTTTTTCAATTAGATCTGTATAAAAGTATATCTGTTGTATTCAATTAGATCAACTGGACTTGAATTTTAGTTCTTGAAGACGTTTCACTAGTCATCCGACTGACTTTCTCAATTCAGAATGACTTGTACAAGAATCTGTGGCAATTATATACCCTGGAAAATCCCAATTAGCATATCACAGCCAAGTGTTAAGGGCGTGATTGGATAGTGGCTAAGAGGTGTTATAGGAATGCCCAGAGTAAGGTGTCAAAACAGCATTGTACATGGCAGACAGTTGGTGTCGAATCTGCCCCACCTCTATTTGGGCTTGGTTTCTTTATTTTCACATAAATGGCCTCCTTAACACCTCTCTTGAACCAGTCATGTTCCTTTCCAATATGTTAGAAAAGCGACATCATATACGCAGTGCAGTGCAGTGAAGAATGCTCTGATTTGTATGTGGGGGAGACCAAACAGTAACTGCATCAATGTATGGCCCAGCACAGAAGAGCCAATTCCTCGGGTCAGGACTCAGCCGTGTACCTGCATCTTAAGGATAAAGGACATACCTCTGAAGATTGTAATGTTAACATATTGTAAAAGGAAGTCCAGTTGATCTAATTGAATACAACAGATATACCATGACCTGGATGAACGAGAACCTTCACAAGCATCTGTATAAAAGAGTATATAAAGGATAAATCCATTTCTTTAGGTAAACTGGGAATGAGAAATGTTTGTTTATATGTTAGATTATTAGGGCAATGCTATTTTAATAACATGAGTCTGTGAGGTACCTTCTGTTATAAGAAGACTTTTTTATTTTATACTCAGTGGGGAGCTTTTGTTCCTTTACCCTCCTTAACCTATAAAGTTAATCAGTATCCTGTGCTCCCAAGTCCTAACTCCATAGCAACTGTGAATCTGGATCTTGCTGTGGTAAATACTAATAAGTATGAACCTAGCATGTTAATCTGGATCCTGTATGGGGTCTCAGGTTTCCCAATGGTGCTGTTTAGTTTGAACCAAACATTGTGGAAGGATTGTCTGGGTCTATTCTCAGACCTGCAGGGTTATTCTTATACTCCTGGATTCTAGCTGACAGGTAAGTGGAATAGGAAAGGGAGGACAAGTTTAGTAAAGTTCATGACTCCTACTACCTAAAGTGACCTATATTATCCTTTCCTATTCCAATAGTGTAATAGCTATGGATGTAAGGGAAGTGCAGATGGATTACTTCCCTGTTAGCTACCATGAGCTTTTAATGTCTGTAAGTCAGAAAATGGCTTTATTCCAGAATGTATAAAAATGTTTTTTCCAAATGTATGTGCAGCTAGAGAATGCTGTTGTGAAAAAGTTAAACACATAGTTGCTGATTTACGCTTGACAAATTTATGGAGTTAAAGTCGCGCTAACCAGTTCGCTAACGTTAGCGTGACTTTAACTCCATATTAGTGCTGGATGCACGGGTTACGCAAAAGACACCCGCAATTCAATATCACGTTTGCGATATTTTTAGTGCTGGATTTTAATGCCACCTAATAGCTGGCATTAAATTCCCGCTGTGAGTAAATCCCTTTTTAGAATTTACCCACAGTCACAAACTTACTGCAAAGAACTTACTGCAAAGAGAGAATGCTAGGAGTTGTAGTTTTCAAACATGTGAAATGTCACAGGTTTAACACCCCTGCTCTATGCCATTAGGCTGTAATGTATCTGGACACATGCCTAAGCTACAGGACATGAAGAAGAAACTTACTGCAAACAGAGAATGCTAGGAGTTGTAGTTTTGAAGCATGTGAAAGTTCCCAAGTTTAACACCCCTGCTCTATACCATATGTGTTTATATGTTAGATTATTAGGGCAATGCTATTATAATAACATGAGGCTGTGAGGTACCTTCTGATATAAGAAGGCTCTATTTCATTTTATACTCTGTGGGGAGCTTTTAGCTCTTTTAACCCACCTCACCTTAAACTATAAAGCTAATCAGTATTCTGTGCTCCTAAGTCCTAAGCCCATAACAACTGTAAACCTGAATCTGAACCAATAAGTATGAAGTTAACATGTTATTCTTGATCCTGTATAGGGTCTCAGGTTGTCTAATACTGCTGTTAAATTTAAGCAACAGGAGTGCCTGGGTCTATTCTCAGATCTGCTGGATTATCCTATTTGGTTCCCCTGGATGCAGATGACAGTTTGACTAACAGATAAATGTAACCCTGTGTAGAGGTTTTATATTCACTGTAGCCACACATAACAAAACATATAAATACGTTCCACTATACACCAGCAGGCAAACTTTTGCTAATTATATATACATACATACATACACACAAAGTCCTCGGCGGCACACCAGCTTCTCCCCTCCCCATGGTGCAATCCGACACATGTAAATATATCAAAATATACAGAAAAACAGAGCACTCATCTGGACTTGGTTACAAATATTCCTTACAAAAACATGCGGTCACATCTATGCGTTTCGTCCATCTTGTGGCTATCGTCTGGAAACCTTGAGTTGCATCTCCCTATATTACATAAGACACTCCCCCAACATACACTCCTGTGTGATTCCCCACCCCCAACGTGCTAGTACTTTTCAACCCTGTGCGATTTCCCTATAGGTTTACGCACATAGTGTGCAAGTTTTTTAACAAATATTCCAATGTATCATTTCAATAAATAACATGCTTAAATAGAATTGTTTTAAAATCCAAAAATCAATACATTGTTATCAAATTCATATATAATAATATACAAAAAGTGCAATGTGTTATAACAATTTTATCTATTTTTTTTAAAGTCCTAAAAGTTAAAAACCACCCAAAAAACACATATGTATATGCATATGCAAGTGCTCAGCTGACTGATGTTCACTTCTTTGGCTCCTTCCAATACTTGCTTTGTTCAGTATCCCTACTTCCTCTCTTAACCAACTCCTTGTATATGAACTGAATTTCTGTGAGGGCAAGCATGCTCAGTAGTGCCAGTAAAAGGAGTGGGTCCCATACAAGGTATCAATATTCTGATAAATTCAAAGAATTTGATCGAATTGATCGGATTATCAAGGACATTTTCCCATGATCGGGCAAGACAGAAAATTTTGCATCAACCCCATCTACCAGAACAAATATTCCGAAGTTTTCAAGCTAAAATCTACAGAAGATCACTGGCGAAAGGTGAGAAATTTTAATAGGTTCTTTCGATCTGATTTTTGCCAATCGATAATCTGATCGGAAAAACATTGGACCGTGTATGGCTACCTTAAGTCCTTTATCTACTGTAAGATAAAGGATTTATACTTGAATTTAGGCATATATCCTTGTTATTATTCTATATGAATTATGTATTTTAATTGGGCTATGCTATGTTCAATTTTGTTAGCCACATATGTGTTTATATTGTAAAAGAAAACTGATAATGGGTATAAAAAAACATGAATTTGTGATCAGCCACAACGTTTTTCTTGTCATCTCATGTTATTTAAGTAGCATACACGTAATTTCCTTAAAGATTTTCTTTATTCTTAAATAGACTTGTAACACAATTAATCAGTCAGCTATAAATATTCCACTAGTGAGTTCTGCAAATAACCTGGGTTTAAAGTAGTCATGATTATTAATGGTGCATTGGTCTCAGGAGTGTAATGTCAATGGGATTTTATAAAGAAAAGCATTCAGCATGTAACTGATTTAAAAAGGTTTAAGGATTTTTATTAGAGATACCAAGCATTTTTATTTGCAGAAAATTCACCAGTAAATTTAAGATATTGTGCCACTAGCATAAAATTTTATGAAAACCTTAACAAATGGTAGGCAAAGAAAGGTATTGAATGGTACTTATTTTCAGTAAAATAAACTTTATCACATTTATGTAAATAATAAACCACTAGGCAGCATATTCATATTATAGCAAAATTTAGCAGATTTTTTTTGTCTAATACTATTTACAAAGCTACAAATGTTTGTAACAACTGTTGCCGAACTTCATGAAACCATTTTTTACCACATTTTTTTTTTACAAAAATCTGAGGTTTGTCAAAATGGTACTACTGCTAAAAAAGTTCATCATTTCCCTATTAACATAGCTACAGAGAACTGTCCATGGAGTGGTAAAATATTTTACTTAAGTTTGCTGAAAATTATCCATGTAGGTGTTAGAATATTTATCATAACTACAGAAATGTCAGCTGCATGTGTTACCTTATTTTACACAAATTCCCCTGCAGAGTATACTCACACCATGATTATGCCCTGCTCTGCCTAGCACTAAAAATTCACCACAAATACTGCAGATAAAGAAAATCATAAAATGCTAAATTTCACTGCAATGTCTGGGGGAAAAAAGGTCACTATCCCTGTTAGGAAAGTAATTAATTTAGCTAAAATTGTATTTAAAATTGAATTCAACTGTTATTATTATAGATTACTTTGCAGTGGAAATATCATCCAAACTAGAATTGTTTAAAAATTATTATTTAGAAAAATAATAATTTGGCACCAATAATCATAGTGCAAGCAGATACAGTAATCAGCGTTTCAGTTACTGGATGTCTTACATTAATTTTGCCATTTCTTTTCTGAAAGGCTTCTTTCAGATTCCCTTTAGACCCCAGTAAATAGAGAGGACCTTCCTTAAAAGAGGATTTTATTTTTATTTTAAACCTAGAAAATAGCCTTGAACATTGGATAATCCTCAAAAATGTGCTCCGAAGTCCCAAATGTATGTTTCGTTTTCGGATCTTCTGGATTTTCCTGGGATTCGAAAATCCAAACACTGAATGAAATTTTTTTCTGCCTTTTCTAGTGTTCTAATGTTTTTCTTGGTTTTGTTTCAGTCCTATTGAAGTCTATCGATGGAGATCATTTTACATCTTAATAATAATTCTTGAATGGTGGCTGAAAAGCAGAAACAAAGGTCTGAATCTGTTTTTACATTTTCTAAATGACTAATGTGTAGACTAAATGAATTGAAGTCTTTCTAATGATTCATATACAACTTTAGGACCTTAGCAATGTGTGTTAATTTTTTTTGCTTACATTTAAAGGGACACTAAACTGAAAAAATGACTTGCCTTTATTCATTTTGATATTTTTAGTGCTGTCAGGAATTCAATCCTTTTTGCTCTCAGTGCTCTCTGTCACTAGATCTCCTCTTGTCCTTTTCAGCTTACTCCTAGTTACTTTTGCTATGGGAAGTTAAGCAGTACTGGCAGCTGTTAAGCTTTTGTTTTAGCTGTAGGAGTTTGAAGGTGTGTGTGTGTGTGGGGGGGAACTTTGTAATTGATTTCTTTAGGTACAGTGGTACATTGGGACTTCAGTAATACAGACAGCAGCTATCTGCAGTATTGGGGTTATCTGCACAGAAACAGATAATGCTTATTCCTTTTCCTGATCTTAATGCTGAATCAATTAGCCTTGCAGTGACAAAATAATGGTAACTTACTGTAAATGGCTGTGGCACCTGGGAAATGTCAGGATAACCTATCACCAAAACTTGTTTAAACACTTGTTTTCCCCACAATCGGGCAATTGTCGGGTTTTTACAAGCTACATTTGAGGGTTACCGAACGCTACATTTGAGCGTTACCAATAATCGAACTATACATTCAAAGGTTATCAAAATCAAACAATACATTCGAGGGTTATTAGAACCAAAAGTCAAATGCTACATGCAAGGGTTAGGGAAAATAAACATTACATTCGAGGGTTACTGAAAAGGAACGATACATTCGAGGGTAAGCGAAAACGAACATCACATTCCAAGATTAGCAAACAATACATTCTATGGTTAGCGAATAGCCCATAAATTTGATAATTATTGAGTTCAGAAAACCAAACTAGTTTGGATAGTATGAGTTCGTCCAAACTAAAAGTTCGGCCCGAACTAGGAATAGCCCTAAAAGTAGAACTCCCAGAGATAAAAAACAAGGGGTAAGAAGGTCAGAGAAGGGAGGGAGCAGATTAAGATTGGTGGTAATTAATCTTTATTTCTGTGTCATTAGCTAAAAAATTATTTGGCACAGTTTACATATCCTTTAAAAGCCGGAAATTTGAAAATAGCTCACGTGTACCGGAAGTTCGTTTTTCCCCCATTTGGGTGATTTGTAAGTGTTCCCCTGACCATTACTATCCTTATTTACACTGGGTTTACACTAGCGCCAGTTTACCACTGCAATGTTGTGCGATGTTCCCCTGCATTATTGCATAGTCATGTCCATTGATTTCAATGGCACCGCTATGAACTAACACTGAAAACAGCTGCAAACAGTGTGTTGTTTCGAAATTGGAACAATATTTGCTGGTTTCAAACATTTCTAGTCCCTAATTACTATTAGGAACATTTCAAGTAAGTGAGCACCCTGGGAAGAACAAGCAATAAAAGCAAATAAAATCAACTGTTTTTTCAAAATTTTTGAGAATATGGAGTATTACTTAGGTATGTGTAATATAGTGTGTTTACAGCTACTGGGATCAATGTCTGCCAGATTCTTTCTTAGAAGCTATCTAGGGATATACATATAATCTGCAATATGATACCCACTTTCAAATAAATTATTACTTTGGTAAGGTTGCAATAATTTCAAACCTTGTAGCATATGTATATTTATTTTCAGTCAACTTGCCATACACTATAACCCTTCATAAACTAACTTCCTAACTTAATTGAATGTTGTTGTAAACTTACTTTCTTTCCATTATGGTCGACAGTTAAATTAAAAACAGGGAGAGTTCCAGTGATAACAAGGCCAAGCTCCTGAACAAAAGAAAACATAAATGTCAATAATATATATTTTTCATAAAGATATGTGAAATGTTATACAATAAAGGGCAAAAAAACTTGGTCAGTAGTTAGTTATCTGCCCCCAACCACAACTGATATTTTGAACTTTATTACCTGCATTACTATCCAGATATTTAAGGACAATAATTGCCTCCATTCTGGCAGTGTAAGCTGGCTCCTCCCTCCATGCAGTCAATCAAGGCTGTGACAACTGACATCACAGCCAATAATTGACTGCTGTTTCACCTTGAGGGTAGACATGCCCTTTAATTTACCTTCAATAAATGATGCATTTTTTAAGGGAAATCTGTAAGTACCCACTTAAAAAGTAGTGCATTCCATGAAGTTCACTAATCTTTATATAGTGCTAGCACTCAAGAAATAACACCAACTTGTTGCTTTTTTATTTTGACAATCATGCCAACCACACTTTTTTCCACCAACCTGACAACTGATCGATTACCTTAAAAGAACGATTGTCCTAACACTATAATTTCCTAAGCAGTTATATCAACATGCAGGACATTACTTTTAGGAGAGCCAGATGAAGGTGTCTCAACAACTAGTATTTAATTAGCATACCACCTGTACATGTCAGCAGCTAAGGCTGGGTACATACGAGCTATTATTTGTCCCGACTGAGCTTGGTGTACATGGTCCTATATTTTGCCCAATTAACCAGCTGCCACAATAGTTCTGGTTAAAATGTTGGTCATTTTCAGCCAATCAGTCTTCAATATGCCAGTAATCGGTTGTGCCAAAATGTCTGCTGCAGCACTTTTTCTTCCAACCAGCTGTTCTGTTATTCAGAACAGTAGTTTTTTTGTTTCTCCTCAGCTGGCATTATTACACAATACTAGGCAGGCACAGTTCCTGTCACTATGACTTTAACAATGTTTAATAAGTAATTGTTGCCATATGGTTTATATGACATAATCAACATAATTGCTCATTGATTGATAAAGGCACTTTAAACAACATTATATTTCATACAATTGCAGATACAGTGAAAACTTACTGCTATTATTATATTAAAATCAGAAAAGAAAAGAAATCATCACAACATCCTTAAGCTTTCCAGTAAGAAGGGAACGCACAAAGACCTGGCCACTGAACTTCTGGTCACTTACAGGGAAAGAGACTGAAAAGAAAGGTCACAGAAGTCATATTATTTTGTCCCTAATCATGACACCAAGGCAAAATGTGAACCGTTTACTGTAAATTGTTGAACATTTAAGAACATTTTAGAGATATGGTTAAATTCTGACAGCTGACATAAAGACTTTAAATTAATGAGAGAAAGGGTGCATTTACTCCAGTAATCCTGTTTCCTGAAAATGTTTACATAAGTGGGGAAAATAATGATAAGAGGCGTAAATGTTCAGTAAAACGTCTTAGCAGGAATTCAGTTGTATGGTTCATCTGTTGGCAAAAATTGTTCTGTGCCTTAAAGGATAAGTACACTACAAAAACAAGTTAAGTGTAATTGGAAGCTGCAGCTTTAACCAATCCTCTCCTCTTTTGTTTTTGTTTATTCTAGGTCCCTTCTGAGCTTACCTGTGGTACTCTAAAGTTCCTGACATCTTGGATATCCTTTGCAGTTACAAGCATGGCACAGCGTGATGACGTCACGCGGGCAGGCCTCCGTGCACACACTGACGTCACATCACATGTGCTGTGATGTCACACACGCGTGAGCGACATGCTTGTGTGGAGCTAACTGACCTTGCATTTTGGGACACACTGTGGAAGGAGATCTAGGAAGTCTAGGGGGGTAGAGCTTAGATGACTGCAAAGGATATCCAAGAAGTCAGGAATTTTACAGGACCATAGGTAGGCTCAGAAGGGACCTAGAAGAGGTGCTAGAAGAGGTGCTGATTAGTTAAAGCTGCAGCTTCCAATTACACTTAACTTGTTTTTGTAGTGCACTTATCCTTTAAAGAAGAATTAAGATCAAACAGGCTCTAGACAGTATTTGGGGCCCTCCCTCTTTATTAAATAAGAATTCAACTAGTTTATAAAAATATTGTCTTTGAGAAACAATTGTGTTTGTGGTCAAATGGGACACTAGGCAGTCGTGTGGTTTGGAACCCTCTCTCTTTACTAAATGGGAATTCCACAAATTTATGAAGAAATTGTTTTGCAGAAACAATGTTATTTCTCCGTTGGAGCCAAGAGAAAAAACGATTGACTGCAATACTGTGTCTGCTTCTGTAACTGAGGCTACTGTGGGTTTCCTGAACCCCGTTCAGAAGCCTATGTTGACTTGCGAACTATAGAGCTCTGCTGTGTCTCACTTTTTCTCCTTTCAAATATTATAAGTATGATTTCATTTCATTTGTTTTAGATTGGTTTCATTGGTTTTACATAACAAAAATTAATTTGTATTATTAGTATAAAATATACTCTATGGGAAAAGATAATTTTCTATGAGACCATGACCAAAACACAAAACATTGACAGAAATCTGTAGCTTTGATACACACCAATGTTAAGGTAGGAATATCTAGAACCAGTATATGATTCTAGATTTAAAACCGACGGACTGTTTGTGGCAACAGAAAATAATATGTTGTCTTACCAGTGCATCCAAATACACGTTAGTCCATTGAACTTGTTTTGCCTTCTCTCTAGACAGAACCATTGGTCTTCCAAGGACATCTAAGTACTCCTGTTAAATAAACAAACAGAGGCTATTTTGAAAAGATTTTATAGTACCATATCCTTAACAGTTTGATAACTTATAGTATTGAATTCAGTGAATGCATTTTCTTTAAATGTTGATTGTTAAATTATTAGCTTGAAATTTTCTAGAGAGAGAAGCTTATATGTTAAATTTACTATAATTTCCTAAACTATAGCCCTTTCCCCACTGTTAAGGTGCCAGAGGTGGCATCCGGAGCCCTCTGTGTGGGCACTCATGCACAGCAAAGTTCACCATAGTTTTTTTTACCAGAAAACCAGAGAGAAAGGGTAGAGGCTGTCTGTAGAGGTGACGTCCTATAACATTCAGCTCTGCTTGAGTCCCTGTTTTGGATCTCAAACTCCTGTCTAATAATGTAGGGGTAATGGTCACTGTTTTGGATCTCAAACTCCTGTCTAATAATGTGGGGGTTAATGGTCACTGTTTTCGATCTCAAACTCCTGTCTAATAATGTAGGGGTTAATGGTCACTGTTTTAGATCTCAAGCTCCTGTCTAATAATGTAGGGGTTAATGGTCACTGTTTGGATCTCAAACTCCTGTGTGGTAATGTAGAGGTTAATAGGTAATCAATAATCAATTTGATCTACTGTATTGGTCTGTGTCCGAAAAACTAGGCACTATGCAATAAAATGTGGGGTTTTGGGTTGCAGTTTGGGCACTCGGCCCTTTAAAAGGTTCGCCATCACTGCTATAGGGACTAGGCAACACTATCACATTTCTTACACAATTACAACCGCATTTTGCATGTGAAAAACACATGCCAGCATATCATGGCCACATTTTATACCGCATGTGATCACCATTTGTTTGCAATTCGCATGAGAACCAATTATGGACTTAAACTGAAAGCAAAGCACAAAGTGAAGGAAACGTGCTGCATTGCGCAGTACAGTGTGGCCACTTTTTACAATTCCCACTCCAACCACTGATGCTGTGTATGTAAATGCTTTTAAATCTATCCAATCGGCTTGCATAAATCAACATAAACCATATTTAGTATAAACCATAGCTCAAAGAGACGGATGCTTGTTTTAGCAGTTTTTAATATCAAGGCTCTGTTATCAATAAAGAAGTAAATAGTACATTCATTAGAAAACAAAATAAAGCATTAAAAAAATCTAAG
Organism: Hymenochirus boettgeri; assembly: GCA_019447015.1. NCBI lineage: Eukaryota > Metazoa > Chordata > Amphibia > Anura > Pipidae > Hymenochirus > Hymenochirus boettgeri. Next base: position 147,834,162 of record CM033471.1, read on the forward strand.
CCCTCATTAGTGTCACAGTGTTTATGTTCCAGCATCTGTTTGAAATGAATATACCATGTAGAAGTTTAGGCTAAGACAGGCAGCTGTGTTTAAAAAGCAATAAAAACATTATTTACTTTATTAAGCCTATTATAGTGGACACACGTGCAAGTATCATTGTTTGTTACATAAACAATATTTTTTCATAGCGATTTTGCAAAAAAATATAGTACATAGGCCTGACGACGGCTGAAATGCGTAGATGACTAATAATTTTGTTTGTTGAATATTTATTGGAGACCCATTGACCCTTTCCCCTTTTGCCTGCTTAATGCACTGCCAATAAAAGCCAGTTTGTTTTGAAAAAATTACCTGAGTGCACTGGATTTTTTTGGACTATATTTACTACATACCTTTCTGCTGTAGCATCAGGGTAAATACATGAAAGACATTTCACAGTGAGTGCCCTCTTTTTGGATTTTATATATATATATGTACAGTCTTATTTAAGACAGCACTAGCAGGGCTTACTCCAAAAGTATTAAAAATGAATTATACATAAAACACTTGACACGTTTCCGCTCTCACAGGAGCCGTCCTCAGAAAAGTGTTACCACTAGGGATGGCCAGTTCGCGAATCCGAACCCGGATCCGCCGCGGATTTATCCCGTTCACGAACGGCGGATTTTTCCGGATTTTCCGCCTTCCGAACTTCCGATTTGCGGATTTTTCATATTTTTGAAAATTTTCGAAATTACTGGTTTTCGCGTATTTTCGAAAATTTTCGAAAATACGAGAAAACACGTAATTTCGAAAATTTTCAAAAATGCAAGGATTTCTCTTATTTTCATAAATACGTATTTTCGAAAATTTTCGAAATAACGAGGATTACTCGTATTTTTGAAAATACATATTTTCGAAAATACTAGTTTTCTCGTATTTGCGAAAATTTTCGAAAATTTTCGAAAATACGCAAAATCCGTAATTTCGAAAAATTTCGAAAATACGGAAAATATCGTAATTTCAAGGGTATTTTTTCATTTTAATGGGTCCGCTCACGGATTTTCGAATTTTCAAATTTTTCCGAAAATTCACGGATCCTCGAGCGGACCGGATTTTGCGAAGTTCGGACATCTCTAGTTACCACCATGTGCACCTCCTCCCTTATAATACCTCCCATACACAAAACCCCCTTAGTGCATACCCACATATTAAAAATGTATTAAAATAACATATGGTAACAAGTACCTATTTACATCTTATTCATGTTCCGATCCGGGCTCGTGTGCATCCCCGTTCACGGTTACACTTCCACATATCTAGTCATCATCCACGCGCCTAATGCCCCCTGTTAAGCATGTCATAGTAAAAACCTCCCCACGAGGTGCAGACCAACCTCAGCACACCTCTATGTACCCCTACATAACTGCACTCACCACGCTCATCCTTCATAAAGGATTGAACCTTATTCAGTGCTGAATGGATCTCAGATCTGTTATACCCTCTCACCACCAGTCTATAACAGATCTGAGATCCATTCATCACTGAAAAAGATTCAGTCCTTTATGAAGGATGAACCTGGACCCACTAAAAAAGTTTTGGGCTATAGTGTAAACTTAATCTCCAGCTTCCACCCACTGAGTAAAGAACTAAAAAACATGTGAATAAACATTGGAAAATGGTGAGGCGTGACAGACAGTTACCCTTCATGAACACCCAGTTAAGACATGTCTATTAAAAGGGAGGTAGTCTTTGCAATTTGTTGGTGTCTACCAACAGTATTGCTGAAAAAAAGACCCCCTACGAAAAAAATGGGGTGCTTTAAATGCCCTAATTGTGTGACTTGCCGCAGCATGATGACAGACAATAGCTTTGCACATCTCCATACTGGCAAACGGTTCCAGATTTGTAAATGGTTCATATGCACGAGTAGGTAGGTGGTGTATCTGATCATGTGTCCTTGTAGTTTGGTATACATGGGTATGACCAGCCACCACTACCTTCCGTGAAGGGATGGCAAACCATAGAGCATCTATTAGGAATCCCATGGACAAGAAAGGGGAGATAAGTAGCTAATCTGGGGATATGGCTGTGGCTAAACATTTTAAACAGCAGAATCACTTATTAGCTATGCTTAAATGTATGATTATTGATGGGGTAGATGAGAGTTTAGGTGCTTTGTCTCTCAAAACTACTTGTATAATTGAAGAACACATAGTCAATAAAAGTTCTTATTGTTAAAAATGGTGCTAATTTTGCCCCAACCAATCAGATGTTCACTTTCAAATGTTAAATATGATCTGATTTGTTACTGCAAATTTAGTACCATTTTTAACGATAAAAACTTTTATTGAATCTCCCATATATAGTTTAAATTAAACTTTAACATAAAGTTCAGAGGCAGCTCTACAGATCCTACAATAGTCAATTAGTAAAACCTTTTGTCTCTCAAATAAATAAAATAAAAAAACTTATTGTAGATATCAATTGAAGAATATTTCAGGTTACTTGTGGTTTTACTTCTGTTTCTAGTATTGCTTCTTGCACTTTCTGCACATGCTAACTAGGTTCTTATAGGGTTATTCAATAACAGTTCTTATCATTAAAAATGGCCCCAACCAATCAGATTTTAGCTTTCAAATGTTATATAAGATCTAATTGGTTGGGGCAAAATTAGCATAATTTTTAACGATAAGAAATTTAGTCCTCCTACAGAGCCCCGTTAAGTTTCTTAACGGGTATCGAGCGCACAGCTCCTTTTCCAAAAACATTTGGAGATAGCGCTGTGCTCTAAAATCCATGTAAAACACACGTTATTCCGATATTTAAAAGTTGTTAACCCTTTGCATATGTATTTATGAAGCAACAACCAGTTAACCTTTTCTATTTGTGAGCATTTCTGAATCAACAAACATACGGAGGCATTACTTACCTTTGCCTGATCCCCTGATACAATACCAAATGTAAACGAGATTACTTCGGGTATTGCATAGTGGGATCGCGAAAAGGAACATGTTCCGGTAGCGCCGGAATAAAGTCCCCCTACAGAGCCCCAACTTAACAAAAGGGGTTTGTATCGAGTGCACAGCGCTATTTCCAAAAACATTTGGAAATGGCGATGTGCCCTAAAATCCATGTAAAACACATGTTAATCCGATATTACTTCAGGTTAACTTTTTAGAGGGATCTGACCCAAACTGAATCCCCCTGTAAGTCTTTTTGTGTGTTAATTTCTGCAGCAATTAATACCATTTGCAGAAGTGAGGATTTTTTTTTTTGCAGCAGGCTGTTAATCCCTTTATATTTGTACATTTGCATTTATTTCTGTAGGAATGTTTTACTCATAGAGGTATAAGCAAAGAATTGCTATTGTTTTACTGTTTTTGTGGATGAGGGGAAACCGTTCAGTTAAGTCATATCCTCCAGATGCACTTATAGAAACAATATGGTGCATAGTTGCAGGTGGAGCATAATCTAATGAACCTGAACTTAGCACACATGTACAATGTATTTCACAATAGTTTACATATTTAAAGGTGAATGTTAGATGGTAGAAAGTGTGCATTCCTACTGTTTCATTAATTTTATAGAATATGTATGTAAACTCCCCAGCTCCCCTTTAAAAAGGTACACATTGGAGATTCATTTGCACAAAGCTGTGCTATGGTTTTCATTATCCTAAACCCTGCAGCTCTGCACCAAGTGTATTTTCATTACATAACTTCCAACATTCACCTTTAGATTTGAATAGTATCTATTAAAAATTATTTTAATATGTTATTAAAGTTTAAGAAATTCTTGCTCTGGGAACATTATTTACACTTTAAGGGAAAGTCCAGCTTAAAAATAAGTAACTTTTAAAATTATTATTACCCCCCAAAACCTCACTTTCGCAAGATCAAAGATTCCCCAGAGCTTACTTACCTGACCCAGTCCCTCACCGTCTATTCCATGCCCCCTGCTCCTGTTTCAAGCTCGTTGCAAGCAAAAACTGGAGCAGGGGATTTCTGCGCTGACAGCCGCTTCTCTTCCTGGTTGCGGCCGTCAGGCAATTGGCTGCAACCAGCCACGGAGTAAAAGTGGCGAGGGTCCGGGTCAGGTAAGTAAGTTCTGGCTGATCTTTGAAGTTTAGGAACCTCACGAAAGTGAGGTTCTGGGGGGTAATAATCATTTTAAAAGTTATTTATATTTAGGCTGGACATTTCCTTTAAAGCAAAACAGAAAACCGGTTTTGGGGGGTATGAATAATATATTAACATTTTCTATTAAGGGTGGACATACCTTTTAAAGGGGTTATGTTGGAGGATATGATGTATATTGGAGTAGCAGACCAGAACAAGAGAACACAGAACCAGAGGCCAGGGAAAAAATGAAAGGAGCAGAAGGGCAGAAAAAAATGACACAAGGTAAAGTGGGCAGGGAAAATATCATAAGACCTTCAGGGCAGAAAAGAATGGCACAGGAACAGATGGACTATAAACTGGCACAGGAGCTGGAAAACACGGCAGCTGGAGGGTTAGCATAAACGACACAGGTGCTGGTATTTTTGCTTTATTTTACAAGATTATATAAAGATTTTAATATTAAAATATTGTAATATTTCTGCTTTAATATATTTAAATCATCACAGGGGTTAGGAGGTGGGGTTGAGATTGCACATGAGAAAAAAATGTTTTAAAGGCACATGACTTACTGGAATAAAAGGTAATAGGAGCTTCAGCTTTGGGGAACAAGTAGAACTTAAAGTGAGCTCGTAGATGAAATGAAAGACAGCATGAGTAAAGTCTCCCAAAAAGACTTGCTGAGGCAAGTGCTTTCTTAATTATTGTTCTTTGGTTTCCTTTAGGTATATCACAAGGGTGGCAAAATTGCATACAGGATATTTGTAATGTACTGAATATATTTAATTAGTAAACAAAAAAAAGTATAATTTACTATAAAAAAGGGTCCCTTTTTTTCACAAGGGCCATATTGTCCCTGTAGTTCACTATGCATTTTCAGAACTTATAGACATGAATATAACATTCTATAACCTATATCTATATATATTCCAATAAAAAGTAATGAACACATTTTAAACTAGTAATACAAGTTACAATATTATTTGCTCTGTAAAAATAAAGAATAATACTTGGTACTCACCTGTGTGTTGATTCTTATTGCTCCAATAGATGGGATTTCATAGTAATAGCCTTAAACAAAACAGATAATATTGGTTATAAGGCATAATTTAAATATGAACATCCTAAAAAATCTTCAGGGGTTTGTGTCACCTATGGGGAAAGGTTATGTTGATACATAGTAACATAGTACTTGAGGTTGAATAAAGGCATATGTCCATCAATCCAACCTTTATAGCCTCTTTAACCCTTTAACTCTTGATCCAGAGGAGGGCACAATTTTTTAAAAAAAAATACCTTCCTGACTCCAAATGGCAATGGGAAAAGATCACTGGATCAACCAGAACTGCATTATATGTATTAATAAAAACTATTCAATGAACTTGTCATTACCACATCTGCTGAAACTGTGGAAGACAGTTTTACCAATCTTACTGGAATGATGCCTTTTCTAACCTAAAGATGAAACTTAAAACTAGAAGTATGGCTGATTTTTGCCAAGCTTGGAAAGTTCTAATGAGGCTGGAGAGCAGATGTCACCAAGCTATAGGTAGTTCACCAGATTCCGACCCTGGTATAAGACACAACAGGACAGAATATCCATATACTGTAGTTTCCCTTCCAATCCTCGTATAGCCATAATATTTTTATATATAAAAACTAAATTTAGGGTGCATTTTCAAATGTGTATTGAAAAATATTTTTAAACAATGGGAAAGTTAAGTCAGAGAGAAGTATATAAACCATAAAAATCTGAAAAGGACAGACATTGGAAACATCAAAAAGGGGAGTTTCAGCAGCCTGTGAACATTATTGTGAGTAAAAGCATTACGGTGCCACTTAGTAAAGGAACTGTAGATTTATTATCTTTCCGCCATGTAGAATCAAAGGGTCAGTTCATAATGAATCTTTGATAATCTAAAGAGACCTTGTCTTTATTTGAAGTTTAAAAACCCAAACCTTTTTAGGGTTTAAGTAAGATTCATGGGCACTGTGCTCTGGTAATAGTAATTTTTTAAGCACAACATAAGGTCAAAGAGTCTACAATCTGTCTGTAGTGTAACAAATAGCAGGTAGACATAAATAAAGCTTTGTATTCATTGACTAACTCCTCTGCACACTAAGACTGCTTGGTCATTGCCATCCCTTTACAACATGAGTAAAAACAGACTTGTGTCATTTGAACTTACAGATTTAACAGATTTACAGACAGCACTGAGAATTTATTTTGTGTTCATCTTATTTTTTATTTAATGGTTTATATTTTAAATATATTTTTTCACTTGTTATTTCTTTTCAGTGGTTTAATATCTTAGCTTTCACTTGGTAAAACAATTATTTTAACAACAAAAGTTGTTTAACTTTAACTTTGAAAAACATTTTCAGGGAGATTCAATAAAAGTTCTTCAGGGAGATTCACCCAGAGGCGCAAGCTCTGTGGGCAAATCTCCTGTTCCGGATTTACCAGAGGCTGTGCAACTGTGGGTGAATCTCACCCGCACATAAGTATTTAATGTCAGATATTAGCTGGTGTTGAATACTTACACACAAACAACTGCGCAGCCTCTGGTAAATTGGTGTGCACCGGCTGCGTGAGTGCCTCTTTCGGTACTCGAGCAGCCATCGCAAAGCAAGACTTAATGTCATGCTAAGTTAAGGGCTGAAAGGAGCGCTGCGCACCTGCAACCCCCCTTGGTAAATGACCCTGCTTAATGTTAAAAATGGTGCTAATTTTGCCCCAACCAATCAAATCTTATTTTACATTTGAAAGCTAACATCTGATTGGTTGGTGCTAAATTAGCATCATATTTAACAATAAGAACTTTTATTGAATCTCCCTGTTTATTTAGCATCTACTACAGCAGAATGGGGTACCTTTATTTTGACATGCCATCCACTGAATGGGTCCTTTGTCATAATTATGCTGTCCAACCGAAAAGGTAAAGACTCTAACCTATGTAGAGAAAAAGTTTAGACATGAAAAAAAAGAATAATGAATACTGTAATTATAAAACCTTTTATTTACTTATATACTCCCAACCTAAAGGGGATTCTTCCTGATATTATTATAATTTCCCATATATTTGTACTATATTCCCCAGGCATCATTTGATATATATGTAGGTTTATCTCACTTTTTTAATGTTGGCAGTAACCTTCACTGTATATCCTTCTTAATCATAAAAGCTTTGTACTTTATCTCTGCTTATAGAAAGCTATGAATTTGTATACAAAAGCAAATCACATTTTAATAAGAAATGGAAAAAGGACTTTTAGAAGTGTCTTTTTCAGACAATTGAATTTTGTTTGTGGTAGTGCTTGGAAGGAAGCAAGTCAAGTATGAATAATGTATATTTTTGCATATATAACTAAAATCTTCATTATGCCATATAATGTAAATATGGGGGCACACACATAAGATGGTTAGGTGATTTAAATTAGACACAATTCTAGGAAGGTAAACATTTTCCAGCATTAATAAAATAAGAAACTATTGATAACTAACTAGTGGTATTTCAGATTACAGGTTTAGTTGAAAGGATTAGGTACAGATATATAACAGGAAATGTGTTTCACAAATACACTTTAATAACCTGTATAGTAAGTGATCTTCCGTTTGCCACAGAACTATTGTGATTGGCTCTCTATACTTTAGTAAAGGCATACACATGGCAACTTGTTAGCCAATCCTGTCAGATCCTATTATTGGCTATATGTATGGCTATCTTAAAGTGAAAGATTGGAGAAATGCCAGTGACTAGGAGGAGGAACCAGAGACCAGTTAGATGCTGCATGTGTATTGTCCCTTTAAATAAAGGACATAAAAAGTTATAGCAATTTAACTTTTTTCACAATTTTAGTAATTCTGAAATTCCTGTACCTCTTCAGTACACACTTAAAACCGTGACTACTGTTCAATTTAAAATAAAATGTCTAATTTTAATTTTTGCATGTGCAAGAAATATTCATTAAATTTCCTGAAACATTGCTGAAACATAAAGGAGAAATCACTACCTGCACCATCATTTTAAATATATTATATCAAGTAAACTTGTTGTCTTTATTAAAAAAAAAACCTGCAGAGATTTATCTTACCAAGAGTGACTATATGTTAACCCTTTAAATACTAAAAAAGCAGTATTTTTACATTTTCTGGCATGTTTTTATATCCAAAATGTATTAAAAAACTATCCTTCTTCCCGTTTGTGCTTGTGTGGTCCGTGTGCGCACTCCGCGCGCACGAGATGCGACAGCAGGGAGTGACGTCACATGTCCATGCACACGCTGACCTCACGTCACTTGCACACAGACCACACAAGCACAGCATTTGGAGGCTAGAGGACAAGGGGAAGCCAGCAAGTCTCAGAGGGGAGGAGCTCAACAGTCTTCAAACCACATCTAAGGTGTCAGCAACTCTAAAGCAGCACAGGTAGACTCAGGAGGGACCTAGGGGAAAAAAAGGGGGAGAAAGATGTTTTAAAGCTACAGTTAACAATTAAAACTTGTTTTTACTGTGCACTTATCCTTTAACTGGATTCTGGATCTTGATTACTATTTCCCTGTTCTATTCCACTGTGTAATGGTGGCCATAGATGTGGGATCTGAAGCTCCCTGGTCTGCAACTTCAATACACCATCCTGTGAGGGGCTAACCCTTCCATATTGCCACAAAAAAGAGTCCAGCACCTGCAGTGATGACCAAGTATGGCAAAGCAAATAAAAATACACCATACCTTGGGAAGCTTGGAAAGTTTGCTTGCACAAACAAAGATCAGGCACAACCCTACTCCCCCGAAATGGTGCAAGTTGCTGCAGCTGAACTGGACCTCATAGTGTCAGATCCGCCTGCTCATAGCAATACAGGACCCAGAGCTGGTGAACCAATCTCGGCCCAACTAATGGCAGCTATCCAAGACTCTAAGGCCTTGCACAATGTCCTCATAGAGGAGGTCAGGGAAGATCTGCATACACTGAGGCACAGAGTGGGTGAGCTGGAGGACAGAGTCTCAACCACATAGGACACTATCAGACCACTGCCTGATGAAGTGGCATCCCTAAGTCAACAAACCCAGGCCCAAAGACATGGATCATAGAGACTTTTAGGGGACAGCACCTATCACCAGTATTTACGGTTGAGAGGACCCACTGAGTTCCAACCAGGCCCCATCCCCCAGGGTCTAGACCCAGGCCCATGGTGGCCCATCTGATAAATGCCAGGGACAGCAATGCAATCCTTTGGATGGCCAGGGAGAAAGGTGAAATAAGGATTGAAAACTCTACAATCATGAAATTTCCTGACTATTCAGCCAACCTCCAGAGGCCTAGGGCCACCTTTATGGCCGTTAAGCATGGGAAAGTCAATATTCCCTACGCTATGATGTTCCCAGCAAGACTTCAAAAACAGCATGATAAATCTACAAAATTCTTTGAAAACCCAGTGGACGCTACAGAATGGCTGGATGCACAATTTGGTCTGGCGCCTAGACGCTAAGCAAAGTAATGCAATTTATTGTGGAGCCAACCTACTGGAAACCGATGACTATACAATTCAGAGATAAAGTGCCCTTGTCGTTAGTCCACAGGCAGCCAAACGTATAACTGGAAAAAACACTGTGTCCCGATCATTTCCCCAACCCTGGATAGGGAACGCTGTTCCCCTACTCCTTTCCCCTTTTTTCACTTTCCCTGCTCCCATTCCTTCCCCCGATCCTCTACTGGCTAATCGTTGTTGGATACAGTTGATCCCGAAAATCTATTGTGATGTGGGTTCTGGGTGTGGGTGGATGGTATTACCTTTAATAACTAAACAGGAGGTTGGCAATCAGGGAAGCCCCTATGTATAGGTGAATGAAAACTTTTAGGCCCCCTCCACTGAACACTATACGGAACAGATGATGTCCCACTATGGAACTAGATATGGTTGCTGAGTCCAAATGTAAAATACCACCAACAGGACTAAAATTGTCACTAAGATCAATGGGACTGTTGCACACAAACAAAACTTGAGCAACCAGATAGAATGGCTGCTCCTTAGATTATAATCCACTGATCTAGTGTCTATTTTTCTGTTCTGTGGGTGGGATGAGGATTTGGGGGGCATATGTGTATATATATGTATATATGAGTCTCGGACAACAACAATGTATATATGTTTAATTAACTTAGGTACCTATTGATGTTCAGGATACAAATAGATTTAAGGGATGGGTGAACTAAACAATATATAGCCAAATAATAATCAAGTGATATGTGGACTGGGAATGTTGGTCCAATACTGCACACTCAAAGGAATACCAACAACTGATTGGGGAGCCCCACCCCAGACTTCTTAGGATGCTTTAACAACGGATTATCTCCAAACTATATATACATCTGATACAAAGCAATTCTCAAGCGATTATAGAGGATGTCAAATACAAATGGACTCCAAGTTTAGGAAACCTGGATGAGGAGCAGTGGCTAGCTCCCATCTACACTTTTCACCATCAATAAAATAAAAAACGATACAGTTTAAAGTCATACACCAAGCATACTATATCCCCAGACAGATGACACACTTTACCTCAAAGAATAGCATACTGCCCAAAAGGTCACCTGGCCAATGCAGGATTTGTGCACCTTATATGGGATTGCCCGAAAGTAAGTAGATTTTGGTTGGGTGTCCTCCAATTACTGGGCCAGTTATCCCCCACCATGTACATCAGACCTGTCTGTTTGGAGTAATGGATGAAGATATATGGTCTAGATATGAATTGCTATTCTTGCAGATGGCCTTGTTCTATGCACGAAAAACAACAATATTAAGATGGGTCTCACATAAAAGACCCAAAGTGAAAGTTTGGATCAAACTAATAAACTCTGATTTATCTTTATTACAAATATTATACAAACACAGAGGTTGCCCGGACAAATACCAAAAAATATGGTCACCATGGATTGACTCTTACGGTGTCTTCCAAATGATACAACTATACAGAAATTTCTATGGATATATGTTGCTGCGGGGCGGTGGATGGGGTGGGGCCGGGAGGCTGGAGTGGCGAATGGAACCTTTCTACACATGAGACAGCAATAACTACACACTGGACAGACAGGTTTTTTCCACCAATACAGTAATATTTCAAAACTGCTTAAACATACTGTACTGATTTTATCTACTACATAATTATGTCAGATCTTTATCTTCAACTAATGCAATATTGGATCTGGATCTGTATTAACAACATTCTTTTTATAAATAAATAAGCACAAAAACACACGTGCATTGATTTTAAATGTAAAATATAAAATACTAATAAATCTAATCCTTGATATATATAAGGGCTTAAAAAAATAAAAATATTCAAAAAGGGAATTCAAAAGCTAGTGTCATTGATTTGGGGAAAAATGTATAGCATGCGTAGGTCAACTGTACAAAATCCTTAACAGGGGTTTCTTGTCTTTTACTTGACCTTAGCTTAAGTAACATGAAAAGTATGCTCTGCAAATTGGTCATGGTTATTTCTAACACTGACAAAGTGGGAAAAGTAATTTGAAGAGCACACAGTGGAAAAGGAATAGAATGCAAAATGTAAAATACTTGCATATTGGAATCAATCTTGACCTTAGTATAGAAAGCTCTTTTGAGAAATGCCAGACCCAACAGTCAAAGCATTTGCTAGTTATACTTACTTTCATAACCAAGCAGCTGAAAAAATAAATGCATTATCCCTCACAAATGAATGTTATTTAAATGATCTAACAGACTAACAAAATAATTAATGAATTGCATGCTATACATTATACTTCAAAAATGCTTTTAAAGAAGAAATAAAAGCTATTAAGTTAATTCAAGGAATTTTCCCCATTAAATAAGGACCTTAAGTGCTATATTAATACTGCAATTTTAAAAACATTCTCACCTAAAGATTGATGCATTTGTAGGTATGTCTCCTCTGTCACTGATAACACCATTTTGACCGCCTTTATAGACTTGAATGCAGAAGATGTTAACAGCCTCAGAGAGTCATGGTAAAAAAAAAGTACTTATCACAGAAAGACCAAAAGACCATCCTTTAAAGGTAACTATGATAAATTATTTATTGTGTTTATAGTGTTTTTATATGAAAGTCCTGTCTTCATATTTCCATTTCATGTATTTCTAATCCTAACCAGTTGATCGGTAAGTAAAGTAAGAATTTCAGTTAGGAGTGGGATAATTAATTTTGGACAAATCTTAGTTTGGGCCACTAAATTCTGCAAGGTTTATTTTTTTGCCTCTTGCTGTTCTCACATTTCTTTGTGAGATTTTATAAATTCCTATGGCTTTTTCATAAGCCGATGATACCCAAATCTACATATTCTTCCTCGTCCTTGTAACTCTTGACATCCAAACACATCTCAGACTTTCTTTTTTTATCTACTCTTGGATGAAAGACCACTGCCTTAAACTAAATTTAAAAGAACCACAAACAACCCTTCTGCAAACTTTAGACCAGCTTTCTCTGTTTCTTTTGGCAATATAATTGCAGTATAATCCCCGTCCAGTTGTCAGATTCCCTAGAGAGAATACTTACTTCTCTTTTAACTATATTACCATTGTTGCTAAAGCCAATTATTTCTTTTTTCATTATATTACTAAAAGTCCACATTTTCCTCTCAAAATTAACTACTGCAATACTTATGCACACTATCATCCTGTCCCTCTTTGTACTCTTTGAACTACTGTAATACAACCTTGTGCTAATCAACCTTCATCGTTCCCAACTGGGGTGGGCAATTAAATTTCACTGGGGGCTGCAAGAAAAACTTGGATTGTTGTAAAGGGCCAGACCAATTGGTTTAACTCATTACATAGATTGCGTGCCCCCCCTCTCACTGACTGCTCCTCACCTAGCGTAAAACTATTGCTGGCAGCCATGGCTGTGATCCCCTGTGAACAGAGGGCGGGATCAGATCACCGCAGGAGCAAGAGGCTGTAAGTATGGTTCTGCTTTTTTTAAAATCTAATATAGCAGTTGGGGTGGGAAGGGATGTCCTACATTTTATTAAAAAATTATCCAGACAATCAATTAACATTAAGATTTTTTGGGGGGTACAGATCTAGTATAGAAAGGCTAGTCAGGGGCTGCCAATGGGCCACATGTGACCCCCCGGGCCTTTGCCCAGGTATGATATAGAGGGTGGAGAAACACTTTAAGAAAGTTAAATCAATTATCCAGCCTGAGACAATCAATTAATATTGAGATTTTTGGGGGTACAGGTCTAGTTTTGAAGGGCCAGTCAGGGGCAGCCAACGGGCCGCATGTGGCCCCCGGACCTTACTTTGACCAGGTATGGGATAAACCATGGTTAAAATGTTCATATACAATATATTACCTCACTCTCTAAAGCTAGAAGTATAAAATTGATCCAACATTGAAAAATGCAAATCAATTGTGCAAGAATCTGACAGGTCTGTGAGACACCTTCATTGATTCCAATTAGGTCATATTAATAAGTGTTGGATAATAAGAAAAAATTTAAAAAAAAAAAACAACTGTATGTGGTCCTATGATTTAATTATTTTTGATCTATAATTGATCCCTTTATTGTCAAATTGATTGAAATGTTAATCGAGTAAGCACAAAGGGAATTTCAAAGCTTCTGAAAATGTGTATAGTTGTATGCCCCCAACATTTCTAGATTTTTCTTTCCGATGTGGAATTCGTTTTCAACGTTTAATATTCAACATCAAGTCCTGACACATTTCCAAAATCAGAATGGACCCCCAGTGAGTTTGTGCAACCTTATTCAGCAGCTTCAGAAAGATGGCAGAAATCTGGACCAAATATGGCAAAAACTTCACCCGATCACCTATTTTTAAATGGGCTGCTTTAAAACTCAATTTAATCCCCTTTTGTGACCAATGTATTCTAAACAGATTATCAGTCAAGTTTTTTGTAAAATTACCCTTGTAACCCTACTAGAGATGGCGGAACTATATAAAGTTCGGTCCGTTTTCGAACTTTTGAACTTTAGAGAAAGTTTGAAGGTTCAAATTCAGACCTATTCAAGGATCTACATTCGACGACACATTCGAGGATTATCAACGAACGAATGATCCTTCCTGTTAGCAAATGGTCTTTCATAGGCTTAGCGAATGGCACATTCGAGGGTTGGATAGTATACTGGTTAAAAATGGGAAACCAGGGTTTGAATCCTGGCTAGGGGTAGTTACACAAATGTTCAGATTATTATAATATTATATGGTTATTATATTAATAGGTTATTATATTACTAGGTTATTATATGGTTATTATATTACTAGGTTATTATATGGATATTATATTACTAGGTTATTATATTACTAGGTTAGTATATGGTTATTATATTACTAGGGTATTATAATAACCCAAACATTTGTATAACTGCCCCTAGCCAGGATTCGAACCCTGGTCTCCCATTTCAAAGGCTGTGCCTTTAAACAGTACACTATCCAACCCTCGAATGTACCATTCACTAAGCCTAGGAAGGACCGTTTGCTATCCAGTACATTTGCTGATTATCGAATTTGCGATCGAAAGTCTGGAAACATCGTAAGTCCGAGAAATCCGGGTCCAGGATAGTTCGAGAAGTCCGAGTCCGTTCGAACTCGAGCTCGAGTTCAAGTTCTAGTCCATCCCTAATCCCTACTACAGCTAAGTAGTTATCTTTCATAGTGAGTTTAAAGACATTAGTGCTTATCTGGCGAACTGGAGTACAGCAGAGTGTTAAATATGAACAAAGATCATTCGGTCTACTTACTGTAATGAATGCAATTATTTGGGCTGCACTGATTGCAATTCAACAACATTAATTCAGCCATGCTGTATTTGTTTATAATGGGTGTTCCTACATGTTTTTAATGAATTGCTAGACAGCCTTGTAATAGATAGATTTCATATGTTTTCAGGCACAATTTGTCACAAGCTCCAAAATATTGCCACAATCTCTTAAATATTGCTTTCAATCTGCCTACATCTAATAAAAATTGCTTTAAATCTGCCATAATCTCTCACAGATTGCATTCCACATGCATAACCTTTAATAGAATGCCTTTAATAGTTACAGTTAGCGAAAAAACATAATACTAAGCTGCATTGGGAGAATAATGAAGTAAATATAGTGAATATAGCAAAGATCTGTGAAATGCATTTTTCAATTGTGTTACTACCTAAAAAGTAAATGCAACCCTTAATGTAGCTGCACACTTGTTAATACCCCAATGAAGCACTAACACTGACACAGCTAGAATGAGATCTCACTGAAATACAGTGTTAGACTCCTTACTATATGATGAAGTTAGACAGAAAAAAGTGCTTAAATCTACTATTTACAAATGACGGGGGGGGGGGGGATTAACAAAGCAAATGAAAACATTAGTAGAAAGATATAAGGTGAGTGAAAAAAAAGGTGTAAATTCCCTTTAATGGGAAGTTTTCTCTTCATGTTATTAGTAACAATAAAATCAGTTGGT
This sequence comes from Hymenochirus boettgeri, assembly GCA_019447015.1. Lineage (NCBI taxonomy): Eukaryota > Metazoa > Chordata > Amphibia > Anura > Pipidae > Hymenochirus > Hymenochirus boettgeri. Next base: position 147,849,737 of record CM033471.1, read on the forward strand.
AATAATTATATTATACAACTGTGGGATTATGCAATAAAAACAACATGTTAAATAAACATCTGCAAAACAGACTTCCTATTCTCAATACAAACGTCTTTTTAAAAAAATGTAACATACTTACCCCTCCCCCCATTGCTTGCACAATGACACATTTATTTTACTGATAGCACTTTACTAGGCTCTGTTGCTGTTCTATTAAAAGGCTTACCATAAAAGTGATAAGCAGATCTGAACTTCTGCTGCGTTACTGGACTCTACAATAGTCACATGCTTAATTGAGATCACAAGGGATGTACATTATATTACAGGAAATATTAATCTGTAGATTGCAGGACCATGAGAAAAAAATATATTTGCTGACAGGAGTTTACAAAAGCTCTTTTGTAGCAATGCCTTAAAATTTAGAGAAACTCATTGAAATTATGGAATGAAGGTAGTACCTTACACCCTAGAGCCTTTCATGGTTACCACTATGCCACAGTCAAGTCCATCCCCTGAATTGACGTCTGATAGAAGAATGGCAGGCTATCGAATATTGCTAAAATCCAAATTTATTTTAAAAAATAATTTTCTCATGAAAGTCAATTGGCCTGGCACCACGAAATATGTAGGGTAGATTTTCTCTTGTTCAGCTCTTTATTTGGCCCACTTTGCTGTTTTTAAGGTAATAATGAAATACATTTGAATTTTAGCAGTATCCAGTAGCCCACAAATATTCTTCTTTTAGGATTTTTTTAAATGACAATTATACTTGAAAGAAATTGTTAACTAAAACCCAAGTATTTTTCTATATGGAAAGACTACCTCCCTGTATATATTTTTTTTTAACCAGTACATTCTACATCATTTGTCAGTCATAAGTATCTTAAGCATGCTCCCACTCCTCCACTAATTCCATGGAACAATCCATATCATTGGAAGTATGTAAACAAAAGCATGTTGTCTAAAAACTGCAGTACATAATGACAATAAGAGGGATCTAACAAAAAAATAGGATACCCTTTGTGAGTCAATACAACACTCTAAGTAACCAAATAGAAAAAGTGATTGTATTGGCCAATCATCCAACAAGATGACAAAATGGGACATTTGTTTAAAGACATCCCCCTCTTTAGCTATCAAAGGGGTAAAACAATCAAAATCATTTATGCCAGGTCGGGGCCCGTGATCGCACGTGTGTACGAACCTTAAAGGGAACTATTAAAGCACCATTATGAATGGAGTACAAACACCCTCTCTAGATAGAGAGATGAACTTTATACCCCTAGGGGTTGCATTTGGACTTATTATAGACTGATTTTTAAAATCTTTTGGACTATTCTGTAACATTATCTTTCTGCACATGATTACACTGGTTGAGGGTTAATCACTTTTTGTATCTATTGTGTATATGGATGTAGTAACATTTCCCCTTCCTCCCACTGTAAGGTCAGCTGGGGAGGCGGGGCTCTTCTGCTGATGTCATATTCTTCCCCCATAATTACAGTAGGTGGTAGAGCACTGGTATTGTTACACTTGATAAAGGACCACGCCCTCCGAAACATGTTGTGTTATGAATAAACAAGCAATTTCACAAATTTGAGTTGCATTAAGTCCTTACTTGGTACCTCATCATCTTCTCTTTGTTTTGCAATTAGAGGGATCACCTGTCTCTGAAGCCCCATAAACAATGTATACATTTATAATTTATAATAAAGACCCCAAACACTGTATTGGGGCCAATATAATCTACATGCGCACACTGTGTATTTGGATGTTCTTGGCTTAAGAATTGTGGGTGATAAAATCTGAATGCAATGAATGAATATTGACCACTAAAACTTGTATACAATGTATGAAATTCATACAGACCAGTATAATCTTTTGCAATATATATTGTATGTTAACTTGCTGTTAACTGCGTTTTCTGAACTTTTTTATATAAACAGTCTGCTGAATTTACTGGCCAAAATCCATTGTATGCTTAGTGGCAGGTCTATCTTTTTACATGTATGTCAGATGTATGGACTATACAAAAACAGCACACAAAATAATGACCACTACAAAAGTATAAATCTTTAAAGGGACACTATACTGAAAAAAATTACTTTTCTTTGAATTTAATCTATAATAAATATATGTGTAAGTAGCACTTAGGTGTGTGTGTGTTGCTGTATGCCTTCAATCCAGCACACGAGCAGTATCCCCCCCTCCCTCTGTTAACCACTCCCACTTCCATCTGACCTGACTTTTCCCCCACAAAACACTGCATTCAGCATTCCAACTGTCAAAATCTGTCACCATTCCAGCTACAGCAAAACTGCTCACAGAAGAATACTTTATGAGAGCAAGGCACTTGATTGACAGCTGAAATGTAAGATGTTTTAAATTAGATATATAAACAAATAGGGGGCAAGTCAACAAAAAATGATACAGTGATGGTTGAAAAGAATACAGATCTTTCTCTTTTGCTAATAAGACTTTGCTCGCACATTCCGCTTAGTGTGGAGGTCCCTGAAGGCTAGGTTTTAGGATTCTTGCTGTACAACCTTTACACTATCTCTCTGGGAGAAACAATCAGTTCTTTTGGCTATAAACAAATTTACCTAACCCCTGAAGTTCAATCCCAAATCTCTAAATGTCTACTCTCTCTTTCTTCCAGGATGGCGCACCGCCACCTTAAACGCAATCTATCTAAAACTGAATTATTTCCCCCCCTAAACTGGGGCATAGCCCACCCATTTTCATGTATATTGACAATATGATCATTAACCCAGTTGAATCTGCACGCTGCCTTGGAGTAATCTTTGACTCCTCTCTTTCCTTCCATCATCATTAACAATGTCAGTAGGACGTGCAGTTTTCTTCTTCACAATATTGCCAAGATCCACCCTTTGCTCTCCACTACTAAAATGCTTATGCATGCCCATATCATCTCCCTTCTTAACTACTTTAACATTCTACTACTTGGACTCCTGGCCTGTCATCTCTATTCTCTCCAGCCTATCTTAGAGAACCCGGAACCCCGATACTTCAGTCCATAGGGTGGCTTCCCATCAAACAAAGAATCATATTCAATACCCTTCTTTTTTAAATCCTTTCAATCTACTGCACCTCCCTACTTATCTTCCCACTTGGTTCCATTAAGTTCCTTGCTGTGCCCTTTCTTTCGTTCTGCACAAGGAAATCTTCTCCACAAAACACCAACAAACACTGCTACCTCCCACCTTAAACAATTTTCTCTTGCTGCTCCCTACCTTTGGAACCCTCGCCCTCTCTCACTTTGCCAGGTGACATCCATTAATACTTTAAAATCTAGACTGTTATCCTACCTTTCTGAGCACCAGCACAACAAATAATTGTTAGCCATCTCAAGCACTTTGTACCTATCCCCCCACTTGTATCTGTATGTTGTCCCACCCACTTAGATTGTAAGTTCTTTTGGGCAGGGGTCTAATTCCTAATGTGTAAAGGCATGCTGCACTTCAATGTTTCAATTTATCCATTATTTATATATATGTATTTTTAACCTATGTATGAAATTGTATTTCATTTTTATTTATCTGTATGATTGCTAGCACTTATGCCTTTCTTTGTTTACTCTGTATTTTATAATGTACAGTGATGTGTACCCAAGTGGCACTTTACATACATTATACATTTAATATTATACATACATATATTATAGCAAACATGTTAAACTCAAGGCCTGTGGGCCAGATCCAGCCCTTCTGCCCCTTGTTTGTGGCCCCCAGGGACTGTACAGCATTCACGCGGCGTAACTATAAATCTGCCTGCTGATCATCTGTCTTTTTAAATAGCTGATCGAGTGCACCTTTACACGACCAGCTGTTTAAAAACAACTGATTGTTGTATCTAGCAGGCAAATCTATAGTTACAATGCTACTTGGGACTGCACAAATGGATAGCAGTGTAGTAAGACTTGGATGCAATCACCGCTGTAACAGCTGATTGCGTATCTAGCCTGGCACTGGGCAGGAAGGTATGACAAAGGGATTTCCATTGGAGTTGGCCATTCCATTACCCCGCTAGAAGAGGTCCCAGTCCAAAACAGTGTGCTTCATTGCCCACAACTTAGCCTGGTTTTTTTTTGGGCCCCTTATGTGATTGAGTTTGACACCCCTGCATTATAGTTTCCAGTAATGGCTAATTCAAAATAACTTTTTTTTGTTTAGTGCAATATGTCATTCCCGTCAGTCGAGCAGTTGTTCGGGAAAGACCGAAAATTTCTCTCGGCCGCGCTAGTCTCTCTGTAGAAGGAGTCGGCCGTGGTTGAGGAAAACACACAGTCCCAAACATTCTCCCTATGCTTTGTATCCCTATGTGTGTATCCTGATCTTTGAAAAGTGAAAATGCAGATCCTGTCTGTCATTTTTCAAAAAATGTCATGTGTGTTCCCAGCTTTACTTAACCTGCTGGCTCATCACAGCAGGAACAAATGAAGGAAACAAATTACTATTGGCTGTGATTGAATCACCAGTGACCTGTTACAAGTGACGTAAACCGATAACAGTGTGGACAGACTTTTGCTGCCTTTGCAGTTGTCAGCGGGTAACTAGCACATGTGACAGGTCACAAGCACTTCCTCTAAAATGAATAGCAAGTTAACTCCCTATTCGCTGCACTGGCTCCTGCTGCATTGAGGTCACAAAGTAAATAAAAGCTCTGGCAATATCTATTAATATAAACAAGACTCCTAATATGCAAAAACAAATGTCTGTGCCTTATCACACTACTTGTACAATTTCAATTCCAGATAGTCAGACAATACATACAGGCTCATTTACCCACAGCTGCTAGGCAGTTTTATGGAGTTTCAATATCGGTTTAGCACGACTCATGATTTAGTATTGCGTTTGCGCTACCTTTAGCGCTGGATTTTAGCTGGCATTAAAATCATTCTGTGAGTAAATCTTTTTCGGGATTTAATCACATTCGCAAACATGATATTGAATAGCAAATGAGAGATTTATAGAGTTATAGCGGCTCTGGGTAAATCTTCCCCAAAGAATTGCAGCACACATCATCAGATAAGTAGCACATAGAAATATAAGGAAATAAACCATAAATCTTGTAGCCCTACATTTGATATCGTTAACAATATGGCAGTTGCCAAATTGTATACGTTTATTTTATCCTTTGTTGATAGGTTTACCAAACCATTTTCAGGTGATTCATCCCTGATTTCATTATTTCTTTTATTTACTGCAGTAAACTGTGTAAATGTGCTTCTCAGAAGGGGGGTCTTACGTTGAATAGCAACGTTTGAATTAGTAATGACACATTGTATGCTTGTGCCTGAAAGACTACAGGGAATATTTTTTAACCACAGAATAAATCTAGCAAGAAAATAGTGGAGACAGCATTATTATCTAGTACATTAGGGGTGTCCAATTGATTTATATGGTGGGATGGTTTAAAATAACAAACAGGATGTAGTTAAAATAAAATAATGGAAATCCAAATATTAACAACAGTATTTTGTGCTCAGTGCCTAAACTATTTCAAATGTAATGCAGTGCAGGGTAGAAGAAATGATTTCCCTTATATAACGTGCCCCACAACACATGCATGTCTAGTTCATATCACAGTGTTGCAATGCATAACTTAACAATATCAGGCATGCACACTCCAACTTTTTAAAAGAACTCTACTTGCAGAGTTGGAGAGCTGTGTGAAATATCCAGCTTTCTCCTTGTGATGTGAGTTTCCCGCATCACTTATACCAAGCAGCATGGCAGACTGTGCTTAAATTCTCTTAACATTTGCTGAACTTACAGCTGACACATAACTGTGTCATTATAAGATAGGTATGTTGATTTTTTTACATTGGGTCGTTAGCTGGCTTATATGCTGTTTCATATGTGTTCCTAAATGGATCCTCCTATTTGGCAAGGAATTTATTACAAAGAAATTTAAACAAAGTCCCTAACTTCAGCTTCAGATATCAGGTCCTTATTCCAAATACCCATAAGCAAGCATTACAGCTCTGATACCTGTAGAGAAGTACATTTCACTGTCCTTTCTCAAGAGACTTTTCTACAAATTTTGTATGATGGATAGAGCAACTGTTGCATATCCGTTTGCCTGTGTGATATTTTCCTGTATAATTTCCTTTCTGTGCCAAACTTTGCACCAGCAGGTGTTTGAAGACTTAATTTAATAGATTTGGATTTATAAAAACTCTTCAGCATCTGGTTGTTTCTCATCTCATTTCATTCTGTTAATACAGATTAATGTGCAAGATTATTTTACACAGTGTATAAGCAGTTTTGCTTTAGGTAGGATCCAGTTCAATCTCAGAGGTGTAATCTATCATAAAAGAAAGAATTATAATGAAAGAAGTTTGTGAACATTTGTCATGATTTTGCTTTACTTTGTGAGCCAAAACAACAAAATTGAAAAGGAAGTAATAAAATCAATGGGAAAAAGTAGTGTAATACCTTACCAATGTTGGCTCTTTATAAATGAAAAACAATAAATTTTAATGTGCGATAAGTGCACTAAAGTACTGTTTTAAAGTATCACACAAACTTCAGTTGAATGCATACTGTATTCAATTTCTGGGAGCCATAGTTGAAATACTAAAGTGAAAGCTTTAACCCAAGGGGGAAATGCAATATCTCTACCCACTGCATCTTACCTGCCCAAACTCCTGCAATGTAGTAATCACTTTGTTTCAGATACAGCATTGCAGGAGTGCGGCCAGGTAAGATGCACCAGTTTAATGGCCCAATCTACATTACCTTAAAGCACAACTATACTGTAAAAACTAACTTTTAAAAAATTAAAAGTACCTGGGGCAGGGAGGTAGGAATGATTATTCCCACCTCATAATTTTATTTCCTTGAGGAGCTACAGCAGATACAATTTTTATCTGCCAGGTTAGCGCACTGGGATTACCTGTATTAAAGATAGTGCTGAAGCAATCAGGAAGCCTGGCAGAAGCAGTATTCTTCAAGCTGACGCTCCTCATATAAATGGAATTGGGATGTAGAAAGTACCAATTCCACCTCCCTGCCCCAGGTACTTTTAATTTTAACTGTTTTTGAAAAAAAACGTATTCGTATTATAGTTCTCCTTTAAGTTTCATACTACTCATTAATATTGTAAAACTTAAGGCTTTCCGCAACAGTTGCCTAAAAAGAAAATAGTGCAGGCCCCACTAAAAAAGGTGAAAAACCTGTGCTAACCCAAAATTATATTGAGTGGCATGGGTTTTTTTTTGTGTTTTGTTTTTACTTATTTGGTGATTGTGTCTGTTATATTTCCCCCAAGGTGTTTCTCTGTACTAAATTAATGGTGGAGAAGCCTAATGATTGACTGCTTATGCAGGTACCCTGACTGTACCAACAAGTTATGTACTGACACCTTAAGAAAATCGACAATTTTATATAATTATTTCTAGACACTTCTTATAGATTTAAAAAAAAAATTATATATACATGCTTTATCTCACAAACGGACTATAAATTACACTTCATTACATTGTCAAAACATGTTGCAAATTTCCATGTTGGTTTTAAACGAGAGCTAAACTTACATTTTTTTAATCTTAGTATGAAAAGCTTTTCTCCCCAAATTATTCTCTAGTAAGATGCATTTAGTACATGTAAGTAATAGATTCTGTACCAAAGAAGGCTGGCAGGGAAGGAAATTGTTTTCGCCTCTGAGACGGCCTCTCAGAGGTTTTTGGATTGCTCAGAGCAGCCCTGCCCCCTTCTCCCTGCCTCTCAGCCAATCACAGACACGGCTGCCTGTCCAGCCGCCTGCTTGCAGTTTCATGCGTCAGAGGAAAGATGGAAGGTAAGCAATGATCGGGGGAGTCTCTGGAAAATCTATTATAGCGTTTGGAGCTGGGGGAGGGAGACCTTTTACATATCAAAAAATGTTAAAGGGGGTGGACATGCCCTTTAAGTACACTCCAAACATAACAGCTTTAGGTGTATTGCTATTCCTAAAAACCTGATTTTACAAACTAAATAATATTAATTGGTTACAGTTTTCAATGGTTTAACCTAAAATCACATTTAAACTTTTATGTCTCACTGCCACCTTGTGGAATATGACAAAAATACCTCTTCAAAATAATAGAAATCTGAAGGCAAATAAATCAAATAAATTGTGTTTTCCTGTTACAGTATGTATAAATCAAATTATTTCAAAGACCATCATATTAGCAATGGTCACAAAATAAGCTTTGGTAAGCTTATATCTAAATGGTCATTTTCTTTCCCTTTTTTGTGTTAAAGATTTCAATTTATTCCCATTTGATTTTTTGCTCAGTTTGTTAATAGCACTTTATATTGTTCTGGAAAAAAAAGTAAAAAAAGAAGAATGTGCCAATCTAGTTTGTCCTTTCCAAAAGCTTCAACAAGCTGATCTAGAAAAAAGAAATTCCCAGTAGGCAGATTCCAATTCAGCCTTAAGATGAAAAATCGAAAATCTTCCTCTCTTTGTAGGGAATTCCACATCTGGACAATCTTCCTGTGTTGATCCTGAAACCTTATTTTGATCAGTCTCATTGGCTATACTAGTCACACGAAGCATCTAAAACATAAAATAACCTTCTGTGTTGATCTTGTACAGGATAATTATATATGGATCCTTGGATCAAATTCTATTTTAATGTATGCCAACAGTGTATTAGTCTTTTCAGACATTGTTTGGCCACTACATACAAAATCTCTTTTTTTAATGCTAAATAATTTGATGAACCTAACTGGCGAGTTCAATTCTGCCAGAGGATCCGCAGAACTTATTGGAATTTCAAAAATCCCATTCGAACCCAATTGAAGCAGAATTTCAAACCATAATTTTAAAATTTTCAACCTCTATTTTCAGCTGTGTTTTTCATCTTTTGGCTCGATTTTTAACTTTTCAACCTCCGTTTTTTAACTCTCGACTGCAACATTCAGATTTTTTTCCCCTAAAATTTCTGAATTCTTGATTATTCTGCCAATCCTTGCATTTCTGAAACCATCAATTTCCAAAATTAAACCAGGTTTAATTTTTTTAGTACAATGCTGTTTTGACACCTTACCTTGGGCATTCCTATAACACCTCTTAGCCACAATGCAATCATGCATTGCATTCAGAAGGTCCTTAACACCTGGCTGTGATATGCTAATTTGGACTTTCCAGGGTACATAATTGCCAACAGATTCTTGTACAAGTCATTCTGAATTGAGAAAGCCAGTTGGATAACTAGCAAAACATCTTCAAGGACTAAACTTTAAGTCCAGTTGATCTAACTGAATACATCGGATGTGCCTACTCTGGTGTTGTGCAAGCTCGTAACCAGCTTACAACAGCAGCAGACAAGATGTTAACATGCCAGTGAAGCATCATGTTCTGTAAGCAACTTTAGAAGCATCTTAAGAAAAGATAGCTATACCAATAGCTATAGTTTTGAATATTAGAGAGATATGTGCATATATTCAAATATTTATACTTGCTGGTTTTTAAGTTTTGCTATACAAATAAAGCTGTGGCTGGTTACCATTATAAATCAAGTGTGGGTGTGCATTATTTAAGGCCAATTGGAATAAAGTAGTGTTGATAAGAGGCACGGGTTATACATTAAATACATATAATTATACATAGTTATATTGTATTTAGAAAAAAGAAGTGTAAGTGGAATAGGCGAGTGAGTTGCATTACCAAGGTCCTGCCCTTAATTATATAGATCATGGTGGCCTACTATCCTTATATATTCATACATGACATGAACATCCTCCAAGAGCTAGAAACCATTAAACTTACAAACATAAATATTACTTCTAGAAGAGATATTCGGACAATCTCTTCTTCTGCAGCATTTGACTCTTAGGTATACGGTGCAGGCATGACAGGTGAGGTTGTGTCTAAACTCGGTGACCCTGCATGAAAGCTCTAAGCTTTCACAGCGTTCAGAAGGGGAGGTAGGAATTGCTTCTACAAGTAGTATTGAGCTTTGTAAGTAAAATGTTTTCTAGGGTTTGAGGGGTGTTGTAAATTTAAAAAAATGTATGCAAAACCACACTGATGCTATGGTTATACAACTAAAATATATATAATAATTGTATAAAAGTACTTCAGGTTCAGCATGTCATTAAATTAATAAAAACTACTGGATAGTTGTTTCATTACTTCAAGACATCTGGAGTGCAAACTTCTTTAAACGTGTCAGAAATAGACTGGCAATTAATTTAGTAGTTCTGGCACATTCCAAGAGCATATGGTTGGACAATCCCTACTGTTTTTATACTCAATCACGCAGCAGGGGGGGGGAAAGTTCAGTTTGCAGACAAGTCATTTGTTGTAGCCTTCTTTAACTAAGTTAAATGATATATCATCAACCTTTTTGCACCTAGTGTAACAAATTAGTCTAGAATTGTGGTATCTGTTACAAATTTATTTTAAAGGAAGTTCACCTAAAAATTACATTTTAACGCAATCTAGAGAGTGTTAAACTAAGTAGCTAGTGTTTATGTAATACTATATCAGCTCAACAAAAAATCCTGTAAAAAATTAAAATACATTAAATTCAGACAAGAGAAAAAAATAGATACAGTACAAAAAAAATGATAGTCCTTACAACATATATAAGCCAGTAAGGATACAGATAACTGTCTCCCTTAAGGTCCATACATACTTCTGATTAGGTGGACGAGGGGGGACACATGAGCTCATGCACACGCGGGTCGAATGGCTGTTTCGGGCGATAATTGAGTGTGTGTATGCATTCTCAGCATGATTCGTCAATCTGCCGCGGCAGATCAACAAACGATACATACAACTATTGGCCAAACCTCTTGTTCCTTGCAGGTGTGTCACACTTTTTGGGAACACTTGCCCCCTGCCATTGTTCTTTCTGGGTGATGGAGTTGGTACATGCATAGACTGCCATTGCAAGTATAGCCAGTGCCCTGAGCAATTTTTTTCAACTTGATTTATGGTATGTCACTTTAATTTCTTTCAACAGACTTCCAGTCAAAACTGATATAACAATATAACAATCAATAATCTATAGTAAATAATTTTGGTCAAACTCAACCTGTTAGTAGAAATCTTAATTTCTTTATTTTTGTTTTTTTACTTTATTGTATTAACTTGACTAATTGTGAATTGCTTGTAAATAATAAGTACAAGGGGGGAAATTTGTCTATAACAGACTATAAAGTTGGTTGTCTTTCCTGTCATATTGCTTTTTCATATTAAACTGTAAAACTATATTTTCTATAACTTGAAGGAAAATATTGTAATGTTACATCCAGATTGTATTTCTGACAATTCTTTCTACGTAGGACTCCTAGAGTTCCAAGTATGTTGAGTTACCTTTAGCATAATTTTACTGGTGTGTGGTGCTGAGAAAATTGTAAAATAAATTTGAATAAACTGAAATTGTGGGAGTTAGGAGTTTAATACATGTGTTTCTGGAAAATGTTCTTCATGGCTTGACCTACTTAGGTTATTATAAAAGCCCATTAGTGCAGCAGTGCTGTAAATAGCACCTGCAGGTAAGTTGCAAGTGTGTTGGTTGTTATGACCTTACTTTATATTTTCTGACATCCCAGGCACAACTATTTCATTTTCAGAATTGAATATTTGTGCTACAGCAGTTTCCCAGCAACATAGGATTATTGAAATAAGCAGTAAACACAGATAGGAATCACAAATTGGATTTTCCAAACATTCTCATGGGAGAAAAGCAACAAACTGTCTGACCTTTATGTTTGCTCCCCTTTATTCAGAAAAACTAAAGACACAGTGGGCATTATTTGCTAGTTCTGAATATGTGATAAAGCAATTCTTTCTAAGAGAGTATCTAAGAAATGCAGTGAGAAGTCTCTTAACCAGTTCATCCAACAAAAATTCTTCTTGTGTTGCCACCATCACCCATAACACATTGAGGATACAGTCGGGACTATGTTTCAAAACTTAAAGGAAGTTTAAAAAAAAAACCTCAAGAACTAAATTTCAAGCCCAACTAAGCTAACTGAATACCACAGATATTTAGGGAAATTGTTCACAACAGCAAACTAATGCAGTAGTTTTGAATTGCAAAAGGAGCAGCTAAAATGCTTGTGAAGCTTCTCATCCATCCAGTTCATGGTATATCTGTATTCAGTTAGATCAATTGGATTTAAAGTTAAGTTAAACACATTCGGATAGTAATCTGACTAGCTTTCTCAAGAATGACTCTTTATGCCTCTTAGCTACAATACAATTAACACCTTGCATTCAGAAGGTCCCTAACACCTTGCTATTATATGCTGATTAGGGCACTTTCCAGGGTATTTATTGCCAACAGATTTTTGTACAAGTCTTTCTGATTTGAGAAAGTTAGTCCGATGACTAGTGAAACATCTTCAAGAGCTAAACTCAAGTCCAGTCGATCAAACTGAATACCACACATATAGGATCTGTTCATATATCCTTTCTGTCATTGTATTATGCATAAGTTAAATTAAATTAAAGCCTGCAGTCTTTACTATAAAATTGAGACCCGGATCACATCTTTTGCTGCAGCCTGTGAGAAATGATATTGTGATGAATGTTCAAACTTCAAAGTTTAGTCTTGAAGACATTTTGCTAGTCATCTGACTTGCTTTCTCAAGTCAAACTTGTTCAATAATCTGTTGGTAATTAAGTACCCATATGACAGCCAGGTGTTAGGGACCTTCTGATGCAAGTTATGACTGCAAGAGGTGTTATCGAAACTGCCCAGGGTAAGGTGTTAAAACAGCATTGTACATGGCAGTTGGTGTCACCCCACCCCTCCACCTTTATTTAGGCTTGGTTTCTTTATTTTCACATAAATGGCCTCCTTGACACCTCTCGTGAACCAGTCTCGTTCCTTTGCCAAGATGTTGACATTACAATCTTCAAAGGAATGTTTTTCCTTAAGGTGCAGGTACACGGCTGAGTGTATCTTTACCCCGAGGAATTAGCTCATCTGTGCTGAGCCATACATTGGTGCAACTGTGGTTTGTTTTCCCTCACATACAAATCTGAGCACTTTTCACTGCACTGCGTATATGATGTCACTCTTCTTGTTTTTTGGTATTGGGTCTTTTAGATGTACCAACTGCTGCCTTAGTGTGTTGAGCAGCTAAAATGTGTAAATTTGGCTTGCATTATCATCTACCAGCAAAATAAATGGTGTGTCATGGATACTATAAGGGCCATGTGAACAAACAGAGCTTCCCTAAATACTGTAATAAAAATTATAAAGGTAACCACTGAACTTTAAAATTCTGTTTTGCTGACCATTATGTCCTGTCTTTTGCATTATTCTCAATGGGGAACGATTATTTATGCATGCCACATTATCATATTTCAAAGTGAGGAAATGCACAAGTGATTTAGCTGCAAATTAAGAAGTTGTTTCACAATTGTTAACCCAATGTATATGAACCAAAGTTTTTTCTAGAACAATCTTCATTGTGCACAATTAATCAAATTACCAAGTATCATATTTGGTGAAATGAGCACTCATGTCTAATGAAAGTGTAATTCCTAATAAGGAGAAACTGCTCATATAAGGGGAGCTCCAATGCCTTATACTCTCCTTATCTTATTTAATGTCTTAGTAACATCTGTCCATAGGCGCTTCACAAAGTCCAGAGGCCTACATTACATTAATGATGGCTCAATAAAGCCGAAACCAATCTGTAGCTGGAGATAGTTTGGATTTGCATTTAGCTTGTGGAATGCTGTTAAAGGCTCTTCGTGGTAGAAGGTGTAGCATCTCCTAAGGGCTGCCATGGAAACTAACCCGAAAGTCTCTACTCGTTATTATTTAAGTAATACAAATAGTATAATCACCCAAGATCACAAAAATTTTCATTAAACTATTTTTAATTCAATATTGTCAGTTACGTAGTAATTATATAATCTAGGTTGGTGATTATCAGAAAAGGTTTTACAATAATAGCTATGCGAGTACAGAAAAATATATATATATATTTGACTTACAGTCTTATTTTTATTGTAGGCTTCAAATGTTTCTTTTGCCTTATCCTCCCCACCATCAGTGAATAGCATGATGATCTTATTACAGTTGGCACGGGATACATTATTCTGAGAAACAAAGAAGCATTGTTATTAAAAATCTAACCACAACTAATAAGAGGAACAGGAAAGCCATTAGTTATGAAATTACGTATATACAGGAAATGTTTAATAAATATTCCTGGCAACAAAGCCAATACCATAAAAAATAGAATGCTGAAGATAAAACAAAGAAAAGTTATTGTGGAATAGTCAAGAAATTGCATGAATTCAAGTTATATATTCCTTATATTATATAACTATATTTATATCTTCATAGGAGATTGCATTAAGTAAAAGGAAGGTGGTGCCAGTGAGTGATAAAAGACAAGACATCCCTGCTCTCTATGGCTAGCAGGAGAGAAAGTGAAAGTAGATTGTGGTGTGTGCTTTAGAGTGATATTGACTGCAACACAAGATCCTGTATATAAGATCCTGTTACCATCTGTTGGGAGGACAGATTATTGGACAGATAATTTACCTTATTGGATACAAACTCTGAGCAAACAGCTAAGTGTACACCAACTTACAAGGACACACAATACACAGGCCTGGTCAATATTCAAAGTGGTGCACCATAGACAGGGACACCCCTGATGACTGCATATGTTGTGTGGGGAACCTGTTTATGTGCACTGTCTGCTTTGTGCCAGACCACCAGAGTAACACACTTTGTGCCATGCTACCCATAATCCTTCCATAAAGCAGTGATCTGGTACAAATTGGTGGCAGAGGTGCTGGTAATACCATTTATTCTCCCTGTTTTCTCTGTATATTTGTTCTCTGTATTAAACTATGGAGGCTGCTACTAATAGTATTGATTTAAATCCTCCTGTCGTTGTACCTGCAGATAAAATGCCCCAATTAGACTCCGTAGCTCTACCAGGCCCAATTGCCAAACCTATTTTTAAACCTGATCCATTTGATAGGGTAACTAGGGAGTGGACTGATTGGCTAGAACAATTTGAATTGGCAGCCACTATTAATGGTTGGGATGAAGGTGCTCGCTTCCAAGTCCTTAGCCTTTTGCTTAGTGGTAAAGCCAGGCAGGTATAACAAGGATTTACTGTAATACTGAAATAAAAAGCAGTTGTCGGTTATTAAAAATTGCTCTGAAGCAATTTTTTTTTCAATTAGATCTGTATGAAAGAGTATATAAAGGATAAATCAATTTCTTTAGGTAAACTGAGAATAATAAATATTTGCTTATATGTTAGATTATTAGGGTAATGCTATTATAATAACATGATGCTGTGAGGTACATTCTGTTATAATATATGAGGTGCCAACACCACTTGCCGTGGTGAATACTAATAAGTATTAACCTAGTATGTTTAATTTCAACACACAGTGCCACAGTGTGGCAGGATTGCCTGGGTCTACTCTCACACCTGCAGGATTATCCTATTTGGTTCCTCTGGAAGCTGAGTAACAGTTTAAAATATACCTGTGTAAAGATTCTATATCCACTATATCCACACATAGCAAAACATACACACACATAATTTCCATTGTGCACCAATGGGCACACTTTGCTAGTATTTATATATTGTTATTGTTTTATAACTGGACAAAAAGACAAAAAAATTACATATTGTGGAAAAACTAATTTTATTTGGAACAAACAATGATACGTTTTCACAATTTTGTAATGAGCTAAACTTAAAAACACCAAAAAAAAAGTGCTACATATCACTATTAATTATAATATTTATAAATTGCTAATGAATGGAGAATATAAGGGATGATGCACTACTCAGTTTTCTTTTGTTGGTGATTTTGTGACCTTTTTTTTGGAAATGGCATAGAGAACGGGTATTAATGGGCACTTTTTTTTATAAAAATCATTAAGGGTAATTATTATTATTATGGATTAATATAGCGCCAACATCTTCCATAGCGCTTTACAATTACATGTATACATTCTCATCAGGCCCTGCTCCAAAAAGCTTATAATCTAAGCACATTGATTTGACACATACAACCTATCAGTATGCCTTTTGATTTTGGGGAAAACCGGAGTGCCCAGAGGAAACCCACACAAGCACAGGGAGAACATATAGACTCCTTATAGATGTGTCCAAGGGTTGAATTAAACTCAGGAATTCAGCGCTGCAAGACATCAGTAAGCAATATTACCTTCTGCTGTCAATTTTTAAAGAAAATATCTGTGCAGGTAATTCCTGTTTTCCCCAGTATTATGTCTTAACTGAGCATGCTTCTCCCCTGGGGTGGATGGGAGGAGCAGAGGTTAGGTGATGTCACTCAAGAAAAGTGGAAGCAGGAAATTTGAACATTAATCACAACATAAATTCTCACAGGCTGCAGTCAAATATGTGATACAGGGCTCGTTTTAAAGGAAAGACTGCAGAATTGATGTAATTCTAACTTGTTTGGAGACCACAGTTGCCCTTCAAGAAGTACTGTCTGAATAATGGGAGTCATTTAGCATCATTACACTAGTGAAAACTAAAATTTTGCAGCAAAACCAACATGTCTGCAAAATGTCTTTCATCTCTATAATTCACCCTTCTTTTGTTATTTATGCATATTAAGCACCTAGTCCCTCATACAATCCCAAGTTTTGCTCTACGAGGTAAACATTTGGAAATGACACAAAGCCCTAAAATAAGTATAAAACCAGATATTACATTGGGTTGCTTGAATTTTGCACTTATTTAAACATTATTAAACCCTCTTAATGTGTTTTGCTTTGTATTTTTTTTTATTCAAATTTGTTTTCATATATTGTTTCATATTGTCTTTTTCAGTAATTTAAAACATTGTATGTCTTTAATATTACTGTACACTTACAATTTCATCATATGCTGCAAATACATTTAATTATAAAAATTCACAAATAAGCAGAAAGGAAATCTGCAATTACAGAGATTAAAAAAAGATATCATACAGTCATTAATGTTATTGTAGTTTAGTATAGTATTCGTGTAATTTTATGAATACATACATTTTCAGAAACCAATGTTAAGAAAATATTTTAATTCAGTTCTTATTTCATCTAGAAAACAAAAACACAACTTTTTTAGTTTACTTAAATAATTTTCAGAGATTAAAGCAATTACCCATATAACTCTGAAAACCAATGTACTTCGGATCATATAGTAACTTGCTTGTCCCTGTCCTGGAGCTAAAAATATCTCCTACAATTAAAGTTAAGTTCTCTAAAAAAATAATACTTACATTTTGTAATTGGTCAAAGGCAAATTTGAAGCCAGTCTTATAGTCTGTAGTCCCCTTGGCAGAGATATTATTAACAGCCTCTTTAAGCACCTTTTTATTTCGGACGTTTGCTTGGACAAGGTGGTTAAAACAGCTGACGTCGTGTGCATTGTTGTTAAACTACAGTACAAACAAAGAGAGACCATAATTAATCAGAGAGAATAAATCTGCACCATCTAGTTCACAATATGAAATGAACACCAAAGCAGTACAAGTTCTATATTCCCTTGACTGAGTTGCAAATTAAATGGTAATGGAACTGCCACTACTGCTTCCTCTTCCCATCTGTTTGCACTGCTGGATATTGATTTGTTGGTTCTGAACACATATGTACCATGCATTAAATTAAAGCTACAACAATAAGAAATACTTTTTACTAGTAGTCAAACTATACAATTCGTCTTATTATCAAGTACAGAAAGGTTAAGGTTTAAAATGCAGTAGGGAAAAAAAATTGTAATCCAGTTTATGGCTACAACAATTAAAAAATAAAATAAAACACCACAATACTTTTCTTAACAATATTCTTGGTACTGTCAGATGGATCAACGAATGGAAGCCATACTTAAGGGCTAACAACAGTCAAAAATTAATTTTGATCAATCATCAATGAAAGTTAGAGATGTCCGAACTTCGAAAAATCCGGTCCGCGCGAGGATCCGCGGATTTTCGAAAAAATCCGAAAATTCGAAAATCCGCGAGCGGACCCGTTAAAACGTATTAAAATGAAAGTTCGGCAAAATCCGCATTAAAAGTGGTCTAAATAGCCTTGGTAATGTACACTTAATCACTCAGGGACCTGGGTAATGTCCTTGGAAACACGTATCAATGCCTACAATACCTAGAAAGTACAGTCCGCTAGCGTGACTTTAAAAAAAACTGTATTTTTCGAAAATACGAGGATTCCCGTAAAAACGAAGATTTCCGTAAAAAACGAGGCTCTCGTAACTATGATAGCTGCCATTGGCTAATTTGGATCATGTGGCTTGCCCGTCTTGAAAATTTACACGAATTACTCGTTTTTACGAGTATTCTCGTAATTACGAGAATACGCGTAATTACGTGAATCCTCGTAATTACGTGAATCCTCGTAATTACGAGGATCTTCGGTTTTTCCGTATCCCGAAAGTATCTTAGATCCTCGTATTACGGAGATACTCGTATTTTCGAAAATTTTCGTAAAAAAAAAAATCCGCAGTTCGGAAGTTCGGAAGTCCGGAAAGTCCGGAATATCCGCCGTTCGCGGACGGGAGAAATCCGCGCGGATCCGGGTTCGGGTCCGCGAACCGGCCATCTCTAATGAAAGTTAGTTATATAATCATACATGCAAAAACACATACCCCCAACCTCATATGGGTACACACACCTACTGACCTACCCTTCTATTCCTGTGGCAGCCATACTTAAAGGGTAAATAAAGTCAAAAAAAGTAATTTTGATATATCCTTAATAAAAGTTAGTTTTATGGTTGTAAACACAAAAAAAGACATACCCCCTCAACCAGACCCAGGTACACACACTTACTGATTTACTTATCCATTACTGTGACAGCCATACTTAAAGGGTAACTAAAGTCAAAAAAACTAATTTAGATTTATCCTCAATAAAAGATAGTTTTATGGTTGTAAACCCAAATAAAGACATACCCCTCAACCAGACCCATGTACACACACCTACTAATCTACTTATCCATTACTGTGGCAGCCATACTTAAAGGGTAACTAAAGTCAAAAAAACTAATTTCATTTTTTTCTTTAATAAAAGATAGTTGTATGTTGTAACACAAAAAGATACCCCCCCTCAACCAGACCCAGGTACACCACCTACTGATCTACTTATCCATTACTGTGGCAGCCATACTTAAGGCACCTAAAGTCAAAAAAATCATTTTGATCATAATCAAAAAAGTTTGTTTTTTTAACCCCCACTTGGCCCAGGTACATACACCTACTGACCACCCCTCCATTACTGTTGCAGCCATACCTAAAGGGTAAATAAAGTCAAAAACTAATTTTGACCAATCATCAAAAAAGTTTGTTTTTTAACCCCAACCCGACACAGGTACACACACCTACTGATCTACTTATCCATTACTGTGGCAGCCATACTTAAAGGGTAACTAAAAAAGTTTAAAAATTTTTTTGACCAATCATCCAAAAAGTTTGTTTTTTTAACCCCCACGTGGCACAGGTACATACACATACTGACCTACCCCTCCATTACTGTTGCAGCCCTACCTAAACAGTAACCAAAGTCAAAAATTTTTTTTGACCAATCACTAAAAAAGTTTGTTTTTTGTAGCCCCTAACCCAACACAGGTAACAAACCTACTGATCTACTTATCCATTACTGTGGCAGACATACTTAAAGGGTAACTAAAGCAAAAAACTATTTTGACAATAATCAAAAAAGTTTGTTTTTTAACCCCCACGAGGCATAGGTACACACCTACTGACCTGCCCCTCCTTCCTGTTGCAGCAGCCATATTAAAGGGTAACTAAAGATCAAAAAAACAAATTTTGACCAATAATCAAAAAAGTTTGTTTTTTAACTTCCAACCTGATCCAGGTACACATGCCTACTCACCTACCCTTCCATTTTCATGGCAGCCATATTTAAAGGGTAACTATAGTCAAAAAAAAATTTTGACTAATCATCAACAACTTTTTTTTTAACCCCCAACCTGAGACAGGTACACACACCTACTGACCTTCTCTTCCATTTCTGTGTCAGACATACTTAAAGGGTAACTATAGTCAAAAATACATTTTGATTAATAATCAAAAAGTTTTTTTTTTTTTAACTTCCAACCTGACACAGGTACATACACCAACTGAGGTACCCATTCATTCATGTGGCAATCATATTTAAAGGGTAAGTATAGTAATAAAAAAACACATTTTGACCAATCATCAAAAAAGTTAGTCTTTTATCCCCCCAACCTGACACACACCAACTGACCTGCCTTTAATTCATGTGACAGCCATATTTAAAGGGTAGGTAAAAAACAACAATGTCCTCATCAGCATTATTGAGTTTTAAAATCTGCAGCACAAACACACTCATTCCCTTCCAAAATATGGTCTGTCACCCAAATTCAAAGTTTATACTTAAACTTTCCCTTTCTAGTTTTACTTACAGCTAATGAGGTCATGCAGCACTGAGGGAGGGTGTGTGACATGCTGCTCAGTTTCCATCCCCTGCTAGACTGCTGCACTGCTCACATTTATTGCCAAGGAAAGTTTTCCCTGATGTTCAGTGCCACGTACAAGTTGTGAGGCAGTCAGCAGTAGTGCTGGATAGTGACCCAGCCTGACCAGGGCCATGGATTTCTGAATGGGTCCACTTGGCATCCAATCCTCAGACACCTGCCTAGGTTGGCTATCCTATAATCTGTCTCTACAGGGAACTCCAATTGACTTTTACTTTCACTTTTAGAGATCAGGTACTGTGTGCGGCAGAGGCCACAGCCAATCACAGGTCAGTAAATGAAATATAATCGCACACAGCGACTGACAGACCCTACAACAAACCAAACACACACACACACCCTTCCCCCCCGGCTGTGAGTGGGGGGAAAAAACGGGGAAAAAAATAATCAAAAGGGATAAAAACATCTGCTTTACCTGAGCTGGTCACAGGCCCCCAATGCCCCCGTGTCCCCCCATGGTTGCGGGGGTGGTGGGGGCAGTAGTTTGGCCACTGCTTCTAGCAGTTTAGAGGCTATCAGTAAAAGAGAGACCGGCACTAGTTAGCTAAACAAGAGGAGTCTAGCAAGGGCTTTTTTTTAGCATGGGTTTAAAATGGGCATGCTTTAAGACGGAAGGGAGAATTCCAGATGTAAGGGAGGCATTGAATATGTTTGTGAGTATAGGGGTAAGCACATAATTACAGTCCTTCAGTACCGAGGGCATGGGATCAAGAGGACATGTCACGAGCGGACATGATAAAAACAGGTATGAGACTTCTGAATGTGTCACAGGAGCAAAAGATCCAAGAATAGCTGAGGGAGGCAAGGGCAACATAATCTGAGAGTCATCCCTAGGACCAGAGATCTGCGTGTGGATGGACTGGGGAGAGTGTGGAGAAAGGAGAGGGTCAGCGGGAGAGGGGCACAGAACGGAGTTGAAGATGGAGAACAGGCGACCTGGGTTAGATTTGTTTTTGTTTATAAGTTTACGGTAATAATTACGGGCAGGAGCCCAGAGCCGAGACACTGCAGCATGAACTATTGCATTAGTCAGGATAGAATTATAGGAATTAGCAAGTGAGTCAGGGTCATCAACTGTTGAAAGGAGAGATTAGAGGACAGGGATGAGGCAAGTGCCGGGAGACTATGGATCTAGTATTATGAACAGACACACAAGAGGGAGTTGTTGTGCCTAAAATGCGAGAAGTTGGCAATCAGAAACAGGAAGGGGTTAGATTGAAAAGACGAGACAGAGAGATTTTTAGTAAACACTAGATCCAGGAAGTGGCCATCCTTGTGAGTACTAGCGTTAGTCCATTGCTGATGATCAAACAAGGATGTTAAGTGTAGGAAGCGAGAGGGCCAGGAGAGGGAGGAGTTGTCAATGTGACCAGTAAAGTCCCCAGAATCAGAACAGGATGAAGGGACTCAATGTAGTTCCGAAACTTTAATAAATTTGAAAATTGATTAGTGAGGTGTGCTCAGGACTATTCCCTTTTTGTGGCTACTTTTTGGCAGACCTAGGCATCTGCATCCTTAGAAGCACCCGTTGACCCAAGAACACGGACTGAGTGCGAGTGTGACTCTATTCACTCAAAGTCCTTTAAATTGTATATTTAATTATAGCATTGGTAAAAATATTTTTTATTTAATCTTTATATTTATATTTAAGTGCACCTTCAAATTTGCCCATTTTTTGCGTTGTATATTATGATTTCACAAAAAATTGGTTTTTAAACATGAACTTTCTGTTAATGCTTTTTAGTGCACCTCTGTGCATATAATTTGCAATGTAAAAATCACTGCAAGTATTATTATCAAACAATACAATAGACAAGACACAATTGTAAATGCATTTGGAATCTTGCTATCATAAATCTGTCCTTTTTTTTAAGAGATTAAATTTAGCCACAAGATGGCAGACAAGTACCTCCTGATGTATCTTTCATCCAATCATTAGTATTAGATGCAAACAAATATACAAATAAACTTAAATAACCAAAAATGTACTTTTTAACCTATGATAAATATATATAATGTAGATACCAAATGTTCATTATTGGCAGAAAATGAAAAAATACCTTAAGAAATATGTAAATCTATAAGATACATAAATTATGTACATAAAACTTAACTGTAACTTAAAACAAGCAAGAAAAAAAGTGTATGCAGATTTATGATTGCAAGAAAATATGTCAAAGAGATTAATAAAAGGTGAATGCCACCCGAAACTTGTGTAAAAGTAGCTTATTGGACTGTTGTCTAACTGGCTATCACACACACACACACACACTTATATTTTCATATTGGGGGATAAAACCATAAGTGGGATGTCCTGGCTCAGTGTGGGCAAAAAACAACTCAGTCAAATGCACTGGAAATATGATGAGTATGAATGGAAGTGCTGGAGTATGTCAGTGACAAAACCTAAAGTTTGACATTAACCTTTATTTGGATTCAATTCTATCAGATGGAGTGTCCCCATCACTTTTTTTTTTGCCTAGGGACTGAATTTTGTCATGTAAGGGTCATATAGATAGATGTTCATGGTGATAACCATCACCACTCTATTATCCTGATGTACAGTAAGACATCCATCAATAAATTCAGTATAGCCAGTCCTACTAAATGAATAAAAGAAGGTAAAATTTGAACATAATGGTAAATGAAAACCACACAGACCGAATCTCTCTGTAGAGGCAGAATTGTTCTCTGGGACAGGGACTTTATTCCTCTTTTACTTTTTGCCTTACAGTTATTTTTCATTTTTACTGTCTTTCTGGGATTTACCAGTTGTAAATAATACATTTTGAAAATGTACAATAAAAGTTAATTAATGGTTAATTTATCTAGTTTAAAGATTTGCAGTAAACCCCCCCCCCCTCCCTTTCCCACAGAACTGGAACAAAAATGCTATAATGAAAAACGAGCACTGGGCAGTATCCTCATGTCTAATACATGTGGGTGAAATACATTAAGGTAACATGAAAACGCACTCTGATTATCAGAAAGACCTGATATTATCTGTATCCATAATAATCTCTGGCATATTACTGGAATGGTGCAGCTTGTAAAAATGGTTTACAGTATATGTACACGTAGTATATTATTTTATGTCTAAACTGAGAAGACGAATAGCAGCAAACCGTTAGATCATCAGCTGACACCCAACTGTATGATCAGTCCTACCTTGTTAGAGACATTTATTAGATTTACCTTTATATTTGTTCTCATTGATTACACATCTACCTATCTAATTTCCACAATCCAATCTAATTTCCATGCGTGGTGTGTGTGTTTGTGTATATATATATATATATATATAAGATTATATATATATATATATATATTCTTTTTATTTCTCACACATTATTAGGGTTTATGATGTAATTGAATTTCCCCTATATACAGTATATCAGAAATCTGCTCTGCACTTTATCTCTGCGTGATCTGTTGTTTTTTTAATTAAAATGATCTAATTTCTCCCTTCAATATGCAATATATTCTTACATTTTGTAGACATCATCCCAAATTGTGGATCTAATAACTCAAGTTTAAGGGCCATTTTTGACTGTCCATTTTTGCTACAGTACCATGCCTGCATCCCAAACTGTTTTCTCTAATTTCCTTATTGATGTATGTACAACTTTAACTTCCCATTGGTCCTGCTTGCTCAAACATAAACCAGTGCATATAAATGTGCGTCCACACATGTGGGTGGATGCAATCTAGCATAAAGACCAAACACAACTATAGATTTCATAATGCTTTCCTTTCATTAGCCAAGACACTACTGTAAGAGCATTAAGCACCAATTTTTAAAAATAGCTGTTAATTGATGCATTTATGGTTGATAATAAATTTAACGGATAAACATTTTTTATAATATTAATGTTTCTATGACTGGGAATATCATTATTTAAAACTTCTCACAATGTATGTATAACTTGATGTTATATGCGTTCTTGTAAACGCTTGTGTGCAGACTTTTTTTCATTGAGCCTGGGTCTGGGAATCTAAGCAAGGGACCACTGCTCCCCAGAAATGCTGTGCACTGTCTGAGATCTTATAAAAATTAGAGAATTGTGTTATTTTTTTGTGATTTTACTCTTTACTTTATCAAGAGGTTTAGGCTGGCCATACACTAAAAAAACATTGGACAAAATAGATATTTGATTGTCAAAACTATGTTTTTAAGATGGCCATACACATTGCATATACACTACAAGTCCTGTCGGAACCAATTGGATTTGGGGAGTATGGGCAAGGTGTGGGTCTGAAAATGTCCGACAACAATAGCGACAAACTACCCCCGATGACATAGCTGTTGGTTGTTCCTGACAGGAAACTTCCATTGGTCGTTTTTGCCTCCCTTTACTTTAAGTTGAGGTAGACGATACACTTGGCCATGTGTGCAGGCGCCCAACACTGGACCGTTTTTGTGGCTACCATTACAGACAGATTATATATGCCGATAATACACATGCAATCACATGTTTACAAACATTTATAGGCACCTTTAGTGCTAGGCCACATCACCATGTTTTAATGCACAATCCGATCTTGATTTAAAAAGCGCATGCTAGCGTTGGCCAATTAGTCTGGCCACACTAGCTGTGCTGCTGTCCGTTGTGCTGTGATCTGATTTTTGGAGCGCATGCGCTCACAATTTTATGTGGATTGTATGCGCTTCAATAGCACAACATAGCGCGGGTTGCAGCGAATGCAGATGGTAACACGTATGCTTTTACATGCAGTTGCCTCACCCTTAGAGTACATTTTCCAGCTAGCTGTTACATTACCTTGACCACCTGGTCCACTAGGGTCTAAAATACGCTTTTGCATTTTACCATTTAAAATGCAAAAGGAATTGGTAGATTCTGCATCTTTTAGACTTATTTTATTTCTATTTACTATACTGCAAAATAATTAAAGGTAGAAAAAAAATAAAAATAACATTTAATAAATGCCTACTTTTAAAATCCATCTAACCAATAAAATACTGCACAGAAGAATTTAATATTGTGTTTTTCTCTGTGAGTTGAGCTTCATGGAAGGTAACGATTTATTAGCTTTCTCTGCGCAGAATGCTACAGAGCCCTCTGAAGAAACATTAAATGTCTCAATAGAAAAGCTTTATGTGAACTACATTCATTAAGAGTTGGCATTTCACATTTTTTCTTCTATAATGAGAAAGACAACTTGTCTCTTTAACACTGCAAATGGCTTCAGAGGTTTTAACAGCTGCCTTTAATTCAGATTTATCAGAAATCAGTTGGGTACAAAGTTTTATTTACACATTTTATTTAGGTATCCTATACGCTGCTAAATACAAGCCCATTTATAATAGTGATTGTAGAATACACATTGCCAAAATGTAGAGAGAATGAAACAGAATAATTTGCTATTAAAACAAGTCTGTAAATCACAGCATGGAGAGGCTGATTTGTTGCCCCTATCATCTTCCACTTTGTAGCATTAAAGAATCTAACTAGATTATTTGGGGAAGAGCGGAGAATAGCTATAATTTTCAAGGCAGTTATCCACTTTCTCAGAGCAGGTTTTTTTTAAACTATCAACAGCTCAAACTTAAATCAAGGGAATATCGAATACCATTAACTCTTGATGGTTTGTGTTTTAACGACACAGACAATATTTCATACTTTGCTGGGAAACAGAGCATTTGTATAATTAAAACTCAGTAATAAACGGATTCTAGGCATTAATATTTAAGTCCCATGTTAAATGAGACTTCAGCATAAATCCTGATACGGCTGATTAAGTCAGTGCCATTTTGCTGCCTTTACTGGCAAGAAAGTACATCCTAATCTTTCAGCTGTGACCATGAATAATGATAGGTGAGGCTTTTCTAACAACATGATTTGTAGTTCAGCTTTTATTTTCACTTTAATTCTCAAGACAGATGTAAGCAATTCTAAACCTGCGTGTCCTTCTACAACAGGGTTATTTGGGAATTGCATCCCTATTGCTTAGGGGCACTTAACATTAGTCTTGTTTAAAAAAAATTGAAAGAGGTTTGTGTTGTTTTCACTCGAATCTTCCTTTTAGCCTTGACAATTTAGTATTGTGTATGTTTTACTAAGCATTTTTTTTACCCATGTGACTCCATAAAAATAAATATAACGGTTTTGGTGGGTTTCATTTTTTTTTTTAAAAAGGCAGCAAAGGTTCTGCATAACACAGTGTACTACATCATTAAAGGGGGTGTACACTGGGAAATTTATTTTTTTAAATTGCTCATTACTGGAAATGATTATTCTTCCCAGCTATCACTGTACCATTATTTTGTTGAACTGCCCCTATTTCTTTAGATCTCCAATCTGAAGCATCTTACATTTCAGCTGTCAATCAAATATCTTATTATCATAAACTATTAATTTATGTGCAGTTTTGCTGTAACTGGAATTGTGACAGTTGGTACGTGAACTAAAAGGGGTGTTTTTATACAGTTTTCAGCAAATCTCATTGAACCCAACAGGATTTATGGATTATTAACCATGTATATGGCACATCCTGATCCTGATGCAGATAAAACTGCCATCAGCATCTGGATCTGTTGGGAAAGAATTCCTGTTGTTTCAGCATTGGCTCTTCTTTAATTAGAGTGAAATTATAACTTTGAAAAGTGTGTGGCCACACAATAAACAGTTAATGGGGTACGATCATCAATATTTATTTGTAAATCAGGGCAAATTCTCAAATAGATCCCAATAACTTGCAACAAAGTTCCATTTGTATGTCCACCTTTAGTGATCAAAGTTGAAGATCTCTTGTATCTATAGGTAGATTTTGTTATTTTATTCACAGTGAGACATGCATTTGCTTAGTTTAAAGTTAAATTACCATAGTTCTAGAAAGAATTTTGTGTTTAGATTCGATACCACTTTCATGGACATGAATGGAAATTTTAAGTTCTTGTTTTCTTTAAGGATGTTTTAAGAACCATTTAATTGCTCTTTAGCAGGGTATTGAGATGGAAAATGTGTAAAAAGTGACTTGGAAGGTAGGCTTTTTATTTTTTTTTATTTTTTCTAGATAATCTGTATTTTCTGGAACCCGCATCAAAAAATGTTAATATTTTCAGCAACTTTATCTGTTTATGTGCAAAAATCATTTTCAGATGCCCTCTTTAGGGGCTACACCTAGACATTCAGTTATACATGTCTTTATCCTACCTTAGGCACATGGTGATCCTAGTAATTGAACAATATTTCCAATTGATCCACCTTTGCTACAGATAAAATACACCCCCAAAAACATACTATTCAAATAAAAAAGCAGCTTAAAAAATGTTGTTTCGTGTGAGGTGCAAGATTTGTTTGCCTATTGCAAATGTAATAGTTTTGTATTTTTGTGTGCACACCTTTATTTTTCGGCATAAAAAATAATCTAAGGGACAGTGAACTTTAGAATATATTCTCTGTAAGTGAAAGTATTTCAGCAAGACAAAATTTGCAAATTGGCATTTTCCATTTAAAAATGTGTAAATCCCCAGACAATATGTTATTAATGTGATATAAATACAATGTACTTACAGCAGCTACATTCACGAAATCGTCATCAGACAACGTTTCCAACATCTCAGATACAGAGGTTCTAATTAACTTCAGAGTAAGCCCACTAACGCTCCCACTCCTTAGGAATAAAATATGAGGGGGGGGTAAGTTTTAAAAAACAAAACAAAAAAACATTTTAATATATGAAAAGTGACAATAATATTAATTGGAAAGTGTATGACTATATACCTAGGTCTCTAGCTTCTCTTTTGGTATAACAAGCATTTTAAACAAACTAAATTGCAGGTTGTCTGCTTCAGGGCAAAGCTCAAATACCAGGGATTGCAAAAGCTGATGAAACCCATTTCAGTAATATAAAAGTAGTTCAATCCATTTAAAACATCAGAAGTAATCTATTCCATCAAAGCAACAAACTAGAGAATAGATTTTTATTTTACACAAAGCAATCTACTAGACACATCAGACTCAGAGCATTTTCCTACTGACATTAACCTAACAAAGAACATCCATGGATACAAATAGATGCTTTTAATACACTGCATTTCTTTCAGTCTTCATGGAGCACATAAAGCTCTAAATAAATGCCAAAAAAGACTGATATAACATCAGGGAAAATTAAATCAATACACTATGAAACTAGGATCACTTGTCTTTTTTTCCATGGGGATAATCTTGTTTGCTCAAAATGGAAATAAGATAAAAAAACATTCATCAGCATATGGTGTACATAACAACAAAGCATGTTTCACCTTTACATTGTTAGGAAATATGCATACATATTTCCTGTTGTAGTAAAGGTTTTGGTTACATTTGATATTCCAGCTTGACATGGGATTTCCTCACATATGCTGCTGAGCCTTAAGGAAAGATAGTCTTGTCAGAGAAACTGTAGTGTACCCAATATCCAGCTAGTGACAGAGACAAATCAAATAGTAGAGTGCCTATAAATAATGCCTCTCCAAGCACAGAAGAAAAAAAACTAAGGACCTTGGGACAGATAAAATTGTAGCCATTCTTATATTACAGCATGTTACAGGGCCATTATTTTTGGTCTATATAATTGTAATAGGTATGGGTGGAACTTCAGATTTTTAATATGAAAAGTTTATTTTGGTGTCAGTATTCCATTGTTTAACTGGCATCATTCTCTTCAGAGATTTTTATACATGCATACCATGGCATCTTTAAAGGGCATATCCATCCTTAAAAAAAAATGGTTACTTGTCATTTACAGGTTCTTAATACTGCAAATGAGGCTGGTCCCAGACTTCCTCAGTGCTGCAGAGCACTCCAATTGGTATAAAAATAGTGAAATGAGATCTAGAACTCATGCAAAATGCTTTGAAGTGCTGTTTAATAACACATAGTACATACATGGCATGTTTCAGGTCCAAACATGCTTTCTCAGACATTTTTGTGTCACTTGTCATTCATTTGCCACTAACCCCAACATGCATTTCTAACCAGATATTTAATTATGAATTGTCCCCTTTCTCTCCCTTTCTTGCAGAGGTTGCTGCCTCCTCCCCTGGCTCAATGAGCTTTTAAAATCTTAAGCATGTACAGAGAAAGCAGCAAGGGAAAGAGTAGGTAATCATTGGTTGTAACATCAGCAGTGAGGAGGAGCCAGCTCACTCTGCCTGAATGGGAGAAATAAGTATCCTTAAACATCTAGTTACTAGTTCATCTAATATTATTCTTAAATGTGCTAAATAAAATGGTTGGAATGGGGGGCAGGTAATGGACAAGTGACAAGTTTTTGTTTTAAGACATGAGCTATAAGTCAAGTAATGTGTTAAGAACAAATAATAACAAACCCACGTATGTTTAACTGATAGAATGGGAAGTCACCATTGATTTTGTTGTGGGATGTGGGTTACCATAGTTTGGACTTTGCACAGTAAGTGAATTAATCAGAAGTCAATGAAATGTGAATACATACACATCAACGAGAATAAGCATGTCTTTTGGCGATGCTGCTCCTTGAATGTACCTAAAATTTAACAAAATAATGATCAGATTATTTCACTCAGAATACATTTTACATCAATTGGCCCTGCATATATGAAGTCACATTTCAACAAACTTTAATTTAATTGGCATAAACACGATACACATTTTTTGGTTCCAACAAATTTGACCTTTAGAGAACCCTCGGTTCACACAGATTCAGAACAACTGGTGTTTAACCGGTAACAATTAAAGATGGCCATAGAAGTATTGCTTTGTCCCCAGGAACAGGGTTTGTGGCCAACCAATTATCAAATGAACAATGTAAACTGAAAAATTTGGATGAGTTTCTGCAAACAAGGAATGTTGCAAGTTACTGGTATTGATACATAAAGTAGAGTTGATCCAGGGAAATTTCCGATTGCCACTTGGAGTCAGGAAGGAATTTTGTTTTTTTTTTTGCCTTCCTCTGGATCAACAGTCAGACAGGAAATGAGGACATTGCTAGATGGGTTGGACTGGATGGACGTATGTCTTTATTCAACCTCAAATACTATAAACTACCATTCCAGCTACAGCCAAAATTTACATAACAGAAAAGTTAATGATACTAAGGCACTTGATTGACAGCTGCACTGTAAGATGTTTCAGATTGGATATCAAATAGGGGTAGATCAACAAAAAAGTAGTACAGTAATAGTTGGGAAGAATGATAGTTTCCAGTAATGGGTGATTTAAAAAAAATCCCAGTTTACATATCATAGGCCAGTAAGCCCAATGGATCTGCTTGATGAACAATTGTGCTTTGTTAGCCTTGTTAGGTTTCTGATAATCTGTTATCCTTTGGTGTTGGGGGTCAGTCAGGAAACAGGCATAGCTATCCTGTAGGTCTATGGCCATTTTAAGAAACAAACACATGTTGGAATGCTTTGCATTTACTATTATTGTAAACACAAACTCATCTGCATTGATGCTGAACCATACAATTATGGAAGGTTTTTTCATGAATCCCGTTTCATATTTTCTTTCTTCACATAAGCCTATACGTTCTAAACTGAGGTTTATATAAAACAAACATGGTGCAATTCATATAATTTATACTAAAAAAATACTGAATGCATTTCATTCCAACAATGTTTGTAGGTAGAATTGTAGGACATATGAATTAAAAGGCAATTTAATGAATCCATTAAATGGTTTATGGAGCACTCATCTAAAGAAGACAATGGCTTTCAAGGTCTTTAAAAATACAAAAGTAGAGAACATCTTGTTTTTACATTCTTCATAAGTGTATCTGCAGATATAGATCAATCTCAAATTCCTAACAATAAAGGAATTCCAAGGACACTGCTGAGCATTAAACATAGTTCATTTATTGCTGTATTTCATACTCCTCTATGGTAACTATGGTAATTCTCTCTAATATCCCTCATGACTGATGTTAATACTGGCCCAAAAACATTTTTACAAGAAATAAAGCTTAGTCGTATTTTCATATTCCCATTAGATTTCTGATTTCAAGGGTAGGCTTTAATATTGCAATAAGTGATCAAAAAATTGATCACTTATTAGCTATCTAGCTAAATATAACAATATTTATTTCTTTATAATTGTGGTCCCCATACAAGTGCCCTTGTATGCTTGCAATCATAAAGATCACACATTAACCAATCATATTTGAATAAATATACAAATATGAATGGTTAATGTGATCATATGGTTTCTAGCATTAAAATCTTAACCAATCACAGTTTGATTTGGTCCTTTACCAAACCTATATAAAGAGGTGCAAACCCCTGCAGAACTCATCGGAGTGATGGCAAAGGAGAGAAGACGACTTTGGGATCAAGAAGCCGGCAACACCTTGATGGATGTCGCCAGCGTCAGTGGTGTTACTAGCGTGTTGGCAGCATTGATGGAGTTGGTATTGTCGGTGAAGAAAGAAGAGATCTGAAAATGTCTTTTCTAGATCAAGGGTGGTCCCGGTTTCGAGCCGGGCAACCCCCTTATCAGAGAGGCTCTTATTAGAGCCACAAGGGCTCTTCTAAGAGCCAATGGGGGTCCTGGTTTCAAACTGTAGGATACCCAGCAAAGGCACTTATAAGTGCCGGTTAGGGGGGATCAGGGTTCGAGCTGTGGGAACACTTAAACCTCATAAGGCACTTGTCAGTGCCACAAGGGCACTTCTAAGTGCCGCAAAGGCACTTAACAAGTGCCTTGGAGGGGGGTCTTGGTTCGAGCTGTGGGACCCCTTAAGTCACAAAAGTCAATTGTAAGTGCTACAAGGGCACTTATAAGTGCAGGGGAGGAACCCCTTAGTTCTGAAATCCAAACGTCCATCCAAAACTGGGTGGATTTTTGGATTTTTTGGACTTCGGACCACATTTTCGAGGGGTTACCGAATGTACAAGGTTATTTTCCGTAACCCTCGAAAATAGCTTTACACAGCCCCCTTTCTAAGGGTCTGTGTATGGGACTTTCTATGGGGCTGTGTATGGAACTTTCTATGTGACTAACTGTGGAACTATCTATGGGGCTGTGTATTGGACTTTCTATAGGGCTGTCTGTTGAATTATCTATGGGGCTGCCTATGAAAGAAAGTTAACCTTTCTTTATACTCGAGTCAAGCAGTTTTTCTAGTTTATCAGTTAAAAGTAAGAACCTTGGTTTATATTCGGGGCAGTTTATACTCAAGTATATACGGTATTTTTCAACAATGCTCATAACTGGTTTCTAAAATACACCAGTTTTTTTTTTCTTATTTAGCAGAGACAGACAGGGCGATTTACCCAGAGCTGCTATCGCTCTGGGTAAATTTCCAGAACACAATTCAATATTGCGTTTGCGCGAGTGGGTGAATCTTAAAAGGGATATATCTACAGCATGATTTTAACGCCGGCTATTAACCAGCATTAAATTCATGTGATAAAACTAGTGCAAACTCGATATTAATTCATGAGTGCCAGATGCACACGTGTCTTTTACATGATTTTTCTGTGCTTCTGTGAATTCTGTCCTTTTTCATACAAGATTTATATAGCACTCCATTCAATAGTAGATTGAACTCACACAACAAAATTTGCCGATAAAATAAGTATATTACACATGTGAATATTGACCCCCCTGTACACCTCAATGTACACAATGTTTTGAGACTACTAGGTCTCTTTCTCAACTCAGTATTTTTGAAATGTTGTCGGAAGGTAGAGCACTCGCAGGACTTTCCAATAAATATAACTTTTATTCACAATCTACTCATTTCCGCTGACTATGGCAGCCGTCCTCTGGATGTGACATCACTGCAAACACAAACTGTTAAATATCACCTGTTTGCAGTGATGTCACATCCTGAGGATGGCTGCCATAGTCAGCCAAAATGAGTAGATCATGAATAAAAGTTATATATATTGAAAAGTCCTGCGAGTGCTCTACCTTACGTTGTTTATATATATGTTTTTATATATCTGTATATATATATATATATATATATATATATATACACAACCAGTTTAGTAATGCACACAGATTGAATTTTCAAACTTGCTTTTTATTTTCTTCTTAATACATTTGCTTTTGTTGTAATATACACGGTTTTGAGGAAACAATAGCAACTACAATTTTTCCTCGTTCCACCCCCTTCCTTTTAAAGGGATGGTGGCAGGACCTGACATCACATATTACTTCTATAACTTTAATCTATACATGTTTCCACAACACCTTTGTTACACTTTTACCATTGTAAGCATTTCTCATGGTGACAAAATGGACAACCCCTATCCCTTATTACAAAAAAAAGATATAAAGTGTAGCCTTTATTAAGACCCCATGGTATCAAGCTTTTTAATCTGTGTATCCATTGTACCTCTCTTTGTTTCAGGCATGGGAACAGTTTCCACTACAACAAATTTTAGATTATTCTCACTGTGACCTTGTTCAGTGAAAAGTCTAGAGACTGGCAACTTATCTTTTCTTAACCTAATACTTGATCTATGTTGGGAAATGCGTGATCGAACCGACTGGGTGAGAGACCACCAATAGATCAACAACATAAATCAAGTATTAGGTTAAGAGATGATAAGTTGCCAGTCTATAGACATTTGGTCTAGAGATTGGCAACTGATCAGAAGCCAAATATTGATCTTTTATTTAGCTAGTTACAGACCTGAGATAATTCTCTGTTCCTTCCTCTACCCATGGACACCTTTGGGGAAGAAGAAGAGCTTTAAAAATGATTAAGAAGTTTGGGGAGGGTTTTATGATGCAGCTGCTGATGCTATTTCCAAGCAGTGAGCATGCTCCAACCTTAAAACTGGGGCCAGACCGTTGGTGCTGGTGATGTCACAGCTTGCAGGAAAAAACACCGTTAAAGGGAATGTCCACCTTAAAGTTTGCTGTAGTGTAGCTTCCCCCCACCCAACCCTGACTGCTGTAGTGTAGCTTCCCCAGAACCTTACTTACGAGACAGGGTTCCCTCGGCTTCAGCTTTCAATGCAACTTCCAGGAATGGAGTTGCATTGGGGGCTTGGCTGGCAGCCGTGTCTTTGATTGGCTGAGGGTCAGCCAATCACAGATGCAGCTGCAGACTATTGATTTAGCCGAAAGCACCCATTCTCTAAAATTATTTTCAGCGGACTTCTTTATAAAAAAACAAAAACACATGGTTTGGGTTAGGTTGGGGTATGCTACTCTACAGAAAAAGGTTTAAATGCAAAAGTAGATATACAGCGTGATGGATCTTGGTGGAGGGAAGGGGGCGAATTGACTTCACAGTGCATGCCTGAGTACCTCCCAGAGGACAGAGAAGAGGCAGAAACCTTTTCACAGAAAGACAGCTCCCACTCTTCAGTTTCCTGGACTTTAGATAAGCATTACAGGACAACCATTTGGAGCAGAGGAGTAAGGTAAGGATTATTTAACGTTATAAAGTGGGGCCAGCATGGGGTTAAATTTCAGTTTTGGGGTGGACATGCCCTTAATACTGCTGTAACTTTGGATAGACTGCAGCTAGAAGCATGATCCCGAAGTCCTCTCTAATAAAGGCCAAGTGGAGACCAAGGGGAGACCACGGTTCCCCTTAAAAAATTATACTCGGCTAGGAATGGATCTTAAAAACAATTCTCTCATATGTCTATTCAAGATTCCTAAGTGCAGAAAATTAAATGCTACTTTTTATTGGTGCTTGGAGGGACAGAGCTTATGGTTCTGATTCTGGAGTGTTCCCCTTTTATGAATGGAATAGGAATAGCCTTTTATCACATTCAATTTGGAGGATTCTCAAGAGAATTTTATTACCCTGCATCTCCTATTCCTTGATGTAGTGTCAAAATAATAGATCTGTAAAAATGTAACAAAAGGACTGTTATGCCCAGATACACAATTGCATAGATGAGATCTCAAGTGGCAGAGAATAAAAGCCACTATTTAGCAGTTTAACCAAAAAAACAGATTTATACAATGGTAGGTTATAATTAAATTTTACATGTAAAAAAAGATAACTTACCATGGGCGTCTGCGCACATCATAAAGATCAATGTTGTTAGGCGTTCTGCTTTTATCCACCCACGGTGAGGCTAACAAAAATATGTATGGAATAATTAGTAAGGCTATATGCCACAGGTTAATGAAGGTCTGAATGAAACCAAGTAAATCAGCTGCTATTTGTAAAATCAATTGACAGATGCACATTGTTACATTCATTATAAATCAATGCAATTCAACCTTTAATTTTCTGGAAAGATCTGTACATGTGAATTCTAAACTGCTCTCAATAAATGTGTTTATTTCCAATAATAAGAACAGTAGGATAATAAATCAATTGGGTTTTTTTTCTTTTTCAATTTAAAAAATATTCATATCTGTTATACATGCCTTTTAAAGGACTACATTTTGCTAGCACTTTTTAAATACTCATGTCTATCAGCAAATATGACCTCAATTGTGCATGTAATAAATGATATGTATATGCTATGTAGTTATTAGAACAGAAGGGCTAGAGATGCAGGTAATCACTTTATCACCAATACCACCCTAACCATTAACATACTGGCATGCAAAGTTCTTGTCATCACTGCTCTCTCTTTAGTATAAAAAGTGGGATGCTGAAAGTTTCAGCTGATTACACTGCAGCTTCTTTATAACATTGGAATATTAGGTTTGTGTGTGTGCGCACGTACATGGGAATATTAATGCATTAGCACATTTCCAAGTGTTTGTGCATTTGTGAATATACATATACTGTAAGTGAATATTAGTTAACCTGTGTTAGAGGTCCTACCCTACCATCCAATATATATTTACCCACTCTACCTAGCAGCCTCAGTAAATCTGTCAGAAAAATCTTTTCCAACCTGTGAGGGAACATAATAGGTCCAATCCCCCTTAAAAACAGCCACACATTTTAGGCACATATACCCACCCTGTATGATGAGACTCAAGTGTTAAAAAGACCATAAATGTAGGATTTTCCAAATGGCTAAAGAGAAAAACCTTATTAAATAGTGTGTAATACAATCTATAGAGGGATTTTTTTGTTTGAAGCCTTTGGTTGACCCTTTTCCTTGATTCCAGTTCTTGCACAGAATGTTTCTTTTTCTAGACTCATGTTAGAAACACTGAAATTTATTTTCATACAAGTACGGGGAGTTGAACTGCCTTCTGGTTTTTTTTTGTAACTTCGTGGATGAGTTGTTGCTGTGCCCTTGAAATCATTTGGCAGCCTGGACAGTTCTGGAAAGATTTACCACTATTCCAATGTTTCTTCATTTGGAGAGAAAACCTCTCACTCAGAGGAGACCAACAGTCTTTGGTTTTTAAATCTTTTCAGGCTGATATATTTCAACAAGCCCCCCCCCCCCCCTCCATTCTTCTTCTGCAATCGCCTATGATTGTGGCATAGGATACTTGTAAAAACTCTTTGATGATTACACTCATACTAAGGGTCAATATATTGGGAATTATGGATTCAGGACAGCTGGCTGTAATCATGCCTGGCTGTGTTCAATCAGTTAAAAATAATTCACAATTCTGTTTAGTCAACAGGCTGATTAACAAAGGGGATACTAATGCAAATGGGTGACATAGCCATTTGACTTTAAATAAAATAAACAAAAAATCCCTGGTTACCTTTCTAATATTACATTTTCAGGTCAGTTTAGAAAAATGTTCCTGAAATTTTTACATGATAAAGGGTTTTAATATTTTATTGATAACGTTTTGTCAATTGAACTTCAATAGGAAAAAAACAAATGCAAATGTATTTGAGATTACCACCAACCAGGCTAAATTTATACTCTGATAAATTGCCCAAATGGCTACAAATAAAGAAAAAAACAAAAACATATATTGTGAAAAGAAGAGCCAATCCGGGTATAAAGTAGGTGAGATTAAATAAACAAACACACTCAAGGTCAATCAAAAGTGGTCCAGGTGTGTAATCCCCATTGCTGATATCATTTCCCTCCATTTAAACAAAAGTGTAGTCAGTATACAGAGTCCAAGATAATCACTCACTGCTCATAATGGGTGGCTCAGGTGCAACCAGCCCCGAGCCCATCGCTACAGCTAAACACAGACATCGGGAAGCAAGCATAAATGAAAGTGCACACCGAATAGACAAGAAGCGTAACTTCTTTATTGAGACATCATTAAAGCGGACGCCGACCCTCTGGGTCTGCTTTTATGATATCTCAATACAGA
Organism: Hymenochirus boettgeri; assembly: GCA_019447015.1. Taxonomy (NCBI): domain Eukaryota; kingdom Metazoa; phylum Chordata; class Amphibia; order Anura; family Pipidae; genus Hymenochirus; species Hymenochirus boettgeri. The sequence goes on from CM033471.1 coordinate 147,887,387, forward strand.
AGTTTTAACTTCCAGTTCTTGCCTTTTGGATCTGCACACTCCTTCATGTTTGTTTCCTGATGATTATGTCAATTAAATGCTGCTTTACGATTACTAGAGAGAATTTAGGAATATGAGAATTTACTATGCTTTATAAAAGTTTATTTCCACAATAAAAAATACATTTTTGCAATACTTTGTCATTTGAAGGACAAGAAAGTTTTAACATAAACATAAGGCGCCATCTTTTTCTTGATTTACAAACTTCAACAAGTAAAGTATTATTAGGATAAATAGGGAATCCTTCTGATCCTAGGCTATTTTGTGGTCTAGAAGCCTATTGTGGTAAAGTCCAAAAATATTTAAAGTAGAGGCCAATAACCAGGACAGACACAAGCGTCTTAATGCAGTGAGTTTGTTACAGTGGGATAACTACTGCCCCCGCCACCCCCACGGAGGGTAACAGGGCCCACCACAAGAACATTAGAGACAAATGGTTTTATACCACTTTACATTTTTATACGCCTTTATACTGCAGACAACTAGAAGTGTATCTTCTCATAGGCCTGGTCTTGGACTGAGGGAGGGGGCAGGGCCATACTGAGAAAAAGTCAAGGCATCGATAAGGGTGTTTGGGGTAAAACCCAGGAGTGAGGACTGAGTGGAAGAGGTTAAAGGAACGGGGAAGTTTGAAAGGATTGCTTTAAAAATGCTTTAATTATAATGATTTGTATATGCTGCAATGCTTCTGTTTTGCAACTTTTTCAAATAACTGATGTACTAATTCAAGCAATATTGTAGTTAATATAAGTTAGCATATTCTCTTGCAGCAAGTGAATGAAGCAAGAAATCCAAAGCAGTAACAATACAGTTGTGAGGTTAGAAAAAATGGATCTTTCTAAAAATAAACTTATCAGACAAATCTTTGAAGACACAGAAGTGAAAATTACTGCACCCCCGGGAAAGCTGTCTGATACTTTATTTTTTCTTTTTTGTACCTATTATTATTGTCAAAATGCTTTACACACAAAAAAATCCATTCTGTAGTCTTATATAAGTCACTGTTCTATATCTTATAAGCTATGACTAAATGTTTATTTATTTAATAGCCTAAAGAAGTGCCAAACCTTCCTGTCAACTGCTGTCAACTGTTGTTTCTTATATACTGTAGCTATACTTTATCTTTAATATTTATGTGTACTCATTTCCTAGAGCAAAGCAAAATAAGCAAATACAGAGAGAAAGCAAGTATAATTTACAGAGTGTCTGCCATGTTCACCCCTGTAAAAAAATATTTACACCTTACTTAAAACCTCCCAAAACACCACTTTTTCAATACTTTTTAGTTTGCAGGTCCCTCGTCGCTCTCCTTTACTGATTTTAACCTGGCAAAACCATAAAACAGACAAGCAGTGCAGCTGTTGTAAATCCATGGCTAACATGTCACCATCACAGCCTTGACTGGCAGCCGCAACCCGAAAATAATGCAGAGAGTGATGAGGGACCAGCGGACTCCAGGATAAGGTATGTTTTGTGAAAGTCGGGTTTGTGGGGGTGATTAGTGTGGAGGGATTAACATTCCCTTTAAGTCATCTTTAAAATGGTATAATGGTATCTCCTACCTCCCTGGAAAATATGCTTTATGCTTTTTCAATATTTTTTTTAGAAATGTAGTGTCCATTAACAATGCCATAAAACTAAAGGTAAAGAGGACCAAGCTAAGTAACTTATGTTAAGTTGTGACAGACCTTTTTCTTAAAGAAGTGACCTATGTAATGGGGGCTGAGGAAGAATTAATGGGCTTATGGTGGAAAATATAGTCAGGTTAGAAATCCTGCTAGTTAGCGAAGGCATACTTTGCAGCTTAAAGGTGAAACAAACAAGCAAGTATAATTTACAGAGTGTCTGCCATGTTCACCCCCGTAAAAAAAATATTTACACCTTACTTAAAACCTCCCAAAACACCACTTTTTCAATACTTTTTAGTTTGCAGGTCCCTTGTCGCTCTCATTTACTGATTTTAACCTGGCAAACCATAAAACAGACAAGCAGTGCAGCTGTTGTAAATCCATGGCTAACATGTCACCATCACAGCCTTGACTGGCAGCCGCAACCCGAAAATAATGCAGAGAGTGATGAGGGACCAGCGGACTCCAGGATAAGGTATGTTTTGTGAAAGTCGGGTTTGTGGGGGTGATTAGTGTGGAGGGATTAACATTCCCTTTAAGTCATCTTTAAAATGGTATAATGGTATCTCCTACCTCCCTGGAAAATATGCTTTATGCTTTTTCAATATTTTTTTTAGAAATGTAGTGTCCATTAACAATGCCATAAAACTAAAGGTAAAGAGGACCAAGCTAAGTAACTTATGTTAAGTTGTGACAGACCTTTTTCTTAAAGAAGTGACCTATGTAATGGGGGCTGAGGAAGAATTAATGGGCTTATGGTGGAAAATATAGTCAGGTTAGAAATCTTGCTAGTTAGCGAAGGCATACTTTGCAGCTTAAGGTGAAACAAACAAGCAATGAAAAGAATACACAAGAAACATACTTTTGCTGCTATGGAAACAGCTTAGTTAATCTCAAGTATAACAACTGTTTTAAGTCATATAGAATAGCTTGTTGCTAGGTTTCCAAGAGATTGGGGGCAAAGGTGATTTGCAATAAAGCTCCTTAAAAAGACTCCTAAAGTGCTCCTTATCTCTATTTGAAGTTGTAAGTTTAATCATTTGGAAGCACCTAGTTTACTGAGACACCATATACATAGTGTAAAGAGTGCCATTCTATTTTTTTTTAATAAGGGAAAATACGCCCCTTACAGTGTAATATAAGGATATAAAGTCACTGAGGAGCTCCCTGACCATATATAAACACAAGGCCGCAGGGCGAGTGCTTTTATATAGGTCAGGGAACCCTGAGTTGACATTATAAACCTTATATTACACTGTAATGGGCTCATTATTTCTTATAATATATAAGGTTTAACTGTTTTAATTAAAAATGGAGTTTGGGATGTGTACAGCTTTAAATAATAGCTGTGGGTTTTTTAAAAGCTTTGTACACAGACTGACACCATTAATAATAAAAGATTTAAGTAATTTCTGTGTAAAAATCCACAGCACGGCACAGACCTGATCAGTAAATATCTCAAGCAGCCCTGCATTTCCTCTCCCTCCAGTGAGTGTAAACTCCAGTGTCCGTAATGACTTTGTTTTACACTTACTGGAAGGAGACGAAACTCTGAGCTGCTTGATGAGATTTTTACTGATCAGGTCTTTGCCATGCTGTAGACTTTTACACAGAAATTAGTGGAGTTGTTCATTGTTGTTCAGTTGACAGTTGGTGTTGAACCCCTCCACCTCTATTCAGGCTTGGTTTCTTTATTTTCACGTAAATGGCCTCCTTGACACCTGTCTTGAACCAGTCATGTTCCTTTGAAAGGATGTTGACATTACAATCTTCAAAAGTATGTCCTTTTTCCTTAAGATGCAGGTACATGGCCTGATGAGTTTTTTTGGATTAAACTTCACAGTATTCACATGGAGCAGACCCAGGGGTGTGGTTAAACTTCCCATTTTGACCATACCATTTTGAAATAGGAATCTCAGCTCTGTAAGTAAGTTTATCTATTTTGTATATTTTGTGTTGTACCTAATATAAGTCAGTGCTATACTTTATATACATTTACTGATGGTTATTTAGGTGGTAATAGTGAGATGGTACACACATACATATACACCTTTCCTATATGTAATATTCTATACCCCCACCTCATTGGTAGCTCCTAAAAACTCAATGCAATCTCCTATGAATATATAAATATATTTATATAATATAAGGGATATATATATATATATATATATATATATACAGTATATATACTGTATAATAGTAACTTTTCATGGGCATCACAAATGTTATCTAAATGACAAAAGGTTTATCACATACTGTGTTGGTGTTGTTATAATTTGATTGAAAATATTATGAAAGATTCATAACATAAATACTATACATTATTATTCTTGAAGAATATTGTATCTCAACACTTTCCCACAATTGTAACCTTGAAGCCTACTGTCTCACAACATTTTCCTTCTTGGAAACCATATTTTGATGTTATTTGAAGATGCTTAAGAGACATTACGATGAGGTAACAAATGAACAATTGAAATTGCCTCACAAGAGGCTTTTTGGCCTTGATTGTGCCATTGAACTTAGAGACATTAAAAGAGCACAGCTAAACAGCTATTCAATTAAGAAATGGAAAAGCAATTTTATTCTTGAAACAGTTATTTCACTTTGAAACCACTTTAGCAGGTATTGTTCGTAATTTACTTACTTGATTTCACACTCACAGACAGGATAAATTTAACAGAAGCGGTTGAAAAATAAACCAAAAAAAAAGACTACTAGAAATGATTATTTTATTTTTATTACTTGGCTTCTACTTAATATATGGCCTAATTTCATTATCAAATAAGTATTTTCCTTTCAAATAAAACTGATATCAATATTTTTAATATATAATATATATATATATTTAATGGCAAAAAAGTCTACATTAGCAATTTTTCTTTACCATTATTATTATTTTTTTTTTTTTACAGCTGCTACTTAGCACACAGTAAACACAAGGTCAGGGGTGTCTTGTCTATTAATCCTGTGGTTAAGAAATGTATTAATATTGGGCATAGTTGAGTCCCCTCCACAAAGGATAACTTTTATTTTAGAAACTGAGAAAATACTTACGCAAACTGAAACCCAAATCTTTATCCTCCAATGAATAGTAGAATACTCTATAGTACAGAGTACAGTACAGAGGAAGATAAGAAAAGGGAAGTATTCTGCACCCACAAACATTTAAATAAGTTCTCCTTAAAGAATATAATTAAACAACTTAAATGCACGCATTATTTTCAGCTCCCTATATGGAGGGGGTAACATTTTGTCCTAAAAATAAATGCTATTGAAAAAGATTTTTGCAAGGATTACATCTAGCCCTGTGTCCCAGGGGAAATTGTTTCTGTTAAATGGGAAAGGCAGAGGTCTAAACGTGTTAGTAATATGATGGGGGGAGAGGGAATCAGAGACTTTAAGAAAAAGTAGTATGAGGTCATTTAATACTGTTAAAAATATCTAAGTTTGATTCTAAATCTGGGGTTTCATTAATCCATTCTAATTACCAGATATATGCTTGCTGTATATCTGTATAGTTTCTTTTGTCATCTAATTTTCGAAAAAAGTCTCTATACACAAACTACGCTTTCCATGCACAATAATATGTCAGGTTTTAGTACTGTGTGCGCAGTTGCTAGTTTTAAACTGGGAGCAATTTCCTCTCTATTATCTGGCCTAAATTAAGCACGTTGTTTTTAATAACAGAGTAGTTATAACATTACAGAAGGAAATAAATACACTCTCTGAATGAGCTTAGAATGCCCTATCCTTGGGCATTAATGTAACATTGAACATAACATTAAAGAAGATAAAAGGTCTCAATATAAGAAGTGTCTCCAAAGAATTTTTATTGAGCTGGCCATGGTAATAGGGATGAAATAACCTGCTGGGTTTCATTCTGCCGTTTGATTTGGCCAAAGTTGTGACACAGAATTTTGATAATCAAAACTATAATTTGTATCGAAACTGCAAAATTTTCGACATTGAAACATTGTTTTGCTGGTTGAAAATTCCAGCAGTTGCACAGAATTTTAGATGGTATTTTCGACTGTCCAAACACACAACTAGTACTCAAAACTACAGCACATTCGTAGGCGCTACATGTTTGGGCATAACCACCTTTTAGAAAACACAGACCTAACATTTGTGATATTGTTCTTAGATCTTTCATCTTCTTTCTAAATTTATTGATACAAGGTTATTGACATAATATTAATAAGTTAATGCCACAAAATACTCTTTACAGAACTCTGTAATAATTAATGAAATAAACTGATGTTTTGTGGTATTCTGTAACAGTCCCAGATTGAAGGAAAACTAAAGCTTATAAACAAAACACTTTCAATTAGGCATATATACATGGGCAGCTGACCTAGATGAAGTAGATAGATCATTAAAACATAAAAACTTTTTGAAAAATTCTTACAGCAGTAGGGTAAATGGACTACTGAAATTATAGAATCCAATATATATAAAAAGCTTAATTCTCGATAATACTGAAACTGCACATATAAAAAAGGATCTTTATATGTAATTTTTTATTTGTACTTGTGAACACATATTATCCGATAGTACGCAGCATGTTGTAAATAACCCTCCTATCTGTATTTTCATTACCTGGATAATATCTTGCCAGCCCGGTAGCACTTCCAAACACTTGCCATAGAAGAGTTTCATCCTCTTCTCTGTTTTTTTTAAACACTTCATCAAGCGCTGCTGTCCAGTTTAACTCATTTAATACTATTGTAGCTGTAAAATAAACACATAAATAAATTATAATTTAAGAAAAAAATGTAAGTTATTTTTGTTGAACACCTAAATTGATGCATATTAAATTGTAATATAAAGATGCTTTAAATGTTTAATGCTAAATCAAACTGTAATTATCAGAATTATCAGTTGTTATGCCCTAATTAAGTCATTAATATAGCCATGATCCCATTAGAAAGAGGGAGGGGATCATATGTAAAAAATACACAAATAAAGATATTATAGGAAAGGAAGTTTATTAACCATTTAAAGTTAAGGTGGGTAAAATTCCTGTACCCTGTGCTCGTTGTTGTAACTTAACAAGATTTTCATATATATTGAAATCATCATATTCAGTAGTAGGTCAGAATAATATAGGTAGAATATAGGTAGAACAATTTTATCAGGGATCATTGAGGGAAGTTAAAGAAAAGACATTCATTTTTCCAACAGTGCACAATGCCATACTCAGGTATGAATGTATGGTCAAAGTTAACAAAGATGGATTCCTGGCAAAGCAGAGGCACTGGGGTATCAAATTAAGTAATAAAAACTGTAGTTGAACGGTTTAACTTGCGTTAGTACAAGCTGTTATGATATTAAATTTGAAGTTCATTTTCCCCCCAAAGGATTTTGCTTGCTTGCACAAAATCTCTATAAGGATAAAAAGTTCAGGGCACCACAAGAGATGTAGATTCCATTTAAAAAGAATGCAAAATATGTTATCCAGTTAAGTACTTCCATTATAATGAACTAATGCAGTTATAGCACTAGGTGGCACCATATGAATATGTGCTAAAAAGAATACAATGATTTAGAACATAAAATACTCCTGAACAGTGACATATTATTTTCATATGTTCTTACCATTACCCAATATTGGAAACAATATATCATTTAGCCAGTCCAACTTGTATATTATAGATTGACTTTTACTGGCAATCTAATAAATTTACTATGGTCCACGTAATTTTTTTCCCCATTAAATTTAAATATAAGGGGCTTTTATTAAATAAATTAAGACTGCTCAGTAACAAAGGTTTTACAGCATTGTTTGTGTTTTGATTATGGAATAAAATAACCAGGAAATGTCAAACTGCTACCACTGCAGACAGCATAACCATCATTACATTTCTACAGAAGCACATCGAAATGTCGAACCTTATTTTCTGCAAAAACAAACTGTCAATCTTCTCATAACAATGTGTTTAATTGAGTGAGTTTAGAGCTATACCCAGGCAATGTTCATTTACCTCCCACCTATATTTTTTTTTATTAAAATGTTTTACCACCTGACGTCTATGCCCCACACATATTACAGCTCTACACATAGAAGCTCAGTTTCTCCCTCAGCAATAATATTAGCTTAAAGGTTTTACTATAGAGTAAAATGTTCCACTCTGCTTTTATTTATCATAAGATTAGAATTTTTTTTTAACACACGTATAGAACTTCCTGAATGTGAAAACTGTTTAATGTAATGTATTATTTTGTGCTTTAATATTTATCTTGGTAAATGGAAATGAAAGCGGCTTCATACACAGCAATTTTCATTTACACAATGTACAAAAAAATATTAATAAACCTTTCAGAAAGAAGCTATTGATCTTCTAAATGACCTTACAGCTGAAGAATGGGAAATTTAGCTTTCTATACCCTGCTGATCAGTTCCCTTAGTTCAGCGGATTTCATTAGGCATTTAATAAACAGGAAAGCAATCACAATAAAATTAAGAACTCGGTGTATTATAGAGATCTGTTCAAACGCAGCTGTGTTTTTGTGCAGTTTTTTTATTGTTTAACAATAATGATATGTAAAGCTTTTTAATTCCCTTTTGTAGGTGCAGATTTATTGTTTTGTTACGCTCCTAGATGTTTTAAAGACATTCTAGGTCATAAGAAGTGGGACATTTAAATCATTTACTCCAATTAAAACTGAAGCACACTGTCAAAAGGTATAGTTTTACATTACCGTATTAAATTGTAACAACCACCAACTTTTTTTTCTAAAACAAGCAGCAGAAATCTACTTTCACTACTTCGTTCCCACGGCTGTCTGCTCTGGCCCTCTGCTTGCCGGAAGTTGCAGTTACAGACCGGCAGTCATGTCTGTGATTGGCTGAGAGGCAGCCAATCTGAGCCTGAGGGACATTACAGGAGAACCATTTGGAGCTGGGATGTAAGGTAAGGATTTTATTACAGAGGGGCCAGTAGTGGGTTAAATTCTAGTTTTGGGGTGGATATGCCCTTTAACTGTCAGGTAAATAAAAACTGTAGGACCAGTTGTTTGTGCTTTGCCTACCACCCCCACTCATTTTCCCTAGCACTGCTTAAAGGACCTGTAAACCCCCCTTAAGCCCCCAAAATAACTATGTCCCGTTCATTTCTATTATTCACAGGGAGGTGAGAACGCTTATTCTCACCTCCCTGTGAATAATAGGACGATCGGGGGACCTGGAACTTACCTTACACGCCGCTCCACTCGCAGCCGCTCCTGCACGGAAAGCCGCTCTGTCCCGACCACGCGCCCTATCTTATGCTCATGCGCGCCAATTCAAAAGATAGGGCGCGCGATCGGGACAGAACAGCTGTTCTGTGCAGGAGCGGCTGCGAGTGGAGCGGCAGGTAAGGTAAGTTCCAGGTCCCCCGATCGTCCTATTATTCACAGGGAGGTGAGAATAAGCGTTCTCACCTCCCTGTGAATAATAGAAACGAATGGGACATAGTTAATTTTCGGGGTTTAGTGTTCCTTTAAGTTGTGAAGTAAATTTTAATGGTTAAGAATTTTCCTCTGAATTATTGAAAGAAAACAGATAAATTGTTAAAGAGCAACTGTGGTCTCCATTAGAGATGGTCGAACTTCCTGAAGTTCAGTTCGTTTTCTAAACTTCTGTAAAACTTCGGAAATTCGGAAGTTTGAAAATTAACCTATTAAACTCAATGGGGAGAAATAGTTGGAAAAGTTCGGATTAAATACAGAAAAAAATACCAATGGTAACTTATTGTAAATGGCTGTGGTACCTGGGAAATGGTCTGGGGAACATGTCCATATCAACAAAACATATTTAACTTCCCCCACGATCGGGAATTGTTGCGTTTCCGCATGCTACATTCGAGGCTATGGCCATTTTGAGGGTTACTGAATGCTACATTTGAGGGTTACCAAACGATACATTCGAGGGTTATCGAAATCGAACTCTACATTCGAGGGTTACCGGTTTGAAAGTTCGATAATTATCTAATTTTGAATAATTGAAAATAAGTCTGCATGTAAGAAAAAAACAAACTAGTTTTGGAATTCGTCCAAACTCATAAAGTTTGACCCGAACTTGGGTTTGGCTTTGAGTTCGGATCCTTCACTAGTCTCTTTACAAGTGCAATTTATGAAAAAGATCACATTTAAAATTGCTCCAGGATCATGCTTCTAGCTGCAGTCTATCCAAAGTTTCAGCAGTATAAAGGGTGGTGTTTGCAGCTAGCACATTATCACCACCATTGATCCCCCCAGCCTAAGGCACTGAACATGCCCAGTTGTATCCTACTACTGTAACAGAGGATCATCTGCTGCATCATAAGCCTCACCCCCAAATTTCAGAAAAGATTGTTTTTTTTGGGGGGTGGAGCTTATTAAACAGTACATCATGGGACTGTCAGACCGTTTTAAGTTAATCCTGACCGTCGGGGTCTAAATTTATAGAGATGGACCAGAACTCAACTTGAATCTGAGTTCGAAATGGATTTAATAGGTTTGGACTTTTCGAACTTTCAAGGGTTTTATAGAATTTTTGAAATTTAAAGCATTTGGGGAAATGATACAGTGTATAGGTGGTGTAAAGTATGTCCAGAGGGTCAAGCCTGCCTGGCTTCTCAACAATGGTGGCAAACTGCATTGAGCCTATTCTAAATCAATGTTTCTGCTGCTATGATGCATTACCCTTTCACCCCCTTTCCCCTATAGGATGCAAACTGGGGGAGAGAAGCCAATGTGATGTGGGGAACGTCTATAGGGGCCAAGCCTGCCGGGCTCTTCAATGCAATTTGCAGTGAGTCTACTCTAACTCAATGGTTCTGCTGTTGTGAAGTGTAACTCTTTTGCTCACTTTCTCTTGCACGATGCATACTCTGAGGGAGAGAAGCCAATGTGGTATGGGGTTTGTCCAGAGGGGACTAGCCTGCCTGACTCCTTAACAATGCTGGCAAACTGCAGTGAGCCAACTCTTACTCAATAGTGCTGATTCTATAAAGTGCTACCCTTTGCCCGGTTTCCCTTTGCAAAAACAAGGAATAAAAGGGAAGTTCAATGCAAATACATATACTTTTAAGAAAGAAAAAAATGACCTTAGCCTGCCCATTCAGCATTTTGTCTGTGTATAAATAAATGCTTCTGAAATACTGGCTTCCTGTTTGCAGAACCCCTTATAGAGACAGTTATGGTCTTGCCCTTGACCAAGTGCCTGAGTTGATTCAGTTGATCAGTAGAGATCTAAGCATGTTTGACCCTTCCAACAGACATTCAGTAGAAATGTTGTATGTATGTATGTATAATTTTATTTATAAAGCGCCACTTGGAAAAGCAGCGCTGTACATTAAAAATACAGAGTATACAAACAAGGGGATTAGTGCAAGCCATTATACCCATAGATAAAAATTTAATTAAATTAAATACAATTTCATACATCGATTAAGAAAGCATATATATAAATTATGTATAAATTGATATAAGTGCCACAGGCCTTAACACATTAGGAATGAGATCCCTGCCCCGAAGAGCTTACAATCTAAATGGGAGGGACAACATACATATACAGTAGGGGGGATGGGTACAAAGTGCTTAAAAGGGCTAACAATCATTAGTTATGCTGATGGTCAGAAAGGTAGGATAACAGTCTAGATTTGAAAGTATTAATGGATGCCACCAGGCGAAGCGAGAGACGGTGAGAGTTCCAAAGGTAGGGAGCAGCAAGAGAGAATGGTTTAAGGTGGGAGGCAGCAGTGTTAGTTGGGGGTCTGTGGAGAAGATTTCCTTGCCTGGAACATAAGGGACCAAGAGAGAAGATAAGTAGAGCGGTGCAGTAGAGCGAAGGGATTTAAAGATTAAAAGCTGGGTATTAAATATGATTCCTTGTTTGATGGGAAGCCACAGTATGGACTGAAGTATCGGGGTTGAGGGTTCTCTTTTGGAGGAGAGCGAGATGATCCAAGATGCAGAGTTTAAGATAGACTGGAGAGGAGAGAAATGAGAGTCTGGGAGTTCAAGTAGTAAAATGTTACAGTAGTCAAGAAGGGAGATTATATGGGCATGGATGAGCATTTTAGTAGTGGAGAGAGAGAGAAAAGTGCGGCAATATTGCAAAGGAGAAAGGTGAGGGGATTAGAGTACGGATATCATTCCACTTTAGTGTGCATTCTGAAAAGAAGAAGGACCATTACAGAAGCTGAAATGTCAAAATTAGGGAATAGCAAGGGGTATAAATTAAACCGATTTTTCAAAATGTTAGAGAATACATAGAATAACTAGGTATGCATAATATAAACTAAGGTATGTTTGATTGTGAGGTATGCAACAAGGAAGCGTTGCAACTCCATGCTGGGCATGATTCCTTTTGTATAATAATGAGCCTATAATGAGATTCAGAGACAGATTCTAGAAATATCGATTTACAAGAAATATTGAGTTTTCGAAAATATAAAATTTTCGGAATGATTATCGAATGCGGAAGCTCGAAAGTAGCATGTGTGTGTGAAAGAAGTTACTTTATTTCAAGTTCTGGATATTTGTTCGTGTTCCACAGACCATTTCCCAGGTCTCAGAGCCATGTACAGTACTGTATATACCGGTAATCGAGTATAAACCAAATTTTTTTACCATCACATATAGCCCTGGGAAAACAAAAGTTGTCCTGCTCTCTCAGATCAGTCTGACTGCAAAGGAAATGGAAAAAAACGATCTTTAAGTGTTCAGGTTGCACAGAAAGGTATGCAGGGTACATCTGTGTATGGGACTTTCTATAGGGCTGTGTATAGGACTTTCTATGGGGCTGTGTATGGGACTTTCTATAGGGCTGTGTATTGGACTTTCTATGGGAATGTGTATGGGACTTTCTATGGGGCTGTGTATTGGACTTTCTATGGGGCTGTATATGGGACTTTCTATGGGGCTGTATATGGGACTTTCTATGGGGCTGTGTATGGGACTTTCTATGGGGCTGTGTATGGGACTTTCTATGGGGCTGTATATGGGACTTTCTATGGGGCTGTGAATGGGACTTTCTATGGGGCTGTGTATGGGACTTTCTATGGGGCTGTGTATTGGACTTTCTATAGGACTGTCTGTGGAACTATCTATGGGGCTACCTATGGGAGCAAGTCAACCCTCGGTTTATACTGGAGTTAAGCAGTTTTCCTAGTTTATTACTTAAAAGTAAGTACCTCGGTTTATATTTAGGATGGCTTATTCTCGAGTATATACGGTAAGTTGCTATTGCTATTTTAGCCTTATTTTAAATCAAAATATTTTGAAAGTTTGAAAATCCGAAATGGACCGGATTTTGGGAAGTTCGGCTATCTCTACAAATTTACAAGCCTATAACTTAAGACCCAGAGAAGCTAGAGACACCATACTAGGTTTGAAAGTTATGAGATAGTTCTAAATACTTTAAATAGAGGACACTTGTATTCAGACCACAGTTACCCTTTAAGTTTTAGATTGTTACTGTTCATTTTTTGTCTGTTTCTTTAAATTACTGCCAGGCTACAATTACTTTAAGCTAGTAGAACAAATGCATTTCATAAGCATATTAAGAGTGATATACCCGAGTTCTGACTCAAACCTAGTTTTAGGTCCAAACTACCAGTTTTTAGTGGTTATAAATAAGTACAACCATAATAGTGACCAGAACAACTGAAATTTTTGTTTGATGGTTGAAATTATTTGTTGAAACTTTGAAAATGTTTGTGGGTTTGTGCATTCTAAACTAAAAGTTGAATCTACATCTAAAACAACACAATTTTTTTAATTTTTTTTACTTGCAACAAAAAACAACTTGATGTTTAAATTCTATATCACCAATTTCCATGATTCCTACATAAAGATCCTCCCCTGTAAAGCCAATAAATTTAATGTGACAAGCCATCCAGAAGCACTTCACCCAGTTTGTAAAGCCTTCTATGTGTGCTTTACACAGCAAGACAGTGAGTTGCTCCTAATTGCCTTCAAGTTTTCCTACAAGGGTGCTATTTCTGGTCTCCTGTCTACATTGTGCCCTGAACATGCACAATTAAATTTATTTACATAAAATATCATCATGTTGGGTCATTTAATAAGCAAACTGCAGAGACACAGCTTGGTTATATAAAAATGTAAATCAGACAATTTCATAAATTAAATAAACAACCTATGAACAAATAATTACACCCTTTAGTGCAGTGATTGCCCTTCATTGCTTGCATGTATGTTAATCTCTTATACCTATTAATTTAAAGCTATATGTGGTGTTTGTATAAATCTTTATACATCTTGTACATGTCTGTATATGTTAATCATTTTTGTCTTCTGAATCATGTCTAGCATTAAATCAATCCAATTGGAAGATTTTCTTATTTCCAGATTCTTTTATGACAGTTACTATATGCATTTCATTGAAAACTGTATCATTGTATCACTGTCCTGGTCTGAAAACAAATTCAACTTTTAAAATTATCATTGGCTTCCTAGAATATACCCTACTGATTGTATATGCTAAGACAGTATTATCCTATAAAGCAGCTTGTGTCAGAGCACTTTTTCCGCTTTGTTATCTTTAAAGATTCCTAAATCCATTCTGATCTTTACTTTAATACATTTGTTCCAACTGATCTCTAATTTGCTTGCTTATTATTTAATCCCTGTGTGCATAACCTAACATTTATCTATGTTGGGTCCCATGTAATCTCATGACATTTTTTTGAGCAACCAAATGTCCAACCTTAGGTCAATGTCTACTTTACTGTAAATGTGATGACCTTACATTGCAACCTTAGTCTGATAAATTGAAATAATTTAGAGCACACTAACTTTTTTTTTCATACACAAGCAAATCAGATTTTTTTTTGGCAAAGCTTGTTTTTTATAAGCAAACCAAATAAAAAAATAAATTTTGAGCTGTTACATGATGTAGCATTTAAGGCAGACCACAACCCACATTTCTCACACACACACACACACACACACACACACACACACACACACACACACACACACACACACACACACACGTACATTCATAAGGTGAATAATCAGTGACATTAGTTTACATAGTAATCAATGATATGCCCGTGGATGGCAAAATACTTTCAATAAGTCCACACAAAAAATAATAATAATGAATATATATATCGAGTATAAGGCAGAGCACTCCTGGTAATTTCTTTAAAACATAACTTTAATTTTTTGTCCATATGAAATGCATTTCAGCCAGTTTCTTATAGTGGATGGCACCCGGGTCCTTAACCTATGCGGATGCGACTGTATGCAATTTAATTATATATATATATAATCCAGCAATCCAGAAAGAGGGCACTCACTATGAAATGTTCTTTTTTTTATATATTTACCTTCCTGGTCTACAATCCATATAATCCATGCACAGCCAATAAAAGACAGTGTGTTTTGAAAAATTCCCTGTGCTATTGATTTCTTTGGGATTATATATATATATATATATATATATATTATATCTTCCAAGTACTAAGCACTCGTGGGTCTTCACATAAAATATTTTTATTGTTAGAACATCTACGCGTTTCAGCTGACTTGAGCAGCCGTCCTCAGGATCCTAGAGTTAGTGCTCTAGTACTGGAAGCTACATTTGATTCTTTTAGAACACCGGGGCCCAAGCGGAGTGAATGTGATGCGGGATACACGACACATTATATATATATATATATATATATGTATATATATACAAATATGGGATATGCTGCTCAAACCTTTATTCAAAAACACTTTCAGGTGCGGTGCAATGGAGGACTGGCAATTTATACATTACACAAAAAGACTCCTGTTGAGTGCTGGAGTCTTTGTGTAATAAATATATAATATATATATATATACACAATGTCCATTGGTATATATACACCTATAACTATACCTATATATATATATATATATATATATATATATATATATATATATATATATAGTGTCGTGTATCCCGCACTCACATTCACTCCGCTTGGGCCCCGGTGCTTCTAAAAGAATCAAATGTAGCTTCCAAGTACTAGAGCACTCGTGGGTCTTCACATAAATATATATATACATACACAATGTCCATTAGGTATAGGAGCACTCTAGGATTTTTTTTACAAAATTCCTTTATTCAAACATAACACATAGTGGCAACATTTCAGCTCTGTGCGTGGAGCCTTTATCAAGCCAGAGAGAGAGAGACACATACACAGTATATGATTACTTATTATATATAAGTTTATATATGAATATATATTCATATGTTCTGAAATATGTATATTTTCCTTTGTCTTACTTATGATAACAAATGTTAGATGGTGATTTTCTCTTTAGCTACCAGATTAGCTTTAACTTTGCAAATTTCTCACCCCCTGGATTCTCCATCAAACTATTAAAGGAGAACTAAATCCATTTTTTAATACTCCAGAATCTGAAAACAACCCCCCTAAAAACACCAATAAGCTATAAAATCCCACTCCAGTAAATTGTATAAAGTAAATGCAAGCCTGTTAAGAACTGGATGAAGTATCTGTGTGTATGTGCAGTGTCAGACCACACCTCCTGACATCAGTCACATGCTTCCTTGCTTTATCTGTCCGGTAAAGGATTGGATAGAGATTATTAATGGGTGTGACCAACTGTAACAAGTTTCTGCCATAGCTAAAGACTGAGCATGGGCAGAACATAATGGTCGTTGACCAGACTGTGTGATATTAGAATGCTGTGATGTTAAGCACAAACCATGTATTATTTAGGTAAATTTACCAGCACTCGTATCACAATGAGAGGTAAGACACTGATTATTGGCTTTATATCAAGGTGTTCTGCCTTCTGGTTCAGTGTTGTTCTGTGGCTTTAGTTGTCCTTTAAACTTAACAATTAGGAAGTGATAAAAGTAATGATTCATATGTGCTACTATGACCACAGACACTTAAATCTTGCAAGGACAGTTGGATGATAATTATATACTGTATGTGTGCACATTTTTAAGTATACATTAACAGAAAATTATAGCAATGCAGCAAAGATCAAGCGCAAAGAGAACTTTTACAACACTTACACTATAATAGCTGAAAAAGCCTTGACTTTCAGCATCAAATTAAACAAAACCATAATACTTGATATCTTCTTAATTATAACCAATAGGATTTATTGTTAGTTTAGAGCATTTTAGAGATGTTTAATGAAGTGGCCTTGAATTTAATAATCTCTCTCTCTTTTCTGCTGCACTGTTATTGTTAATGATGATTTAAAGAACAAAGTAAGAGAAAGTTTGAAAGGAAAGCAATGTTCAATCTGATACCTAATTGCTTTTCTCCTAATTCTATTGAAATGCCCATCTCCTCTATATCTTTCCTGTGGTTATAACATTATTGCTGAAAACCTTGACAAGCTTTTCATTCACTTGTTCCAGAAATCAATAAAACTGAATGGAAGTTTTAGAAAAAAAAATTTTATGCATAGTTTTGATCATAGTTTTAACATTCCAATTCTGACCTGAAATAAATGCAAATTAAATTACATTTTAGGAGTCTAAAAGTTATTTGGAATTTCTGAAAATATGTCAGCTACAAATCTTTATTAAAGAGAACCTTGTGCTTTAGGGAATTTATAGAAAAAAGCATCAACAATTCTGGAATATAAACTCTTAAAATTAACAAGCTGAAATTGGAACACATCGCTAGTCTAGAGCTTCAAAACAATAAAAGATGCATCTTAAAATGTATTAAGCCATTGCATAGCTACATCATCCTTTTTGTGGGGTTAGAGGGAGAGGCAAATCAGGAATGTTCAACTAGGAACCCTTTTTCGCAGCATGAGCACCACTGGAAAGGAGCTACTGCAGTTCTCTGGCCTTGTTACCTATAATATGAGCACTAGATGCAGATATAGGTTTACCTACCTATGGAACGCAGCCCATACCTACTCCCTATTCTTGGTTACGTCCAGTGACTATGTAGTGTAATGTTTTTGCCACTAATGTGAAAAGTGAGTGTTCATTTACTTTGATTACTATTAACATTTTCTGTAAAAGTTGCCCATTGAATCAGGTACTGTGGCATGCACCAACGCGAAGGTGCTTGAGAATCTGTAGTGTTTGAAATACTGTAACTAAAGACAGATAAATGATTGAAACTCAGGTCTGTTGCAAATACAATAGGGACATTTTTATCCAATTATTTTAGGATGCAGTAAATCAAGGGGGCATGAATAATAGGATAATGTTTGTAATCAACTTGAGAACTGGACAAATAATCTTGGGACCTTGATGTTTTTGTCACATGATAAAAATTCCTGAAATTGTAATGAATAAAAATGGAAATATAACCCTCTATATGTTAAATTTATAGCTGTTCACTACCTTACTAGATGAATATATTTTTTAGCTTGCCTTTAAATCTGTAAAGATTTATCAGAATTCTAAACTATTTCAAATAAATATATCAATAAAAAGAAGAATTTAAAATCCCTTCAGGCCAAAGCAAATTGTTCCTTACTTCGTGATATACAATAAAACAGTTCACTGGATAGCCCCTGTCAGTACATTGAGCATGCCTGAGAAAGTGACTTGAGGAGGAGCAAGGGTTGGAATTTACTGATCATCTATGGTTATGAATAATATGAAAAGTGTTCATGTATTTATACCTAATTTCACCTTTAGGAATATAACTCATTTTGGAGTTTACTTTTGTTTACAAAAAATCTATTTTGGAGAAAAATTTCCTTTATTAAATTTGAGAACCTCACATATAAGTCCTGCTTGCTGTGTGATTTCTGAGTTTTGGGTTATTTCTTTTAAAGGGATTTTCTGTTTTAAAGGGTTTTTTCTGTTTTTAAGGGGTGCAGTCTGCAGTCTGAGTGTACTAACATAGCACTATTTATTTCTGGGAGTGTGCCTGAAGGGAAGTAAATAAAATCACTTTTTGTTTTTTTTTGGTTTTTTACTGCTTACTGCTGGAATGAGGTGGTGTAAATTGTTTAAGTAAATTTAAGGCACCGGGTTTTTTAAAATAAATACTTGTTTTTAACTGCATTGTTTCCTGTAGGGTGGGGGCTAGTAAGAGACAAAAGAAAGCCATTTTATCTTTCCTCTCTGATAGGATGGGGGTGTAGCTAATTGGTTTCATTTGCCTGAGCACTGTAGTGTATTTGGTATTGAGCCTCACATATAAGTTCTGCTTGGTGAGCATTTTCTGAGCTCTGGGCAATTTTCTGTTTTAAAGGAGTTTGTCTGTTTTTAAGAGGTGCATTAAGGAACAAAAGCATTTAGAATAAAAAAGGTTTAAGAACAAGATTGATGATTCTGTTGTTGTGTATTGCTGTTGCTGTGTATTACTGTTTCTGTTGTTGTGTATTACTGCTTAATATGGACATTTTTGTTGGGGTCATGCAATGTGCATCCTGCCGCATGTATGGGATCTTGGAGCAGCCACTCCAAGAAACCTTGTATGTGTCAGTATGTGTCAGATGTATATGGGTTGCCTATTTGAAATCTGAGGTCCAGAATCTAAAGGGAAAACATTGCAGACTTGGCAAAACCTGGGAGAAATGCAGATAATGGCAGGGACCAGTAAACTGGAGGGTGGAAATGGTGCAGATAAGGTGGTAAAGGAAGATAGATTTGAAAGGGTCACCAGGGGAAGTAGGGAAGGATAGGGTCGCTTCTTTCCAGCTAGTTGATCCCAACAGATTTACGATTCTAGGTGAAAATGTGGAGGACAATGGCTTGCAAGTAGCATGTATGGAGCGGGCCATTCCCTTGAGCACACAAGTACAAGGGAGAGAGAAATGAGGGCTAGGAAAGATAGACGGGTGGTAGTGGTAGGGCATTCCATTATTAGAAAGGTAGACAGGGTAATCTGTCACCAAAACCCTCCATGCTGAACATGTGTTTGTCCTGCCTGGTATAGTATAGTATAGTATAGTATTTGAGGTTGAATAAAGGCATACGTCCATCCAGTCCAACCCATCTAGCAATATCCTCATTTCCTGCCTAACTGTTGATCCAGAGGAAGGCAAAAAGAAAACCACCAAATTTATGAAGGGGAAAAAATCCCTTTTCACTTGGTGCTAAAGTTTGACAAGTGGTGGATCATGTAGACAGATTATTAGATTATTGGGTGGGGCTGAGAGTGATCCGGCTGTCTTGGTTCACGTTGGTGCCAAGGAAAAAGTTAGAGGTGGAGGTCCCTAAAAATTATTTCAGAGAGTTAGGGGCCAAGTTAAAAGGACCTCAGGGGTAGTGTTTTCAGAAATACTACTGCAGCCACGTGCTATGCTAGGGAGGCAACATGATCAATGGGTATTAATGCATGGCAAAAAGGTTGGTGTAAGGAGATGGGGTTTGGGTTTTTAGAAAACTGGGCAGACTTTTCGGTTGGCTACATGCTCTTTAGTAGAGATGGACTGCAGCTCAATGATGATGGTGCAGCTGTTTGGGGGAAAAGATGGCTAAAGGGTTAAAGAAGATTTTAAACTAGGTATGGGAGGGTGTGTTGGACTACACAGGGGTAGATAGAGGAATTAGGGATCAGGGGGCTAATAAGAAAATGGAGGGAGAAGATGGGGGAGGGGGGAGCATAGAGGATAAGGAGGCATGTATGTCTAAGTATGGAAGTAAATTAATTGCAAGAAGTCTGGCTGGAAAAACTGGGAAACTAGAACTAAGGTATGATGTGATCGGTATAGCAGAAACATGGCTAAATTATTCACATGACTGGACAGTAAATATTGAAGGTTAGTCCATATTTAGACATGACAGAGTTAATAAGAAAGGAGGAGTATGTTTGTATGTTAAACAAGAAATGAAGCCACATTTAAAACATGAGATATATGGAAGTATAAACGATAAGGCAGAAACAATATGGGTGGAACTGTGTACAGTAAGCAAGAAGGTGGGTAAATTAATTTTGGTGTATATTATCAGCCACCAAATGCCAGTGAGGAGGTGAAATTAATGTTCATATGCAGTTGTTGAAGGCTGTTGGTATGGGGCATGTTCTGGTTATGGGGGAATTTAATTACCCTGACATAGATTGGAGTGAGGGAACTGCCAGCACTTCAAAAGGTATCAAGTTCTTAAATCTTCTATAGGAGCATTTTCTTTCACAGATAGTAGAAGTTCCTTGGATCTGGTTATAGCTAATAACCCTGAGCTCATTTTGGAGAGGAAGGTAATGGGAAGCTTAAGGAATAGTGATCAAGATATACTGTAGTGTCATTTAATATAGGTTGCAAAAAACAAAAGTGCACTGGATTAACAAAAACTTTTAACTTTAGGAACGATAATTTTACGTTATTAAAGGAATCACTCCTGCTCATAGAATGGGGGGGTTGTTCCTAGGTTAAGCTATTGATCAGAAGTGGACCACTTTTAAAGAGATATTATACTATTACATTTCTAAGTGTATACCTTTAGGGAACAAGTGTAAAAAAAAATCAGGTCCACTCCTGCATGGATATGTGGATATAAACACATATGGGATATGGTATATAAATGTCAATCTAAAAATGTAGTGTATGGAATTGTATGCCCATGTGGCAAGTGGTACGTGGGGAAAACGTGTAGAAAATTAACTATAAGGATAGGGGAACATAGAAGAGCGATTCACTCACAGAATAAGGTGAATGAGAATATACATATGGATAACAGTGGGAATAAAGTATGGAACAAATGGACTTCACCACATATATACGAGCACTTTAAACTTAAACATGGGGCCACATTTAAGGGAACAAAGTTTATTGCACTGGGTGGAATCAATAACGAGAATTTTACAATAAGGGGGGGTGATTTAGATAGAGAACTTATTAAATTGAAGCAAAGATTTATATTTATTTTCGACAGCACACAACCTATAGGTTTGAATGACCAGATGGAACTAGCACCCTTTTTGTAATCAGATAATGAATGTTGAGAATCTCTTATTAAGAATCCCTTATTGGTAATGATAGTTTTTAGAATATTGATTATAATTGTGCTATATGCTAGATTGATATTGGATATTATGGAAGGGGATATGAAAAAGTGTGGTCATCTATTGGTCCAGAGGGTATGACAGAAGAAATAAAAGATGGGTATGGATTATTTGAATTGGTATCCCAAAAAGGACAAAGAGAGGGTTAATTTGTAGCCCGATACACTGAACAGATATGATTGGTGGGAGAGACCGATAAAAGACAGGAAGTAATGGGGCACGTCATGCCTGATGAAGCTGGGAACAGCGAAACGCGTAGCAATTGGAACGGAGTGACGTGTAGGGAGGTATAGGTATAATCAGTAATCAGGTAGGGAGGTATAATCAGTATCTGGACGTGTTTGCTTATCTGCCAAAAAAGCCGGCGTCGGGAAGGAACTTGGAAATACCTACCTTCCAGTGGGCTGAAATAGCGGTACACGGATCCCAAGAGCTTGCTTGCCACGGATGTAATAACTTTTCATGTCCGGGGGATCTCTAGTGAGACGTCTTTTGCCCAATTACACACGACGAGAGCACGGTGCAGTATCGATCTATATTTTTTAAACCTCCGCCTCTAGTGGTAGAGACATTAATACGTCTTTTTATATATACATTTTTTTAGGTGTGCGCACACCGCGTTTTTTTGATATTTACTTCCATTACGAATATATACCACCACGGACTACATGCTCTTTGGATACCAATCATTAGGAGGATTGCTTTGGATGATTTAACTAACACTTGTTAGCCATATACCCTCCTCCTATTTATTTATTTATATATTAGCCATTCATATATATGTAATTACTTTGGGGTATTTCTTATATGTGACATTTTTAAATAAAAAAAAAAGTTTTTTAACATTGTGACTGGCCGGCCATTTATTGTTGTATAAATATAGTTATTGTTATATATTATAACATTTTTATGTGTGGTCTTTTTGTGGTGGTAGGTACGTTACCTTTTTCTGTTTTATCTTGGCCACGCCCTTTCGGGTTTCTCGGGGGTTTGACCAAGTTCCTGAGTGGGAGACTCAGGTGTACCTGACCACCCACGTCCTTAGGTGTGTACAATTCCTATATCAGGTAAAAAGAGAAATGTAAAAAAAAAAGCTTAGTCCAGTTTTATCTAAACTGGATTGGAAAAAAGCCAATGTAATAACAATATTCATAAAGGTAGTCATTCCCAGACTGGTTAAGCTGGGAATGTGAGGCTAACAACAGTGGTAGGGAAGGTGCTGGATCATATCATTAAATTTGTCTCCAGAACTGATCTTATTAGTAGTAGTCAGTAGAGATGGCCAGTTCATGTATCCAATTCCCCAGATTCACGGCAGAACTCGGAGATGTGCGAATTGTGGATTTTCCCAAATTCCACTTTCTCCAGACGTTCAGTTATCCTCGAAAAGCCAAGGATTCTCGAATGGACGAAAATCCCATGGCCGGACATTCGGGGGTTCTGGGGCTCAACCTGGGAACCCCTATTGGGTCCTTAGAAGGACCATAGTGGCCCTTCCCTTTGTTGCTCTAAGGGTCCTGTAGCTTGAAACCGGACCCCCGCCCCAGCACTTATAAGTGCCTTTGTGGCCCTTGGAAGGGCCCTCATGGCACTGTTAAAAGTCTTTTGGGGCTTAAGAGGTCATGCAGCTCATACCCCCCTCCCCAGCACTTAGATGTTCCCTTGTGGCACTGACAAGTGCCTTTGTTGGGGGTCCTGCAGCTCAAAACTAGGACCCCCATTGCTCTTACTCTTGATAACTTTATACAAATATATTAATTGGCCATACAATAAACTCTCTGGTGCATTCTTCTAGCCCGAAGTTTCACATTCTTTACAGTTAGAACGGAGAAACTGTGGAAATGTCTCCCAGCAGATGTGGTAATGGCAATTTCATTAAATAGCTTTAAAAGTGGCCTAGATATGCTTATTAAACTAAAAAATATATAGAATTTCTGGTATTATATATATACTGTAGTTCTGTTTGATCCAATTGCTGTTTGGAGTCAGGAAGGAGTTTTCCCCCTTTTTAGCTAGGTTTTTTGCCTTCCTCTGGATCAACTGTTAGGTAGGGTTAAAGAGGGTGAAAAGGTTTAACTTGATGGACGTATGTCTTTAATCAGCCTCAATTACCATGTTACTATGTTAAAATTAAGTAACATTGAAGTGAATTTTCTTATGTAAGACGGCCCTTTTTGCTTTTTCTTGAAAAAGGATGAAACACAGATGGAATGAAAAAGAAAGAAGTGTGTTCCTAAATAAAAGAAACAAGTTCCAAAAATTTGCATAAACCCTACATCAGCAAAATGCGGATAATTAGGGTTTGAAGCCAAAAATATACATTAAAACTATGACTCCAGGGAGTCATATAAATACGTATTTTTGAGAATTTTTGAAATTACGAGATTTTTCGTATTTTCGAAAACTTTCGAAAATACATGTTTTCGAAAATACAAGATATCTCGTAATTTCGAGGATATTTTCATTTTAATGGGTCCGCTCGCGGATTTTCGAATTTTCGAAATTTTTAGAAAATTCACGGATCCTCGAGCGGACCGGATTTTGCGAAGTTCAGACATCTCTAGTATTGACCTGATAATAAAAAAAACTAGTACAAATGGTGGCAGTTTGTAGTGTAGAGCAGTGATTCTCAAACTATTTCAGATGTTTGTGCACTTGGCAAAATTGTAAATTTTTTTTATTTTTCTGAAGGCACACCTATGTTTTTAATATTGGACTTTTAGTTTTAATTACCCATATTTTATGCACTTTATGCACAGTGTATATTGTAATTAAACCAATGTAGTGTAAAGTTAAACTACATTAAGGGGCATATTTATAAAGGTTCGTTAACTTTTCGCGGCCGTTATTCCTGACATTTTCGCAAAAAACGCATTTTCCGCGATTTATAAATGGGCAGGAAACAGGCATGAAAAGTTAACGAATCATTATCTTTTCGTGGCTATCTGAACAGTTACCGCCGCTTCAATTTATAAAGCGATGGTAACTGTTACGCACCGCTAATCTCGGCCGTATTACTTCGCCACCTTGAAGGTGGTGAAAATGGCAGAGATTCCCCCCTGGATCATAGTGGGTGGTCGCACCCGCCCCAGGAGGCACGCCCACCTGCCGCCGCCACCCCTTCCCAGCAGCCCCTTCCAACCCCATCCCCGCTCGCAGAAAACATATGGAACAGGA
The DNA here is from genome assembly GCA_019447015.1 of Hymenochirus boettgeri. Taxonomy (NCBI): domain Eukaryota; kingdom Metazoa; phylum Chordata; class Amphibia; order Anura; family Pipidae; genus Hymenochirus; species Hymenochirus boettgeri. The sequence goes on from CM033471.1 coordinate 147,912,171, forward strand.
GGGTAGGAGGGGCTGCTGGGAAGGGGCCGCAGCAGGTGGTCGCGACCACCCGCCACGCACCCCCTCCCCAGCAGCTCCTCCAAGCCCCCTGCCCCGCCACTGGCAGGGAGGGGAAGGACCCGCTGAGAAGGGCCTTTTGGGGCTTAAGGGGTCCCGCAGCTCGAGCCGGGACCCCCCTCCCTGGCCCTATCAGGGCTTTTGCGACTCTAACAAGAGCCCTTTGGGGCTTAGGGGTCCCGCAGCTCAAACCTGGACCCCCTTCCATGGCCCTATCAGGGCCCTTGCAGCCCAAAGAAGGGCCTTTGGGGCTTAAGGGGTCCCGCAGCTTGAACCGGGACCCCCCTTCCGGCCCTTGTAAGGGCCCTTGCAGCACTGAGAAGTGCCTTTGCCTTCCTGTAGCGGAGGCGCCGGGAAGGGATTTTAAGTCCCTTTGAGGTGATATTGTACTTAGCGCATTGCGCTAAGTGCAGTATCGCCGCGAAGGTACTTAAAATTACTGCCGGACATACATATCGCGGCAATGGCGCTCGCTGTTATAAATACAGCGATAGCGCAATTTTCGCGCCCGCTATGTGCAGCGGTAATTTCGGGCCGCTATTTTTGGCAATTTATAAATATGCCCTTAGTGTACATGGCTCTGGAAACTGGGAAATGGTCTGTTGAAGACGTACATATATCCAGAACTTAAAAAGAAAATGTTTTTTCTCACGATTGCACTGTTTTTCGAGCTTCTGCATTCTATTTTCATGCCACGTTCAAAAATTTACGAAATTTCGAGACATTTTCGAAATTTTTAGAGGACAAGTCCAGCCCCAAAATGAAAACTTGCATACAGGTAAATCACCTCCCCAAAACCCTAAACGGTAATAGTTTGAAATGTGAAATATATAAGTCTAACCTGAAATCCTGCACAATGTTGTACTGTTTCCCCTGTTTCTGATTCCTGGTTCTTCCAGTAAGTAACTGTCGTTATGGATTTGACAGTTGACATCACAGCCAATGACTGATGTTAATCCCCTGTCTGCCTCTTCTGAGCATGCCCAGGCTCAATACAGGCTCAGTACAGTTTTCAAATTGCTCAGTTTCCATGAGGCATCCAGACATAGCAGGCATACATAATGAATTCAAAGGGCAAATTAGGATATATCAAAATTTTTAAAGAGGCCATTCTTTCTAAAACATGTTCTTATGAGGGTGGAGTTGTCCTTTAAGGAATTTTTGAATGTAAAAAATGATACAGAAGCTTACATAAATGGCTCTGTGACCTTGGAAATGGTCTGGGGAACAATCATATTCTTTCTAAAGTATCTGATTGTAATTAGAGATGGACTAGAACTCGAACTCAAACCGAGTTCGAGCCAAACTTGTCGAGTTCGAACGGACTCAGACTTCCTGGACTTTCAAACTTTCGGATAATTATCGAATGTTTGAATCGTTTATGAGATAATTATTGAATCTTCTAATCGTTTATGGATAATCATCGAAAATCGAAAGGCGAGAGCTCGAAAGTACCGCATGTGAGAATAAAATAGATTTCTTTATATTATTGGATATTCAAATGTGTTCCCCAGACCATTTTCCAGGTCCCACAGCCATTTACATTAAGTTACCATTGATATTTTAATTGTATTTCCTTAGAATTTTTCAAACTATTTGACTCCCATTGACTTTAATGGTTTCATTTTCGAACTTTCAAACTTTCCATATAGTTCGAAAGGACCTTTTGGAAGTTCGGCCATCTTTAATTATAACCAATTCTGTTTAGAAAATATATTTTTGCTTAGTATACCAATCATATTCTTTCTGAATAATTTGAATGTATCCAATCAGAATTGCTTTCTGGAAGAATCTGATTGTAACTAGAGATGGCCGAATTTCTGAAAATCTATTTCGCTCGAGGATTTGCAAATTAGAAAATTAAATTTTTTTCACTAATCCGCAAATCTCGAGTGGAACAGATTTTCGGAAGTTCATTCGGAAGTTCAGCCATCTCTAGTTACAATTAGATTAATAGGTACAGTTAATTTTTTGGTCTGCATTTTTGATAATTTTCGAATGTACAGAGCTATTTTCGATAATTTTTCATCAAACATTTGAAAATCCTCGAAAATACAATCGAAACTCAAAAATGGTCTCCAGTCATATTTTTCAAATGCTCGAGGCTATTTCGAAAATTATTGAAAATAGCTCCATACTTTTAAAAATTATCGAAAATTCGTTCCAGTTTCGGATTTTGGGATCTTCAGATTTTCCAGAGATCCGGGAATCTGAAAAAAGAACGAAACTAGTGAGTTTCAGCCATCTCTACAACAGTGTATTACCTTTAACCCTTTCAGCTGCCAGCAGTGACATGATATACAGTATGTACCTGCTTTCCATGTGTCCTCCATTAAATTGTTCACTCCTCACTTACTCTAAGTTCTAATTGGAGAGATGGGTGAAGGAAGAAAGAGCAGGGATAGTGATCTCATGGCTGCTAGTCACAGAGGCCACTGTTATAAAGTCTGCAGCAGCTTTTACAGTACATGTCCTTTTAGAACTGCACTCCTCAGTATTATTACTGAGCTCATCCCCCCCCCTCCTTCCTTCACCTTCAGTTCATTTGTAACATTGTTTCAAAGAGGGAGCTGAGTTCAGGCTCTCTACTCACTACAATGTTACAAATTACAGCTAAACAAGAGACAGTTCTAACACGGCAAGTAAGATGACAGGGAGATGCTAGGGAGAACACTGGGCTCCCTGGTTTAACATAGGTGCCCTAGCACTTTGCATAGCTGGCCTATGCCCTGTTTGCATATTAGGGCATTGATAATATGGCTAATTATGTATATACCACATCTTTCTGTTATAAGGAGGGCGTTTCCCTGTGACTAATATTGTAAAGCGGTGTTCCACTCTCTCAACCTCCACTCCACTCCTCCATCTTCTGATAAAAAATAATTGGTGAATTTTCGAAATTCAAAAATTTATAAACGTGGGTTCGGAATATTTGGAAAGCGGAATTACGAAAAAACCGTGAGTGGTTACAATCAGATTCTTTCTGAAAGAATCTGATTGGTATGATTTCTGGAAGAATCTGATTGTATCCAATTCTGACTGGAAAAGAATGTGCTAGTATACCAGTCAGATTCTTTCTGAAAAGATCTGATTGTAACTAATCGGAAAGCGGAATTCTGAATCTCGGATTGAGGATCTGCCCATCTCTACTCTTAGTTGGGTCTACATCATGCATTACTAAAAAAATGAAAAAGGTTTTGTTTTGGCATCAGATAAAAGCAGTAATGTAGCAAGGGCATGAAATTTAACAAATATTCCAAAACATATTATTGTGTCAATTTTCCATACCTGCTTTTAAGGAATACATTAAAGGGACACATTGTACCATTATATCACCTACAAATAGCCTTTCATGGCATGAGATTATGTGTAATACTCTATGCTACATCTGTAATTTATCTTAATGAGTCTAATGGATCAGGATATTAAAATGCAAATGACATTTCTCTGTAAATTGCTAAAATAGATATCTCTTATGACTACACTCCAGAACTAAAAACCTGTTACTCTGCAAATGGATAATAAAATGAATTACCGTGTAACAAAGACACAAATGAATATCAGTTTATTATTTACAAAATACCACTCAAAAACAAAACAAAAAACCAGATAAAACACAAGAACAAACACCCTTTTCTTGGTAAAGGAAACCATTAATTTGCAATGCACAGATATCAGTGAACTAAAAAGGTACTAAACTCCTAAAATAACTGGAGAATTTGCGTTATGAGAAATGACATAGTTAGGTTTGTTTTTCTTTGCAAAAGAGGTGCTTGAAGGGGTATAATGGCATTACAGGTTTGTTCACCCTTGCCTTTGAAGAATGGTGCTCTCAGTTGAAACAACTTAAATAGCTGATTTTTGTAGGCACAGTAAGGTTGCTCTGGCTGATAAGGTTGTGATGAAAACCACGTTAAAAAGTGTTTTTGGCCTGTCTGTCCAAATTTCTTGTCAGACTGGGTAATCAGTTTTACAGTTAATTACTTAATGTGTCAATTGAAAGCATCAGCGACATAAGAGTAAGGGCTAGGCCACACTGCTGCGCTTTTTTGCGTTTGCGCGATTTCGGGTGCGTTGCGATTGTGATTTGCGTTCCACATTTTAAATCACAATCGCATGTGTTTTTTCAATAGTTAATGAAAAAAACACATGCGCAAACGCAACGAAAAGCAAATGAAATTGCATGCGATTGCGTTTGCGTTGCAGTGTGGTCGTGCCCTCAGGGAGACTTAAAGGACAAAATACCCAAAAAAAAACATCTCCCCCCATTACATGTCCACACTTCCAGCAGCTGAAATCACTTACTCTCATTTACAACTGGGCTGCACTCCCTTAGATATCACACAGCAAAGATGAATGCTAACAGCCTGCCTCCTAGACGGCCCAGGGCCATCATTAACATATCACTTGTCATTGGCCAGTAGGAATGTCTGTTACAACCTCTCTCCTCCTTCTCTGCTAGTCAAACAAACTTGAAATGTCCTGTTGCTAGAATACAGCCTATATAATCTCGCATGCTAGCTCTGAGTGACAGTTAGAGGCAAACAGAATCGTTACACCCCCCTTCACCAAAGGCTAATTGAAGGCTAATTGAAGACAGAGACAGGCTCGAAATCAGAAAAAATTGTATGGGGAGGGCTACATACCTTTACTCTTGTTAAAGCAGTTTTAAAAAAAATGCATTGAGGGAATACAGTTATCCTTTAAAATTCATTGAATATGTGCAACTTTGAATCTAGTTTTGAGACCCAATTTGTAAAAGCTAGAAACTTGCAGAATTAAATATATGCATTCTCTGAAATGCTGCTTATCTCTCAAGGAAGATAGCAATTATAGAATTTGTATACAGTTTATTAAACTGGCATGTCCACCAGTGGCGTAACTAGGAATCACTGGGACCCCCAGTAAAACTATGATGGGGCCCCTATCCATGCTTCATCCACAATGGTCTACGGGGTGAGGCTGTATCTGTCATAGGAAAAACAAGAATATTGGGCTCCCGGCCCCCTTCTCCCCTGGTAGTTATGCTCCTGCTGTTCACCCTTAAACAAAAGCCATTGTATCTCTGAAAGTCTTGCCCTGAAATATTCTGATTCGTTTTCTCCACAGGCCCGCATACATATTGCCTCCTCATAAGCTATTTGATTGCCCTGTTGACCTCCTCCCTTGCACAATGCCCTCCAGAGGCAATTTATATATTTTAACTGATCCTGAAAGCCAGGCAATGGACGATTATATTAAAGAGAATCTGGAGAAAGGATTTATCTGTCCCTCCACTTCACCTGTTGGAGTCAGTTTTTTGTAGAGATTATTATTATTTAGTGGGGGCACCAGTATTTACTAAATTGAAGAACAGAAAGAATCCTTTGAACGATAAGCTTAAAAAATGTATTATTGAAGTCCAACACGTTCCATACTTGAGGTTCATTACTTACCATAAGCTCACTATAGACGCTGAGAAGGCATCAGACATTTTTGAATGGGTACCTCCCAACTAGTGTGAAGTCTTCAAAGCTTCCTGGCTTTTGCCAACTCCTACAGAAGGTTTATAAAGAACTTTTTTTGTGGCTGCACCTTAACTAACCTGACTAAAGAAGGTGCAGATCCTTCCTTTTGACAGAAACCTATAAAGCCTTTAAAAGTTTAAAAAAGGCTTTCTGTTTGGCTGCCATAGGATTCCTTTTGTGGTGTGAGACTGATGCCTCAGGAGTTGTGGTAAGAGCAGTCCTCTCCCAATATTCTGGTTCTCCTGCAAGACTCCCCATTTGCTTTCTTTTGCAGAATTTTTGTCCTGCTGAGAAGAATTATGGCATTGGGAACAGGAGTTATGAGCAGTTAAAATGAAGTGGAGGCATTGGTTGGAAGGCACTGAGGATCCTGTTACATGCTTATCGATCATAAAAATCTGAGAAAAATGAGGGAGCTAAGAGATTAAACTCTTGACAGGCACATTGGGCACTCTTTTCTCTAGTTTTAATTTTAGAATTACTTTCAGGACTGCTTCTTAAAATTCTGACTATTCTGCTGATTGATTAACTGTGTTCTGACCTTACTTCCATCCCTGGCTTTCTCCTCCTGTACCTCCCTTTATCTTGCTCTGTAGCTAGCATTCCCCTGTTCACTAGTTGCGCTTCAGTTTTCTTGATTTCTTGAGCCTATTGGCAAAGCAAGTGGTGTTAGATTGGGGTATATGTGCTGAAGGGATACTCAGGGACCCCTCAGTGTTACATTGAGGTTAAATAAAGACATACATATCTAGTCCAAACTATTTAGCAATACCCACATTTCCTGTCTAACAGATGATTTAGAGGAAGGGGTAAGAACATGTATGAAGGGGAAAACATCCTTCCTGACAAATAGCAAGCGGAAATATCCCTGGATCAACTGTATGTATCAATATCAGTAACATTGAACACCCATTGTTTTAAGAAACTCATACAGCTTTTTAAAAAAAAAAAAAACTACTGTACCTAGTGAATCTGCCATCCCCACATATTCTATTGGTGAATATGGTATATTATTGTATGGTCCATTAATGTATTTATACAAATGTTCTATTGAGGAATATTTGTTTATTGTATGTCATTGTATAGCCCATTAATGTATTTACCATATCCCCACTCAAGAACCTTTTCTCTAGTGTTCAAGGTCCCCTAGACCTTTATTAATTTACTTGCCCTTCTCTGAACCATTTCCAGGATGTTCTTTTTGTACATTGGATTCTAAAAGTGCACCGCATATACCAAATTAGGCCTTACCTGTGCTTTGTGATAGAAAAAATATATTTTTTTGATATTTTTTTGCATAGCATGCCCAGGCTCAATACAGGCTCAGTACAGTTTTCGAAATTGCTCAGTTTCCATGAGGCATCCAGAAGCATAGCAGGCATACAGTAATGAATTCAAAGGGCAAATTAGGATATATCAAAATATTTTAAAGAGGCCATTCTTTCTAAAACATGTTCTTATGAGGGTGGAGTTGTCCTTTAAGGAATTTTTGAATGTAAAAAATGATACAGAAGCTTACTATAAATGGCTCTGTGACCTTGGAAATGGTCTGGGGAACAATCAGATTCTTTCTAAAGTATCTGATTGTAATTAGAGATGGACTAGAACTCGAACTCAAACCGAGTTCGAGCCAAACTTGTCGAGTTCGAACGGACTCAGACTTCCTGGACTTTCAAACTTTCGGATAATTATCGAATGTTTGAATCGTTTATGAGATAATTATTGAATCTTCTAATCGTTTATGGGATAATCATCGAAAATCGAAAGGCGAGAGCTCGAAAGTACCGCATGTGAGAATAAAATAGATTTCTTTATATTATTGGATATTCAAATGTGTTCCCCAGACCATTTTCCAGGTCCCACAGCCATTTACATTAAGTTACCATTGATATTTTAATTGTATTTCCTTAGAATTTTTCAAACTATTTGACTCCCATTGACTTTAATGGGTTCATTTTCGAACTTTCAAACTTTCCATATAGTTCGAAAGGACCTTTTGGAAGTTCGGCCATCTTTAATTATAACCAATTCTGTTTAGAAAATAATATTTTTGCTTAGTATACCAATCATATTCTTTCTGAAATAATTTGAATGTATCCAATCAGAATTGCTTTCTGGAAGAATCTGATTGTAACTAGAGATGGCCGAATTTCTGAAAATCTATTTCGCTCGAGGATTTGCAAATTAGAAAATTAAATTTTTTTCACTAATCCGCAAATTCTCGAGTGGAACAGATTTTCGGAAGTTCATTCGGAAGTTCAGCCATCTCTAGTTACAATTAGATTAATAGGTACAGTTAATTTTTTGGTCTGCATTTTTGATAATTTTCGAATGTACAGAGCTATTTTCGATAATTTTTCATCAAACAGTTGAAAATCCTCGAAAATACAATCGGAAACTCAAAAATGGTCTCCAGTCATATTTTTCAAATGCTCGAGGCTATTTCGAAAATTATTGAAAATAGCTCCATACTTTTAAAAATTATCGAAAATTCGTTCCAGTTTCGGATTTTGGGATCTTCAGGATTTTCCAGAGATCCGGGAATCTGAAAAAAGAACGAAACTAGTGAGTTTCAGCCATCTCTACAACAGTGTATTACCTTTAACCCTTTCAGCTGCCAGCAGTGACATGATATACAGTATGTACCTGCTTTCCATGTGTCCTCCATTAAATTGTTCACTCCTCACTTACTCTAAGTTCTAATTGGAGAGATGGGTGGAAGGAAGAAAGAGGCAGGGATAGTGATCTCATGGCTGCTAGTCACAGAGGCCACTGTTATAAAGTCTGCAGCAGCTTTTACAGTACATGTCCTTTTAGAACTGCACTCCTCAGTATTATTAACTGAGCTCATCCCCCCCCTCCTTCCTTCACCTTCAGTTCATTTGTAACATTGTTTCAAAGAGGGAGCTGAGTTCAGGCTCTCTACTCACTACAATGTTACAAATTACAGCTAAACAAGGAGAGCAGTTCTAACACGGCAAGTAAGATGACAGGGAGATGCTAGGGAGAACACTGGGCTCCCTGGTTTAACATAGGTGCCCTAGCACTTTGCATAGCTGGCCTATGCCCTGTGTGCATATTAGGGCATTGATAATATGGCTAATTATGTATATACCACATCTTTCTGTATATAAGGGCGTTTCCCTGTGACTAAATATTGTAAAGCGGTGTTCCACTCTCTAACCTCCACTCCACTCCTCCATCTTCTGATAAAAAATAATTGGTGAATTTTCGAAATTCAAAAATTTATAAACGTGGGTTCGGAATATTTGGAAAGCGGAATTACGAAAAAACCGTGAGTGGTTACAATCAGATTCTTTCTGAAAGAATCTGATTGGTATGATTTCTGGAAGAATCTGATTGTATCCAATTCTGACTGGAAAAGAATGTGCTAGTATACCAGTCAGATTCTTTCTGAAAAGATCTGATTGTAACTAATCGGAAAGCGGAATTCTGAATCTCGGATTGAGGATCTGCCCATCTCTACTCTTATGTTGGGTCTACATCATGCATTACTAAAAAAATGAAAAAGGTTTTGTTTTGGCATCAGATAAAAGCAGTAATGTAGCAAGGGGCATGAAATTTAACAAATATTCCAAAACATATTATTGTGTCAATTTTCCATACCTGCTTTTAAGGAATACATTAAAGGGACACATTGTACCATTATATCACCTACAAATAGCCTTTCATGGCATGAGATTATGTGTAATACTCTATGCTACATCTGTAATTTATCTTAATGAGTCTAATGGATCAGGATATTAAAATGCAAATGACATTTCTCTGTAAATTGCTAAAATAGATATCTCTTATGACTACACTCCAGAACTAATAAACCTGTTACTGCAAATGGATAATAAAAATGAATTACCGTGTAACAAAGACACAAATGAATATCAGTTTATTATTTACAAAATACCACTCAAAAACAAAACAAAAAACACAGATAAAACACAAGAACAAACACCCTTTTCTTGGTATAAGGAAAACCATTAATTTGCAATGCACAGATATCAGTGAACTAAAAAAGGTACTAAACTCCTAAAATAACTGGAGAATTTGCGTTATGAGAAATGACATAGTTAGGTTTGTTTTCTTTGCAAAAGAGGTGCTTGAAGGGGTATAATGGCATTACAGGTTTGTTCACCCTTGCCTTTGAAGAATGGTGCTCTCAGTTGAAACAACTTAAATAGCTGATTTTTGTAGGCACAGTAAGGTTGCTCTGGCTGATAAGGTTGTGATGAAAAACACGTTAAAAAGTGTTTTTGGCCTGTCTGTCCAATATTTCTTGTCAGACTGGGTAATCAGTTTTACAGTTAATTACTTAATGTGTCAATTGAAAGCATCAGCAGACATAAGAGTAAGGGCTAGGCCACACTGCTGCGCTTTTTTGCGTTTGCGCGATTTCGGGTGCGTTGCGATTGTGATTTGCGTTCCACATTTTAAATCACAATCGCATGTGTTTTTCAATAGTTAATGAAAAAAACACATGCGCAAACGCAACGAAATAGCAAATGAAATTGCATGCGATTGCGTTTGCGTTGCAGTGTGGTCGTGCCCTCAGGGAGACTTAAAGGACAATAATACCCAAAAAAACAACATCTCCCACATTACATGTCCACACTTCCAGCAGCTGAAATCACTTACTCTCATTTACAACTGTGCTGCACTCCCTTAGATATCACACAGCAAAGATGAATGCTAACAGCCTGCCTCCTAGACGGCCCAGGGCCATCATTAACATATCACTTGTCATTGGCCAGTAGGAATGTCTGTTACAACCTCTCTCCTCCTTCTCTGCTAGTCAAACAAACTTGAAATGTCCTGTTGCTAGAATACAGCCTATATAATCTCGCATGCTAGCTCTGAGTGACAGTTAGAGGCAAACAGAATCGTTACACCCCCTTCACAGCAAGGCTAATTGAAGGCTAATTGAAGACAGAGACAGGCTCGAAATCAGGAAAAAATTGTATGGGGAGGGCTACATACCTTTACTCTTGTTAAAGCAGTTTTAAAAAAAATGCATTGAGGGAATACAGTTATCCTTTAAAATTCATTGAATATGTGCAACTTTGAATCTAGTTTTGAGACCCAATTTGTAAAAGCTAGAAACTTGCAGAATTAAATATATGCATTCTCTGAAATGCTGCTTATCTCTCAAGGAAGATAGCAATTATAGAAATTTGTATACAGTTTATTAAACTGGCATGTCCACCAGTGGCGTAACTAGGAATCACTGGGACCCCCAGTAAAACTATGATGGGGCCCCTATCCATGCTTCATCCACAATGGTCTACTGGGGTGAGGCTGTATCTGTCATAGGAAAAACAAGAATATTGGGCTCCCGGGCCCCCTTCTCCCCTGGTAGTTATGCTCCTGCTGTTCACCCTTAAAACAAAAGCCATTGTATCTCTGAAAGTCTTGCCCTGAAATATTCTGATTCGTTTTCTCCACAGGCCGCATACATATTGCCTCCTCATAAGCTATTTGATTGCCCTGTTGACCTCCTCCCTTGCACAATGCCCTCCAGAGGCAATTTATATATTTTAACTGATCCTGAAAGCCAGGCAATGGACGATTATATTAAAGAGAATCTGGAGAAAGGATTTATCTGTCCCTCCACTTCACCTGTTGGAGTCAGTTTCTTTGTAGAGATTATTATTATGTAGTGGGGGCACCAGTATTTACTAAATTGAAGAACAGAAAGAATCCTTTGAACGATAAGCTTAAAAAATGTATTATTGAAGTCCAACACGTTCCATACTTGAGGTTCATTACTTACCATAAGCTCACTATAGACGCTGAGAAGGCATCAGACATTTTTGAATGGGTACCTCCAACTAGTGTGAAGTCTTCAAAGCTTCCTGGCTTTTGCCAACTCCTACAGAAGGTTTATAAAGAACTTTTTTTGTGGCTGCACCTTAACTAACCTGACTAAAGAAGGTGCAGATCCTTCCTTTTGACAGAAACCTATAAAGCCTTTAAAAGTTTAAAAAAGGCTTTCTGTTTGGCTGCCATAGGATTCCTTTTGTGGTTGAGACTGATGCCTCAGGAGTTGGTGTAAGAGCAGTCCTCTCCCAATATTCTGGTTCTCCTGCAAGACTCCCCATTTGCTTTCTTTTGCAGGAATTTTTGTCCTGCTGAGAAGAATTATGGCATTGGGAACAGGAGTTATGAGCAGTTAAAATGAAGTGGAGGCATTGGTTGGAAGGCACTGAGGATCCTGTTACATGCTTATCGATCATAAAAATCTAGAGAAAAATGAGGGAGCTAAGAGATTAAACTCTTGACAGGCACATTGGGCACTCTTTTCTCTAGTTTTAATTTTAGAATTACTTTCAGGACTGCTTCTTAAAATTCTGACTATTCTGCTGATTGATTAACTGTGTTCTGACCTTACTTCCATCCCTGGCTTTCTCCTCCTGTACCTCCCTTTATCTTGCTCTGTAGCTAGCATTCCCCTGTTCACTAGTTGCGCTTCAGTTTTCTTGATTTCTTGAGCCTATTGGCAAAGCAAGTGGTGTTAGATTGGGGTATATGTGCTGAAGGGATACTCAGGGACCCCTCAGTGTTACATTGAGGTTAAATAAAGACATACATATCTAGTCCAAACTATTTAGCAATACCCACATTTCCTGTCTAACAGATGATTTAGAGGAAGGGGGTAAGAACAGTATGAAGGGGGAAAACATCCTTCCTGACAAATAGCAAGCGGAAATATCCCTGGATCAACTGTATGTATCAATATCAGTAACATTGAACACCCATTGTTTTAAGAAACTCATACAGCTTTTTAAAAAAAAAAAAAAACTACTGTACCTAGTGAATCTGCCATCCCCACATATTCTATTGGTGAATATTGTATATTATTGTATGGTCCATTAATGTATTTATACAAATGTTCTATTGAGGAATATTTTGTTATTGTATGTCATTGTATAGCCCATTAATGTATTTACCATATCCCCACTCAAGAACCTTTTCTCTAGTGTTCAAGGTCCCCTAGTACCTTTATTAATTTACTTGCCCTTCTCTGAACCATTTCCAGGATGTTCTTTTTGTACATTGGATTCTAAAAGTGCACCGCATATACCAAATTAGGCCTTACCTGTGCTTTGTGATGAGAGAAAATAATATTTTTTTGATATTTTTTTGCCATACAATTTAGGAAGAAGGTTAACAAAGGAAAAGGAACACAGGGAAAAAGTATGTCTTCCTAATGGTCAGCTTGTTACACGGAAACAGGAAGTTAAGAACAGTGTACAGGTGATTTCAACTTCAAGATGTAAGTGCAGGAGTTAGAAACTGATCCCAGGCAGGGGTGTAACTAGAGGGGAGCAGGGGGAGCAACCACAGGGGGGCCCAGGAGGCAAGGGGGCCCCATCCTCTTATTTTTCCTATGACAGTTATAGCCTCCCTCCAGAAAACCACTTTGGATGAAGCACGGATAGGGACCCCATTATAGTTTTGCTGGGGGGCCCAATGATTCCTAGTAACACGACTGATCCGAGGTTTGAGGTCCCTTAAGTTCCTCACCCTGGGTAGTGTCAAAGGGCCAAAGAAGAGTTGGGGCTGGGGTAGGTATAGTTGTCCTTTAATATTCTTTTTATCATTCAGGGCCTGTTTACAGTCTGTTATAGACAAAATAAACCTTTGATATTTATTATTGTGTAAAAGAAGCAATCTTTGTTGTCTTTTTCAATCTTATGAATTATGTCAATGTTGAAATGTTATTGTTTAATTACATACAGCTGTGAAGAGTCCTCTCAACATTCAACTGTGTCATAATTAAAAGTGATATTCTAGCATTAATTAGGATTCTTTTTGTACATATAACAAGATAAATGGAGCAGGGATATCAATTCACATATTTCCAAATTCAATCACATTTAATTAAATGTCAAATTCCAAATGATTTCAAAATTATATGAAAACTTTTTTGTATAAATATCTGTTGAAATGATTGAATACGCATAGACAGCAATAACAGGTTTTTATTATCTTGAGTATTTCACTAGACCACTATTTCCAGATATTCACTAAATTACTGAATGTGAACAAATTAGGCAGCTAGCTGTGATTTGTTCATATAAAGTAGTAAACCGTTCATCAGTTAAACAAACCCTAACCACCACCAGAAGAGACAAATGTCAAATTGCCTGACAAAAGGTGGCCTAAATGTCTTCTGCACTTATTACTTAAAATAAATCAGACTAATGTAATGACTGCTCAAATCAATCACATAGATAGTGCTAACCATTATTGGATTATTTCCTTTAACTGTGTATCAGTGACTCTAATATAGATAAATGATTTAGGTGGAGTAGCCCCGGTTTTCCATTTCTATACTTTGTTCGCACAATCAAAATGGCGAGTGTAAAAGAATAGGTACAGGCACAGGTGTAAACTTTTTGAAATTGGATAGCTTTATATTCCTCAACCATGATTAATACTGTAAAGATGCCAATTTCTAAACTGAGTTTTTGTTATTTTTTAAAGAAAAATGTAATGAAGCATTCAGAAATATATCAGTATCTAAGCATTTATTATGCAAAGACCTTAAAGGTGATATTATGTGGACTAAAGTTGGTACAAAAATAAACAAATCCAGAAGTTGAATCTTCTCAAGAAAGATAAAATATAACAGTTTCTCAGGTTTAAAGGTTGCTTAATGTAGCACTAAACCTTTACTCACATTAATTTAAAAATAATTAGTCTACAGAAGGCAAGAGACCTAGCATTAATTAAACTCAGAACTTAGCAGATCCAATTAAAGGATAAATTGCCCATGTACCTTTAATTTGCATACACAGTGATTAACAATATAAAGTAAAGTGCACTGCTAATTCAAACAAGTACCAATATCGAAGAATTTAGAATGTTCAACTGTTAACTATTTCTTCATTGCAAAATTGTTATACAATATATAATATCATTAATATATAATATAATGATAATATATTAATATATTCACAAGAGCACTGAAATTGAGGGATGAGTCAGAGATAGCACATAATCAATTCAAACCTAAGAGCACACTTGAACCTCAAAACAGCCACCCTGCGATCCGAGTGTTTAACAACAAGACCAATAAGGAGCTGAAATACACATTTAAAGGACCCTATAAAGAAAGAAAGTGGTTGAATTTATACCCCAGGAAAGAAGGGCTCTTAAAGTGTTGCAAGATGACCCCGATATTGTCATAAATCCTGCAGGGGGGTTTATAGTCATTCTGGTCTGCAGTTATTAAAATTGCTTGGTCAAATATCTGACACTAAAATATAAAAATGAGTACCCACTAATCCAACAGAAGGGTTAAAAAAAAATGGAACAAATAATTAATAAAGCCATTTGATGGATCACTCCAGAGGTTGCTAGCTATCTAGCATGTAAATTTCCCAAGTGTCCCATCATTTACAGTGTTCCCAAAATACAAAATCAATAGATACACTTCATGGACAACCAATTGTAACATCTAGAGGCTCAATATTTATGCCATTATTTACATGTGTGGACTAATATCTACAGCCTGTTGTCCACAGCATGAGGTCATACCTAAGAGACAGTCAATATCTTATGGAAATCCTGTAGACATATAAGGGAGATTTAACAGACACAATACTACTGACATGTGATGTTAGAGGCCTCTATACTGTTATATTATGTCACCCAGAGGAAGGGAACATTCAGTTAATAAAATACGCATCTGTCATTTTGGTGGGATTATGGTGTAGATCCCCTAGGCTTATTGTGTCTCATACCTGCTGTTGATATGCAGCCCAGACCCAGCACTGCATTTTCACATAGAAGGAAATACCGTGCACAAACTTTCTGCTCTCAAGCTGCCCAGCAGAATTGGAGCTCGTGCTGTTTTTCAGCTTCTTGATGTTTCACGGACAGCAGCCAGTTTCCCCACATCGGATATATTAACAGGGTGAGACCCATCAATATTTTTTCACTCTTGTGAGCATGGGAACCCAATTAGACATTCTTTTACACTTTTAATACTTTTGTATATGGGACTTGTTCTGGGACTTGTGTATGGACTGTGCTGTCTCAAGGGCAAGAGTTCACAGGCTTACTGTTTATTTACTTCCTTCTAGGGAAGACGACCTAATATATGCAAAATAGGCATTTTTTAGACCCATCACACTGTAATCTTTTGTTTATTGTGGGATTTATGGAAGAGTCCAGAGTCCAAGAGTGCCTCTTGGACTCTGAGTTTAACCAGTTTCTATACTGGCTATCTAGCCAGTTTTTTTCTCTATGCTTCATCATATGTGGTCTACAGGACCCTGTGTTTTCCTGGCTGCATCCGCCTTTATTGGTGTTGACTGCCTAATGCTCTCATTTTTATGGCCCAATAGGGGTATTTTAGTATATTACTCTATGCTGTTATCCCCCAGGCCCAAGGAGTCGATATATGTATGGAAGCTCTACTGCACAGTGAATACAATGCCCCCCCCATAGAACTGTTAACGTTTACACCTGGGGAAAACTATTTCAGATTTGAGGGCCGATATTTCCAACAAGGGCCCTTTGCCAACTTATACATGGAACACTTTCAAAAACAGCACATTTACCCAAACATTGATAGAAACCTATGGAAATAGAGAAATTACATTGATGACCGCTTGGTTTTGTGGAAAGGGACTGAAGACAATTTTAAAAATTGTGTCACTTATCTTAATCTAAAAACCCCTATTCAGCGCTAACTATGGAGTGCTGCAGGACCCCCAATAAAGGCACTTATCAGTGCCACAAGGGCACTTCTAAGTGCCAGGGGGGGTTCCGGTTCAAGCTGCGGGACCCCTTAAGCACCAATGGGCACTTGTTACCAAGTGCCACTTCCAAGGGCCACAAGGGCACTTATTTATAAGTGCCCATGCCCTTAACACCTGGCTGTGATATGCTAATTGGGATTTTCCAGGGTACATAATTGCCACAGATTCTTGTACAAGTCATTCTGAATTGAGAAAGCCAGTCGGATGACTAGTGAAACCTCTTCAAGAACTAAACTTTAAGTCCAGTTGATACAACAGATATAAAAAACAAGAAGTAATTTCTTACTCCCAGGTTCCCCAGAGTGAGGGGCAGAGATATGCAAATGTTCTCCTCTATGTCCTGTGGCTAATGCATGTGTCCAGAACTGCTGGCTTTTTAAAATGCAATACAACCTATGGTATAGAGCCAATCATCTGATGTGTAGACATGACATGTTTCGATCTCGACAGTGCAAGATACAGATTCGTGGCTCAATGGGGTAGGACTTGGAGGTACATTAGACAAGGCAGCTATATAGCTTAATAAATACACTAGATCTGCTTGCTAGAGGATCCATATTATGTCAGAAAAGGACAAACAACTGTTTATCATACTGCACTATAGAGTGTATATATAACAGAAACTAAAAAAACAAATATACAGCAAGCAAGGATGGATATGTACAGAACTATGCCAAGAAAGATACACAGGGTTATTCAATAAAAGTTCTTATTGTTAAAAATGGTGCTAATTTTGTCCCAACCAATCAGGTTTTAGATTTCAAATGTTAAATCATATCTGATTGGTTGGGGCAAAATTAGCAACATTTTTAACAATAAGAACTTTTATTGAATAACCCTGACAGTATTTAGTAATGTATTTTTTGTGGGAAATTTCACCTGAAGTTCAATTTGACCAAGATACAAGCTGCTGGTATGTATTACATGTTAATATGTCATTCCTGGTAATATTTTGTACCCAAAAATAAATCCCAGTGAGAAAGAAAATATTCTAGCCTCTGCCCAGTATATATATGGTTATATAAGATGGGGTGTGGAGAGAACATACTCTCATACATATGTATACATATACTTTGATGTGCCATTATTTGATAAAAAGTATTCAGTGTTTGATGCAAAATACCGTTAGGCTTCCTTTAAAATTATAGTTAGCGTAAAGAACGAGATACAGAAGGGACAAAAGAAACCCTGTAAGGTTTTGACTAGAGAAAAGTATGCGGTTATTAAATTCAGAGAGATTCATTAAGCTACTGACAATGTATAATCTTATGACAGAAAAAAAATCCAGTTTAATGTAAGCAAATTAAGAAATAATTCAATATTCCTAAAATCATTTTTAATCCAAAGTAATTCATATAAACTCTTCTACAGTGTTAATGAAATTCGTGAATAAAAATGTAGCTAATGAAAGTGGTTTGGCCTTTATAAAAATGTCACACAGGCAGTAGAAAGCAACCTAAAATGGTTGGTTTTATATTAGCTGCATCTGCGATTGCCTCCTTGCTCCCATTAGAAAGTATGTAAGCCATATAGCTTTTGACAGTGCTGACATTTCCAAAGTTTTACGTGTTTTCTGTAGTAATAAAAGAATAGGGGTTTGCATTTGTTACATCTGCTTTTTTTTTTTGCTTCCTCTTTTTTAAAAAAAAAAACTACAAGCCATACCTAAATATTTTCTATGCATATGTTTTTTTTCCCTTCAATTATGAATGAAAATTATGCATTATTAAATGGAAAATAAAAGTAAGATTTCCTTTGGAAAATATTGTGTGTTATAATAATTGTGTGTTATAATAGGTAGTAGAGATGGTCGAACTATTGAAAGTTCGGTCCGTTTTCGAACTTTCGAACTATTGAAAAAGTTCGAAAGTTCGAAAGTTCGAAAACGGACCCATTAAAGTCTATGGGAGGCAAATAGTTCGAAAAGTTCGAGTCAAATACAACTAAAATATTAATGGTAACTTAATGTAAATGGCTGTGGGACCTGGGAAATGGTCTGGGGAGCATGTTCCAATATCCAGGACTTTCGTAAAATCGATTTTACTCTCACGCGCTACTTTCGAGGTTTCGTTCGAACGTTCGAGGTAACATGGACATTTTACTCACAGATTCGATGCTCGCCTATAGGCTTTAATGGAGACTTTACTCGCAGATTCGATGTTGGCGCCTAGATACCATGTACATTTTACTCGCGGATTCGAACGTTCGAACATTCGATAAATCATCGAAAGTCCGGGAAATATCGAAAGTCCGCGTCCGAGATAGTTCGAGAAGTCCGGGTCCGTTCGAACTCGAACAGTTCGGCTCGAACTCGGGTTCGAGTTCTATGCCATCCCTAATAGGTAGTAGTGTCCAAGTTGATCATATTTATAATGTCACCCAGCTCTTAATACAATGTCATTGCAAATTGAACAGTAGACTTGCATATACATTTATCTGGTTTAATGCACTATACCAGTGATGCTCAACCGATGGCCCACCGGCCACAAGCATCCCTCCTGCAATTTTTGTGTCCCTCATGGACATACAGGTAGGCTTTACAATGAGCGTGGCATTCCATGGACGTGGCCTGGGCTTTCTGGGATGTGGCTACATCCGTGGGCCGGTCACTTCATGGGGGGACACTAGTGCTCCCAGGGTGCCTCAGGTTGGGCACCCCTGCCCTATACTATATAAATAGTGGTGGTTGTTTGTGTAAATATGAATTACTATGATAGATATTGGCTTAATTTACTTATAGCAGGGACATAATCATGGGCTCCTAGTAATTTTTGGTCAGAAATAACTGATCCTATAGCCTACATCAGTATGAGCAGAATAATGCACTACAGTTGTCCTTTAATAATTGTCTGATTATTATAGAATTTAAAGAATGGGTGCTTTATAAATATAATCAATAAACATGGACCCGAATCCAAAGCCAAATCTTGTTCCGAAGTGAATTTCACAGATCCGCAGGAAATTGTACTTTGCAAATTTTAAAATACTAATGAGAAACAGGAAGAGCATGATGTTTCAGGTACTGGAAGGCATTTTTTAAAGATTTTGGGTGTTTCCCAGACCATTTCCCAGGTTCCTGAGCCATTTATAGTAAGTTCCCATTGCTATCCATATCTTAATTTTAGGTGGAACTTTCAGATTTTTATTAACTTCTATTGACTTGAATAGGATTTTCGAATTTTCAGATTTATTAAAGAATCTGTTTATCTGCAAGTGGAACGGATTTTGGTGAGTTCGGCCATCTCTATTAGTCAATGTTGCATTTTGTACATTATTTAAAGGGTAACTGTGGTCTTGAATTCTTCCAAATTAGCAAGAATTATATAAAAAGCCTTCCATCACACCTTCAAAATAAAACCTAAATCACATTTCTAGATAAAAAATGTGAGAAGTTATTGCTGGAAAGGTTCAGCATGATTACTTCGCGCTTGAACACTTCCTGTTTTCATCCATGTGACCAGCTTGTAGTCATGTAACCAGCCTCTACCTGCATTATGAGGCTCCCCTTCTCAACTGTCAATTTTTTCACCAGGTACTTCCTGATTTAACCCAGCATTAAGTCTTTACTAAGCATGCTTCTCCCCCGGGGTGGATGGACGGGGCAGAGGTCAGGTGATGTCACTCAACCTACTGGAAGCAGGAAGCCTACTGGAAGCAGGAAGTAGGAACATTCACCCCAATGTAATTTCTCACAGGCTCCAACCAGAGATGTGATTGTCAGCTCATTTTAAAGGAAATACTGCCGGCTTTCATTTAACCTCAACTTGTTTTGAGACCACAGTTGCCCTTTAAGGCATTCTCCAAAGGCCTCACTGCAAAATTTCAGGGCACAAATCTAAAGCACAGGCCAAATGTTTTCAAAACTCAAAACTACAAACCACATAGCCATGTAGCTAAATATAGAAACTGATAAATCTACTTTAAATTCCCTCAGTTTAGATCCAAAACCCCAGTTTAAACTTTCTTGAAAACTTGTAAAGGCTCAAGTGGACTTCTTTCATGGAATTAAAATATTTAGGTTCCTTCATACTGGTTATATAAAAGCACCTTCCATGCACATTCTGCATGGAGAAGCAATTAAATTAATGAATGTGCTTGTATGGATAAATGTTCAAATGTATCTCTAAAGTTTAGAGTCTTAAAAGGTTTTTCATGCTTATAAAATCAATTTAGCCAGAGCAGTCTAAATTTGAAGCAAAACAATAATGTTAGCACCCTTTATGACAGAATATGTAATAATGGGACCTGGCACACATTCTACAAGTTCAGACACCCCCCCCCCCACACACACACACAACACCCCCCCTACCATGTGGTTCATCTGTGTATAATAAATGAAATACAATCAACATTTTCCCTGACTGTTTCCTGTTGTAGACTTCCAGATTATTATTATTGCATGTTTTGCAACCCCTGGTGATCATATGCCTGTATGAAAATTACATTTGATCATTTATTTATACAAGTACTTTAGCACTCTTTAAAACTTTAAAAAAGTTGCATTGAAGAAAAATTTGCAGACAATGACTGAGAACCTTCAAAAGCAGACAATGACTGCTACCCTCACTGTCATTTAAAGTAGTCAATTTCCTCATGGTTACCACCTAAAATGCACAAAAGTACTTTTGTTGCTATGTTAATTGCAGTGTATGGACTACTTTATGTAATTGGCATATTAGCTTTACTACTAAGGCTAAAAGACAATAATTAATTTAATTAAATCAATTAAAGCATGCAGGGAGTTGTAGTTTCCAAACATCTCTAGCGGCAATTAACTGGGCGTTATTCTGAGGGATTACCTTTACTGTGTGGGATTACCATTTAAAGGGCAGAATCAGGAGGATGGTATCTATTGTTAAAGATGTGGTTACGCTTCTCTTCAGGATAAGGCCTCTTATGAGCCCCCTCTGGACGCGGAGTCTAATACCACCTGCGGGTCTTCACCAGAGCCTCTAATGGTGAGGATGTTTTGCGGCAGGCAGGCACCAGGTCGCGGCTCCAGAGAGAGAATCACAAAGACCAATCCCACAATGTGGAGATGCAGGCCGGAGGTAGAACTGTGGTAGATAGGCAGACCGGAGGAAACTGGAGGTAGGAGCTGAGTAGAGATACGGACGGAGGTAGGAGCTGTGGTAGATATGCAGCACCGGAGGTAACTGGAGGTAGACTGGAGTAGAGATGGACCGAGGTAGGAGCTGTGGCGTTTGCTGACCGGAGGTAACTGGAGGTAGGAGCTGGAGTAGAGATACGGACCGGAGGTAGGAGCTGTGGTAGTTATGCTGACCAGAGGTACACAGGAGGTAGGAGCTGGAGTAGAGATACGGACCGGAGGTAGGAGCTGTGATGTTATGCTGACCAGAGGTAACGGAGGTAGGAGCTGAGTAGGAGATACGGACCGGAGGTAGGAGCTGTGGTAGTTATGCTGACCAGAGGTAACAGGAGTTAGGAGCTGAAGGAGATGCAGACCGGAGGTAGGAGCAGTGGTAGTTATGCTGACCAGAGGTAACAGGAGGTAGGAGCTGAAGTGGGATGCAGACCGGAGGTAGGAGCAGTGTAGTTAATGCTGACCGAGTAACAGGTGTTAAATAAGATCTGATTGGTTAGGGCAAAATTAGCACCATTTTAAACAATAAGACCTTTTATTGAATCTCCCTGATCATTTTTAGTAAAATAAATTGTAAATGGAGAACAGAGAAAATCAGGTTGCCAAATGACCAGAGAATAGTAGTCAGAAGATTTTAACTTGATGTATTTAACTGCTGTGAATATTTATTTAGGGACTTTAAACGAATCCCATATTCTCATATATAATATATATATATATATATATATATATATATATATATATATATATATATATATATATATATATATATATATATATATATATATATATATATATAAAAGCCTCAAAACTGCAGATTTTAGGATTATTTGACATCTGAGTTAAAAGTTTTTACTACTCCCATCTTGTCAGAAGCTTTTCCAAAAAAATAATCTTGTCAGAAGCTTTTCCAAAAAAATAAAACATAGCTGAATATTTTACTTGCATTCTTGACTTACTGTCTTCCAAGACTGTGTGGATAATGTTACCAGCCATAGAGATCCTTGGGAAACAGGAAGAGAATAGATATACAAGGTTATTCAATAAAAGGTCTTATAGATTAAAATGGTGCTATTTTTGCCCCAACCAATCAGATGTAAGCTTTCAAATGTTAAATAAGATCTGATTGGTTGGGGCAAAATTAGCACCATTTTACTTTTATTGAATCTCCCTGATCATTTTTAGTAAAATAAATTGTAAATGGAGAACAGAGAAAATCAGGTTGCCAAATGACCAGAGAATAGTAGTCAGAAGATTTTAACTTGATGTATTTAACTGCTGTGAATATTTATTTAGGGACGTTAACGAATCCCATATTCTCATATATAATATATATAAGCCTCAAAACTGCAGATTGTAGGATTATTTGATATCTGAGTTTAAAGTTTTTACTACTCCCATCTTGTCAGAAGCTTTTCCAAAAAAATAAGAATGATATCCAAGTTATTCAATAAAAGGTCTTATAGATTAAAATGGTGCTATTTTGCCCCAACCATCAGATGTAAGCTTTCAATGTTAAATAAGATCTGATTGGTTGGGCAAATTAGCCACCATTTTAAACAATAAGACCTTTTATTGAATCTCCCTGATCATTTTTAGTAAAAATAAATTGTAAATGGAGAACAGAGAAAATCAGGTTGCCAAATGACCAGAGAATAGTAGTCAGAAGATTTTAACTTTGATGTATTTAACTGCTGTGAATATTTATTTAGGGACGTTAACGAATCCCATATTCTCATTATAATATATATAAAGCCTCAAAACTGCAGATTTAGGATTATTTGATATCTGAGTTTAAAGTTTTTACTACTCCCATCTTTTGTTTTGACACCTTACCCCGGGCATTCCTATATCACCTCTTAGCCACAATGCAGTCATGCCTTGCATTCATAATGTCCTTAACAACTGACTGTGATATGCTAATTGGGACTTTCCAGGGTACATAATTGCCAACAGATTCTTGTACAAGTCATTCTGAAATGAGAAAAGCTAGTCGGATGACTAGCAAAACGTCTTCAAGAACTAAACTTTAAGTCCAGTTGATCTAACTGAATACAACAGATATACCATGACCTGGATAAATGAGAACCTCCACAAGCAAGTGAGAATAATAATTTTTGTCCCCTGAGAAAAACACTTATAACTTTAGTTTTACAGGGCTATTCAATAAAAGTTCTTATTGTTTAAAACTGTGCTAATTTTGACCCAACAACCAACAGAGTTAGCTTTCAAATGTTAAATAGGTCCTGATTGGTGGGGCAAAATGCACCATCGTAACAATAGAACTTTTATTGAATCATCCCGTTAGTGTTTGACAATTAATACTCATAATACTAAAATCTATTTCCATAAAGTTGAACATAATTTCCTTTTAAAGGACACTAATTATGTATGTTCAGTAACCTGACGTTCTCTGGCTACCTCCCCACAGATGTTCTCCCTTATTTACACAGGTGACAGAGATTAATAACCAACCGGGTCTTGCTTTCCGAGTGGGTAGGAGTAGTTATTTCATCTATGAACGTATTATTTATAAAATTTCCACATTCAAACTCCATTTTCGAACCATGTTAAGATGAAAATCCGACAAATACTTTTGGAAACATATGTTAATAAGGGGAGGTTCTAAATGGGGAGGAGCAAGACAAAACAGTTACTGCACAAATAGACTGTCAGTTAGTGAACAAGTATTAGTGTACTTAATAAACAGGAGGGTTTTTTAGCATGACACTTTTTAGGCAAAGAAAGGGCAACCTAGTGTTCTCCATTGAATCTCCACTGTCGCTTTACTTCTGTGTTCGAACTGCTCTCCGTGTACTGCGGATGTAAGTTTGCAATAATGCAGTGAGTAAAAAGCCTGAACTCTAATTAACATCCATTTGGCAACATGTTGCAAAACAACTTCGAGGAGGAGGGTGGAGGAGGAGACTCAACTAAAACAAAAAAGGGAGAGCAGTTTTAAAAGGCCAGGTAAAAGCTTGATGACAGACTTTTAAAGTGGGCCTCTGTGACTAGAGCTGATGATCACTATACTGCCTCTTTCTTCTTTGCCACCCAACTCTCCAGCTGGACTTATGAGATGAGGAGGGAAACATTTCAATGGAGGAGACATGAACAGCAGGTGCATTACATAATAAAGATTGAAAGGAAAGGGGACCCACGCAGGATTGCTGCGAACACAAAGTGTTTAATAACCAACATGTTTCGACCCCCCGCGGGTCCTTATCAAGTTGATTAAGCCGGTGTGGGTTCCCAAACATGTGGATTATAAAATTTGTGTTCGCAGCAATCCTGCGTGGCGTCCCCTTCCTTCAATCTTATTGTGTTTACCTATATTGCGGGAACGGAGAAGTAGGGAGGAGAGACCCGCAAAAAACCAAAATTATCCCTGGCGCGAAGCGACACTAGCTTGCTATTTCCTGAGCAGCGTGCATTAATTTACTGTATATCATGTCAATGCTCACAGAAAAAGGGTTTAAAGGTAATACATGCTGACACTGACTAAAGGGTCCAATGCTAATACTCCTGAAAAGTCAAATTTCCTAGTTGCCTCACCCCAAAGTTCGCACTGGAAAGTGTTGACTGTAATGGAATCATACCAAAACTAAAATTGTCTATTCAATAGGGATTTGTAATTAAACAAAAGAAGCTAAAGATTAGGGTTAATATATATCTTGCTGGAGGGGGAGATAGGTTTTGCAGATAAATGTGATAATTGGATAATTACATTGTTGCAGATTTTCATGGCATCCAGCATCAAAAGGAAAGGTTGTGCAGAGCTGCCATAGGAGCACCATCACTTGCTACTATAGAATTTGGACTAAAAAAGTCCAGTCATTTAATTGTTTTACCCCAGTTCTTTGCATGGGGTAAAGCAGAGAAAAGCTGAGTTATCTTATCAATTTTTATCAGAAGGAAATGATGTGGGAAAAAACCAGATGCATACAGTTGGCTGGCCAATGTTGAGGGTGGGTGGGGGATAAGCAACGTGGTGGGAGGGCATCTAACGCACAAAAGAACTAGAAACGGCCTGCCTTAAAAGGTAAGATTTGCCAGGTATTGTGGTAAATCACAAAAAAGAGACGATTGATCTGCTCTACTTTTTAAATATTATCTTATACATATTTCGAGAAGAAATATCTAAACCTTACCATTAGCAGTGAATTGCTCCACATATCCCTTTGAAAGAAAACATTACAATTATAACAAATTGTCTCGTTATCCCAGACAATTTTGAAAGCTTAGTTTTTTCATGAGGGTATGTAGAGTGGCAGTTTTAAACAAGCTGATTGATGTATGGATCCAGAGTAAACCTTAGGTTGGATAGTTTGTAATAATAAAATCTGCAAATGGAAAAAATTACTTAAAGCCACAACAGATGCACATGTCTGACTATTTGGAAAGGAAATACTGAATAGCTGTTGTGAAACTAAAAAATCACAGAATGATGTTTGCTTGGCTAACATTTTGTGACAAAAACAATTTTTGTTGTGGAATCTAGTAGAGGCAAAGACAATTAGTCAGTTTCATGATGAAATTTTTAATGCAGTTTTTGGACAGAAAGAAAATTTAAAGGTAAAACCAGTACTTTTGTCCACAACACTATTTTCAGACAAAATTGCAAAAATCTCAATACTTACTAAAGATGGCGCCTAGAAGTTGGTTCTGGGTTCGAAATCGGTTTACAAGTTTGAACGATTTCACGACTTTCAAGAAATTTTCAGGATTTTCAAGTTTTCTCACTCAAAGAACAACCCCCTGAGTATAAAAGGCAGCTTGACATGTAAGGCCTTGTGAATGTTAGTTTTTGCCCAACTTTCCCTTGCACAATGACATACTCTGAGGGACAGAAGCCAATGTAGTGGTGGGGTTTGTCAAGAGGGCCAAGGCCTGCACTGGATCCTTAACAATGGTGGACACACTTCGGAGCCTCTCTAACACTCATGATTGACTAAAATTGATATAAAGTGTTATGCATTTAAGAAAGAAATATAGAAGTATTTTTCCATCCATGACCTTATCCTGCCCATTCAGCATTTTAGTGTGTATAAATAAATGCCTTTAGGAATTACTGACTTTCTGTGTTCCCTGACCAACACCTGGGTTGATGGTGCGTGAGCA
Source organism: Hymenochirus boettgeri (assembly GCA_019447015.1). Classification (NCBI taxonomy): domain Eukaryota; kingdom Metazoa; phylum Chordata; class Amphibia; order Anura; family Pipidae; genus Hymenochirus; species Hymenochirus boettgeri. The sequence goes on from CM033471.1 coordinate 147,938,747, forward strand.
TGTTTGACCCTCCAACAGCCAATCAGTAAAAAATGGACTGTTGGAACATTCCAAGGTAGGATGCTTCGGAGGAAAAGAAGGCCCATCACAGAGCTGAAAAATGCCCAGTCACTAATATCAACAGGCAGGAAACTAGAAAGGGGGGTTCCGTATAACTCGAGTATAAACCGAGTTTTCAGGCTGTAAAATCAGCCTGAAAACTTGGACTCGGTTATACTCGAGTCATACTTACCTTAGCACTCCTGGCCAGTGCACGATCATTCCCTTTACTGGCGCGCCAGACCATGAGTCAATGCCCGGCGCCAATTAGCGACATCAGCCGGCGCGCCAGTACGGAATGAGCGCGCGGGGATGCCGGAATGGAAGAGAGGATGCGTTCCCTTTCAATGGCACACAGTCCCAAGGGAAGCCCTGGATGGAGGATGAGCCCACAGTTCTGGATGGAGAGAGCCCACAGGTAGCAAACTGAAAAACTGAGGTCTGGGAAGTGGAGGGTGGCATCAAGATGTTTGGAAACTACAACTCCCAGCATGCTTTATAGCTGGGAGTTGTAGTTTCCAAAACATCTTTGAATGCCAAGTTTGACCCGACGGTTTATACTCGAGTCAACACTTTATTAGGATTTTTAGGGAAATGGGTACGGTTTTTCTCGGGTCAGGTTATAATCGAGTATCATACGGTTTATACTTTTGAAACAGGAGATGATATGTAGAATAACTAGGTAGATAATAGAAACTAAGAATTGTAAAATAACTGATATTTTCACTGATAACTTTCCCTTTAAAACAAAAATGCTGTTTGCCATTCAAACCTTTGTGGAACCTTCAGTCAATAACTGTGAAAGCTTGTCACTTTGTGCTGATAAATTGGCAAGATTGGGGAACAAGGGTAGTGAAAATTTGATTGCAATTTCAAACAGGCAGTATACAATAAAGGCTGCACCATTTTACAGCCATCAAACTGGTATGAGCGCCTAGAATTGAGACTGGATAAACCTTTCACCCATCAAATCCTATAAAGCCAAACAATGGGAAACCTAGTGGTACTATATAAAGAAACAAAAAAAGGATTAAATATAAACAGGGAGATTCAAAAATTCTTATCGTTAAAAAAAATGGTGCCTTATTTGTCCCAACCAATCAAATATTATTTAACATTTGAAAGCAAGATCGATGGTGGGGCAAAATAGCACATTTTAAAAATAAGAAAACGTTATACTGTGAATAACCAGCAGAATGTTTTTACATAGCAATGTCATATCATTACCCCCCAAACCAAAAAAAGTGGTCAGGACTCTATAAAAAAATTCAAGTCTGCAACAGAAAATGCCAAACCTTTCAACACTCATCTCATGTGATGTTGTTCACTGTACAAAATAATCTCAACAGTTGCGGAGATAAAAATGACAGTGGAACAATGAAAGTCAAGTAGGCTTTAAGCCATCTGTCATGAAATACAAATAAGCACATCAAAAGACAAATATACATACGTTTCTGTTCTTGTTGCTTACTTGGAAAAGGAAAGTGGACATGCTGACATATATGTGTCAAGCGTTATTTATGTGCACATGGCTGAAAGAGTAATCAGCATCATAAGATATAGGCATTTTATATTTAACAAGTTGACGCACATGTAAAACCCTTATATTTTGAGGCAACATTTTAACTTTTGCTTTTCCTCATAGAGAAAAGTTTTTATAGTCGGTGTATATACGAATCAAGAAACATTAATAGTAGATGGCATGATAATATTGTAAAACATTCACCATAGTTATACTACTCTTACATTTTAATAATCCTTCTCCTACAATTATTTATCTTTGCTTTCATACAAAAAAGAAAAATTATCTGTGCAGTGTATTTCTATTGTTCTTACTATAGATTGGCCAAAACCCCTGGACCCCGTATTCACTGTATGGTGCCACCATTTTTTCTTTGCAGAGTCTCCACCCAATATGGAATCATCTGCAGATTTTCCAGACGGCATGAGCAGCCTACCAAGAAAAATACTAAATGCTATTAACAAAAAAGGTCCCACCCAAAAGGTACATGAGGAAGGAAGTCAGATCACAGGAAATTCACATGTGACTCTAGTTGCAATTGAAAAGGAAACAACCACCCAAATTACCATTTTTGTATTTAAAAGGTAGGTTTCTAAGTAGACAGGTCACTACTCCTGTTAGCTACCCACAAATAAACAAGGGTCAGGGTCGGAGAGAGACATAAAGCCAGACTGAAGATTGTGGGTTGTAAAAAGTGGAGTTCTCAGCTTACGGGATGGCATTTTGGGGGGCAGCAAGGCTAGTGTCTCTATTGAATAGTTCTTTAAAAAAAAAAAAAAAGGGCATATGGGCGGTGTAGAGGTCCCTTTAAGGTTTATAATTTTCCTGCCACATGCTTTATATAGGGGAGACAACCCAAAAAGTCAAGTCAGAATTTGCCAACATATATCTTTGATAACTCAAACAGTATACCATCTCCTCAGTACAAAAAACACTTTTTTGGGGATAAAAATGATGCGCATGTTGATCTCCAATCCAGGTAGATGAAGGTCAATAAGGTGCGATGTTCTGAGGTATAAACATAAAGATCAAAACAAAGGCAGACCTGGTGAACAAATTCTTAGAGTCTTAGACCACGTTGTATGGAAACATGTATTTATTATGTAAGTTTTTGTATTACTCGCGCACCTGTTTAATATAATATAATTATGGGGGGGGGGGGTCAGACTCTGGTTCAACTGCATGTCTGATACATGGATAAAAATGTATTGTGATGTAGTTTCCCTGTAAGAATCAACCTTTCCTCGTTAAAAGGTCATATTTCTTAAAAAGTGCCTGGCCAATGTAGTACCGTATATACTCGAGTATAAGCCGAGGTTTTTAGGTTTTAAAATAAACCTAAAACTTTACCTCGGCTTATACTCGGAGTCAAGGCCACGAAGCTGCACCCAGGATGATCGCCGCCTCCTTAGGCAATCCGGATGCCGCAGCTGGGTACGTCTGTGGTTTGGGCTGATGTCACTAACTCAGCGCCAGCTGTGAGATGGCGGAGTAGTTGACGTCAGCCGGCAAATCCACAGGATTATCCAGCGTGCTGCAGCGGATTTGGCCATAAGGAGAACAGTGATATCCTGAGTGCAGACTTCGGGTAAGGACCAAGGGGGGACTCTCAGGGGAGGGGAAGGACGGGAAGGGGGAGTTCACTACAGCCTACACAGAGTAGTGCAGCTGCTCGGGGTAAGAACCAAACTGGGGGGACTCATCAGGGGAGGGAGGGAGAAGGAGGGAGGGGATGTCACTACATGCACTCACATGATAGTAGTGCAGCTTCGGGGTGAAGGATCAACTGGGGGGACTCTCAGGGGAGGGAGGGAAGGAGGGAAGGGGGCTTGATATAGAATGTATGTTACAATGTTAAAGTGGCAACTTAAGCTCAAAACAATACTGAAGGCAAGTAGTGCGTCATAGTTCCTAACTCTGGCTTTACTCGATCTACGAGTCAATCCAATTTCCCTCTTTTTTGGTAAAAAAAGGGGCGATACCTCGGCTTAACTCGGGCGGCTTATACTCGAGTATATACGGTATATACCATGCTTAAAAATCGGAGAAAGGAACTAGATTCTTGGAAGCTTACTAAATTTTGTGAGTATGTACTGTAATAAACGAATTGATACTTTGGCAACATTGAAGCGTGTTTGGTGTACATTTGTGTTATTTAGGGGTTTTATCATTGGTCCCTGTGGATATTTTACAAACACCTTTGCTAATGCTTGAGTACGCTGCAGACGTCTTGTAAAGATACTGTATACATGATATATTTATTATATATAAGAGAAGTACGGTAGTTCACCACCGAAGCAGCAAACTGTATCATTGTTAGGACCATTTACAGTGTCATACAATATTTGGTTATAGGTTCCACATTGTATATCTTTTGGAATTAGAAAGGTAAGATATATTTTAAACTATAAAAAATGGTCAGACTTTTTTTTTAATGACTTGTCTGTATATTTCAGATCACTGTATAATTCCCTGTCTGTCAACCCCTACATGACTTTTTCTAATGTGCTTGCGCTGTACGTCAGCCATTGGAGACTATTCTAATTTAAGATTTCATATCTTTTCCTTCAGCTCTCAATGGTTCTGTCACATGTTAATACTCATCACGTGAGCTAGTCAAGCCACTCTGAATTCAATCCGCCAAAGACGGTATTTACAATATTCCATATTTCGATGGTACACGAGCCTTTGAAAAAACTGTAACCTTACAATACCAGTGTTACGAAATGCTTTCATTTCGACTGCACATACTTATTTCCGTCGGCAAAATGCGAATAGGCATATGCCAGTAATTCTAATAGTCAAAAAAATATGCCAGTAATTTGTAGGGTGATGTATTTCAATGGCAGTTTTCTCACGTCAGATTATAGCAAATGATTATACATGTCAATAGTTGAAAAAAGCAAATGCAGGTTTCTGCACAATAAATAATGACTGCGAACTTGTAGTAGATGTCTAAATTTATATTCTAAAGGTAACATTTAAAAAAAAATAAGGTCAAACTTAGCAACATTGTGTAACCCCTTAATCTATAAAATGTATCCCCCAAGAACACCAATGGGAGTTTAAGACACTATCCAGATAATGGAATTAGTGTTGCATATAACACTCATGAAAAACTGGAACAGTTACTGCAGTACACCATATGTGCTTTTATTTTTTGTACACCTGCAGCCTTGCATGCGTGTATACATTTGATCATAACCCTGTTGACCCTCAGTCACAGACTATTCTTTGGGTTTAATATTTAAAAAGTTGTGACTGTACAAATCTGTAACAGGATTTATTCTATTCTAGAGGACTTCGTAGTGGATAACAGTTGCTGTAAAACAGCTTTGCTGTTCTCAGAGGCTGGAAATGTGTTAAAACTTTAATAATAGTCCAAAAACTTACATTAAAAAAGATAGAATGCAAATATAAATGTATATTAAGATATTTATAGTTGTTTTTTTTAGGCTGAACCACATTTGGGACCTAAACTACACCTAAAGGGCAAAAATACCAAACAAAATAATAAATAATATATAAATATATATATTGCAAACATTTTAACGTTGCTAATGTCTAGTTCAGGTGTTACAATAACCTTACACCTGGAACATAGACATTATGAACTTAAAATGTTGCAATATATATATTTTATATATTATGTATTATTTGTTTTGGTATTTTGTCCTTTAGGTGTAGTTTATATGACACTTTTTCTCAAAGTTTGCAGAAACATAAAACACTGTAACAACTGTAGTACTTAATTTTGTTTTATTGCCCCAATAGGTAACATAAGCCTTATCTCTCCAGTGCTTACCTCCATATCCCACTTCTATATGTGTGGCGCCATAAGTGCCACCTGCCAGGAAGTGGTGGCAAGCAGCAAAGAAAAAGCTCATTTCTGTGTGGGGATCTGGCAGCTAATATTACAATTTTGGCGCGGGGAGCAGGTCTATCAGAGTAAATGCTATATTTCCAAAAGAGTATCAGGAAGATACAGCTCCTTTTTAAAAGAGTTTAAGTTGTGGCTCTTGCTGTATCTAAAAAATGTACCATTTTGAAAATGTGATTTATTATTTTTTTAACGCAAAGATAGCTTTGAAGGGTCTATATTATTTTTATCACTAGGATATTTAGTAGCTTTATATAGTAATCCCGGCTCGATTATTTGTTTTGTTAGGCTTTCTATATTTTAATTTTGCTTTCAGTGTATAAGGTGCACCACTGAGGGGACACGTAGGCCTGGAAAGGTTGTCCTTTTTAGGTTTCCATATATATTAAGGTTCCAAACTCATAATAGCTAAAGAATAAAACATTTAAGAGATCATAGGAGACAGTTTGTTGTGGGGTACAATGTCAGCAACTGTCATTGTAGTAGTAATTAATTTATATAGTAGGTTGGTGAATACTGTTCTCTAGCAGCAAAATCAAAAAATCCAGGTTAGCATGTGATATCTCTCCCCCCCAAAAAAAATATTTGAAACTGAATCGATGAGTAAATGTGTAACATGTGTGAATTTTACTCTTCCTCTTTCTTCATCGTCAAATAAAATATTTCTTCTATGAGTATAAAATATGTGGTATGAACTTCGCTTCACTAAAGCAGCAGTTGGTAGCAGGAGCACTTGGAAAGTTTTGGTAGAATAAAAACAATGAAAGGTAATTCCCTTTAAAAACAGATGGTGTGTGCAGATGGTGGGTGGGGGATGCCTGTAACCCAGTGGAGACATCTAATTGGTGTTTCATATACTTGTGAACAGTCAATAAATTTAAACCAAAAGTATTTTGTCTGCTTTTCACTTTTACACATAAATAAACATCAGGTTATTCAATAAAGTTCCATAATTTAAAATGTGCTAATTTTGACCCAAACCATCAGATGTTAGCTTCAATGTTAAATAGATATGGATTGTTGGGGCAAATTAGCACCATTTTAAACAATAAGAAAAACTTTTATTGAATCTCCGCAATGTTCTTTAGTTTCCATAATATATGCAAATGTTGCATCTTATCTAATAAAGTATTGTATATACTTTTCTCAGGGAGGAAACCATCCATTATTAAATTCATCTCATTGCACAGGAAATTAGAATTCGCAGGTCTATGCAAATTTTAAGTTAATAGGTATAAAGTTGTAACTATTATTCCCACTTCCAAATTATACTGATAACATCTGTGTATAGAAAACACTTCTGAATAGTACCTGCAAAACTCATTAAATAAATATAGATGTTAGAAGAAACTTGCGATAGAATCCACAATTGTACATATCTAAAACAAGTTATTCATTATAAATAGAATGAAATAATATGATATTTATTTTGTTTGTATATATTTTGTGAGAATTTTACATAAACGCTTTAATGACATTTGTGCTTTTATAAATTCAACAAGCTGCTGCTATGCCAGAAAGGAAGGTGGCTGTAAACGACATGGATTTAGGCAAGATTCAAAGAACAGCTAAATTAAGCCACAGACAAGCCAACATTGGGTCATGAGATTAGTCTTGCAGGTGTTTTTAGTAATTGAGAAATGTTTTTTTAGGCAGGATCTTGCAATATGCACAGTAAAATCTAGTTGTTTAATGCAGGAAAGGAAGAGGAGATGTTGATGCATAAACATATCCACTGTTAACAGAATGTGGAATGTGACGTAAGCATCAGGTCTGTTTCTACCTTCTACCTTATTGAATTTGCTATAAAACAAATCTGGTACATGACACAGGCACAAAGCACCGCATGAGTATTTCGTGTCACAAAGTGACACTTCATCCAAAATCCCACCCAACAAATGTTCTAATCTTATTTATACAAAATAAAAACTAGAGTACCACACCCACCAAATACTCTTAAACACAATCTCTGCCTTATAAGAGCAATTGTATTAATAAAAGTTAAAACATGGATGGGTGTAACGTTTTCGTAATATACAGAAAAACTAAAAGGACTGAAAATGTATTATCTAGAAGTACTAAAACAAGTTCGGTTCAATACAAACAAGTATCTACATAATAAATGAAATACTAGTTTCTTAAAGTGTTCATGCAGCTGTGTGTACGTACCTGCTGTTTTAATAGCATTGTAATTAAAGCTTGTTTTATTATTGGTGATACAGAATGTTGGTGAGGACAAAAATGGAATCAAGCTCGGATAAACAAGGGGACTGAGTCTGATAAAGCCGAGGAAAACTATATGTGTCAAAGATCGGAAGAGAGTTTCTCACAGCAAAAAAAAAGAATCCACATAGGAGACAATAATACTACATCAGGGGTTCTATAACCAAAACTTAATGTTATCAAGCTGTTATCTGACTACCATTTTGCATTATGAACAAGAAGTAGTAAATTTGGGGTCTTATTTTGTTCCTACTACATGTGCAGACAGTAAGGCAGTTTGAATGAGGAAGGAGTGTGATTAGAAGTTCTCTGCTCTCTGTGGGTTGTTTCCTTTGAGGAACAGTGACTATTACATGATCGCTCTACTTTACGCTTCAGTGACCACTATTCTATTACTATCACTCAGTAATAAATCTACCTATTTTTACAGGATATTTTTGAATATTGAGATGTGTTTAAAAATTACATGTTAGAGCAAGAAAATTTCAGATCTAGCCCAAGGAAGAGAATAGATGGTAAAATTTCTATTGTATCTATCATCTAAACATTACATCTGATTTTGTATATGTAACCAGACAAGAGGGGGTCTATGTAGTGCTGAACAAGTCATTCTATCTTCTAGGGTTGGAGACAGCTGGAGGATCACCATCCCCCCCGAAGTCATAAGGTAGTAAGTTCTCTGTTGGATTAATAGATTGGAGATAATCACAGTGTGTATGCATCGGTCAGGTGTTGTCATTGATCCACCATAACAGCCCAACCGAATGCATGTGGATTATCGGTACCCTAGAATATATCTTGCTAAACCTCGAATGTAGCCTTCAAATTCTCGGAGACACATGAAAGTAATGTTAGTTTTCACTAACCCGTAGAGTATCGTTCGCTAACCCTCAGAATGTAGCCTTCGAATTCTGTTAACCCTCCAAAGTATAATTGATTTCGATAATCCTCCAATATAGTTTCTTTATTTCGGTACCCTCAAAAGTTTATTTGGTAACCCTGAATTTGGCCAAACCTCATAGCTTGCGAAACTTGAAATGCCTGATCAGGTGTTTAAACAGGTTTTGGGATAGGACATGCTCACCAGACCATTTCCAAGGTGCCACAGCCCATTTACAGTTAGTTACAATTGTAGTTATCTGATAAATATCCAAACTGCATTTACTGAAGTTGGAGTTCGGAAACGAACTTAACTTCAGTAGTTTTGGCCATCTCTATTAGACAGAGGGATATAAAGCTATAATCATCAAGGAAGGCTTATGATTTAAGGGGGTGAACAGCAGTATGTTTAGAAAAGATCTTCACTGTAGAATAACAGGATTTAGGAGCAGATACCACAATTCAAGTCTAAACTTCAGGGGAAAAGTTCAATGCAATACAAGTAAGACAGCTCAGTAATATGTGCCCCAATCATGTCGAGAAAAAAAAAAAGTTCCCATAACACCTGAATGTTAACCAATAGAAAATCAAGATTGTAGGTAATATGGAGTCCCCCAATATGTTATCGTTAATTAAGGAAAACTGTTAGGATAATTAGCGAATTCATTGGGATGCTACAAATGCAGTAGAGTAACAAGACTTATCGATAATGACAAATTAGATCTATTATCATTGTTAGTTCAAAAATGTAAAGGGTATGTAATTGATACAAAGCATTAATACCTCCCTATTTATTTTGATTTCCAGGTCAGCTTTGTGGTTTAACATTGTAAGATGAACGCCAACAAGTTCTTGGTATGTTAGGTTTAAAGAGATTGAAAGGGTTTACTGGCCCAAGGGAGGGAGACCAAACATAAGAAATACTGAAACGAATGGGGGATTGGGAACTAAAAAAGTAGGTTTTCAGAAGATGAAAGTGACGTGAAGATTTGGCCCAGTAACTTTCTAGTTGAATATTAACCATATAGTAGCCCCCTTAATTAGGAGAGTATGTTTTTGTTTTAAACATTACATTTTTTTGATACATAAGTATCTTTTCACGTTTGTTGTGTATGTTATTTCTTGTTGCAAGTTTTGGTGAATGGGACTTTCATTTAAACCAGTGTGTTTTTAGTGTTTTAGAGGACATTTTTATTTTTAGCAATTAATAGTTGAGAACGCATCCTGTAGACCTTGCTCTTTCTTATAGTTTATTAGGTGGACATTTGCAGTGCACAACGTTTGGGGTGTGTGCCCCTTCATTTCTAGGGCAACTGATGGAAGGGGGGACACACCCTGATCAACAGTTGTGCACGGATGTCATATATCAATCACATATAAAGAAATGAGCAAGGGCTTACAGGACGTGCGTTCTTCAAACTATATAATTGCTAAAGAATATTTTTAACCCTGTATGTGGTGGACAGATCTGAGGAACAGCACCCAGTAAATCTTCATGAACGGAAAGGGGAGGCGGGGATAACATAAACGTGTTAACATTTTATTTTGCAGAGATGTGTTGTGTATGTGACTGAATATAAAAAATACACATGTCATTGAGAGGAAAATGACAGTATCTTATAAGAAGATAGAGTGCGTTTATAAACGGACCAGGAGTTATTTGCTTTAAAAAACTTGTGTGATGCCCTAAAACACCTAACCATATTGTGACGCTCTTGCTAAACCATAATACTGTAATGTTAGCAGACACATACAGCCATATTTACCTTGAGAAGCAAGCACTTGTCTCTACTGTTTTTACAGTCATTTTTGCGGATTTGGAGAAATGCCACTTGGGTTGGATATGGGTGACTTTAACAACATAAGCTATTTTGCAACTTTAAAATGCGCAACCACAATATTAAATCACTTGGAAAGTTAGTGCAGGTGTCTTTAGAGAAACTGCACAGCCAGTGCTACGATATACCGATGGGATAAGCCGACGAGTATAGACGCCGCAGGACTTATTTTTTATTTGAGAAACAAGAAAAAAAATTTGTGACTGATAAGTAGAAGTGAGGTGTTTGGACTTTGTCCCTAGATATTTCCAAAGACAGTCCTAGAAAGCCTCATAACGCTCCACAGAAAAGTCAATACACAGCCTACATAGAAAGTCCCATAAACGCACCATAGGAAAGTCCAATATACAGCCCATAGACAAGTCCCTACAATCCCCATAGAAAGTACCATACACAGCACCCATAGGAAAAGTTTCATACACACAGCCCATAGAAATTCCAAGTCCAATCACCACAGCCCCATTAGAAAGTGCCAATACACAGCCCCATAGAAGTTCACCAAAGCGCCCCATAGAAAGTCCAATACACAAACCCATAGAAAGTTCCATACACACATTCCCATAGAAGTCCCCCAAAAACAGCCGCCCCATGAAGTCCATACACAGCCCCATAGAAAGTCCCATAACACAGTCCCATAGAAAGTCCCATACATAGTCCCATAGAAAGTCCATACACAGCCCAGCCAATAGAAAGTTCTTATACACATCCATTAGAAAGTCCAAACACAGCCCCACCAGAATGTCCCAATACACAGCCCATAGAAAGTCCCAGCACAGCCCATACACAGATATGCCTCCATAACTTTCTGGGCAAGGACTGTTGATTCCGTTGACTCTTTATTTTTCTTCTTCCTTTGCAGGTCTGGGCTGATCGAGTGAGCAGGAAAACAATGCCTAACCTACCAAAATCAAGAGGATTCTGTGTGTTGCGGGTGCAGCTTTGTTTTCCTAGGCTATGCAATTTGGTCCAGCGGTGTTCAAGAATGTAGGATTAGGCCGAGAGCCAAGTAAAGCCAAGGGGGAGACTTTCAGGAGATTTTAACGGTAACATTTCTGTGATTATCCTCGAGTATATATATGGTATTTTCCTTTTAATGCATGCTAACCTGTGGGCTCTGTATATTAAGATTATAAACACATAAAGAGAGTGTCGAGCCAACGTCTTATCAAGTTCAAAACTTATTTATAACATTTCAGTGATTGTGCAGAGCACCTTTTCAGAGAATATAGAGTGACAAAAATAATCATTGTTTGTCAACCCTTATTTGATGAAGGTTGCTCTGCATGAGAGCAAAACATTAATAAAGTATAACGAGCTGTACCATGATCTCCCGGGCCCAAACATCTGTCCGCCAGGGGCACGCTTCCGGAGTGTGAAGCGAAACCAGTACTCGCCGCCCGGCGCAAAAGTCAAATGAACCCTGCCCCTCCCACGGCCGTTTCCAGTTTTCCGATTGTCAAGTTCTAGCCTACGTGGGCTCTCAGGTTCCTCAGCCCTCATGTGAATCCGTTTTCCTTGCTCTTGGTTACAGACATTGTTACAGGTCCAGGTTCATGTTAAGTTCCACTTCAGGCATTGTTACAGTTCAGCTCTTATTGTCCAGTTCAAATACAGCATTGTTACCAGTCAACTCTTCATGTTCCAGTTCCATTCAGCATTAGTTAGCCTCATTGTTCAGCCTCAGTTTTTACCCCATTTTTTTGAAGATCTTATGTTTCAGTTCCACTTCAGTATTGTTACATCAGTTTCAGCCATTCACTTCCATTGTTCCTAGTTCATTTTCACTTCACGGATTGTTACAAGTTTAGCTCTCATTGTCCCAGTTCCACTACAGAAATTTTACACGTTCAGCTGTCATTGTTCACAGTGCCACTACAGCATGGTGTTACAGTCAGTTTCTTCATGTTCCAGTTCCATTCAGCATGTGTTGTGTTCCAATAAAGACTCTGGATCATACTTCTCCTACTACACTGGACACAACACCAATCTACCAGGTAATCTCCTCTATAGTACCGGGAAAACCTGGTACATAAAGAAAAGTTGACTTGGGTATACGACGTGTGCTCAGAACTCTATTGGAATAACATACTGGATTGAGGCAATCCATGTATTTTGGAGCATCCCAAAAATTAAAGAAGGAATGGACTGACCTGCAGGTGTCTATGATTAATTAATCAGCTTATAACTTAGGTACAAGTGACATACAAGCGAGTAAAAAAAATAAAGCAATTAAGACATTTGGATGATGGGTTCTAGCATGTGAAAACAATTAGGTTTAGGTCACAAATTGTAATATCACACTCTCTTACTGGCTTATATCACACAAGGACAATTTTACCCTCTTATCTTTCATCCTCCAATGTACCCAGAGAGAGGACCCTAAACCAGAAGAGATAAGGGCGGCAGGTGAACAGGGGACTATATTCTGCTGCTATAAGGTATACCAAAGGGTAAAGGACATTGTGCCTAGGTCATCCCTAGGAACTTGTATTGGCATGCACGCTAATTTGCGCTATTGTTTAGTTGAAAATGTCAGTTGAAAATGAAAGGTTCCACCTTTTGAGTGAAATATCTTTAAATCAGCCACCATACAATAAAAATTACAATCAGTTGGATTGCTACAATTATTTAAACCTTATAAGTATACAGCTCTCAATGGGCATTCCTATACTCTTCCTGTGATCTAGCCTTGCTTTGATTTTTAAATAATCCTATTCTTCTTCATTCCCTGAAACCCCAAATCCTATTGTGCTGACTTTCTATTCTTGTGACCTTTTCTGGTAATAATCTTCCTTTTTTAATGTTGGGCATCTCTCGAGTTCTGTAGTTGATCCTGACTCACCAGTACATAAAGCAACATACTTTACACGTCTACAAACTTCTGAGGTTCATCCTTGAATCAACATGGTGTCTGCAGAAAGTTTTTCCAGGGGGTAAAATGGGAGAAAGAAAGCGGACAGCATAGTGTGGGGCGTGGGTGTGTGGTGGTGGGGTAGATTTCCACAATCGTGACTGATGTTGGGGACACACCAATAAGCAAACTACAACTAGGGAAATTAAAATTGTTTTTTCTCAGTGATTGCATCTAATAGCTTTACAACAATGGTTCCATTACTAGATGATGTTTGTTGAACTACAGTTCCCAGGGAACTACTGGATTAATTCACATTAAGAGATCTAAAAGCATATCGTACCACAACAATGTAGACGTGTTTAAAATAAATCACCTCTCTTCAAGATCACAAATATAAACAGCAGTTGCTTCTTTAATTTTAAACTCAGTAAACCTTAAATAGTAGATCAGGTGTGTTCCCCCAAAAATGGGGAATGTCAAGACAGTTTTCAAAGAATAATATGTTCGAAATCTTATTGTTAGTTGCTATTGGTTTTATCTTTCTCTCAATCTTACTCGCGATGATCCATCAATAATAGTGAAAATGTGCCAGTACAAATTTTCAAGGGCCCTATATAAATATTAATTGTTTGTTCTGGTGAACAGGACAGAACAAGTGGGCCATGAGGCCGATCTGCTGGGATCGGAAAGGGATGCCCTGGGCGGTTTTTTGAACTAGAGGAGTCTGGACTGATAGATGCGTAATGAAGAAGGTTGTGCTTATTGATTGTGACCTGCCAGGAGGGTCTGGAGCTTCAACATTGCTATTGTGAAGATTCGTAAGGGGTGTGACCCTTGAAATATGTACTGGTGACGAGGCACGGAGGAATGCTTGTTACAAACGAGGAGGGCTGGACTTAATGCAGGCCTTGAGTGTCCCTGTTTAAATTCAGCAGAAATAAGATAAAAAAAATATACAGAGAGAGAAAGCGTATAAAATAGTACAAACAGAGAAGAGGACAGGACCACAGAGAGGAGACAGTTAGAGCGATAGAGAGGACCAGACAGGATAGAGAGGTAGTTCATCTGGCTATTTATGAAATAGATTTTAGTATTAGTGAGTATTAATTGCAAACACTAACAGGGAGATTCAATAAAAGTTCTTATTGTTTAAAACTGTGCTAATTTTGACCCAACCAATCAGATGTTAGCTTTCAAATGTTAAATAAGGTCTGATTGGCTGGGGCAAAATTAGCACCATCTGTAACAATAAGAACTTTTATTGAATCTCCCTGTTAGTGTTTGCAATTAAAAATAATGTCCCTTTCTTAAAGGGACACTATATTCATGCAGTAACTGACTGTTCTCTGGCTCCTCCCACAGATTGTTCTCCCATTATCTTACACTGGTGAGCAGAGATAAATGAACCAACCAGGGTTCTTTCTTCCAGTGGGTAGGAGTAATTTCATCTCTGAACTTATTATTTAAAAATTTCCACATTCAAACTCCATTTTCGAACCATGTTAAGATTGAAACTCCGCCACATACTTTTTGGCAACCATATGTTAATAAGGGGAGGTCATAATGGGGAAGGAGCCAGACACAACAGTTACTGCAATTAACATATGTTTGCCAAAAGTAGTTTGTCGGGTTTTTCATCTTAACATGGTTCGAAAATGGAGTTTGAATGTGGAAATTTTAATAAATAATAGTTCAAGATGAAATATACTCCTACCCACTGGAAGAAAGACCCGGGTGGTTAATTAATCTCTGATCACCTTGTAAGATAAGGGAGAACAATCTGTGGAGGAGCCAGAGAACAGTCAGTTACTGCATAATATAGTGTCCCTTTAAGAAAGGAACATTATTTTCACTTTATGAAAAGATTTTAGTATTGTGAGTATTAATTGCAAACACTAACCGGGAATTCAATAAAAGTTCTTATTGTTACGATGGTGCAATTTTGCCCCAGCCAATCAGACCTATTTAACATTTGAAAGCTAACTCTGATTGGTTGGGTCAAAATTACACAGTTTTAAAACAATAAGAACTTTAATTGAATAGCCCTGTAAACTAAAGTTATAAGTGTTTTTTCTCAGGGACAAAAATTATTATTCTCACTTGCTTGTGGAGGTTCTCTTTCCAGGTCATGGTATCTGTTGTATTCAGTTAGATCAACTGGACTTAAAGTTTAGTTCTTGAAGACGTTTTGCTAGTCATCCGACTAGCTTTTCTCATTCTCAATGACTTGTACAAGAATCTGTGGCATTTATGTACCCTGGAAAGTCCCAATTAGCATATCACAGTCGTTTTGTTAAGGACATTATGAATGCAAGCGGACTGCATTGTGGCTAAGAGGTGATATAGGAATGCCCGGGGTAAGGTGTCAAAACAGCATTGTACATGGCAGACAGTTGGTGTTGAACCCCTCTGGTCAGAAGGAAAAAGGACATACCTTTGAATATTGCAATGTCAACATCCTTTCAAAGGAACAGGACTGGTTAAGAGTAGGGATGGCCGGTTCGCGGATCCGAACCTGGATCCGCCGCGGATTTATCCCGTTCACGAAACGGCGGATTTTTCGGATTTTTTCCGCCTTCCGAACTTCCGATTCGAAATTACGGGTTTTGTCTGTATTCGGAAATTTTCCGAAAATATGAGAAAAACACGTAATTTCGAAATTTTCGAAATGCAAGGATTTCTCTTATTTTCATAAATATGTATTTTCCGAAAATTTTCGAAATTACGAGGATTACGCGTATTTTCGAAAATACATATTTTCGAAAATACTAGTTTTACTCGTATTTTCGAAATTTTTCGAAAACACGCGAAACCCCGTAAGTTCGAAATTTTCAAAAATACGAAAAACTAGTAATTTCAAGGAATTTTTTCATTTTAATGGGTCAGCTCGCGATCCTCGAGCGGACTGGATTTTGCGAAGTTTCGGACATGTCTAGTTTAAGAGATGTGTCAAGGGAGGCCATTTATGTGACACTAAAGAAACTAAACCTGAATAGGGTGATGGGTTCGACACCAACTGTCTCCATGTACAATGCTGTTTTAAACACCTTTACCACTGGGCGTTCCTATACACCTTTTAGCCACAATGCAATCACGCCTTGCATTCATAATGGCCTTTTAACACACCTGGCTGTGATATGCTAATTGGGATTTTCCAGGGTACATAATTGCCAACGATTCTTGTACAATTCATTCCTGATTGAGAAGCCAGTCGGATGACAATTTAAACTTCTGCAAAACTAAACTTTAAGTCCAGTTATCTAATTGAATCAACAGATATTATTCTCACTTTATAGCACTGGTAAGGCCTCATTTGAATATGTGAATCCTTGTACACAAAGGACATTTTTGTAAATGAAGGGTTTAGAGAAGGGCACTAAATTATAGGGGGTGCGGTTCTTAAAGGGGAACTGTGGTCCAAAAATGACTTCAGGAATTGGCTCTCCTAGAATTTTTGCAATTTATTTTCATGTTTTTTGCATAGTCTTGAAGATATTTACATTTTTGTGTGTGATATGGCCGCAGCAATGTACTGTAAATTGTAAACTGAATCTTATTTCTTCAATAAGATGTATACAAGTTATTGATTTCTAGGATGCAAGTGACCTAAAAGATTAAAGGGCATCTATACCAAAAAAAATAGGTTACCGAATTTACAATTGACCATAAATGGAAACTTATTCTTCCCACCCCCATGGTATCATGTTTTGTTATCTGCCCCCTATTTCTTTAGATATCCAATCTAAACTTCTTATATTTCAGCTGTCAATCAAGTTCCTTGTTCTCAAAACTATTCTTCTGTGAGTATTTTACTGTAGCTGGAATGGTGAGAGAGTTTTTTGACAGTTGGAATGCTGTGTGCAGTGCTTGACGGGATTTTTTTGGTGGGAAAAAGTCAAGTCGAATGGAAGTGTGCTGATTGAAGGCATGCAGCAACACACACAAATCGAGTAAGTGCTACTTTCATGTATTTAATTATAGATTTAAGATGAGGCAAAGTAATTTTTTTTCATATAGTGTCCCTTTAAAATTGTTATCCCTAGTAGATGGGAATAAACTGGGCTTATTTGCCAGATGCGGCAACTCTTTCTGTGTAAAGATAGCTTTATTATATGTTAATCAGACTTAATCAGAATTTTGATACGCTTTATTTGTAATATAAATAGCATGAAGGAATGTTATATTAAATATAGAGTGGAGTATATACAAGGAAAACATGACATGCTGACCTTTATTTTCACTTATGTTAAAATTAGAACACTGTATTTTTGGCCATCTCAAGTTTAATTATGAACTGACATTGCTGTTAAATGTGACCCATTAACTGAAAAGCTCTCTCTTAAGACTCTACTCATATAACCTGTTCATAATTTCTCTTGTGATATGTGCAGTGTCCTAAAGGAGAATTTAATTAAACAACTGCCAATTGTAGAATCTCTGCCGTCTCTTTTTGCTAAGCTAAAAAACACATTGGATGCTTGGGTGCCCCGGAGGGACTGTCAAAGCTTTCAGTACTTTCTTTAGAATGTTTTGAGGCATGCATTCCTTGCAAGTTGATACTTACCCTGCCAAAAGCAATTAATTTGTTAAAAATGGAAAAACCTCTTGTATCTTTTAGAATTCTTTTTATATGTCTTGTAAAGTAGTGTATTGATCCTGCAACCCCTAAGAAAAACTAGAAACAAAAGTTGTTTTACCGTTATATACCAAAAATGCAAGTCGATCAGATCGTATAAAGTCAAGGTACCTATTTTTACCAGAAAATAGTTAAAACACGGATTAACTTGAGTCAAGGTAAGAAATTAGGACCATACTGCCTTCGATTCTATATTGTTTGAGTTTGTTGAGTTTAGTTGCCCCTAAAGCAGAATTCCATAGAGTAATAGCCAACTCCATATGGCTATTACTGATAGGGACTACGTAGTGAGATTTGCTGTTCATTTAAAGGGCAAACTAAAGCCTCACAACAATACAGAATCAGAAGGCAATCTGTCAGGAACTTACCTTGCCGCGAGCCGGGATCCTCCTACCGGCGGTCCTCGAGCGGGAGCGTCACGATGACGCGATGGTACCCGCTCGAGTGCACGCTCACGCGCCTGCGCGTCCCTCAGGTTGACGCAGGACGTGGGCGGCGCAGTCTTTTACCCTGTGGCGGCCATCTTCTTCAGGACACGGTCCAGCAGGGAATGAGGTCACGGGGGAGGGGGGGGGGGGGGCCTATTTGGCTCCTCCTTGAGTTGGCCCTCTTTCTGCCAGTTCAAGTTTGTTGCTCTGAACTCCTAGCTTACCTGGTTACGTTGGTGATTGTATCCAGTTGTTTCCCTGTCTCCTGTTAAAAGGGGAGGTCATAATGGGGAAGGAGCCAGACACAACAGTTACTGCACAAATAGCTGTCAGTTACTGCACAAGTATAGTGTTACTTAAAACAGGAGGGTTTTTAGGCATTGACCACTTAGGCAAAGAACTAGGGCACCTAGTGTTCTCCATTGAATCTCCCTGTCAGCTTTTACTTTCTGTGTTAGAACTGCTCTCCTTGTACTGCGGATGTAATTTGCAATATTGCAGTGAGTAAAAAGCCTGAACTCAATTAACTATTATTGGCAACAATGTTGCAAACAAACTTCGAGGAGGAGGGTGGAGGAGGAGCTCAGCTAAAACAACAAAGGAGAGCAGTTCTAAAATGCCAGGTAAAAGCTGATGCAGACTTTTTAACAGTGGCCTCTGTGACTAGCAGCCATGAGATCACTATGGATTTGCCGGTGACGTCCACTTCGGCGCCTCTCACAGCCTGGCGCTGAGTATAGGACATCAGCGGCAAACCCCAGGACGTAACCCAGCGTGCGGGCAGCGGATTTGGCCATAGGAGGCGGCGATCATTGGAGTGCAGCTTCGTGGACCTTGACTCGAGTATAAGCCGAGTAAGGTTTTAGGTTTATTTTAAAACCTAAAACCTCGGTTATATCGAGTAGTATATGTACGGTACTAACAGTTGCAGTGCACTTTTTTAAAGGTAAATAGACCTTTTAAAGGGAAAGTTGATTCTACAGGGGGAAACACATCACAATACATATTTATACATGTCTAAGACCAATTCATGGTGAACAGAGTCTGACCCCCCCCCCATATTATAATTAGATTTAAAACGTGGCAGATAATACAAAAAAACTACATAAATAAATACATGTTCATACAACGTGGTTCTAAGGAGCTAGATTTTGATTCACCAGGTCTGCCTTTGTTTATCTTTAATGTTTATACTCAGAAATGCACTTGTATTGACCTATTACCATGGGATTGGAGATCAAATGCGGCATCATTTTATTTCCCCAAAAAGTGTTTTTGTACGAGGAGATGTATAGTTTGGGTGATCAAAGATATATGTTGGCAAATTCTGGACTGGAATTTTTGGGTTGTCTCCCTATATAAAGCAGTGTGGCAAGGAGAAAAATTATAACATTAAAGGACACACTACACCCCCAATATGGCCCTTTTTAAAGAATAATTCAAAAGAGACAAAGCACTTGCTGCCCCCAAAAGCCCCTAAGCTGAGAAACTCACTTTTTACCACAACCACATCCTGCAGTGCTGCTAGTCTCTCTCCGACCCTGACCCTTGTTTATGTGGGTAGCTGACAGGAGTAGTGATCCTGTTAAATTGAACCCACTTTTAAATAAAAAAAATGGTAATTTTGGGGGGTTGTTTCCTTTTAATGGCAAACCTAGAGTACATGTGAATTTCCCGTGAGTCTGACTTCCTCACCGTACCTTTGTGTGGGACCTTTTTTTTTATAGCCATTTATATTTTTTGGTAGGCTGCTCATGCCGTCTGGAAAATAATTGCAGAGGATTTCCATATTGGTGTGGAGACATCTGCAAAGAAAAAAATGGTGCACATACAGTGAATACTGGGGTCAGGGGTTTTGGCCACTCTAGTGAAATAGAAATACACTGCAAAGATAATTTCTTTCTTTGTATGAAAAGCAAAGATTAAATAATTGTTAGGGAGAGGATATTTAAAATGTAAGAGTAGAATAACTATGGAATGTTTTAAATATTATCAGCTCTCACTATTTAATGTTTCTATTGATTCTGATTATACCGACTATAAAAAAAAACATTTCTCCTCTATGAGGAAAAACAAAAGTTAATGTTGCCTTCAAAATATAAGGGTTACATTGCTTCAAATTGTTAAATCATAAAAGCTATATTCTATGATGCTGATACTCTTTCAGCACGTGCACATTAGATAACTTGACACATATATGTCAGCAGTCCACCTTTCTTTCCAAGTAAGCACAAAGACAGGAAACAGTATGTATATTTGTCTTTTGGATGTGGCTTATGTTGTATTTCATGACAGAGGGCTTTAAAGCCTGACTGCTCATTTGTTTCACTGTCAGTTTTATCTCGGGCTAATGTGGTTATTTTGTACAGTGAACACATCACATGAGATGAGGTAGGTTTGAAAGGTTTGGGCAGTTTGTTGCAGACTTGAATTTTTTTTATAGAGTCTGACACTTTTTTGGGGGGTAAGCTCATGACATTGCTATGTAAAAAACATTCTGGGTTTATTTCAAGTAAGCGTTCTTTATGTTAAAAATGGTGCTAATTTTGCCCAACCAAATCAGATTTAGCCTTCAAATGTTAAATAATATTTGATGTGGGGACAAAAATTAGCACCATTTTTTTAACGATAAGAAATTTTTTGAATCCCCTGTTTATATTTAATCCTGTTTTTTGTTCTTTATTAGTACCAGGTTTCCAGTTGTTGGCTTATAATTTGATGGGTGAAAAGGTTTATCCATCCATCAATTCTAAGGCAGATCATACAAGTTTGATGGCTGTAACATGGTGCAGCTTATTGGTACTGCCTGTTTGAAATTTGCAATCAAATTTCACTACCTTGTGCCACCATCTTGCCAGATTTCAGCACAAAAGTTGACAAGCTGTCACAGTATATTGAACTGAAGGTCACAAAGGTGAATGGCAAACAGCATTTGTTTTTTAAAGGGAAAGTTCAGTGAAAAATATCATTATTTTTAAAAATTCTAGTTTCTCTATGCATACCTAGTTATTACATATTATCTTCTGTTTTAAAAGTATACCGTATATACTCCGTATAAACCGACCCGAGAAAAACACGAGGTACCCAATTTCACTAAAAATCCTAATAAAGTGTTGACTCGAGTATAAAACCGAGGGTAGAAACTTGGCATTCAAGATGTTTGGAAACTACAACTCCCAGCTAATAAAGCATGCTGGGAGTTGTAGTTCCAAACATCTGAATGCCACCCTCACCTTCCCACCCAGTTCAGTTTGTACCTGTGGGCTCTTCTCCATCCAGGAACTGTGGGCTTCCTCATCCAAGGGCTTCTGTGGGACTGTGTGCCATTGAAGGTAAGCATCCTCCCATTCCGGCATCGCGCGCTCATTCTGTACTGGGGCGGCCGGCTGATGTCACTAATGGCGCCGGGCAGTGACGTCAGGCTGGCGCGCAAGTAAGGATGATCGTGCAGCTGCGGAGTGCTAAGGTAAGTAATGACTCGAGTATAAACCGAGTCCAAGTTTTCAGGCTGATTTTACAGCCTGAAAAACTCGGTTTATACTCGAGTATATACGGTACCCCTTTCTATTTCCTGCTGTTGATATTAGTGAGCTGGCATTTCAGGCTCTGTGATGGGCCTTCTTTTTCCCAGAATGCATCCTACCTTGGAATGTTCCTAACAGTCATTTTACTGATTGGCTGTTGGAGGGGTCAAAACATGCTCAGCAAACTCAAATAACCCAGGGTGGGTCAAGGGGAAAACAGAAAGTCAGTATTTCAGAAGCACTTATTTTTATACACAGAACAAACTGCTGAATGGGCAGGATAAGGTCATTAGGATGGAAAAATACTTCTATAGTTCTTAAAAGCATAAACACTTTATATAATTTAGCATCATTTGAGTTAGAGAGGCTCACTGAAGTTGCCACCATTGTTAAGGGAGAGGCAGGCTTGGCCCCTCTGGCAAAACCCACACACATTGGTTCTGTCCCTCAGAGTATGCATTGTGCAAGGGAAAGTGGGCAAAAACTTAACAATTCACAGGCAATGTCAAGTGCCTTTTATACTCAGGGGGTTGGTTCTTGAGAATTGAGAAAACTTGAAAATCTTGAAAAAGTCATTGAAAAGTCGTGAAATCGTTCAAACTTGTAAAACACGATTCGAACCCAGACACAACTTCTAGGCCAATCTTTGTAAGTAGTTGAGATTTTTGCATTTGTTCTGTAAATAGTGTTGTGACAAAGTACTGGTTTTACTTTAAATTTTCTTGTCAAAACTGCATTAAAAAATTTCATCATGAAACTGACTAAATTTCTTTGCCTCTACTGAAATTCACACAAAAAAATGTTTTTGTCAGCAAAATGTTGCCAGCAAACTATAATTCTGTGATTTTTAGTTTCAGGCAGCTATACAGTATTTCCTTCCAAAATATCAGACATTGCATTCTTTGTGGCTGATAAGTAATTTGTCCTTTGCAGATTTTATTATTACAAACTAATCCACCTAAGGATTATCTGGAATCCATACATCAATCAGCTTTTAAAACTGCACTCAATACCCTCATGAAAAACTAAGCTTTAAAATTGTCTGGGAACGAGACAATTTGTTATATTGTAAGTGTTTCATTTCAAAGGGATAGTGTGGACAATTCACTGCTGATGGTAAAGGTTAGATATTTTGAAATAGTATAAGATAATTTTAAAAAGTGAGCAGATCATCTCTCTTTTTTGGTTACACAAATACCTGCAAATCTTACCTTTTAAGGCAGGGCCGTTTCTAGATATCTTGTGCGTTAGATGCCCTCCACCCCACGTGCTTACCCCCCCACCCCCTCAAACATTGGCCAGCCAAACTGTTGCATCTGGTTTTCCCACATTTCCTTCTGAAAACATTGACTAGAAAAGAAGTCAGCTATTTCTGCTTTACCCATGCAAAGCAACTGGGGTAGATAGAAAATAAATGACTGGACTTTTTAGTCAAATCTATAGTAGCAAGTGAGGGGCTCTATGCAGCTCCTGCCACAGACCTTTCTATGCTGGATGCCATGAAAATCTGCAACAAGTTATTATCCAATTATCACATTTATCTGCAAAACCTTCTCCCTCCGCAAGATATAGATACCCTAATGCCTTTAGCTTCTTTTCGTTTAATTAAAATCCCTATTGAATAGACAATTTAGTTGGTATGATTCAGTACAGTCAACACTTCAGTGTCAGAACTTTGGGGATGAGGCATAATAGGGAAAATTTGACTTTTCAGGAGTATTAGACTTGACCCTTTCAGTGTCAGCAGTGTATTACCTTTAACCCTTTTAGCTGTGAGCATTGACATGATATTACCGT